>OY829518.1:2033622-2651314 GCA_963691665.1 Clepsis dumicolana
CGAGTCGCGCACTGTGCAAACCGCGCAGGGGCCCGTGCGCGGGTACAAAACTGACGAAGTCTTCGAGTTTTTAGGTATTCCATAGGCCAAGGCGCCTATTGGAAAGGACAGATTTAAGGTACGTATTAATGTTCGTCTGAAAACTTTACATAAGTATGTCCTGCCGTATACTCCATACGGCTACATTAGCTCCGCTTTCGGGTATAACTTTGTGGTAGAGACCTTTTGTCGCTTTTGAAAGCATGAGAAGGTCCACAGCTGAGGATCCTGCGCTGCCTCCAGCAATGGTAACGTCATTGGGGTCCCCACCAAAGTTGGCAATGTTCTTGTTGACCCAGCGCAGCAGCTCGACTTGGTCCTTCATACCTGCGTTGCCGGGAGCGCCCTCTGTGCCCAGACTACAGAACTACTAGAACATTAATACGTACCTTAAATCTGTCCTTTCCAATAGGCGCCTTGGCCTATGGAATACCTAAAAACTCGAAGACTTCGTCAGTTTTGTACCCGCGCACGGGCCCCTGCGCGGTTTGCACAGTGCGCGACTCGCGCGCATCGCTCTGCGCTTCTGTCATAGACTGCTTTTCTGTTTTATAAGCATGCAAGTCCGTGAAAAAAGTTTTCACAAGTAAGTAGTGACAAGTAGTTATGCTTCGAAGATTCTCAGTGATGGTGGATTGTGATTACTTTTACAACATATCCGACACCTTTTTTTTATTCTTTTTTTTTTTATGCAGTAAGGTATTAGTACAGGCTTTCAACATACAATGACAATGCAAAGAAAAATCCGTTAAGCAGCTGGACTTGAACCAGCAACCTCTTTAATCGGTTGCTGGTTCAAGTTCAGCTGCTTAACGGATTTTTCTTTGCATTGTCATTGTATGTTGAATTTCATACTTTGAATGTTTCATAAAAATAAAAACAAAAATAATCAATAAATCGATTATTTTCATTGATTAGTACAGGCTTTGCCTAGTTTGGGACTAGGTCAATTGGTGTCAAATTGTCCCGTGATATTTACTTATTTTTATTTTTTATTATTATTATCGGATCAGCAAAAAACCTTGGATTAAAAATGGTTTTAACAGAAACTTGTATCGAATATTATGTCTTTACTGAACAACTAACCGATTAATACTGCTAGAGATACAATTCGAAGTATGAATTTATATGCAACGCTTTGAAATGTGTTATCACGTTATCAGTTTAATATTGATATGAGGGTTAATAATAACTTTGTAACTGTGCTAGGTACTAAGTTTATTAATTTTATCGGATGTTATCTATTAAACGATAAATACTATTTATTGGAAATACAAATATTATTATTATAATGAGCAAGCGCCTGAAGGAGGCAACAGGTGACCCTCGCGCAGGCAGCTTTCTCGCCCAAAGACTGTCTACAACAATTCAGCGCGGGAATGCTGCCTGCGTAATGGGCACCCTACCCAAGGGTCTAGGTTTAGATTATTTTTGGTTTTTAGTCTTATTAGGTTATTTTTAAGTTATTTACCTATTTGTTAATTTTAGTAATTGTTATTATTATAATGATTACTCAGCATTTTCATGGATAGTATGTATAGAAATCGTCATTAAAATAGCAAAGCTTAATGTAGCTCCAGTTTTTTAGTATGCTGTATGGACCAATTAGAGAAGTGTTTCCAAATTAGCAGTTTTCTTCGAAAAACTTGTGCTCGGTGCGCATCACGCCAAAAACTGAGAAACTTTAGAGCTATTCCCCTTTTCGCTTTAAAAGTCATATCTAGTGGTACTGTGCGTTTTCCGACTGCAAATTCAGTGCTTTTTAAAGTAAAGTACCAATTTTAACTTGCAACAATTGCTTGCTCAATCAACTCTTTCTCGATTCAAACCGATTAAACCTAATTCATTATTTCAAATGGAAATATATCTTTGACGTCGACTATACGAGACTGAGGGAGTCAATGTTATCTCAAGTATTTCTCAAATTTCAAACCGAAACGTAAATATCAGAAAGGAAAGAAAAATTAAGACGCTTCCCTGAGAGGATGACCTTGAACGCTTCGCGCCTTCCTCACCCCACCTCACTTCTACTAAACAACTTTATTTTAGTGACGACATCTATTAAATATCGGTCTAACTGCATTTTACACAGTGTTATCACAAATAACGCGTCTTTTCGAAAAACAATTTTGTTTTCAAAATTCGCACCGATTACGTAAATTACTTATTTAATTTTTTTTAAATATTCTAAATAAAGGCATGGTGCCCAGCAGTGGGACGTAAATAGGCCGATGATGATGATAGTGGTGATGATGATGATTATAAAAAGGTATTTTAATAATGTTAAACATAGAAATCCTAGCCTATTCAATTCTCTATACATTGGTGTATGTCCCAAGTCAAAGTAAATTATGATGTAGTAACAGAATATTATTCGCAACTTGACTTACTTGTGATGCAGATATCATAAGTATTAAATAGGAAAAAAAATTATATGAAACATAGAAAAACAAGTTAAGATGTTATAGATACTTAATGTATTTATATATTTTGTTTTTATCATTTAAATAATTTACAGAATGGCTCTAAAAAGCAGCCATTTCAGCGTCTGGGTCAGGGAAGCGCCTTAAGACTCGAACTGGGGTTCGGACCCAGGACGTCCACCATACCGTGGTGTCGCTCGACCACTGCGCCATCCGAGCAATCAGTGAGTGAGTCTTAATTCTTCTGGTCTTTCTGTATACTTACGTTTAAAATTTGGGAAATAATTCGAGCGGGATGACCGAAAACATAAAAAAAACCCTTACAAAAAAAATCCTAATTTAAAGTAAAAAACGTAGACAAGAAAACTAAAAAAAGTAAAAAATAACGCCTAATGTATTTTGTTAGTATGGATTAGTATGGATTGGCCCTTTCAGTTCAATATACCTAGCAAATTTTTTATCTAAGCGTCGTCGGTGTCGGGGGATCGCTAAAGTCAACAGCAAACTAAAGTATGTTGTTATATAGAAAGAATAGCTGTGGATGACTTTAGCGATCCCCCGACACCGACGACGCTTAGATAAAAATTTTGCTAGGTATATTGAACTGAAAGGGCCAATCCATACTTCCATCCATACTAATCCATACTAACAAAATACATTAGGCATTATTTTTTTTACTTTTTTTAGTTTTCTTTTTGTCTACGTTTTTTACTTTAAATTAGGATTTTTTTGTCGGGAGTTTTTAAAATTTTGTGCTTTTCATATTCACTTTACAATATATATTTTATTATTTGACTTAAACCAACGGAAAATCCAAGCCATCAACGAGCTCCCGGATTAAGAATTTCTGAACTTAGCCATACTGAAGACATCAACGGGCTCTCACATCTGATCTGAACTTGAGACATTTAAAAGTTTAATATCTCAAAAACGGCCAAACCGGTTTTTATGAAACTTAGCTAAGAACCATCTCGATTAAACTACCTTTACACAGATACACATGTTAAACTTATTTATAACACCCCTCTTTTTCGTCGGCGGTTAAAAATACAAAAAGTCATTTGAGTACTATTTCTAGATAACCAACTTAGAAAAGTTGAAAAAACCATTTCAAAGTTCAATATTTAAAAAACGAGTGAACAGATTTTAATGAAACTTGGCTAAGAACCATCTCGATTACACTAGCTTTCGATTAAAAAAAATCGCATCGAAATCGGTCACACCGTTTACAAATTTGGCTTGGCTTTTTTTTAAACATATTAAAATGTCTCTTACAGCACCACAAATGAAGAAAATTCACAAAATTATAATACATAGTATACTTATTTCTATGAGATTTCGATTTGGTAGGTACCTACTAAGTTGATCCTTGCTTGATAATAATCTATCAATAGTATGGCCTTACCTATATTATACTCTCGTACTTGGGTTTGTTTCCCTCTACATTTCCCTCTATTTTCAATAACGTCAGTGCGGTTACAGAAAGCCTGCCCGAAAATGCCAGACTCAATAAGAGATAGATTTTTAAATAGGTGTTTCCATAAAATGTGGTATCAAAGCACATCAAGGGAATTTCTTTTAAATGCAGATGGTCAATAAATACTTATTATTACTAGTAATCAACTAGTGGTTGAAGTATGAATCCTCGCGGCTGTGTATTCGTCGCGTCGTATGTGCTCTCGTACAGTCAGCACCAAAAGTAGCTATGTAACCGAAGCGATTACAAAATGATCTACACAAAGCTCTTTATGTCTATCACAATAGAGCCGTGCTGAGATCATTGTGACCGCTTCGGTTGCTTAGCTACTTCTGCTGCTTACTGCACACGGTACCGATTCTGTTTTACAAAACACCTGTGAAAATATTAGGTACCTACCTACTCGAAATGTCTTTTTTTTTATACAACGAGGAAGGCAAACGAGCCAGTGGGTCACCTGATGGTAAGTGATCACCACTGCCCAGAGACACCCGCAACCCCGGAGGGTTTGCAGATGCGTTGCCAACACAGAGAGCTAAGATGTAATGCCTCTTGTGCCTGTAATTACACCGGCTGTCTTACTCTCCACACCGGACTACAACTGTGCATGCACTGTTGCTTAGCGGCTGCATTAGCGAGTAACATGTATGCAATATTTTCGTTGCTACAAAATTACCACGTCATTTTTAGAGTTCCGTAGCTCAAAGAAAAATTGGAACCCTTATAGGATCACTTTGTTGTCCGTCTGTCTGTCTGTCTGTCTGTCTCTCAAGACCCCTTTTCTCTCGAACGCGTCTCCACGCGTCACACAGACAGACAGACAGGCAACAAAGTGATCCTATAAGGCATGCTGATTTTAATATCAAATACTCAAGCTTGCGGTCCCTTGAAGCTGTGAAAAAATCAACCTTCTTACTCAACGCAATCAAAAGATACAGTCATTAAAAAGGTCGTTTCCATACAAATTGCCGTACTTTGAAAACCTAAAGAGTACTTCCAGTTGTCCTAGAAACTTGAAATTTGGTATGAAGGTAGCTCTTATAGCACAACCACTCCGAAAAGTCTCAAAATCTTAAATTTTATGTCTGTCTGTAGATTTAACTGACCAATATAAGTTGACTCCACACTGCGTACATTTTGCTTAGGAGCAGGGCTCTGCTAACACTGGACTTCTTAAAACACTGGGGAAAAGCGTTAAAATCTTTCCACGGAACCCTCGTGCGCGAGTCCGACTCGCACTTGGCCGGTTTTTTTTATCTAGGTAGTTGAGATTAATAGATTGGTATTTAGATGTCTTCTTATTTTTTCTTGACTTTCGGGTTGTAGGTATCTACTTTCACATATAAGATCTGTAAAATCGACACCCTTCTCTCGATCTATCGGCGGCGGCCGCGCAAGTATATTCTAAATAATAAAGATGATTTGTCCCATACGTTAGGAAGCAATTCGTAGGCTAAGATGAATAATATACTTTTTGATATGCCTTGTGAATGCTTTCTTTTAGAATTATGAATATAGATCGCGAACGCGCCTGTGTCAATATTGCGGATGAAGTCATTTCATGGTGTTGCGAATAAATTCATACTTCGAACTGTATTTCAAGCAGTATTATACAGTAAGTTGTGCACTAAAGACCTATATCTGAATCTTTTTATTTATACGACAAGTTAGGTAAACGAGCAAGTGGGCCACCTGATGGTAAGGGATCACCACTGCCCATAGACACCCGCAACCCCGGAGGGTTTGCAGATGCATTGCCAACCTAGAGAGTTAAGATAAAATGCCTCTTGTGCCCTTAATTACATCGGCTGTCTCACTTTCCACACCGGAACACAAAAGTGCAAGCACCGCCGTTTAGCGGCATGATTAGCGAGTAAGATGGTGGTAGCGATCTGGACAAGGTCCTACCACCCGCAAATTCCTCTTAAACCATTTTAATCCAAGGTTCTTGTTGACTGTACTTTATTTATACACACCCTTTCACACTATAAACTTATACGTAGTATTATAGCTTAAATTCTTACCCTGTTAATCATAAACCTATTTTACCTAAAATGCCGTTAAAGTTCGTTTCTCCTTTTTTGGCACATTGCCATTTCCGTTAGTAAGAAGAAGACAAAACCTATTTTAGCTAATAGAGGCTTGAGTGACGTTTATGAATAAGGGCATTATATTTTACCTCAAACTAACAGACAAATAAAAAAAAATTGTTTCAGTTGTCACTAAAAATCTATGAAGCCAGAACAAACAAAACAGAAAAGCTGTCTGTGACAAGAAGTGCGTCGTGCAATGAAGATTATACTTCTGTTTTGTCTGACGGTCGTGGCGGCGGCGTCCGCGCAGAGCGAGGCGCGCGAGTCGCGCACCGTGCAGACCGCGCAGGGACCCGTGCGCGGGTACAAAACTGACGAAGTCTTCGAGTTTTTAGGCATTCCATATGCAAAAGCGCCTAGTGGAAAGGACAGATTTAAGGTACGTACTAATGTTTCTCTGGAATATTTACATAATATAGGTATCTAATTATATTTTCATGCTTAAATTGTTCTTATCTTATCTTATCTTCTTATCTCTGAGTTACAAACAATAACATTCAATACACAAGGAACTATCAACACAAAAATATCAAAGCAAAAGCATGGTATGCTCTTCCAAATTCACCTTATTAACTTTCGACTGATAATCGTATGTAAAAAAAATATGAATTGCCGTTTACGCCTCACTCCACCAAAGTGTGCTTGGCATTTAAGCTGCAATGTATAAGAAAGTCGCGGTGAAATGTACGCATGTTAATATTTGACAATATAAAATCCTAAAGTCGTACAACAATTGTACAGAGGATCGAGCACGACTTTACGAATGCTGCGTAACGTTACGGTTATCGAGATCGAGAAACCTCATACAAAATTTTAGTTCCAAATACGCTCACGGGCGTGCGCTGTTCCAAACGTCATACAAACTCGACAACGTTTACTATTCGATTTTACGTGACGCAGGTTTCGAGAACGTCATGCTCGACCCACAGAAGACACGGTGAACGCGGTGGTACGGGTATCCACTGAGGCATCAGAACTTTTCTTCTTGTTCAGCCATTCTCAACCTGCAAGGTGTAGGCCTCCTTCAAAGTCAAAGTCAAAGTCAAAGTCAAAGTATTTTTATTGTAGACTGTGGGTACACAAATACAACAGTTGTTATGTTTTTACAGGCGTTCCAACACAATCAGCCAGTTTTGGCATACAATATTTCTTAATTGTATTAAAGATTTTACACTACATTTTAAATAACAGTGACTTATATTACTTAGATTCATAATTTCCCATTCATTTTTACATGTCAAGCATTTCTTACATCTACAAAGTGGTCATCTATTCTATAATACGCCTTCTCCACACACCATTTATACAGTTTAGCTTTGTATTCTGGGAAGTCAGTTCTTTTTAGTTCTTCAGGTAAGTGGTTAAATATTTTAACTGCCATGTACAGTATGCTTTTTCTGTAGTGTGCAGTGTTAGAAGTTGGCAAAATAAGGTACAAGCCGTGATTTTTTGATGTCGTTCTCGGGTTCACCTTTGCAGTTCTGTAATCTGATATATTTTTCTTAACATATAGACAAACTTCAAATATATACAGTGAAGGTAGGGTTAAGAGTTTATATTTTATAAAAACTGGCCTGCATGAAACTCTTGGTCCCATACCATATATTGCACGAACACACTTTTTTTGTGTCCTAAATAGTTTTTGCATGGATGACGAGTTTCCCCAAAGTACGATACCATAGCGCAGATTAGACTCGACATGGCCATGATAGGCCAGTAAAGCTGTCTTTTCCGATGCAATATTAGCTAATTTACGCAGAACAAATACAAAGCTATTTAATTTTTTTGAGACATAGTCTATGTGTGATTCCCAGTTTCCATGAGTGTCCACCATAATACCCAGAAATCGTGCTGAGTCCACCTGTTCGACGTCAAAGCCATTGTATGTAAGTTTTATCTTCATGGGATTGCCTTGTGGAGCATAGAACTGCATGAGATTTGTCTTTTTGAGGTTAACTCTTAGTTGATTGCTCTGTAACCAATGGTTGACTTCACAGAAGACCTGATTCACCTCTGCTTCGTACGTGTCTAGATTTCTGCCACATATGACCACAGAACAATCATCCGCAAACAAAATTACCCTATGATTGGTAATATTTGGGAGATCGTTAATATAGAGCAAAAATAATAGCGGGCCTAGTATACTACCCTGAGGTACGCCCTGCTTCACTATTGCCACATCCGATCTAACTTTAGCAACTGTTTTAGACTCATTGCACAAATGCGTCACCTCTGTGAATTGTTGCCTATTATCTAGGTAGGACTTCAGCCAATCATAGCATCTCCCTCTTATACCATAATTGTCCAACTTGTGCAGGAGTATCTCATGCGAAACTAAATCAAACGCCTTAGACATGTCCATAAAGATGGTAGTAACCGGCAGCCGCTTGTCTCGACATGTTGTTGTAATTTTAAGAAGTTCCAGAATGGCCAAAGTTGTTGATCTTCAGTGTACTTATGCCATTTTTCCCGGTTCTGAGCAGCTTCCAACCACTTTGTTCCAGCTAGTCTCTTGATATCGTCGTACCAACGCATCTGTGGTCTTCCCCTTGGGCGTTTCTCGCCCCACGGTCCCCACTCCACCACCGCCCTGCACCACGAGCCCTGCTTGCGGGCGACATGGCCACCCCACTCCCACTTCAATTTCGCAACCCATTTGGTAACATCACTCACTTTACTTTGCTCTCAGACCCATAACGTAATCGAGTAGTAACATTATCGAGAAAACTTGTGTGACGTTTGGAACAGCACCCGCCCTTGAGCGTATTTGGTACTAAAATTTTACATAAATTTTCTCGATGGCAATACGATAACGTCAGGCCTCAGGCCAGGGAAATTGTCCTGGCACACCATATTTAACACTTTTACGCCTCTCGGCTCCTCTTCTTGCCTCTCCGATGCTGATACTTGTTGTAAGCGACGTGCTCATTGGTTCAATGTAATTTAATTTGATTTTCTTTTTTTGTATGTTGGACAGTCCAACCATTTATTAGTAGATGTTTTAGATTTAAGTAGAAGGTAGTTGTAACTTTTTTTGAGAGTTTACCCGCGGTTATAAATGTGACGGCGCCATCTTGCAGTCCGCTGCTTACCTTGAGCCAAACCGCGCGTTTTCTTTTGTATGTGCAAGTGTGACAGTAAAATCGTTTGAAAAAGTTTTTCGTGTCTTTTTATGGAAACCACACCAACCTCGAGCACACCCAACACTTGTGACACTGTAACATCGCTGGTTGATGTCAATAACAACAGATTTTTTTTTATTTAGAGAAGTTTTTTTTTTATGCCATATTATTTCGGTACTTTTTCAAGCACAGGTCCGACTGACAAGTGTGCCTAAACTGAATCTTCTGTCTAATACTTTTGGTCTCCACTGCCAGCGATGCAATGCGATGTCCTCGTGTGTATATAATGTTATTGACTACAAAGTGATATGCCTATATTAGGACACCATGAACTATAAATGCACGTTAAGCGCTAGTGTGATTATTTTCTCTTTGGTATAATGTATCCATTTGCGTTGTAGGCCCCTCTGCCGGGACCAGTGTGGTTGCAGCCTTTTGAAGCAGTTGATAATAAAATTGTCTGCCCGCAAAAACATTCTCTGATGCTTGATTCGCCGTCGTACTTTATGCAAGAAGACTGTCTTGTGGCAAACGTGTATATCCCAGACACAGAGGAGAAAAACTTGTCGGTACTAGTATATGTTCATGGAGGTGGTTACCAAATGGGATGGGGTGAAATGATGCTGCCCCAGAGTTTGGTTAGAACGAAGAATATTGTAGCAATCACTTTTAATTACCGGCTCGGGGCGCACGGCTTCCTGTGTCTGGGCACAGAGGGCGCTCCCGGCAACGCAGGCATGAAGGACCAAGTCGAGCTGCTGCGCTGGGTCAACAAGAACATTGCCAACTTTGGTGGGGACCCCAATGACGTTACCATTGCTGGAGGCAGCGCAGGATCCTCAGCTGTGGACCTTCTCATGCTTTCAAAAGCGACAAAAGGGTTCTACCACAAAGTTATACCCGAAAGCGGAGCTAATGTGGCTGTATGGAGTATACAGCATGATCCCATACAAGTAGCAAAAGATTTCGCCGCGAACCTAAATTTCACGGACAGAGACGACATTTACGCTTTGGAAAATTTCTATCAATCCACCCCGTATGCCAAACTCATTCCTGATACGTTAGTTGTTAGAAAAGACTCGTCATTTGGTTTTGTACCCTGTGTGGAACGCAACATTGGCCAAGAAACATTTCTTGAAGATAGTCCGGTTAACATTTTGAAGCAAGGGAAATACAGAAAGGTGCCCATGCTTTATGGCTTTGCAAATATGGAGGGTCTTTTGATGATCGGAAAATTTCCGCACTGGAAAGACGAAATGAATAAGCACTTTGAGAACTTCCTACCGCAAGATTTAGTGTTTGAATCTGACAATGAGCGGAAAGAAGTTGCGCAAATTATTAAAGAATTTTATTTTGGAGACAAACCTATTAGTGAAGACACTGCATTAGCTTACGTCGATTATTTCTCTGATGTCATGTCTGCTTATCCTCATTTAAGATCTACACAGCTCCAAGTGGCAGCCGGCAGTGACTCCATATATCTGTATGAGTATTCTTTCTACTCGCCCCCTCTTCAAATGGATGGAATGCCGCCCTACCCAGACTTCGTTTCTAAAATACGTGGAGCTAATCATTGTGCCCAGTCAGAAGCAGTGTACGATGTACAATTAATAATGACTTCAGATACGAGTGAAAAGTATTTGGTAATGAGAGAAATAATGCGTGAGATGTGGATAAACTTCATAACTTTGAGGTAAGTGGAGCGGGGTACATTTTTTAGAATTTTTTTTTCCCATTTCTCGAAAATAGGTCAAGTAGGGGAGATAGAGATATTACATAAATGAGTAAGTATTTTACTTAGTTATTTGAAAACAGCCTCCAAATATTGCTCTTTTTCAAACCTTTAGTTGAGTGAATTTAAGAATAATTGTAATTTCTCTTTTTTCGACAGTAACCCAGTTCCTGAAGGCTCCACGTTACCAGCGTGGCCCCCGGTGGGTCCTTACTGGGCCCCGTATATGGACCTCGGGGAGGAGATCAAGCTGCAAGGGCCCCTCAAGGAGACAAGGGCACGATTCTGGGATGACATCTACGAGCGGTACTACAGGATGCCAGTGCCCCCACCGGAATATTCTGTTAAAACTGAACTTTAAATAACACAAGCTAGCTTAAAAATTGAACTGCATAAAATTAGGAACAAGCTTTTTTTCTTTCCTGTTGTTAACACATAATGGTAAAAATAATTTATTTGCAATAAAAATTGTACAAATGACATAAAAAATGCATTTGGCAAACTTAGGTCTAGTAAGTAATTATTACAGTATGTCTAAAAAAAGTTCATCACCAGCCTTTTTTACGTCCCACTGCTGGGCACAGGCCTCCTCTCAGAACGAGAGGGCTTGGGCTATAAGTTCCCATGCGGGCCCAGTGCGGATTAGGACCTTCACACACATCATTGAATTGCTTCGCAGATGTGTGCAGGTTTCCTCACGATGTTTTCCTTCACCGAAAAGCTCATGATAAATTACAAATGTAATTCCGCACATAAATTCACTATCACGGCTTTTCGGCTCGGCTTTCTAAAAAAAGTTAAATTTAATAATTACCTGTGTCAATAACGAAATTATGATACACTAGCAGCCCGTCCCGGCTTCGCACGGGGTAGATAATTATATATTTTTGGAAATTTGGATATAAAACACTTTTTTTCACAAATATTTTTATTTATTAAAAAAATATTATTTATTAATTATATATTAAAAAAAATCCCACAGTTATATTTGTATGTAAGTCTATTTATGTTCAATTTCTTTGATGGTTTAAGTGGCGGGCACTTAAATAAGTAATATTTATTTACATAGGATATTATATACATTTTTACTATGGTTTTTTTAAGTAATTAGAATAAAAGCAGAGTCGCATAAAATATATACAGTCTAAATTAAACGTTGACAACTTTCAACTAAAAATGTATCTACCTATACATCTAGGTATTTCAAAGAAATTTTTATTCGTGTCGATAGAAACTTGCCTATCATTATTTAGTATTTTCCTTACAAAATTTTTTTTTTGCTTGGTTTTGTTGTTTTGTGCTTATTATTTTGTTTTTTTTTTATATTTTTTTTGTGTTTTTTTTGTTTTTTATTTTTTATTAAAAAAAGGTTTGTCATTGATCATTTTCATTATTATTATTACTTAATAATTTGCATTTTTAGTATTTTTTATTTTACAGGTTTACTTTTACATTATTTACAGACATAATATTAAGGTAGATTTACGTTTTTTACTTTTATATTTGTCAGTTTTTATCTTAAAGCTTCACTGTAAACTACGTTGGCAGTGGTATTTGTAGATGGCAACAAAATATATTGATTTTCAGGAGATCCCACTCGAGAAAGGGCAACATATAGTTGTCCATGAGAAAAGCATTTTTTTCTTAGGTCGATGCCAACCATCGAAAATGTTTGACCCTGGGACTTATTTATTGTGAGGGCAAATGATGTTTTTAGAGGAAACTGTAACCTCTTAAAAGATATAGGCAAGTCCGTAGGAATCATGGGGATCCGCGGTATGTGGGCGAGCTGTCCGGCCGCGGCCCCGGTGATTATAGTGGCTACTATGACGTTCTCCCGCAATTCCTTCACCAGAAGTCTCGTGCCATTGCACATGCTGGGAGGGCATAGGTTCCTCAGCAGCATTACGGGAGTGCCTACCTTTAATTGTAGTTCGTGGGACGGCAAGCCGGAAGGATTCAGGGAATTTAAAAATTCTTGTGGATAGTGCACTGTATCTTCGATGTTGCATACTGTGTCAATAGATTTGTAAGATTTAAATTCACCGGGTACTTTTTCCATAATAATTTTGTTAATCTCATTAACCGATTCATTTCGCGGGGACACTATCGCTCTCGAACAGAGCCAATTGAAATTTCTCTCCGTAAGATTTTGTATGTCCGGATATATTGTGTCCACAAGAATTTCTAGACTCTGAACGATATGACCCAATTCGTTATCCAACAATACCTGGGGACTGTTTGCAACCGGAGACGGTAATTTTCCGTCTCCAAGTTTTAGAAGTTTTTATAAGAAATTATTATCGTCATTGTCACTTAAATGTGCTCTCATATTTGTGCGCAGATTAAGAGTTTCAATCGATTTGTCTTCATCAACCAAGAGAACGGCCACTTCGTTGACGGAAGGCGCGTTGTATCTGCCTCGGTGTTCTGCTTGAGGTGTGCGGTCAGCGTGAATAATTAATTTTAAATTCTCTGGAGATGTCGATTCGATACTTTGTTTAAAACTTCGTATGTAAACGTTGCGACTATTCAACATGGTCTGCGATTCGTTGATCAAATCCAGTTTTAGCATAGGAGCCATGTTAGAGCGCAAAGATAGCTGGTCAGCATCGGAAATAAAATATATCTGCAGAAATTGTGGGCTTTGTCCGGATGGCGGCAGGAGGCTGCCTATGAGGTGATAAACCTGTCCCTCTACCTTAAAGGTTGGCATGAAATTCCCCTCCCTAATTTCTTTCGCCCCGAACGATGTCATCTGAAACAGATTATTGTAACGACGTGCGTTTTTAAAAAAATGCGCGGATAGTGTACTATTGTTCGTCAGAAGGCTTTTGATTGGTTCTGGAGGCTCTACGATACTGGGAAGTATTACTTTTCCAGCCGCGCAACACATACCAAATAATACCAATTGCTTCGTCTCTCCATTTTTTCGCGGAACATTTTGGGCATATCTTATCCATCGCTCCAATTTGAATGCTGTTTTGATTGGCGTAGTTAATTTGTGGATCGTAGCTGAATGCCGATCTATTGCTGTGAGCTGAAATCCCATCACGCCTTCTAATTGCTACTGCACGTTGTCTCTCTCTGTGCCGTAAGTCGTTGCGAGCGGTCACCGCTAGACTCTCGGGCACGTGCCTGTGAGTTTCTGGCTCTCAGTCCAGCAAGCCGCTGCGAGCGTTCGGTGCTAGATTCTCTGGCACGTGCCCGCGAGTCTCTATCTCTGTTCCCAGCAAGGCGTTGTGAACGTTCGGAGCTCGACTCTCGTTCGTAAATCTGAGAAGATCGTTCATTTTGTTCTGCAAGGCGAAGTGAGCGTTCGACACTGCACTCTCTTGCCCGTGTTTGCGAAATTCTTGTTCGATTTTCGTCAAGGCGTTGCGCGCGTTCTGCGCTCGACTGTCTTTCGCGAACCTCTGACGATCTGACATTTTGATTTGCAAGACGAATCGAACGATCGGCGCTACTTTCCCTTGCGCGAGCTTGCGAGGTTCGCTCTCTATTCTCAGCAAGTCGCTGCGAGCGTTCGGCGCTAGATTCTCTGGCCCGTGATTGTGATGCATATTCTCTTTGACTTTCGAGTCGATCAGAACATTCTGAAGATGATTCTCCAACACGCCGAATCTTTGCTAATCTCGCTTGGGAGCTATGTTGAGATAATTGGGACCTTTTTTTTTTAGGCATAATTGTTTGAAAGTTTTGGTTTTCAAGTAAAATAAATAAGAATTAATTTGATTTTAATATGAACAGTTTATTGAATAGAAGTTTTCATAAAAAAATACATACAATACTTAAATAGGTGCTTTAAAAAGAGTGTGACACTGCTATAAAAATAAACTGTCAAGGTTTAATCAAGTAATTTATGCGCAGTTTTGAAAATAACTCGTAATCGATAGAAAGAAAATGTGCTCTATCTGAAATGTGTTCTATGGAAAAATCTAAATGTTCAATATCAGTAGCGTCCGCTGCGTAAGGAGCCGACCCGCGCGGCTACCTATCTTACAGACGTGCACGCCCCACTCCTGTATTTCAGTGCCCCCTCCACCCCGCCCGCCGCGATGCCCGGCGCGCTTTTCAGACTGCATCGCAAACAACGGCCACGGCGCTATGGCGGTTTTGTTTACTGTTTGAATTTTTTAATTCGTAATATCTTTTGAATGGAAAGTCCAATTTAAATAATTTAAAAACTATTTTATAGGTAGTTAAATGGTCTTGACCATAAAATAATTTATTTAGATAAGGATTAATATAAACACATAAATAGCATGGTTTGAATTTGGTTAGCATTTTCATTAATGTTTAAAATGAAAAAAGTTGTTGTAGTGACATAACTACAATAGTTGGACATATGCTACCGCGGAGTTTTTTGTAGACATTATGATGTTCTTCAATATTGTTGTACATTATTTTGTTCTATCGCTAATAGTTTCGGCAGCGCATTCGACGAAAGACATTTTAAGACTCATTTTTCTACACCTTCGGTTACATTGTTCAAATTTTACCAAGGATCCCTAATTTTTTTCAAAATGAAATGTAGCCTATGTCAAATTGGAAGAATGTAGCATTCTATTGGTGAAAGAATTTTTTAAATCGGCCCAGTACTTTTTGAGCCTATTCATTACAAACATACAAACATACAAAAATAGGTACAAATCTTTATAATATTAGTGTAGATATACCTATTTCTATGAGATTTCGATTTGGTAGGTACCTACTAAGTTGATCCTTGCTTGATAATAATCTATCAATAGTATGGCCTTACCTATATTATACTCTCGTACTTGGGTTTGTTTCCCTCTACATTTCCCTCTATTTTCAATAACGTCAGTGCGGTTACAGAAAGCCTGCCCGAAAATGCCAGACTCAATAAGAGATAGATTTTTAAATAGGTGTTTCCATAAAATGTGGTATCAAAGCACATCAAGGGAATTTCTTTTAAATGCAGATGGTCAATAAATACTTATTATTACTAGTAATCAACTAGTGGTTGAAGTATGAATCCTCGCGGCTGTGTATTCGTCGCGTCGTATGTGCTCTCGTACAGTCAGCACCAAAAGTAGCTATGTAACCGAAGCCATTACAAAATGATCTACACAAAGCTCTTTATGTCTGTCACAATAGAGCCGTGCTGAGATCATTGTGACCGCTTCGGTTGCTTAGCTACTTCTGCTGCTTACTGTACACGGTACCGATTATGTTTTACAAAACACCTGTGAAAATATTATGTACCTACCTACTCGAAATGTCTTTTTTTTTTATACAACGAGGAAGGCAAACGAGCCAGTGGGTCACCTGATGGTAAGTGATCACCACTGCCCAGAGACACCCGCAACCCCGGAGGGTTTGCAGATGCGTTGCCAACACAGAGAGCTAAGATGTAATGCCTCTTGTGCCTGTAATTACACCGGCTGTCTTACTCTCCACACCGGAATACAACTGTGCATGCACTGTTGCTTAGCGGCTGCATTAGCTAGTAACATGTATGCAATATTTTCGTTGCTACAAAATTACCACGTCATTTTTAGAGTTCCGTAGCTCAAAGAAAAATTGGAACCCTTATAGGATCACTTTGTTGTCCGTCTGTCTGTCTGTCTGTCTGTCTCTCAAGACCCCTTTTCTCTCGAACGCGTCTCCACGCGTCACACAGACAGACAGACAGGCAACAAAGTGATCCTATAAGGCATGCTGATTTTAATATCAAATACTCAAGCTTGCGGTCCCTTGAAGCTGTGAAAAAATCAACCTTCTTACTCAACGCAATCAAAAGATACAGTCATTAAAAAGGTCGTTTCCATACAAATTGCCGTACTTTGAAAACCTAAAGGGTACTTCCAGTTGTCCTAGAAACTTGAAATTTGGTATGAAGGTAGCTCTTATAGCACAACCACTCCGAAAAGTCTCAAAATCTTAAATTTTATGTCTGTCTGTAGATTTAACTGACCAATATAAGTTGACTCCACACTGCGTACATTTTGCTTAGGAGCAGGGCTCTGCTAACACTGGACTTCTTAAAACACTGGGGAAAAGCGTTAAAATCTTTCTTCGGAACCCTCGTGCGCGAGTCCGACTCGCACTTGGCCGGTTTTTTTTATCTAGGTAGTTGAGATTAATAGATTGGTATTTAGATGTCTTCTTATTTTTTCTTGACTTTCGGGTTGTAGGTATCTACTTTCACATATAAGATCTGTAAAATCGACACCCTTCTCTCGATCTGTCGGCGGCGGCCGCGCAAGTATATTCTAAATAATAAAGATGATTTGTCCCATACGTTAGGAAGCAATTCGTAGGCTAAGATGAATAATATACTTTTTGATATGCCTTGTGAATGCTTTCTTTTAGAATTATGAATATAGATCGCGAACGCGCCTGTGTCAATATTGCGGATGAAGTCATTTCATGGTGTTGCGAATAAATTCATACTTCGAACTGTATTTCAAGCAGTATTATACAGTAAGTTGTGCACTAAAGACCTATATCTGAATCTTTTTATTCATACGACAAGTTAGGTAAACGAGCAAGTGGGCCACCTGATGGTAAGGGATCACCACTGCCCATAGACACCCGCAACCCCGGAGGGTTTGCAGATGCATTGCCAACCTAGAGAGTTAAGATAAAATGCCTCTTGTGCCCTTAATTACATCGGCTGTCTCACTTTCCACACCGGAACACAAAAGTGCAAGCACTGCCGTTTAGCGGCATGATTAGCGAGTAAGATGGTGGTAGCGATCTGGACAAGGTCCTACCACCCGCAAATTCCTCTTAAACCATTTTAATCCAAGGTTCTTGTTGACTGTACTTTATTTATACACACCCTTTCACACTATAAACTTATACGTAGTATTATAGCTTAAATTCTTACCCTGTTAATCATAAACCTATTTTACCTAAAATGCCGTTAAAGTTCGTTTCTCCTTTTTTGGCACATTGCCATTTCCGTTAGTAAGAAGAAGACAAAACCTATTTTAGCTAATAGAGGCTTGAGTGACGTTTATGAATAAGGGCATTATATTTTACCTCAAACTAACAGACAAATAAAAAAAAATTGTTTCAGTTGTCACTGAAAATCTATGAAGCCAGAACAAACAAAACAGAAAAGCTGTCTGTGACAAGAAGTGCGTCGTGCAATGAAGATTATACTTCTGTTTTGTCTGACGGTCGTGGCGGCGGCGTCCGCGCAGAGCGAGGCGCGCGAGTCGCGCACCGTGCAGACCGCGCAGGGACCCGTGCGCGGGTACAAAACTGACGAAGTCTTCGAGTTTTTAGGCATTCCATATGCAAAAGCGCCTAGTGGAAAGGACAGATTTAAGGTACGTACTAATGTTTCTCTGGAATATTTACATAATATAGGTATCTAATTATATTTTCATGCTTAAATTGTTCTTATCTTATCTTATCTTCTTATCTCTGAGTTACAAACAATAACATTCAATACACAAGGAACTATCAACACAAAAATATCAAAGCAAAAGCATGGTATGCTCTTCCAAATTCACCTTATTAACTTTCGACTGATAATCGTATGTAAAAAAATTATGAATTGCCATTTACGCCTCACTCCACCAAAGTGTGCTTGGCATTTAAGCTGCAATGTATAAGAAAGTCGCGGTGAAATGTACGCATGTTAATATTTGACAATATAAAATCCTAAAGTCGTACAACAATTGTACAGAGGATCGAGCACGACTTTACGAATGCTGCGTAACGTTACGGTTATCGAGATCGAGAAACCTCATACAAAATTTTAGTTCCAAATACGCTCACGGGCGTGCGCTGTTCCAAACGTCATACAAACTCGACAACGTTTACTATTCGATTTTACGTGACGCAGGTTTCGAGAACGTCATGCTCGACCCACAGAAGACACGGTGAACGCGGTGGCACGGGTATCCACTGAGGCATCAGAACTTTTCTTCTTGTTCAGCCATTCTCAACCTGCAAGGTGTAGGCCTCCTTCAGTGTACTTATGCCATTTTTCCCGGTTCTGAGCAGCTTCCAACCACTTTGTTCCAGCTAGTCTCTTGATATCGTCGTACCAACGCATCTGTGGTCTTCCCCTTGGGCGTTTCTCGCCCCACGGTCCCCACTCCACCACCGCCCTGCACCACGAGCCCTGCTTGCGGGCCACATGGCCACCCCACTCCCACTTCAATTTCGCAACCAATTTGGTAACATCACTCACTTTACTTTGCTCTCAGACCCATAACGTAATCGAGTAGTAACATTATCGAGAAAACTTGTGTGACGTTTGGAACAGCACCCGCCCTTGAGCGTATTTGGTACTAAAATTTTACATAATTTTTCTCGATGGCAATACGATAACGTCAGGCCTCAGGCCAGGGAAATTGTCCTGGCACACCATATTTAACACTTTTACGCCTCTCGGCTCCTCTTCTTGCCTCTCCGACGCTGATACTTGTTGTAAGCGACGTGCTCATTGGTTCAATGTAATTTAATTTGATTTTCTTTTTTTGTATGTTGGACAGTCCAACCATTTATTAGTAGATGTTGTAGATTTAAGTAGAAGGTAGTTGTAACTTTTTTTGAGAGTTTACCCGCGGTTATAAATGTGACGGCGCCATCTTGCAGTCCGCTGCTTACCTTGAGCCAAACCGCGCGTTTTCTTTTGTATGTGCAAGTGTGATAGTAAAATCGTTTGAAAAAGTTTTTCGTGTCTTTTTATGGAAACCACACCAACCTCGAGCACACCTAACACTTGTGACACTGTAACATCGCTGGTTGATGTCAATAACAACAGAATTTTTTTTATTTAGAGAAGTTTTTTTTTTATGCCATATTATTTCGGTACTTTTTCAAGCACAGGTCTGACTGACAAGTGTGCCTAAACAGAATCTTCTGTCTAACACTTTTGGTGTCCACTGACAGCAATGCAATGCGATGTCCTCGTGTGTATATAATGTTATTGACTACAAAGTGATAGGCCTATATTAGGACACCATGAAATATAAATGCACGTTAAGCGCTAGTGTGATCATTTTCTCTTTGGTATAATGTATCCATTTGCGTTGTAGGCCCCTCTGCCGGGACCAGTGTGGTTGCAGCCTTTTGAAGCAGTTGATAATAAAATTGTCTGCCCGCAAAAACGTTCTCTGATGCTTGATTCGCCGTCGTACTTTATGTAAGAAGACTGTCTTGTGGCAAACGTGTATATCCCAGACACAGAGGAGAAAAACTTGTCGGTACTAGTATATGTTCATGGAGGTGGTTACCAAATGGGATGGGGTGAAATGATGCTGCCCCAGAGTTTGGTTAGAACGAAGAAAATTGTAGCAATCACTTTCAGTTACCGGCTCGGGGCGCATGGCTTCCTGTGTCTGGGCACAGAGGGCGCTCCCGGCAACGCAGGCATGAAGGACCAAATCGAGCTGCTGCGCTGGGTCAACAAGAACATTGCCAACTTTGGTGGGGACCCCAATGACGTTACCATTGCTGGAGGCAGCGCAGGATCCTCAGCTGTGGACCTTCTCATGCTTTCAAAACAATGACAATGCAAAGAAAAATTCGTTAAGCAGCTGGACTTGAACCAGCAACCTCGGTAATCCGTACCACGCTCCACCAATTAAGCTATACTTAACGTTGGTGTACCTAACGAATTTTTCAATGCCTTGTGTCATATTTTATTTGGAAGATCTCTCCTCAGCGCCATCTATGAGTAGCTTAATCAAGCAGCTCACCCAACGAAACGAATAACGAATTAACGAATTTTTCTTTGCATTGTCATTGTATGTTGAATTTCATTCTATGAATGTTTCATAAAAATAAAACAAAAATAATCAATAAATCGATTATTTTCATTGATTCAGAAAAATAGCTCCATCTCTTGCCACTAATGCGTAACTGTAGAAGTTCCGTAGTGGGTGAGCTGCTTGATTAAGCTACTCATAGATGGCGCTGAGGAGAGATCTTCCAAATAAAATATGACACAAGGCATTGAAAAATTCGTTAGGTACACCAACGTTAAGTATAGCTTAATTGGTGGAGCGTGGTACGGATTACCGAGGTTGCTGGTTCAAGTCCAGCTGCTTAACGAATTTTTCTTTGCATTGTCATTGTATGTTGAAGCTAGTAATGAACTTACCTCTTAGAAAAGACCTGACATTCCATTTTGTACCCTGTGTGGAACGCAACATTGGCCAAGAAACATTTCTTGAAGACAGTCCGATTAACATTTTGAAGCAAGGGAAATACAGAAAGGTGCCAATGCTTTATGGCTTTACAAATATGGATGGTCTTATGATGATCGGAAAATTTCCGCACTGGAAAGACGAAATGAATGAGCACTTTGAGAACTTCCTACCGCAAGATTTAGTGTTTGAATCTGACAATGAGCGGAAAGAAGTTGCGCAAATTATTAAAGAATTTTATTTTGGAGACAAACCTATAGATGAAGACAGTGTATTAGCTTACGTCGATTATTTCTCTGATGTCCTGTTCGCTTATCCTCATTTAAGATCTACACAGCTGCAAGTGGCAGCCGGCAGTGACTCGATATACCTGTATAAGTATTCTTTCTACTCACCCCCTGTTCAAATGGATGGAATGCCACCCTTGCCAGACTTCATTTCTAAGATTCGTGGAGCTAATCATTGTGCCCAGTCAGGAGCAGTGTACGATGTTCATTTAATAATGACTTCAGATACGAGTGAAAAGTATTTGGTAATGAGAGAAATAATGCGTGAGATGTGGATAAACTTCATAACTTTGAGGTAAGTGGAGCGGGGTACCTTTTTTAGGAAACTTTTTTCCCATTTCTCGAAAATAGGTCAAGTAGGGGAGATAAAGATATTACATAAATGAGTAAGTATTTTACTTAGTTATTTAAAAACAGCCTCCAAATATTGCTCTTTTTCAAACCTTTAGTTGAGTGAATTTAAGAATAATTGTAATTTTTCTTTTTTCGACAGTAAACCAGTTCCTGAAGGCTCCAAGTTGCCAGTGTGGCCCCCGGTGGGTCCCTACTGGGCCCCGTATATGGACCTCGGGGAGGAGATCAAGCTGCAAGGGCCCCTCAAGGAGATAAGGGCACGATTCTGGGATGACATCTACGAGCGGTACTACAGGATGCCAGTGCCCCCACCGGAATATTCTGTTAAAACTGAACTTTAAATGACACAAGCTAGCTTAAAAATGGAACTGCATAAAATTAGGAACAAGCTTTTTTTCTTTCCTGTTGTTGGACACATAATGGTAAAAATAATTTATTTGCAATAAAAATTGTACGAATGACATAAAAAAATGCATTTGACAAACTTAGGCCTAGTAAGTAATTATTTACAGTATGTCTAAAAAAAGTTCATCACCAGCCTTTTTTACGTCCCACTGCTGGGCACAGGCCTCCTCTCAGAATGAGGCTTGGGATGTTCATGTTGTGTGCTGATTGGGAACTTCACACACATCATTGAATTGCTTCGCAGATGTGTGCAGGTTTCCTCACGATACTTCACCGAAAAGCTCATGATAAATTACAAATGTAATTCCGCACATAAATTCCGAAAAACTCAGAGGCGCGAGCCGGGATTTGAACCCACGACTCTCTGCTTGAGAGGCCATAGGTCAAACCACTAGGCTATCACGGTTTTTCGGCTCGGCTTTCTAAAAAAAGTTAAATTTAATAATTACTGTGTCAATAACGAAATTATGATACATTAAAATCACAACAATATCATATTAAACAAGTTCACAAGATCAACAGTCATAAGTTTCAAATAAATATACCAGCATAATAATACCATATCATCATCATCATCATCATCATGTCAGCCGAAAGACGTCCACTACTGGACATACACCATATATATGTAATTTATACTCCAAAAACACCGGACCGGGAGACAAGCTGTCGGTAGGCCTCCGACAAAATGGAGCGACGACCTGGTCTATCGGAAATATCGAAGGACAGCGGTGGATGCGAAAGGCACAAGACCGGTCTGAGTGGCTCTCCTTGGGGGAGCCTATATCCAGCAGTGGACGTCTTACGGCTGGAATAACTGATGATGACTACTTATGTAAACATCTGTCGAGAAGCCAAAAGTGATAATTATGTGAAACCAGTGCCCTAAGCACGACTTGTCGAATCCTGTGTCACGTAAAATCGAATAGTAAACTATAACGAGTTTGTATGACGTTTGGAACAGCGCCCGCCCGCGAGCGTATTTGGAACTAAAATTTAGTATGAGATTTCTCAATCTCGATACGATAACCGTAACGTAACGCAGGATTCGACAAGTCGTGCTTAGGGCACTGTGCTTTAGATTTGAAATAATCAATAAAAGGAAACAAACTATTAAACAACTTTCATCAAGGACCGGGGGTACAAATTTGAAAAAAAATTGGACTTTTCATACAAAATGTCCATTCAGCTGAGACAGATGGTAGGAAGAGACCAAAAAAACTTTCGTATTTCGACCCATGTTTCTTTGGACAAGTTGTTCAGTTTCATGAGTACTATCACTGGGTTTGGGGTCGTACACCCTTTTGTAAACGCCCTGTACTTATAACAATGATTGGACAGACTTCGATGCTGAATATATTGGTGAAAATGGGCTATTTTACTACTAAAAAAAACCGAACAAGCGCGAGTCGGACTCGTGCACGAGGGTTCAGTAGAAAGATTTTAACGCTTTTCCCTACTGTTTTAAGTAAGTAGTCCAGTGTTAGCAGAGCCTTGCTCCTAAGCAAAATGTACGCAGTGTGGGATCATCTTATATTGGTCCGTGAAATCTACAGACAGACATAAAAAAAATATATTTTGAGAATTTTTGCGAAACCTTCGGCCCGACTAGCACTTGACCAGTTTTAAAATTTAGGTAAGGGGTGTTAAATAGATTTGACCTATGTACTGTGTGTCTGTCCGTGGCATCGTAGCTCCTAAACGGATAAACGGATTTGGACGGGGCTTTTATAGTTATAATTCCTTTCTTATTAGATATGATGGTGGTGCCACAGGTATCCTGTAGTACCGCTCGTAGATGTCGTCCCAGAGTCGCGCTCGTTTCTCCAGGAGGGGGCCTTGTAGTTTAATTTCTTCCCCGAGGGCCATATGCGGGGATCTGTTTAGTCCCACCGGGGGCCATGCCGGCAACTTGGACCCTTCAGGAACTGGTTTTCTGAGAAATATACAAAAATATTATTTCGTGCCGTGCCGTGTTATCTTAGTGGTTTGACTTATGGCCTCTCAAGCAGAGGGTCGTGGCGTGGGTTCAAACCCCGGCTCGCACCTCTGAGTTTTTCGGAATGCATGTGCGGAATTGCGTTTGTAATTTATCATGAGCTTTTCGGTGAAGGAAAACTTCGTGAGGGAACCTGCATATTCCTGCGAAGCAATTCAATGATGTGTGTGAAGTTCCCAATCCGCATTGGGCTCGAGTGGGAAGAATAGCCCAAGCCCTCTCATTCTGAGAGGAGGCCTGTACCAGCAGTGGGACGGAAAAAGGCTGATGATGATTATTTCGTGTAGGTCATCGTCATCAACTTAAGAGTTACATTATTGTCGGTGGAGTTTCTTCCAATCATCTTTCCTATACTATAAGTCAGTTCCTTGACCTCCTGATACGATACGACACGACATCGGCCTTCTCCTTTATCTGGTCCATGTAGCTACAGGCGAAGCTTCGCCTAGGTCAGCCTATTTCGTGTAGGTACCGAACTAAAAAACCTCGACCTCAGGTTCCTAACATTTTTTTCGATATTTTCTTGTTATTTTTTTAATCAAAAAATTTGAATTAGGTTTTCTACAAAAAATTAAAATCTTTTAACAAAAAAATTAAACCGCCTTCGAAAAAAACCTTAGAAAAAAAATTGTAAAATAAAATGCATTTATTTCGGACAACAGAAACTAAAGCCTAAAGTTTTATGGCCTAGCACTAAGTAGCAGAAATATGAAGTCGGAGCGGTGCAAGCGGAATATTCTTTGAATGAAGCACCGACTTTTTCTAAGGTTTTTTTTTGAAGGTGGTTTTACTTTTTTGTTAAAAGATTTTTATTTCACAATTTTACGTTGATTTAACATTTTCAGAATTATCATCCAACTCCCAACCGTTAAGGAGTTGTACCTTCCATCATCAGCTCATCAACATGAGATGATGACTACCAGACTCAAATACTTGAATAGCCTTAGAAAATACATGAAACACATAATAAGTGCCTATAAAAATTGAGGGTTGCCCTGGGATCCCATCATCAGATCACGACTTGGTGACAATGGGACCACCCCAAAAGTATACCCTTTCGAATAATGATTTAACATTTTAAGAATTATCCTCCAACTCCTAACCGTTAAGGAGTTGTACCTTCCATCATCAGCTCATCAACATGAAATGATGACTACCAGACGCAAATACTTAAATAGCTTTAGAAAATATATGAAACACATAATACGTGCCTATAAAATTTGAGGGTTGCCCTCGATTTCCCTGGGATCCCATTATCAGATCATGACTTGGTGACAATGGGAACAAAAAAAGAATAAAAAAAGAATTTAGAAAATCGGTTTACAACTGGCGGAGTAATCGATGTACATACATAAAAAAAAAACATACAGTGGAACGTAGAACCTTCTCCTTTTTTTGAAGTCGGTTAAAAAATACGGGAATCGCTTGAGAAATGAGACATACGAAAGCATTCTTGCCCAAGCTGAAACGGAGACGTTTCGTTTGCGCTTCGCGGTCAATATAATTCTGATGTCACTTTATTAGGCTAAATTAAGAACTTACCCTGTAGTAATAAAGTTCAGCCATATTTCCCGCATGACTTCCCTCACTTTCAAGTATGTTTTACTCTTGTTCGTGTTCATTCCAAAATTGGTATCATAGACCGTCGATGCTTGAGCAGTGTGACCGGCTCCGCTGGCATTAGCCATGAGCTCCGGTAACCCTGGTAAACCATGAATCGGCGGAATCGGTGAATAAAAAGAATACATGTACAAATATATAGAATCACTTCCAGCTGCCACTTGTAACTGAGCAGACCTCAGATGTGAGTAAGCAATTTTAATATCAGACCAATAATCGATGTAGTTTTGTAAAGCGTCTTCTCCAACGGGTTTGTTTCCGAAATAAAATTCCTTAACCTTTTTTGCAACCGCATTCCGTTCTTCATTCGAGTTAAACTTTAAATCAATCGGTAAAAAGTTGGAAAAATCTTCGTTCATTTCGTCTTTCCACTGAGTAAATCTGTGTATTATCATGAGACCTTCCATGTTTGCGAAGCCGTACAGAATGGGAATTTTGTTGTATTTGCCTTGTTTTAAAATGTTAACCGGCGTTTCCTCAAGAAACATTTCTTGGCCAATGTCTCGCTCTACACACGGTGTGAAACCTATAAATGAATCTGTTTTAGTATCTATTTCTTCTAACATAAGATCACTATACGGGGAAGTTTCATAAAATTCTTCTAATGCATTAATGTTGTGTATATCAGAAAAAAAACGTTCTGAGGCAAATTCTTTTGCGATCTCCAAAGGATCGTGCTGTATACACCATACGCTGACAGCCGAGCCACTTTCGGGAATGGCTTTATGGAAAAGACCCTGTGACATTTTAGAAAGCATTAGGAGTTCCACGGCCGAAGATCCCGCGCTACTGCCTGCTATAGTGACATCTTCAGGGTTTCCTCCAAAATTAGCAATGTTCTTGTTAACCCAACGCAGCAGCGCGACTTGGTCCTTCAAGCCCGCGTTGCCAGGAGCAAAATCTGTGCCCAGACACAGGAAACCGTGCGCTCCGAGCCGGTAATTAAAAGTGACGGCTATGATTTTTTTAGTTACCAATTTATGGGGCAGCTTCATTTCACCCCAACCCATCTGGTAACCACCTCCGTGAATATAAACTAAAACTGGCAGGTTTCTCTGTTCTGGGCTTGGTGTATAAACGTTTGCAACAAGGCAATCTTCTTGCACGGAGTACGAAGATAGATCAAAAAGAGGGTGTTTTAATTGTGGGCAAACGATTTTTTTATTGACGGCTTCTAGAGGTTGCTTCCAAACTGGTGCTGGAAGTGGGGCCTGAAAGAGAAACCATAATGATATAGCTTCCAAACTGGCTTCCAACAAAATAATTGATTTATTTTAAAAATGTAATATTATTACTGTTGGAATGTATCATGTTACCGGGCTTGGAGACAAATTGACATTTAAATTTAAATTACAAATATATGCCACAGCTGTTCTACAAAAGCGAATCTACAAACGTATGTTAATAGGTACCTTAAATTTGTCTTTTCCAGTAGGTGCTGTGGCGTATGGAATGTTTAAAAATTCGAAGACTTCGTCAGTCTTGTACCCGCGCACGGGCCCGTGCGCAGTCTGCACGATGCGTGACTCGCGCGCCTCGCTCTGCGCGGACGCCGCACACGCGCCTACCGCACATAATATAAGAAGAATCTTCATTTGAATTCAGTTAGCTAGGCCTGTGAAAAAGGAAAATGAATTAGTTGAAGAACGTAATATAAATGCCTTGTAAGAGTAAAAAAAACTTGCTGGTTTAGTGGTTTGACCTAAACCCTTTCAATCAGAGGGCTGTTGGGTCTAAAACTTGACTCACACCTTTTAAGTTTTTTAGAATACGAAATTACATTTGTAATTAATCATGAGCATTTCTGTGAAAGAGAAACATCGTGATGCTGAGCAATTCAATGATATAGTGTGAAGTTCCCAATCTGCAATGGGGCCGGTTGGGAATTATAGCCTAAACCTCCTCCTTCTGAAAAGAGCTCTAATAGCATGCACCAGAGAGACGTAAATAGGCAGAGCGGCAGAGAGTGGGATTTCAGAGATCAGAGGCATTCCATACCTGAGGGAGTTAAAAGGGGGGTGGAATTTTGTATGGGAAAACATGATTTTAAAGTTTATATCATGAAACATGAAACCAAATGAATATACCTTTAAATAAATAATTACAGCCAAGTTTGTAACTTTTTCTCAAAAAATTTGGTAAGTAGCGAATCATTATACGCTGAAGTAAGCAGTTTTTGCTTGGCCTCGCAATAGGAGCTACGATGTCATACACCAACACACAGATACACGGACACATAGTTACACACGTCAAAGTTATAATAGGTCTACTTTGCTCAACTTACCAGTCACAAATGATGTATTAATACATGCAGACAATATATGAATTCAATTATATAGGCGCAGCATTTAGTATAAGTGATAAACGTTCTGTGTGCTAATAATTATGTATGGACATTATCAGTTGTACAAACAGCAATGGTGTACGAGCGTACATTTGTGGAGAATCAGCGATCTACACGTTGACCTCATTTCCATTTCTAACAATTAATGTATTTGCCAATCAGTTCGCAATGTGCTGTCAAGAACGCCGCGCGTAACTCATTATTCACCACTCATTAGAATTACCTTAGTTTTGTGTTAAGTCAAGCACATAAAATAAAGTTAATTTTATCTTATCGGTTTTATTAATTGAAATCACGTTGTTTCGGTTACCCCGAACAAATGGGTTTAACGTATTCACATTGTTAAAATGTATTACAAAAATCCGGCCACGTGTGAGTCCAAACTGCAAAGGGGATACATATTTTTACATTTTTAAAATTAGTTTTCAAATAGGTATTTTTTTGTTTTAGATTTCTTTCTAGCGAAATGTTTTTCGCAAGAAACCGAATCGGTTGGAATGAAAAAAAGAACTTTATTATTCAGTTTAATACACGGCTCATTTATTTGTTTCCTCCTCCATTTTTAGGGTTCCG
This sequence comes from Clepsis dumicolana, assembly GCA_963691665.1. Taxonomy (NCBI): domain Eukaryota; kingdom Metazoa; phylum Arthropoda; class Insecta; order Lepidoptera; family Tortricidae; genus Clepsis; species Clepsis dumicolana. Next base: position 2,062,233 of record OY829518.1, read on the forward strand.
TACCTCACAAGGAAAAAACGGAACCCTTATAGGATCACTTTGTTGTCCGTCTGTCTGTCTGTCTGTCAAGACCCTTTTTCTCTGGAACGCGTAGAGGTAGCATGCTGAAATTAATATCAAATGAAGTCCTGTGGTCCCTTAAAGCTGTGAAAAAATCAACCTTCCAAGTGAACGCAATCAAAAGATACAGTCATTAAAAAGGTGGTTTCCATACAAATCGAAGCACTTGGCCGGTTTTTGTAACAGAACGGAAAAATATTGCTTGCTGATACGATACGCAATATCTCTTTCATAAGCCATTGCTATTAAAATAGTTGTAGATGTTTGTACTATACGAGCATTATGCTTTTTGTGCTAGATTAATAAAATTGAACACCTAATAATTATACCTATCTGTTTTAAATCTTAGGCGTTATGAACATTAACACTTTAATCATTATATCAATTGGTATTATACATATGTAAATAACGATATATCTGCGAAATTACATTTGCAATTCGTCACGAGCTCTTCGAAACCCGCGCACTCCCGCGAAGCAATTCAATGTGTGTGTGAAGTTCCCAGTCAGCACTAGGTCCGCGTGGGAACTATAGCCCAAGCCATCTAAGAGGAAATCTGTGTCCAGCAGAGGAACGAAAAAAACGAAGGTGATGATGATGATTTATATTGAGACTACAAACATTAGTTATATTCCGTTTTATTTGTATAATTTATGTAATATAAAAACCAAATAAAAGGTACACGGAAAGAACATTTGTCTAGTCAGCTAGCAACTTCTTGAGTCATCGCGATTTGAAAGTTTGGAACGATGTAATTATCCATGTAATTTTCGTATACATCTTTTTTTAAAGCGATAAAAAGACAAGTCATATATATATTTGTATCTGTGACTCAGTGGTAAATAAAGCGCAATTCAGCCCCCATACTACGAAATTCGAAAATCGAAGTTCGTATCGTATCGTCCCGCTCACTCTCGTGTTAAATAATAATAGCTTGAGAGGGACGGCAGGACACGAAGTTCGAATTTGGCACTTCGTAGTCGGGGGCTGCCCTCATACTATGAAATTCGAAAATCGAAGTTCGTATCGTATCGTCCCGCTCACACTCGTATTAAATAATATTAGCCTGAGAGGGACGACACGACACTAAGTTCGAATTCTGCACTTCCTAGTCGGGGGGCTGGTTGCACAGCGCTAATTGCCGTCATTATTCACTTACAAGTTCCTTCTCTTTCGTTCTATCGTGTACCTCTTATCTCTTCTGGCTTCGTTAGATTTTTTTTAAGTTATGTCACAGAATACATTGTAGTACAAGGTTACCTATTGTTCTAATGTTGTGAACAAATGGCATACGACTTGATACAACGCAACGCAAACAAGAAATTTTACCAGAACATACATACTAACACATGTACAAACATTGCAAATTAAAATACGGTAATAATGAATAATTGTAATATGGGTAATGTAATAAATAAAAGTAACAAAAGTTAACCTTTGGTACTTACCAACCTTTGGTACCTTTGGTACCTACTTAGGTACCTTCCTTAATTACGTATGGGTTGACGTGCATTTCTTTACCTTTCAATTTCCTTTGGAAGTCTGAAAAACGTGGGGTTTAAATCCGTGTTATTGTTCAGGCAGCCGAATGCGGCGCAGTATGCCTTCATTTTGAGGTTAGTCGTAATTCGCACTCACACGGGCAATGCGATGCGCGTGGCGCGTGAATAAGCAACAACCGACATGCGACCCGACGGGCGCACGACTGGCTGGCCTCTATTTCACCAATGCTACAAGTGTCAGTTTTCAATGACAATTCGGTGTCAGTTGCTGACTTGAAAAGCTTTTGCTTTAGCGCGCTTCATATTGCTAAAGAAATGTAGTTGGAATTGTCATTGTAAACTGACAGTTGTAAAGTTGGCGAAATAGGGGCCTGGGCGCGCGGCGGCCATGTGAATTTAGTCCGCCGCAGCGGACCCGCTGCGTACTTGTAAAATCTTACCTAAACGCGGAGTTGAACCGCCCTGCTTATAGTCTATTGTGTGTTTTGAGATTAAAAGCCCGTTTTACTAAAAAGTGAGTAGACAATACTAAACATGTTCTTTCCATGTACCTATGTTTCAAATTCTGTATCCGTGATAAAAACCTAGCTATTACAATTCGTCTCTCGTGTTATACATCGGTGGGGGCACTGGCGACCTGTAGTAGCGCTCGTAGATGTCATCCCAGAAGCGAGCTCGCATCTCGAGGAGTGGACCCTTGAGCTTCAACTGTTTTCCAAGTTCCATGTGCGGTGACCTATCGGCACTGACTGGGGGCCAGGCTGGCAGCTTAGAACCTTCGGGTACCGGTTTCCTGAAAATATAACCAACTTAGAAAAGTTGAGAAACCCCCGACATTTTCATTTCAAAGTTCAATATTTAAAAAACGGGTAAACCGATTTTAATGAAACTTTGCTGAGAACCATCTCGATTAAACTAGCTTTCGATTAAAAAATACTCCATCGAAATCGGTGAGTCCCTTTGGGAGCTATGATGCCACAGACAGATACACGGATACACAAATACACAGATGAAACTTATAACACCCCTCTTTTTCGTCGGGGGTTAAAAAGCCGCTTTCCTGATCTTCATCAGTTATTGTAAAAATCAGAGTGCCTATAAGTCCTTGAACGCTTTTGCGGTGAAGTGTGCAATACCTAGCATGAGAATTGTTTCGTGTCGATACGTGCCACTGCAACCACGTGCGCTGCTAATGTGTCCATAATAATTCGGACGTAAACGCGAACGCGATCGAGACGTTTTTTTTGACTGTCGATGGTACTAGCGGCTCTGGAGGATCTGATGAGCAAACAGGTACGCTAATATGCGTGACGTTTTCTGGCTAATTGATCAATGGTTCTCCTTCATTTTGTAACAATCAGAGAAGAAAGGAATAAGTGACATCTAAATCAAGACACGAAAAAATCCCCCAAAATAACGTATCGGCCACGCAGACACTTACCCGGTTGTCATAAAATTCAACCATATTTCTTGCATCGTATCTCTGACTTTTTGGTATTCTTCGTCGATCTCTAGTTTCCCCATTATAGCGATTTCGTAAACTGCCATGGATTGAGCGCAGTGATTCGCTCCCTGAATTTTTGTCATGAATTCCGGTAGAGGTGGCATACCTTCGATTTTCGGTGGGGGTGTATAATAGGAATATTCGTACAAGTATACAGAATCGCTACCAGCTGCCATTTGTAAATCCGTGGATCTTAGATGCGGGTAAGCAAATATAACGTCAGTGAAATAGTCAATGTAAGCGTGGATTGTTTGTTCTCCGACAGGTTTATCTCCGAAATAAAATTCCTTAATAACTTGAGCAACATCAGTTCGTTCCTTTGAAGATTCGAACGTCAAGTCAGCTGGCAGAAAGTCAGCAAAATTTTCGTTCATCTGGTCTTTCCATTCGAGAAATTTGTCAATTCTAAACAGGCCCTCCATATTAGCGAAACCGTATAGTACAGGAACTTTTCTGTATTTCCCTTGTTTCAGAATATTAACCGGATTATCTTCAAGAAACGTTTCTTCCCCTATGTTTCGCTCTACGCAAGGCGAGAATACAAATGACGAGTCTTTTCGATTTAAAAACACATTAGACGTGAGAAGTTGGAATGATGCTGTTCTATAAAATTGTTCTAATGCCTTGATATCGTCTGCTTCAGTGAAGTTGTTGGTACGGGCGAAATCTTTTGCGTTTTGCACGGGATCCAGTTGAACACTCCAAACACCAACACTGGCGCCGCTTTCAGGAACAACCTTATTGTAGAGTCCTTCTGTCGTTTTGGAGAGCCTCAGGAGGTCTACTGCCGATGATCCGGCACTGCTCCCAACGATGGTCACGTCATCTGGGCTACCACCAAAATTGGCAATGTTATCCCGCACCCAGCGTAACAACGCGACTTGGTCTTTCATGCCTGCATTGCCGGGAGCACCTTCTGTACCCAGACATAGGAAACCATGGACACCGAGACGGTAGTTGAAAGTGACTGTCACTATTTTCTCACTTTTTACCAATGATATAGGGGTTATCATCTCACCCCATCCCATTTGATACGCGCCTCCGTGAACATAAACCATTACTGGCAAGTTGCTATCTTTCGTATCTGGCATATAAATATTAGCAATAAGGCAGTCTTCTTGCATGGAGTAAGGGGAAGAGTCAAAAAAATGGATTTTTCCTTGAGGGCAAACTATTTTGTTACTAACCGCTTCTAAAGGGCTTATCCAAATAGGTCCTGGAAGCGGCGCCTGAAATAAAAAAAAACTGAAGATTTTTCCTGTGTTATTGAAACATAGCAAGTAGTTTATGCGACTGTTATTATAATGAAATGAAGATCCTTAAAACACGAGTGTAGCTTTATAAAACGAGGAGAAGCCAAGTAATAACATTACACGAGTGTCCTATGGCTTAATTATGTAGAGTTACATAAGTACTTTACTTTATCTGTAAGTACACTTTATTGATTGTACTCTAAAATAGGTTTTTTTTTAAATTAATGACTGATGTTTAGTATAGCAGGTATTTATATTGTATTGGTTTTTGAAGATGTTCCAAATTTGAAACTCACAACATTACCAAATTCGATGTCGTAATGACATTACGTTACTAAAAATTTCATAGCGAAACTGGTTGTGGAAATGCTGGTCATTTCCTACGGCTTCTGAACGCATTATAGAGGACTTATGATATGTGTGTAGATAAAGATCTGATAGGTACATAATTGTATAAGTACTCGTATTATAACCTGACTTACTTTAAACCTGTCTGGACCTGTCGGTGCTGTGGCGTAAGGTACTCCCAGAAATTGAAAGATTCCGTCAGACTTGTACCCGCGCACGGGCCCCTGCGCGGTCTGCACGGTGCGCGACTCGCGCGCCTCGCTCTGCGCGGACGCCGCCGCCGCGACCGTCAGGCAAATCAGGAAAGCAGTCCTCATTGCACGACGGATAGTTTATCACTGAATAACAATCCATAATTGTGCATGTTATTAGCTATCGCAATTACGGTACGTCGTGTACAGTCGGCAGAAAAATATAAAATAATGATATATGACAATCGAAAGTACCGAATAGTAGGTTTGGGCATAAAAATCATGGACGGATTTAGCGATTTTATGAGAAATATTCATAGACCATATACTATACCTATGTAGTGTATGGACCCGTCCTTCGGTTACCTACCTTTTGTTGCCAATTTTGAGGCACTAAAATGAGTGCTAGCGATATGCTCCCCGCCGGCGGGCTCGCAACGCCCTTACCGTTTGAAAATGTTCCGATATAAATAGGAATATTCAAGCCCATATACTTACCACAAAAATTACAAGTGCTACATTTTAACAATGTTGTAAAGTTTTTCATACTAAAACGTGACAAATATGTCAAATTGTAGGTCTTGTAACTTTTGTGGTACAGGCGGTGCCCTGACTCAGGTACCAGGCATATTCGCGGTGTTGAACGCGCACTACTTACTCCTAATTTTGTTTCGCAAAAAATGGTTACGCTACTTACTATTATTACCTTCATTCATACCATTCTGTGGAACAACTTGTGTACGAGACTCACAATGAATTATCTTTTTTGTTTATTTTCTACTAAGAATATGTAAAGTATTTTTATAGTTAAATAGATTGTTGTCGGATTTAATTAGCTTAATATAATTATGTGTTTTGATAAAATTTAATCTCCGTTCCTATATTTTTTTGTTTTTTTTTATTTAATGACAATACATACTTATTAAATTTTACCTTTTTATGTGTTATCCAAAATATTATAAAATAAATGAACGTTCTATTTGTATTATTTAGACTTAGAGGATAAAAGAAAAAAAAGGAAAATACAATAAAGCATCTTTTAAATTTTACTGTCACAAGCACCCAAAACTGCATAAAATTATCTCAACCTAGGTATAAAAGGTTCTTCTGTCAAATAAAAGATGCAGCGCGACGGTGGTCTTATTGTCATCAACATCATCGGCCTTTTTACGTTCCACTGATGGGCATTGGGAACTTAAGGCCCCCTTGTGTGTGGAACTCCCAATCCGCACTGGCCCCTTGTGGGAACTGTAACCCAAGCAATCTCATTGTGGGTGGAGGCCTGTTGCCCTGGTCAATTTATTATAATTCTGACCGTTCGTATTTTTTTTATCATGTCCACTTTCATTGATTAGCACTAGATGGCAGCATTGTCGCTGCTTGTGCCTCAGAAACATATTACTTTATTATTATTTCTTTTGTCACTTATTCGTGTCATGTTATAAGTGATTTTGTCTTGCCTTTCCACCTTCTTATTTTTCTTAAGTGGACAATCAAAAAACTTTCATGATTAATCTGGGGTTCGAACCAGCAACCACATGCGTCATAGTCGGCACACCAGACCACTGGACCCCTGGACCAAGGGAGAGATCTACTAACGTTACGAAATTAATAACTGGTTGTTACAAACTGACGTCATCCCACCATCCGTTATACCGCATAAGCATAATGATGATTTACCCGCAAATAAATTTATTAGTTAATTTTCTACCGCATTTATTTTTATGATTCCTCGATTGCGACTAACTGTGTCGCTACGTTAAATACAATATTTTTATAACAATGTCTAATTTAATTCCTTTTTTAAAGGCGAAAAATAGTCGTGTTATTTGTAAACAACACGCCTATTGGTGAAATTGCTCGTCAGCTGAATTTAACGGTGAGTTAAAATATTGTGCTAAGCTATAGTAGTATTATATTTATAGTTGTGTTAAAAAAGTATCGTTTACTCGTTATAAAAAAGTGTCATTATATTGTTTGTTTATTTTTGCATTATGATGCTGGGTAATAAAATGAACCTTTGAATAATTTTCTTTTACAGAGAATAACCGTCGGACTGGGCAAGACGACATGGAATATGCTCTCGGCATAAAAAAGAAGCGTCCAGGTTTTCAAACCGTCATGTTTACGGCTCAATCTGCACGTTATCGGGATATTGTTGCAAGCTGGCTGCAAGACACACTGCAGACCCTTTCTTATCAACTAAGGAAACAGCAACAAACATACCGACCAGCAAAAAAATCATATTGTCTTTATGTTCAACGACAACAAAGGGTTCGTTTTGATGAAGATTACAAGAATGTTTAAATTTTGATTGGTGTGATAAATCGATAATAATAGTTATTTACACTGACGAAAAAGTCGTTTAAGGCTGACAGAGATGGTCGCGAGATACTGTGGCGGTAACACGGAGATCGATTTAAGTAATGTTGTGTTTTACTAACCAGAATTAGCGGCAGAATAACCTTAGTTTATTGTGGATTGTTGTCATCAATGGGGCCGGGGGAAATTGTGAAAGTTAAAACCTTACGGAACTAGTTCCTTTAACTTCAACGGCATCCATGCAAGGTGGTGACTTATGTTAATCAGTGATCAATGGTCTTCAACAAGTAATCGACAATGAAGTTAGATCCTTGAGGTATTTATATTTAATGGACTAAGGTTCTTCTGTCCGCTTTAAATTACAAAAGCTTGATTTTTTTTATTCTTAAGTAGATAGGTGCCAATTAGGTAGTTTACAATACCATCACTTGGATCAGATGGAACATAATGCATGTTTCTGTCTAAATATCTACATGTTGATTCACTGTTGAGCCTATTAGCTTTGGAAAAAAAATAACTGCCAGATTTGTATACTGTTTACTAGGGTAGTAATTATAGTTCAGTTTATGACAAAATTATAGCTTTCTGTAAAAAAATACAAGCTTCTTTATTTACCTACGCCCGTTATATATTTAATAACACAATTATATTAACATAAACAACATATTTAATTAAATGCTAAAAGTATGAAAGAAAAAAAAAAACGAAAAAAAAACACTCCAGTCTCGAACTCTGAGCTCTCGTGGCAAGTAACCGTAAGCACGTGCAACTGATTCACTAGGCCACGAGGTAAATTACTTATGAAAGCAAAAATAAGCATCTTATTTGTATTAGTAACGGTAGTCTGTTCGACGAGCATTCATTGATGTTATACTGTAGAAACAATTACCCACATTTATAATATTTAATATTCATTCAAGTCAAGTGCACATTCAAAAGCCCTTATCAGGCTGGATACCGAAGTGAGGGCACCGACTGTACAAGGGGCTGGTGTCAATAAAATGGTAAAAAAATATTAAGTACGTCAATAGTTTTCATATAATTTTAGTCAGAAATGTTTTTTTTAAACTAAAGAATTTTCTCACTAAGTAAGTAAGTTTTCTTTCAGTCGTTATCTAATGAACAACTAAAATACAATTTCAACAGTCTTGTTTTGCACACAGTACAGCACGCATAAAGTAAACATATTTATCTCTTAACTTTTCGCTTTAACGTGCAATAACTGTAAGTACCTACTGTAAGTTGGTACTTAAAGTGCGAGATCATCCTCATTACGTGCAAAATATCAATGACACAAATTCAGTAGGTATTTTATTGCTGTTGCTATTCAGTGTTTTATTTCTTCTGTGTTGTGAAAAAACATGTGCCTACCACATTTTTTTATGTTATTAATACAGTCACTTCTTAAATAATTGTTTTTGTGTGGTTTTGTTTATGGGGGTTTCCTAAGTCAGGTTTATATCAACGAATCTGCAGCGTTGGAGCCCTTTATAAGTACTTAATAACTAACAACTGCCAAGCTAAGTCGAGCGACCCTCCAAACTTTACTAAGTGTCTTCGCACACGGCGTCGTTGTAAGCGAATCTTATATACGCCGCTTCGTATGCGAACTTGTTTGAACATGTACGTGCTCGTACCGCTCTCGTCCTACGCGCGTATTACGATACGCTTACGATACGACGCCGTGTGCAAAGGCCCTTAAAGTCATCAAAAATATCTAGAACGAAACAACTGCTGCAAGATGGTTAATTCGCAGATATTCTTTTTCATTATTAATGAAGACTATAAGTAAATGAGTAACTCAGAAAATATTACAGTTTCTGTGTTTTGTTAAACGAAAATGATAGGAAAGTTGAATTGGATCACCTTTATTATGCCTACCTAACCTGTACAGGTAGGTAATCAAGGTAGCCTTGAGTATAATAATTACGTTATATCGGTGTCTACTATGATAATTTTCTTGATGTAATGATATAACACATTTATATCCTGTTTGTGACAGATATACAAAACATGCGACGAACGATGTCTCGGCACTATTATTAGGGTAATAACATAATCTAATTTTATGACGTGAACAGTCAATACAGTTGTTACCAGCCAGGCAGCTGAAATGACCCATAGTCTTTCAATCTGTTGTCATTGTTACACATTTAAATATAAAAAAGAGCTTTTTCTTACGAATAGTTGTACCTATTCATTTTTTGGTCGTGAGACTTAAGCGGTAACTGACTGTTATAGTAACTACGATTTTTTTAAGAATTTCTACTAAATATAAGTAATTATTTGTTTTTATATTGTAATGTACTTAGACCTATATTCAGTATCGCCTGACACAATCAAATAGTTATTCTATAGCTAAGTACTTATTTAAAATGAAATAGGTTCCACAGTTATAAGATCTAGAACTGATAAAGTATGCACATCTCTGTAATTAAAAATTGTTTATTCGAATTAAAGAAGTAATAAATTACATTTATAATTAATATTCAATATGAGAAGAACTTTAAAACGTACTTTGGCACACTCTTTAAAAAGCTGAATTCAAAATGTTGCGCAATACTAAAACCATTAAAGCGAGTGTGACTCAAACAAACATTATCTTTAAAACAATCCAATCCCTATTTAACCCTTAACCACCTACGTGCGGTCTCACAGACAATGGATTATTCAAAGTTGTCAATAACTGAACCCAAGTACATCGCACACGCGTCTGTGACCTTGTACTTTTGCCCGGGCCCCTCTCAGTACCGGCCATGCCATCGGCGCGCTTAGACGTGTACTCAGTTGGATTTGGTGAGTAAAAAAAACAATATCGGCGGTCTGTGAGACCGCATGTAGGTGGTTACTATAATTTTGAGTAGTCTCTAAGACCGCACATAGGTGGTTATGTTATTTTTAATTTCATATAATCTTTACTCTTTAGTTGACATGTTTCTTGTTTTTTTCTAGTAAAATAATCAGCGTCTTCCGCGGGACTTAAAAATTGTTCTGAACCAAATCCTCAATAAAGAGACCAGCCTACCAATACTACCGGGTTCCAGCAATACTGAAGAACGGTTAACAGTCAGAAAAACGTGCTCGACTTGTGACCCCAAGAAGAAACGCAAGACACAGTACATCTGCATCGAATGTAAAAAACCGATTTGCATTGAATGTTCCAATAAGTTGTGTATTGACTGCCCACAAAAATGGTTATTTTGAAGGCCTGTGATTTTATAAAAATAGACCATTTTTAACCAAAATAGATAGTTTAATAGCACTGTTGATTGCTTAATTTTAATATTTTATAATGAAAAGCTTTATATAACATTTCCTAATATTGAGATCTCATGTCCTGAAGGATACCTAGTTTTTTGATTAAAAATATAAGAAGTTCCTAAATATGTTAAGTTTAAAAGATATAATGTTGATTATTTTTGTATAAGTGTTGACTAATAAATGCCTAAGACTGTGTAAAGAGTACTTATTGCATTTAAATACCCGTCATCTACTTAAAGTGATTAATTCAGGTCCCGTAACAAGTAGCGGTCTCCATGACCGCAAGTAGGTAATTGTGTGACAGAAATAGGACGTAGGTAGTTAAGGGTTAAAAAAGATTACAACTCGTCCCTACGTTGAGTTGGCGATGGAGGCACTGGCGTCCTGTAGTAACGCTCGTAGATGCTGTCCCAGAAGCGAGCTCTTTTCTCCAGGAGAGGACCTTTGAGGACTATGTCCTCCCCGAGGACCATGTGCGGGGACCCATTGGCCCCTACCGAGGGCCACGCCGGGAACGACGACCCTTCAGGAACTGGTTTCCTGAAAACAAGGCCACGTTTATTTTAATTCCCCATTGGAGATCTCCAAACGTGGAACTCCAATTTTCGAAGAACGATATCGTAAAAATAAATGCTTGCATAAATTCTCCGAACTTGACATTGTACAATTTCTGATGTAATTTTATATCGCATGAATAATTAATTTAAATAAATCTACACAGTTGGAATATAAAAATGAGACGAGATGAGCTGATGTGATTTAGACACGACAAAAAGACAAAAATCTATTCCGTCACAATTTCACATTTTAGTTTTTCAAAAGCTTGTAAGAGATGTGATAAGAGACTGAGGACAAAACTATAATTTTGGATTAAGTAAATAGAAAAATGGATGATTCTAAAAGATAAACTTCAAAGACAAAGGATAGTAAAATAGGAAAAATAAAAAATGCCTCACCCAGTAATTATAAAGTTCAACCACATTTCTCTCAGCTTTTGTCGTAATTTGACAAATTCTTCACTAGTGTCTGTTCCAAGGAATGGCAAAGTGGAGTCGTGTACTGCCCATGACTGGGCACAATGATTGGCTCCTCGAATTTTCTTAATGAATTCTGGTAAAGGTGGCATGCCTTCAAATTCAAGAGGTGGTGAGTAGAACGAATATTCGTACAAGTATATAGAATCACTTCCCGCTTCCACTTGTAATCGCAAAGATCGGAGATGCGGATAAGCAAATATAACATCAGTAAAATAGTCTACATAAGCTTGAACTGTGTCTTCTCCGACGGGTTTATCTCCAAAATAGAATTCTTTTATTTCCTGTGCAACAGTATTACGCTCGCTTTCAGATTTGAAAGCTAAATCACCTGGTAAAAAGTCTGCAAATTGCTCATTCATTTGGTCTACCCATTCCACAAATTTATTAATCCTGAATAGGCCTTCCATATTTGCAAAACCATACAGGATCGGGACTCGTCTGTACTTTCCTTGCCTTAAAATATTGACTGGGTAATCTTCTAAAAATGTTTCTTTACCAATGTTGCGCTCTACGCACGGAGAGGCCAAGAATGTTGTGTCCTTTCTATACATAAAAGTGTCTGACATAAGCAAGTCAAAGGAAGCCGTCTTGTAAAATTCTTCTAATGCGTTGATGTCATCTACTGCTGTAAAATTGTTGGTTCTGGCGAATTCCTTTGCGTTTTCTATGGGATCAAGTTGAATGCTCCAAACAGCAACGCTGGCACCGCTTTCAGGTATGACTTTATTGAAAAGACCTTTCGTTGATTCAGAGAGCATAAGCAGGTCTACTGCTGAAGATCCTGCACTATAACCTAAGATTGTGACATCGTCCGGGTTACCACCAAAGTTTGCGATGTTTTCCTTCACCCATCGCAGCAGCGCAACTTGGTCTTTCATACCCGCGTTTCCGGGAGCACTTTCTGTACCCAGACACAGGAAACCGTGAAGACCAAGGCGGTAGTTGAACGTTACTGCCACAATTTTTTTAGTCTTCACTAAACTCTTCGGTAGAAGTACATTTCCGTATCCCAATTGGTATGCGCCACCGTGGACAATGACAAGTACTGGCAAGTTTTTCTCTTCTGTATCAGGTATTAAAACATTTGCCACTAAGCAATTTTCTTGCATGAACGCTCCATCCATAGATAATCCTTGCACACTGCCTTGCGGACAAATGATTTTATCATTGACTGCATCCAAAGGATTCATCCAAATAGGACCAGGAAGCGGCGCCTGTGAATAAAGAATCATTATTTAAAAATGTAACTTTTTCGTTATTATCATTATTAATGCACGTCGCACCCATTCACGGGACAACGGTGTCCCGGACCTTTGAGAGGCGTGCGCGGAGCCGAAGCGAACGCACAGAGGCCCTTGTGACAATTTATTGAAGAGTGAGGGATACATCGAGCGGACGCTGTCCCAGACCGCGCCATAGGGACACACTCAGAGACAGCGCCCGCCAGGTGTAAGGACTATTGTAAATCGATGGGACCTACAGTGTAATCTATGGGGAGGAAAATCATAGGCTAACTGCTACTACTTATTATTATCATTTTATACGACAATTAAGGCAAACGAGCAAGTGAGTCACCTGATGGTAAGTGATCAGCACTGCCCATAGACACCCGCAACGTCGGGGGGTTTGCAGATGCGTTGCCAACCTAGAGAGCTAAGATGAAATGCCTCTTATGCCCGTAACTACACCGGCTTTCTTACTTTTCACACCGGAACACAACAGTGCAAGCACTGAGGGTCGAGTACGAGTTTTCGAATCCTGCGTAACGTAATCGAGTAGTAACGTTACCGACAAATTTGTGTGACGTTTGGAACAGCGCCCGCCCGTGAGCGTATTTCGAACAAAAATTTTGTATGTTTCTCGATTTCGATACGATAACGTAACGTTACGCAGGATTCGAAAACTCGTGCTCGGCCTACTGTTGCTTAGCGGCAGGATTAACGAGTAATATGGAGGTAGCGATCCTGACGGAACTCGCACAAAGTCCTACCACCCGCAAAATATCTTTGAATACAGAAGTTGAGTAGTTACTTAAAATCTTTTACTTACTTTGAACCGGTCCTTTCCCGTTGGAGCAGTCGCGTAGGGGATTCCGTAAAATTCGAAGATTTCGTCAGTTTTGTACCCACGGACGGGCCCCTGCGCAGTCTGCACGGTGCGGGACTCGCGCTCCTCGCTCTGCGCGGACGCCGCGCACGCGACCGCCAGACAAACCAGCACCACAATCTTCATTGCACGATTAGCTGCTCACCACTGCATTAAACACTGAGGTTATTTCACTTTTATACATTAGGTACTTGTGTAACTTGTGTTGGAGTTTGCAACATTATCTTTTGTTTTTATAAAATGATACCATAAGATCATTAAGATAGTGTTCATAAGTCTTTGGGATGACTTGTAAATTTTCAGCGCACATATACATATATACAAACTGTACGTAGATTATGACAACAAGGTCTGCTAGATCATAGTCATTAGGAATGGAAGCCAGATCATTTAATTTTTAATATCGTTTAATTTAATTCATTTGAATTTTTATCATTTCATAGTTTAAATTATAGTATAATTGTTGTAACCTCACCCCTAAAAATGTAATTGTACGCTGTGGGACAGGCGCAGGCTGGAAATCAGCGCTGCAAGCCCCCCAGCTGGCAGCATCATGCTGAGTCTGAGCCCATTGCCACACCTTGTATCGTGTTGTTCTCGTGTTGTTTTACTGTTATTTATATAAGTATATAAATATTTTCCTTCTTCCTTCTTTGTTTTCTTTAAAATGTAATACTGTTTTTTTTCCCAAATGTATGTTTCTTGAGCACGTCTTTTGTTTTGTTCGTTCTTTAATGATTAATGAATAAATGATTACTATTACATTATTATTAATAGTATTTAGTAGACTCAAAAAAAATGACGTGTAAAAGAGCATTCAATTGCCTATTTGCTGAATAAAATTTTGAATTTGAATTATTAGATTTTTTTTTGAGGAAATCAATATGAAAGAATTTCACGCACTAGCAATAATAAATAATAATTAATAATCATAAGATAAAAAATATGTTGGTAGCAGTTAAGCATTATACAGAAATTGGACAAATAACTTTTTAATTCTGCAGTAGGTATAGACATAACAGCTTCCTGTCTTTGGTAAACAAAATTAGTTTTTTCCTCTGTCCCGCGACCTTGTCAATCAGTTTCAATTTACTTAAATCTCTTGCTTCTTACTTTAGTGTTTTTTGTGGTTTTTTTTTATCTAGCTATTTGAACGAATCCATTAGTAGGTATAATTGAAAAAAAAAAAGCCGTTGTAGCCTAGTGACTGTGGTTTGAATGGTCTCTCAAGCTGAAGATCGTGGGTTCGAGCCCAGACTCGGGCCTCTGAATTTTTGGTAATTAATACGTAAAAATACATTTGAAATTTATAATGAGCTTTTCCCAACGGTGTTAAATAAACAGATATCAAATGAAGACATCATCTCAAATTGGCCACGGAATACGCACATCAAAATAACCAATCTAAAAATAAAATAACTATCACAGGTTGTATATTTGACAAGCTCTTTTTAAAATACCAACTATTCTTCTTCATAGTGTGTTTTTTCTTATTCTTCATCATCATCATTAGCCTATTTTGACATCCCACTGCCGGGCACAGGCTTCTTCTCAGAATGAGAGGCTTTGGGCTATAACTTCCACGCGGGTCCAGTGCAAATTGGGAACTTCCCACGCACCATTGAATTGCTTCACAAGAGTGAAAGCTCTGGATAAACTGTAAATGTGATTTCGCACATAAATTCAGAAAAAACTCAGAGGTGTGAGGCGTGAGCCAGGGCCTGAACCCACGACCCCCTGCTAGAGAGGCCATAGGTTAAACCACTAGGCTATCAACGCTTTGTCTCTAATTTTTATTTTTAACTATTTATCATTTATCAGCCGTAAGACGTCATAGCCATCTGCTGGACATAGGCCGTTCCCAAGGATCTCCACGACAATCGGTCTTGTGCTACCCGCAGCCAATGGCTTCCCGCGAACTTTATCAAATCGTCCATCCACCTTGCGGGAGGCCTATCGACACTTCACCTTCCAACAACCATCAGGGACGAGTACTGTGCCCAGCCCACTGCCACTTAAGGTGTGCAATTTGCTGAGCTATATCGGTAATTTTAGTACCTCTACGGATCTCCTCATTTCCGCAGGGATACTCCAAGCATAGCTCTTTCAATTGCCTTTTGAGCGACCTTGAGCCATCTTATGAAGCCCATTTAACTATTCTTGACTATTATTTAAGATTTATTATCAAATTCATAACGTTTACTAGGTAGGTATAGGCAGACATTCCATGCAAAACTTGTGTCAGTTCTTCTTTAACTATCCAATAAATAACAATAGTTATCACTATTTTCTACTATTCCAACCATTAACCTACTAACACTATGGATTTTGGAATTAGTACAAAATTCACGAAAATGTAACACGGCATTTTTCGATGACAGCCACACGTTATAGCGCTGTCGTTCGACCGAACTAAGACTGACTGACGCTCGATTAGTGGTCATTTCTGAAAATTTGCGGTTTTTGGTTCGGACGTTTTCGAGCGCTAACCCAAGTCCATGGTGTTGGTAAGTCAATGATTCCAACCAACCTTCTTTACATATGTAAGTACGACACTAAACACTTCTTCCACTACCGCGTATACATTGATCACTTCTTGCAATTAATCCAAAAAACAAATGCCAGCCACACACGTCTAAGCTTCAACAGAGTATCGTAAACATTGAACTCAGTCGGTTTAAGGTCATCCAATTACGCCAATGTCGAGGACGGGCGTTGTTTTTTAAGCCGACAAAGTCAAGGTTTTGAATTATGTCTTGTTACAGACAGCGGTTACGCAAGTGTAGAGTTGTTGTTATGCCATTTTTAGTTCCGAACCAAAAATGGTAAAAAGGAAACGTACGGTGAGATTCGGTCTGGGGCAATGATTAGGTATTGCACATAAAAAAGAGGTAAGTAGATATATGTCATCAGTCATCATTCATAGGCATGCCGAAAATGAAGCGCAGAAAAGACTACAATTGTAGTCACTGCAAAAAGTGATAAAAAACAAGCTTAGATTTGAATACATGGAAAAAAATTCGGCCTTTCCTCTATGTCCAATCGTGGTGTAGGGGAAAAGCACACGACCCGGAGTGTCGAGGATTCGGGTTCGATTCCCGGGGTTGGCATTCTTCTGGTTTTTTTCTGTGTATTCATGTTTCAGTGAGTTTATAAAAAATAAAATCGATATTCACGGGAAAACCGTAAAAATAAAAATTGGGAGAAAAAATACAAAAAGATACTCCTACTGAGATCATAGACTATAATTGTATTGCAGCCTCTTTGGCCTCACTCGCTCTCGCATAAGGTCCAAACTTGCGTGTAAATGTTAATGTTTGGAACATGTTTTTCGTTTGTTTTGTGAGCATAATGACGTATCTTTACTCATAATATGTAATCATTGATCTGGGGTATTATTATGACATTGCGCAAGACCGGGAGTTGTGGAGATCTAGAGGAGAGGCCTTTGCCCTGCAGTGAGACACTTCAACAGGCTATAAAAAAAATGTTGGACTGTGTACCTGACAGAAGATAAATAAATCGTATGGTCGCTGATTAGCAGTACAATACAAACATTGTTATCATTAGATAAAGATATTATTGAAGATGATAATAGTTAGGTGTATTTTCAGTTCAAGCATTAATAAGCAAGTGTTTTTTCGTTTTAAAATTGCCATGCCCTACCCATAAAATAAAGCTATGTACATCATTAAAATATGATAGGTACTTCATCAGCATTACAAATTCAAGGTCAATTGGTGATAATGATTCCCATGATTATATTTACGTTTAGTAGATACGGCTGTTACTAAAACACGCTTTTATTAAAAGTTGTCGTCATGCCGCGTGGTCAAATTAGTTTAGTAGATACTAAACTATACAGTTTTGACATGGAGCCAGTGTACGCATTCGCGTCCAATGCCCATTAGACTCTATCTACGTAAATAATCTCGATATCTTGCGAGTCAACAGTTGTTCGTACCTACAGTAAGTATACAATTATTATCATCAACAAACACAATCAGAGCCAGTCGGCATAAAAAAGTGAGCAAGAATGCACGACTTTATTTGCAAATTGATTGTCATTGCGTGCGCGGCGTCCGCGCAGAGCGAGGCGCGCGAGTCGCGCACCGTGCAGAAAGCGCAGGGGCCCGTGCGCGGGTACAAAAGTGATGGAATATTTGAATTCTATGGAATCCCTTACGCTGCAGCACCGACTGGTCGAGACAGGTTCAAAGTATGTGAGTATTTCATTCATTCATTCATTCAGAAGCTCTTGTCAAAATTAACATAAGACATTAACACCTGTGTGTTAATGTCTTATGTTAATTTTGACAAGAGCTTCAAACAAAGTAGTAAACAAAGCAAATCCAATCATTGTGTTCAGGGACTCCCCGGAGGCTGGCTGCTGGCTGGATGGCTATCCATAACAGCCAGCCTCATGACAGATCGTGACAATAGTATGTGTATCTATAAAAATCTCTATTTTTTTTTTCGATTGTCCCAACTCACTACCTAAAACCACTAAGGACGATAAAATCAAGAGGACCACCAACGAAATTTGCACAATTTCGCGTTTCTAGTAAAGCCAGCTGTAGCTAGTTTCACAATAAAGGTCACTGTACCATTCATATCAGACCACTGCAGACGCTTTACACGATAGCGCCGCGCCATCTGTATTAGTTCTTCATTGACTGATGCGATCGTGTTAAGCAGAGATCTAAATGGCATTCCTCTTGATTTTATTGTCTTTGAAACCATTACAATTGTGACGTACTTATTTATCGAGAGCCCTGCTGTTTTTACACGACTGCCCAGAAAAAAGAGTGTATTGTTTTTAAGCCTTATGAAATTACAGGAACCACTCCCTGGCCCAGTTTGGATGCAGCCTGTGGAAGCAGTCGATAGAAAGATAATATGTCCACAAGGCGGGTTCCCATCTGTGGATTTAACGACATACACGATGCAAGAAAACTGTTTAGTTGCAAACATTTACATGCCAGACACGGATGACATTAACCTTCCCGTTTTAGTGTATGTTCATGGAGGTGGATATCAAGTAGGCTTTGGCTACTTGCATGCTCAGAAGAGTCGTCAACTATCGCCTCGGGGCGCACGGCTTCCTGTGTCTGGGCACAGAGGGCGCTCCTGGCAACGCGGGCATGAAGGACCAAGTCGCGCTGCTGCGCTGGGTGAAGAAAAACATCGCTAATTTTGGAGGAAACCCTGATGACGTCACCATTGCTGGAGGAAGTGCAGGATCCACAGCAGTGGACTTGCTTATGCTTTCCGAAATGGCAGACTGTTTGTATAATAAAGTCATACCTGAAAGCGGGGCTGGAATTAGTCCTTGGACCATTCAACTTAACCCTGTTCAAATTGCGAAAGATTTCGCCAAAAATAAAAATTTTACTAAACTGTATGACATTTACGCTTTAGAAGAGTTCTATACGACGGTTCCGTACGACGTGTTATTAGAGGATCTGACCATGGGTTCGACTGATATATCCTTAAGGTTTACTCCTTGCATAGAACGCAACATAGGCGTTGAAACATTCCTCGAAGAAACTCCAGTGGACATTTTAAAACAAGGCCAATATAAAAAAGTTCCTGTCTTATACGGTTTCAAAAATATGGAGGGTTTTATGTATTTGTCGTCATTCGAAACGTTGAAAGATCTTACATTTTGAATCTGAAGAGGAGAAGATTGAAATTGCGCAAAAAATAAAAGAGTTTTATTTTGGCCATGATTCTATTGGAGACGATAATGTTGAAAAGTTCGTCAACTATTACACTGATATCATATGTGCGTATCCACACCTTAGATCCACACAATTGCAAATAGGAGCAGGGAGCACTTCTCTATATTTGTATGAGTATTCCTTTCCTTCGCCTGTTCTTAATGGTGAAGGTATACCAGAAGTTATGAAACATGTCGAGGGTGCACCACACTGTGCCCAATCGTCAGCAATTTACGATTCAGCGATAGCAGCTTTTGCTCCGTCGGATACAAGAAAAGAATACTTGAAATTGAAAGAAACTTTGTTGTAACTTGTGTTTTATCCTATTTTTTGTACAATAAAGTGTTTACTTACTTACTTACTTACTAACTTTAAGGGAAATGTGGCTGAACATCATAACAATTGGGTAAGGCCATATGAATGTATTTGGAGAGGGATTATAAAAAACAGGACACTAATTAGGAACCATATTCTATGGAGTGCTTGTTGTACGAATGCATTTTACAAGTACTTAATGTAACCGTCAGCTCAGTTCCATCTTGTTTCATTTTCCTGTAACTCGTATTTGCTTGTAAATCTAACGTCATTCTTAAGTAACGGTTACTACAAAAGTGATACAAAACAATATGCCAAGAATGGAATACATAATTTCTCACTTTTCCAGAAAACCAGTCCCAGTGGCGTCCAGTAACAGCCAACAGGTCTCCTTATATGAGCATTGGGGAAGAGATCAGACTCAAGGGTTTACTCCTAGAGAAGCGAGCTCGCTTCTGGGATAACATCTACAAACGATTCTACAAGGCGCCCGTACCCCCTCCGAAATATCCCGTCCGATGTAAGGTTGAGTGTTCAGTTCTACATGGCATTTAAACCTCAGAATACAGAACTAATACAAGGGTACAACACAAGTTATTAATCTGATATAATAAATATTCTCATCATTATCATCATCAAAAGTTAAGCTCTTGTTGGCGTAGTTCCATTCTTCTGCATTTCTTTGCTGTTTTCTTTGCATTGTCATTGTATGTTGAATTTCATTCTATGAATGTTTCATAAAAATAAAAACAAAAATAATCAATAAATCGATTATTTTCATTGATTCAGAAAATAGCTCCATCTCTTGCCACTAATGTGTAACTGTAGAAGTTCCGTAGTGGGTGAGCTGCTTGATTAAGCTACTCATAGATGGCGCTGAGGAGAGATCTTCCAAATAAAATATGACACAAGGCATTGAAAAATTCGTTAGGTACACCAACGTTAAGTATAGCTTAATTGGTGGAGCGTGGTACGGATTACCGAGGTTGCTGGTTCAAGTCCAGCTGCTTAACGAATTTTTCTTTGCATTGTCATTGTATGTTGAATTTCATTCTATGAATGTTTCATAAAAATAAAAACAAAAATAATCAATAAATCGATTATTTTCATTGATTCAGAAAATAGCTCCATCTCTTGCCACTAATGTGTAACTGTAGAAGTTCCGTAGTGGGTGAGCTGCTTGATTAAGCTACTCATAGATGGCGCTGAGGAGAGATCTTCCAAATAAAATATGACACAAGGCATTGAAAAATTCGTTAGGTACACCAACGTTAAGTATAGCTTAATTGGTGGAGCGTGGTACGGATTACCGAGGTTGCTGGTTCAAGTCCAGCTGCTTAACGAATTTTTCTTTGCATTGTCAATGTATGTTTTAGTTCCATTCTTCCTAATAATTTTTTTTTTACTTATAAAAATATCACCATTTATTTTAAGTACACCATAAATCTTATCACTTATCAGGCTTAGTTCGTAAAGTATCCGTCCAAAATACTGATATTTTACCCGCTATCTTTCCTATCGCCTGCTTATAATTACTTATATAAGTGAGTATCGGTACGCACAGATCACTTACTGTTAAAAAGTGAGTCGGTGAGGATGAACGGAAGTGTTTTCAAATTGTTTTTGATTGTGTGTTTAGCGGTGGCGTCCGTGCAGAGTGATGCGCGCGAGTCGCGCACCGTGCAGACCGCGCAGGGGCCCGTCCGCGGGTACAAGACTGATGGCGTTTTCGAATTTTTTGGGATTCCTTATGCCACCGCTCCTACGGGACAGGACCGGTTTAAAGTGAGTTTTTTTTGTGTCCGATACTGGCCCATTAATAGGAATTCAATCTTAAATCAAAGTATTAAAAATGACAAATGGAGTGTAAATTATTGGAGCTAAGGTGGGACGTTCTTCCTCCTTGCGTCGCATATCATCAACGTAGAATAATCTTTTCGTGGATTACATCGCGCCACTATGCCCTGTCTTCGGCAGTATGAATGGCATCACAGATTATGGTGTCCAGGGTAGGGGGGGATCCGGTCAGACCGAAGTATCGGGCTTCTGCCACGGGGCCGTTATCCGTATCCTTTGTTAGTACATAACAGTTTTTCCAGGTTATCACTTCTCGTTATAGCAGTGTGACTAAATAATTCGAAACTTCTCCGTAGGCATTTGATGGTGAGGCTCATTAAGAGGAATTAATTTATGTTTGAACAGTTTTAAGACTAGTATGATGGTTTAGTAATAAAACCACTCCGTAGGCTCCGCCTCCCACAGTCAGGTTTTATTTTGCACATTATGTAACACTTAATTCACTCTACGTTTTTAGTATATTCGTTCTGTTTTGTATGTGGTTAGTGTAGATTATTCAATAGCAACCTTATAGCAACTCATATAACAAATATTGAGAAATTAAATTTCAGGATCCCCTTCCAGGACCAGTTTGGATGCACACTTTAGACGCAGTGGATAAAAAGATAGTATGTCCGCAGGGAAAGAATCCATTAATGGATATAACTTCCTACACCATGCAAGAAGACTGCTTAATTGCAAACATTTATACGCCGGAAACAGAAGAGAAAAATCTACCTGTGCTGGTATACGTACATGGTGGAAGTTACCAAGTTGGTTTTGGTTATTTAACTGGGCAAAGAAATTTGGTTAAGTCTCAGAAAATTGTAGCAGTGAACTTTAACTATCGCCTTGGAATTCACGGCTTCCTGTGTCTAGGCACAGAGGGCGCTCCCGGCAACGCAGGCATGAAGGACCAAGTCGCGCTGCTGCGCTGGGTGAAAAAAAATATCGCAAACTTTGGAGGAAACCCTGATGACGTCACTATTGCTGGAGGCAGCGCTGGATCATCAGCAGTAGATCTACTCATGTTATCTGAAGTAACTGAAGGGCTTTACAATAAAGTTATACCTGAAAGTGGCGCTAGCCTGAGCCCTTTCAGTATTCAGCTGGACCCAGTTGAAATTGCGAAAGATTATGCCAGTAAACATAATTTAAATGAAGTAGACAATATCAACGCCTTAGAAGAATTCTACAAAACTGTCCCTTATGACGTATTACTAAGTGAAATATCCTTGGATGCAAACTTAACCTTAATGTTCACGCCGTGTGTAGAACGCTCCATTGCGGGCTTGGAATTGTTTCTGGAAGATACTCCAGCGAATATTTTAAAACAAGGAACGTATAGAAAGGTTCCTGTACTATATGGATTTACGAATATGGAAGGATACATGTTCTTAGGCGTATTCGCTGCATTAAAAGATAAAATGAACGAGCGCTTCTCGGACTATTTACCAGGTGACTTAGAATTTGAATCTGAATCACATAAGGCTGAAATAGCACAAAAAGTAAAAGAATTCTATTTTGGGGATCAACCCATTGGCGAAGATAGTGCTGTTGCTTTTGTTAACTATTACACTGATATCGCGTTTGGTTATCCGCATCTTAGATCGACACAACTGCAAGTAGAAGCTGGTAGTAATTCCATTTATTTGTATGAATATTCTTTTCCTTCGCCTGTTCCTGAGGGAGATGAAATCCCTGATATTATGAAGAAAGTTCAAGGTGCTCCTCACTGTGCTCAGTCTGCTGCAGTACACGATGTTGTGTTTGATCTGGTGACACCTGATTCGACGGAGGAGTACAAACAGTTACGGGAAACCTTAAGAGAGATGTGGTTGAACTTTATAATAACTGGGTAAGGAATTGATTCAATTAGATTGTCAACTAAAAACTATTAATTTGCTTACCCGCGACCACACGTGTGAGACAGCTACGTCCACGCGATAAATGTATGTTTTCATACAGAACCTCCACCTCCAGCACACGAATCAGCACATCTCACATAGACCCAACGACCCAAATATTAGCAACTACTAGCTGGCGTTTTTCAAATTCTTTACGAGCCAGTTGTCAAAGCACCAAAACCACCTCATCGTCACCATCATATGAGCCGGAAAACGTCCACTGCTGGCCATAGTTCTTACCCAAGGATTTCTACGACGATCGGTTTTGTGTTACCCGCAGCCAATGGCTTACCGCGATTTTTACCAGATCGATAGTCCACCTTGAATTATAGCAGGAGCGATGTATTAACCATAACTTCTTTGTTTTCAGAAAACCGGTTCCAGAAGGATCTAAGTTGCCAACGTGGCCCCCAGTTGGGCCCAACAGGTCTCCCTACATGGATCTAGGAGAGGAAATAAAACTCAAAGGTTCGCTGAATGAGGAGCGAGCTAAGTTCTGGGATGTCATCTACGAACGGTTCTACAAATCACCAGTTGCACCGAGACACCAAAGAGTTCGAACTGAACTTTAACAGACTTTAATCTTACACAGTACGAGTATAAATAACCAACTTAAAATTAAAAACAGCAAATCCGACTGCAATTCTGGGAAACAACAGACCCTAATGTCACTCCCAGAACTGGGATGAATCTAATGATACCTACCTCATAAGTTGAAATCTGTCAAACGGTTTCGGCTGTAGAGCGTGCCAAAGAATTAGACATAGAATACATACATACATACGCTTGAAAAAATAAACTCTCCTTGAACAGACGGGTAAAAATACAAGGTGTTTTAAAATTAATCGGGATAATTCAGTACACGATTAAAAGTCCCAATTAACACGGAGATCCCTGTGAAGCTTTTTAATAGGAAATCTCAATTCAAGATGACGTCACATCTTTGAGGTTTCGTACTTTGAACATGACAGCCGTCTAGTAGCAGAAGTAACAGCAGAAGTTACAGCAGAAGTAACAGCAGAAGTTACAGCAGAAGTAACAGCAGAAGTAACAGCAGAAGTAACAGCAGAAGTTACAGCAGAAGTAACAGCAGAAGTTACAGCAGAAGTAACAGCAGAAGTAACAGCAGAAGTAACAGCAGAAGTTACAGCAGAAGTAACAGCAGAAGTTACAGCAGAAGTAACAGCAGAAGTTACAGCAGAAGTAACAGCAGAAGTAACAGCAGAAGTAACAGCAACTTAGTCGTTTGACCTATTGGCATCTTAAGCACAAGGCTGAAGGTTCGAAACCGTACTCGTGCCTTTGGTTTTTCGGAATTCAAATGAGAATTTACTCCTGCGAACCAATTCAATGCTGTATGTGAAGTTCCCAATCCATACTATATTAGCCGAAGCCCTCTCGAGGCCTGTGCCCAGCAGTGGGACGTAAATAGGCTAATGACCAATGATGACTTTGAACATTGATGAAATGGTGTTGAAATGTTTGTCAATTTCGATCATAAATTCCTGAAAAACTTTTACGTGGTGTTCATTCGATCTTGCTTAACGACGTTAGGTACACTAAAATACACCGAATTAATTTTGCAACCACTTGTAATTGGTTCAATTACTTAGTTCAGTAACGATCGAAGCGGATGTGGCGTAGCAAGGGCCTAACGTAAACATTTCAATGTTACCATCATTTCGAAAATTAAAACATTTATTGCTGTTAGAGATTTCCACGTGTCATGCCCTTATTCACCATTAGTTAAAATAGGTTGTCTTCTACTTACTAACGGAAATATTAATGTGACAAAAAAGGACAACGAACTATAACGGCATTTGAGTTAAAATACGTTTATGAATAACAGGGTAAGTCCAGCTTTTATCATAATGTGTTAGAGATTGTACGAGATATCAATTGCTATGAATTAATATTGTGGGTGTTAATTATTGGGGCAGTGTCGGTCACTGGGACATTAACCTTAACATGTACTTAACTGACCAAAACAAACTTACCTATTTTTCAGTTGATAATCCATATAATCTTGATAACAAAGAAAATTATATTTTAATCAAACTGTACTTACTTTGATATTAAATGGTTTAGAAAACAAAAAAATTGTCTTCTGTTATCAACAACACTGAAACAAAAAATATCCGAGATACAAAATGAAGTTACCAAAAACCAATTTATGTTGAAGACGAAATGCCGTTTCGTTCGTAGATTTTTTTAGTCGTAATGTAATGTTTGAACTTTGAACAATGATTGTTACTTAATTTGTTTATTTTATTGCTAATGAATAATGAAGCTGAAAATATTTCGGAAAATCATCTACGTACATCGGCTATACGCAGAATAGGTTAGGTTAAGTTACGTTTACTTTTTACCTTTTTGAAAAGTAAGTATTTTCAGTACAATTTCAACTAAGCCATTCGACCAACCATTACATTGGGACAATAATCGATATGTACGCAAGACAATACAAACAAATAGGAATGGTAGTGACAAATTGATTTCTAAATAAAAATTATCATCCAAAAAACGTTTGTTTTCACGTCTTTATTGCGACTTCAACGTGACCGCCATCAATTACTGAGTTAGAAAAATTGGTACCTGATTACCAATACTTATTACTTGTCAATTTGTTAAGTGTTGTTCATAATGCAATTACATGTCATTCCAATATAAATAATGTCACACAACAACAAGAACGTCAAAATTAGTCAAACCAATTAAAAATCATGGTGTATAGACACTTTCCAGGTCACTGTCACCTTATCAAACACTATCTTATCTTAACTCTATCAATAATTGTCGAATGATAATGAAAATACAACAAGATGTGCCACATTATGTTAGGTAGTTAGATAGTATTGACGACGACGTTATATTAAGGCAAAGCTTAACTAACTAAAATTAAACTTTAGAGGATCTTTCAGATCATTCCAGTTTCACTAAAGTGTATGAAAATATGCAAAACCCGAGAAATCGAAAGCGGAAATGAGGCCCATACCCTGTGTCCATTCAATTTAATAAAAACCCGACCCTTACATCGTCTACCTAATGAGTGAAAATCTAGAGCCAATCGCAAGGTATTGCATCAATAAATAGATTTGTTAACATTTGTTCGCTTCGTTTTCTATAACTTGTCGGGGGCATCGGTGACATGTAATGTAGCTTGTAGATGTTGATCCAAAAGCGGGTTCTTTGCTCCAAAATTGGTCCTCCATGTTTTACTTTCTCCCCAAATTTCATATGGGGTGATCCATCTGTTCCGACTGGAGGCCAATCTGGCAGTGTAGATCCGGCAGGAACTGGTTTACTACAAACAAAAGCAATTATTAAATGCCAAAAACCGTTTTTTTTTCGTATGTAAATTTTTTGTTAGTACTAGTATTGCAGTACGAAGGAGGCCCAGATGGAGACGGCTAGATTATCAAGACTCAAAATTACAGGATTGGCCAGATGCGGCTCCGGATAAGGAAATTTGAAAGTCGAGAGGAGAGGTGTTTCGTCAGCAGTGGGACAAACATAGACTAACCAAAAAACTTGTATTATCGTAACCTACCCATACCAAATTTTCAGTCAATTTGAGGGGGTCAAATTTGACTTGTACAGTCGAGTTCTCCAATATCTGTACATCCTACGGTTCATAAATATCTAAACACAGACCTTATGTAACTGGCAATAAGGTCTGTGTATAGATATTTTTGAACTGTTGACTGTATAGATATTGGAGAACTCGACTGTAACATTTGATTGCAGACATTTAAGGACAGGTGAAACTATAAAAGCTTTTAAAGTGGTGTTTGATGACTTAAAAGTCAGCATAAGTCATGATTAAAGGAATAAGTATTTACTGCAGGTAAATTTTTATATCCTTCCCAACAAATACGTAATTCAACTTACCCAGTAGTTATGAAATTCAGCCATATCTCTCTCAACGTCTCTTTCAAGTTCAAGTACTCCTCTCTGGTGTCCGGATATTCGAATAGACCATAATAAACAGCTGCTGACTGAGCGCAATGGTTAGCTCTGCGAATCTTTTCCGCAAATGGTGGCACACTATATCCTGGAGCAGGAGGTGAGTAGAACGAATATACTACCAGCCTCAACGTGTAACTGAGTAGACCTGAGATGCGGATACACAAACATAACATCAGAGAAATAATCGACGTAGCTTTGTACTGTATCTTCCCCAACATCTTCACTTCCAAAATAGAATTCTTTAACAGTCTGTGCGACCAAAGTTTTCTCTTCTTCCGATTCAAATTGCAAATCGCCTGGCAAAAAGTCGGAAAACCGTTCGTTTATTTTGTCTTTCCATTCACCAAATTGTTGAAGCCTGATTAGACCTTCCAAGTTTGCGAACCCGTACAGTATAGGGACCTTTCTGTACTGTCCCTGTTTTAACATATTTACGGGCGAGTCTTCCAGAAACGTTTCAACGCCGTTATCGCGTTCCACACAAGGTGTAAAAAAGAAAGTGGAATCCGTTCTGTCCGTGAAAAACGATTCTGATATCAAGTTATCATAATTGGCTGATGTAAAATATTCTTCTAAAGCTGTAATATCGTTAACGTTCGTCACATTTCTAAGTCTAGCAAAATCTTTAGCATTTTGAACTGGATCTTGCTGTATACTCTTTACGGCGACGTTGGCACCACTTTCAGGTATGACTTTACTATAAAGACCCTCAGTCATTTTAGAGAGCATCAGTAGGTCAACCGCTGATGATCCAGCGCTGCCTCAACCAATGATGACATCATCAGGGTTCCCACCAAAATTGGCGATGTTTTTCTTCATCCACCGCAACAGCGCGACTTGGTCCTTCATGCCGCGTTGCCGGGAGCGCCGTCTGTGCCCACACAGGAAGCCATGTGCACCGAGACGATAATTAAAGGTGACAGCCACTATCTTTTTAGACTTCACCAAAGTGTGAGGGGTAGTAAGGTCTCCCCAGCCAACGTTGTACCCACCTCCATGAACATAAATAAGTACTGGTAGATTAGTCTTTTCTGTATCTGGCATGTGAATATTAGCCACGAGGCAGTTTTCCTGTACGATGTAATCAGTATTTGAAGTGAGAAGGTTGCCTTGTGGGCAAATGATTTTGTCGTTCACTGCTTCTAATGTTTGCATCCTTACCGGCCCTGGAAGCGGTGCCTAAAACATGGTACCAAGTTTATTATGTAAATAAATAGATCCCTTACGAATGTAAGTCGAGTGTAGGTCAACATGTTTCGGACTAATCGTAGTCTTTCCTCTGAGAGTGCTCGACTCAGCGGCAGCGAGAAAAGTGCATGCTAAAGCTCTGCTTGTGCGCTCTCAGACTCTGATCCGTTTATTTCACTATGATTGAGCCTCACAGTCAATAATATACAAAAATAGACCGATACGCCACCGCTTCACCACGCGCGAACAAGCAATTATAGGTGATTAGGTGATTCGGTGACTTAGTATCCCTTAATGTTTGACATTATGTCAGTCTAATGACAGCTAATGAGTGAGGGCCGCATTTTGTCAGCGCTGAACAGGTGCGTGGCCTATCTTTAATGTTTTATTTCGATGCTTACCTTAATTTCATGGTAAAAGTTAAGTGATTCTCGATAAGGATATTTTTCAAAAATATTAGTTCCCATCTTAAAATAACACGGACCAACCACCCTCTGGACACTGCATCTTTTATAATTTACTTCTGAAGTCATTACGAAAAAAGCCGCGGTGAGCGGGTCGGGGGAATGCGTCGTGATTGGTTCGTAGTTTGTCATCTGGTCGAAAGTGAGCCGCGATTGGTGGCTAGAGAGATTTATAGGTGCAAATGAGCATAATTATGCGTTTCGGAAACGTTCGCCCTGACATTTGGTGTCCAGAGGGTGGTTGGTCCGTGTACAATAAACTCTTACCCACTTTGGTGTTGGTATTACATAAATTACACATAAAGTCAGTTACTTTAAATCTTTTTGATCCAGTAGGAGCAGTGGCGTATGGGATTCCATAAAATTTGAAGACACTGTCAGTCTTGTACCCGCGCACGGGCCCCTGCGCAGTCTGCAAGGTGCGCGACTCACGCGCCTCGCTCTGCGCAGACGCCGCCAGCGCGATTAACAAAATTGACATGTGCATTTTGCCTAATTATTGTATGCTACTGACACTTTATGTTAGCATCATTGAATTTTTTGAGGATAATTTGAGGATACTTAATAATCTTCAATACCTGCGAAAGTTCTTTGGGGAGGACTCCAATAGAGAGATCTCTCTCCAGGCAGATGTTATGCCTGGGGACCGAAGTCCGAAGGAAGAGAGTTGGAAGTTGTATTTATGCAACCGACTTGAGAAACTTCGTTAGCGCGATGGAGAACAGTGACGTAGAACAGTGACGTCACTCGCGTGTGGCGCTAGGGTCGCTACACCAGCCCCCCTTTTTAGACCGGAGGTCGGTGTGGGAGCGCAGTCTGTGCGTCGTGAGGGCGCTTGCAAGGGCCAATTGCGAGGTTTGCTCAGCCTCGTTGGCGAGCGATGAGTTGCTCCGCTGTGCTGGCGGAAGCGATGAGTTGTTCCGCTGTGCTGGCGGGAGCGATGAGTTGCTCTGCTGTGCTGGCGGAAGCGATGAGTTGTTCCGCTGTGCTGGCGGAAACGATGAGTTGTTCCGCTGTGCTGGCGGGAGCGATGAGTTGCTGCTAGTCTGGATCCTCGTCGGAGTGCGTAGCAGTGTAGGAGAGGGTTGCACACTGTAGACACCAGGCATGGAGATATAGCAACATGCTAGTGGTGCACAGTGTAGTAGTCTGGCGTTGCTGTGAGACTGCGTCATTGTCGTAGGTCTTGGAAGGTTGCGTTTTTTGTCCAATGTCGAGGGTCACCAGTTTGGGGAGGACTCCAATAGAGAGATCTCTCTCCAGGCAGATGTTATGCCTGGGGACCGAAGTCCGAAGGAAGAGAGTTGGAAGTTGTATTTATGCAACCGACTTGAGAAACTTCGTTAGCGCGATGTAGAACAGTGACGTAGAACAGTGACGTCACTCGCGTGTGGCGCTAGGGTCGCTACAGTTCCTAATAAATTGTAACCCGTAAACACTGTTAAACTATTTTGCCATTAAAATAATTAAGGCGTAAGTTTTACTTCCTTGTACCAATTCACTCTCTTTACAAAAACTTATTACTCGTACGATAAAGTGCCTTATTAACTACTTGAGAAGGTTAAAAAGATAAATAGTTTGCAACGGGGCAGTTTAAAATAAAACTAATGATAAAAATGTACATCTTTATTCAGAACTTACAAAAGCTGAAAAACATCAGAACTTCTGCCCCAAAGAATTTTAAAACTTTTCAGAATTTTAGAATCAAATGTAATCATTAAAAAAAAAAAGCTAATCCTTAACCCATATTTTATGTTGTAGGTACTTGGAGATTTTTGCTTATTTTATAAATATTTATATTACAAACAATATTCAGGTATTCTCTTTCGTAAGAGAACAAGTTAAACTATTACTTTCCACCACTCAGGTTAACTGGTAGAGATACCTTAAAGGGACAAGTTCGCCTTTGTACTCGAATTGTATTATGCCTAAGGTACTCTTATATAAACGATCAAGATTTGTCATTATTGTGAAATAAAACGGATCACTCACGTATATAAGTCGAGTTTAGCCCGACATGTTTTTTAGTTTCATGTTAAATATTTGTCATTAAAAATATAATGATTTATAAATTATCATATATTTTTATCCTCAGTGAGTCCAGGGTCCGGCGGGATAGTCAGTGTCTTGGTGGCATGCTTGCTCGTGTCCAAGATTTCCTGAAAAAAAAAGTAAGTAGGTATTTAGGTAGTGGGGCGATGCGGGAGGACAAAATCCAGCAATTGGCCATTCTACTGAAATGAATTATTTGTTCAATTTTAGGCTACCACGTTTTTTTATGACATAGGGCATATGTGAAGAGGCACATTCTTTCGCTAAACGCACTGTGTCATAAAACCGCCTTAAAAAAAACCGGCCAAGTGCGAGTCGGACTCGCGGACAAGGGTTTAGAAAGATTTTAACGCTTTTCCCCAGTGTTTTAAGAAGTCCAGTGTTAGCAGAGCCCTGCTCCTAAGCAAAATGTACGCAGTGTGGGTCAACTTATATTGATCTGCGAAATCCACCGACAGACATAGAAATTTAAGATTTTGAGATTTTTCTGAGCGGTTGTGCTACAAGACCTACCTTCATACCAAATTTCAAGTTTCTAGGACAACTGGAAGTACCCTTTAGGTTTTCGGATTTCAGCAATTTGTATGGAAATAGCCCTTTTAATGAATGTATCTTTTGATTGCGTTGACTTAGAAGGTTGATTTTTTTCACAGCTTTAAGGGACCGCAGGCTTGAATATTTGATATTAATTTCAGCATGCTACCTCCACGCGTTCCAGAGAAAAAGGGCCTTGACAGACAGACAGACAGACGGACAACAAAATGATCCTATAAGAGTTCCGTTTTTTTTCTTTTTGGGGTGCAGAACCCTAATAAAAGCATTAAATAATCCTCTAAAGTCATAAATTTTAAGACCTAGCACAAATAAAGTCGGTGCTTCAGTCGAAGAATATTCCCACCGCACCATACTGACTTCATACCTGAGATGATGACTACCAGACGCAAATACTTGAATAGCTTTAGAAAATATATGAAACACGTGATACGTTCCTATAAAATTTGAGGGTTGCCCTCGATTTCCCTTGGATCCCATCATCAGATCCTGGCTTGGTGATAATAGGACCACCTCGGGAGTATACTCTTTCGAACAAAAAATTATTTAAAAAATCGGTATATAATTGACGGTGAAATCGGTGAACATACATAAAAAAATGCGTACAGTACAACGTAGAACCTCCTCCTTTTTTGAAGTCGGTTAAATATCGAAATTGACTTCAGAATAGCTGGTAAGTACGTCATGTCTAAAGCCAAGTTTAGACCATTCATGAAAAATCATTCAAGTTGCAATACAATGCGAGGCCGCAAAGCGAACGACTGGGGTGGGCGATCAAACGCTGCAATGTATTGCAACTTGCACGATTTTTCTTGCAGTTCTTAACTCTTCTTTGCTGGTGGGATATACCTTAAGCTGACAACAATGTCTGCACAGTGACTGCATTGCATTGCATTGCAAGCATTGGCCTAATGCATGTCTGCGTGCAATGTGTGAACAATATCTTAACTTACATGTTCGGAGTCAAGTCCATCCATTTCTTGGAACGATCTCGTCATCTTTTGGGCTTTTTTTTGTGCAGAAGCCGCACGCTGTTGCAAAATCTGTAATAAAGTAATGAAGACGGTTGGTTATTAATAATGTTAATAGTTACGAAAACAACAACACTGAGTTTTATTGTTTCATTAAATCACCGCCATGAACCGTATCCGGTGCAAAAGTTCCCATAACGCTGGCCGCGTTGCCCCGCTGAACAGCTAAGGAAATCCTTTGCACCAGACAGGATTCAGAGCGGGGATCACACCCCCTGTCCCTAAGCCTACGTCCCACCTCTCCCACGAAATTCCGCGCCTCCATACCCCAAGGTCCCCCCGACTCCACTGCTACAGGCACAAATTCATACGTTGGCTGTAAAGCCGCATACTTTCTATGCTTAAGCCTGACAGCGCTCTCCGCCGCAGAACCGGGTCGATCCATCGTTTGGTTCATAAGTATTAGAAACTTGACATTCAAAATTCTGACCCACTAAATACTGCCAGCAACGGCTCTGTCTAAATAGATACGCGCGATATTAAACTGTTCGTATTCGTTGCGTTCGGCAATTAGGCACTATTAATTGAAAGCGAAAAAATACTCTTAAGGATAAATGTTAAACCCACTAATAAAAGTGAGTTACCTTAATATCATTATTACTATACCAAAGGCCGAGTACCTACGTCTATTTTTTGATGTTCTAAAGTGCGTCCTACGGTGCCAAAAGTCCGATAATACATTTGGAAAAATAACCCTAAACTTAGTTTTAAGCCATTCACTGTCTGGGCTCGCGTTTCTCATTCGCACATATTTTTTATTTAACTAAACCGTTTCTTCCCGTCTGCCTCCTTTGTTCCATGCCTTAGCCAGCATTCGCTCTACATCCTATATTTGAGCTGGCTGAGGCAGCTGCAACAGCCTTTGAAAAGAGCACTACCCATTTGTTCCATGGAACGGTGAAACCACGAACTACAATAGTTTAAAATCGACCAAAATATGTCAGCAGCCTTAATTGCCTAACTTGTTCGGAATCACAATCTCGTTCATTTTTCCTGGATTGACAATTGGTATCGGATTCAGCTAGCTGTCACAGTCATACAAAAGCTGACATTTCAAACCGAAAATTAGTGACAAAATAGTTACAGGTATATACCTAATCAAATGGAAGGTACTGTAAGCAGCAGAAGTAGCTAAGCAACCGAAGCGGTCACAATGATCTCCACAAGCTCTGTGAAGTCTAGAACAACAGAGCCTTGCTTAGATCCTCGTGACTGCTTCGGCTGCTTATCTACTTCTGCTACTGACTGTGCCTTTTGAGGATGCGGTCTTCAGGTCTTGATGTTGTCCTGTTCGTTCGCGCATAGTTTTGATCCAACTAACCGTTCCTTACCATCTGCCTCCTCTGTTCTGCTTCAGCCAGTTTCCCTTCTATGTCAGGCAGGCTAATCTCTGGCTGAGGAGGCTGCAGTAGCCTTTGAAGATGAGGCGGCGGCGTCTCAGAGCGCTGATGTGCGTCGAACTCTTCCAAGGGAATTTCGAAGGCTATTGCTAAAAAAATATAAGGGGTGGAGATAAATACCCAATGTATCATTTGCCTAGAGATATAAACAGTGTAGCCAACTAATGTGTCATTCGTCAGAGATCTAATTTAATTTGGTTTTAATGATAAAACTCCCCATAAATAATGGTTAAACAAAATGAATGAGTTTTAAATGATTAGGCACCATTTTGGAATCCCTGAAAAGTTTTCGGCTCGGATCCATAATATTTTAGACGAAAATTAAATGATAATAACGGATGTCCTAGGTATTTCCTACTTTAATAATTATATGCAAAAGTTTGTGAAGATGGATGTATTAATAGTTGTGTACCTCAGGATAACATCACAAATTGCGACTAACAGCTGGTGTTTGGATAATTCCTGAGGCCTGATAGAGACCGCTTTAAAGCGATGAGGCCGCCTTTAATTTGATTGTATAGCCAGCAGCAAAAGTAGCTAAGCAACCGAAGAGGTCACAATGATCTAATCACGGCTCTATTGTTATAGACATAAGAGCTTGTGCAGATCATTGTGACCGCTTCGCTTGCTAAGTAACAATGCTGCTGACTGTATCTACTGTTTTTGTGTAATTGTATTGTAC
This sequence comes from Clepsis dumicolana, assembly GCA_963691665.1. Classification (NCBI taxonomy): domain Eukaryota; kingdom Metazoa; phylum Arthropoda; class Insecta; order Lepidoptera; family Tortricidae; genus Clepsis; species Clepsis dumicolana. Next base: position 2,096,936 of record OY829518.1, read on the forward strand.
TGTAAAGCAGGATAAGGGACTCATTACGCTTAATTTAAATAACTTCCGATGATTTAATAAGATAGGCCACTCTTCTCTGGCAAAGATATTTGTATCAGAATCAAAACACGGACCGATGGAGTACTTAAGTATGCGTTTGGTGAGTATTTTACTCTTACTGATTTATTGTTGAGTTATTTAAAGTTATACTCAATTCAGCTTAACCAAACTTCTTCCATTATTATTTCATTATTTAAAAGCGCAAAGCACTCCACCGATTGACGATCAAAAATGCAGGGTGATTGGAAAACTTGGGCGTGGAATTATTCCACGGAGACTTGAGCGATTAAGGCTCTTTCACTGAGTGAATGTTTAAAGTTCGCTCATTAGAAGTTGTGGAGTGCGTGCTTTGGCATGGCTGGCGTGAGATTTAAGATCGTATACTGTGCATTCTTAAGTCGCACTTGTGAGGATCTCATTTAAGATCTTTTGCCGGGCCAATCTTTTATGTGGGCGATACACGTTGAACCACCCAGAGGGTCGCGCACGACTTGTCGAATCCTGCTCGACGTTACGGTTATCGTATCGGGACCGAGAAACCTCATACTAAATACGCTCACGGGCGGACGCTGTTCCAAACATCATACAAACTCACTAACGTTTACTATTCGATTTCGAAATAAACGTTTCGACGCAGGATTCGAAACGTCCTGCTCGACCCTCTGAGGTATTAAAAAACGGGTTGGCTCTACGCTTGTAGGTGCTGCAGGCCAAGCACGAAGTTTTCGAATCCTGCGTAACGTAGCTAATCGAGTAGTAACGCTGTCGAGAAATTTGTATGACGTCTGGAAAATAACTAAAATTTAGTATGAGGTTTCTCGATTTCGATACGATAACGTAACGTTACGCAGGGTTCGAAAACTTAGTACTTAACCTACTGAGGAAAAAAATACATAAGACATTAGGGTACTAAATACGAATGCTAGCATTTCTATCCTCTTTACGGGTTCTACCCAATGATTTATAAGTAAAGATACGTCATATGCTCACAAGACAATCGAAAAACATGTTCCGAACATTTTGAAATTTGCGCGCAAGTTTGAACCTTATTTGAGAGAGATTGTGGCTAAAGATGCTATAATTTGTAGCATTTTTCGCGCTTCACTTTTGGCGTGCTGATGACATATCTCCCTCTTTCTATATGTAATATCATTGGTTCTACCAACCGCAAATCCATGGTTTAAAACCTTGGTACAAAAACTTACGTGGTTTGGGTTTCACAGGCGTCTCTGGCAACACGACAGTTGGCAAATCATCGTCGTGCTCATGGCCATTCGATTTGCCATTTCCATTGGCATTGCCATTGGCCAGTCCGTTGCCATTGGCGCCCTCTGCCGGTAACACTTGCCCTGAAGATCCACAGCCCATTGTTGGTGAAGATTCACTACATAGTCACTGGTTCAATTGTTTTTGTATGTTCAGTTCAATGACTCCACTGCACTGTCGGACACTTTGAGAGTTGAGACTTTGTAATTTAGTCTTATGATTAAATGTGATAGGAACAGAGTTCCCTGAAAACAAAGTTATGTAAAATTTAGGAACCTCATTAGTGTGTTAATTAATAGTAAAAAACTTATTTTTAATAAAATAACACAAGTCAATTTATTTCTTTATATAAGGTCATTAACGGCTCGAACCTTATTTTTCATACAGACAAACAATAATTACATGCATAGTACCATTTGCAAATATTTTGGATAGTATACAACGTAAACGTACGTTAGTGTTAGAGTATCTAAGTAGAGTTCGCGTACTGTAATTAAATCCCTACTGTGGCTAGCACGACTGGCCGCGACTTTGTTTGTTACGCGAGATTATACCCATCCCGTTGCATTCAGTGCCCCTAGTGTAATCAAAGAGCACAAAATACGTCTCGATCGCGTTTTCGTTATAGTGTCAAATAGCAAGAGAATTGTTAAACGCGAACGCGATCGAGACGTACTTCTTGGCCTGGTCGGCGATTACACTAGGCGCTCTGAGTGACGGAAAAGTACGGGCAGTTGTTCTCGCACGAGATAGAAGTGGCACTGTGAGTTGTGCTAGCCCTACAGGTAGATACTTCTCCGTATTAATTCGAGACTACCAAATTAACGTTACAATACTCCCCTACCTCAGCGAAAACCACAAATCAAGACCAAAACTTCCATGAACCACCAAACAAAGTATGACTCAAAAGCCGCAACAAATTATCTGTAGGTACATACATCAAACTCAATAACAAATGAAAATCGACACGTCAGAATCAGGACAACGTCTAAGGCCCGGTAACCTCGTTTCGAGTCCAATCCATTAGACGGAAGTGTTATTCTATAGAGTCGCTTCCTCGGGTATCACAGGTGATAGAGGGTATATCATTTATCATTGCCGGTTCTGGGTCAGCAAGAGGATTTGCGAACGCATTTTGCGTCTCGCGCGATGTAGGTCGGATTTGACGGGAACATCTTTCATTTGTGAAGGGTGCTTGTTAGTCGGATGTGCAATTGAAATATGATTTTTATGCGCGGGCCAACCAGCATCTGGACACCAAATGTCAGGGCGAACGTTTCCGAAACGCATATGCTCATATGCACCTATAAAATCTCTTAAGCCACGAAACGCGGCTCACTTTCGACCAGATGACAAGCTATATGAACCAATCGCGACGCATTCCCACGGCCCGCTCACCGCGGCTTTTTTCGTAATGACTTTCCAAGTAAATTATAGAAGATTCGGTGTCCAGAGGGTGGTTGGTCCGTGTTTTTATGGCTCTTTGTAATATCGGGATTGAGTTTTTTTTTATAGGTACTGTAAGGAAGTCAAACGAACAAGTGGGCCACCTGATGGTGATAGACACCCGCAAGCCCGGGGGGTTTTCAAATGCTTTGTTTACCTAGAGGGCTAAAATGAAATGTGCTAGTGATTTCCTCGGCTGTCTTACTCTCCACATCGGAACACAACAGTGCAAGTACTGCTGCTTAGCGGCAGAATTAGAGAGTAAGATGGTGGTAGCGATCCAGACTGACCTCGCACAAGGTCCTACGTACCGTTAAAATATGTATCCGTTTTTCCATGAATAACAAAATTACATTTTTAAAAACAGAATTACTTCGATGGTGGAATACTTACTACAGTTCAACGTGGACTAAAATTTTATCAGAATGGCTAATTACCAATATTAAATTAAGGTAAGTAGATGTACATGTAAGAGAAGTAGGGGTTTAAATTGTTTCGATTTATAATACCTTAAAGTGACTCTTTGCCACTTTCGGACGGGTAAAGACCTAAAGAAAGCTAAGAAGAAGAATATTTTAGATATTATTATTTTGAGAACTAAAAGGAGAATAAATGGTCTCATAAAATGTAAACGATGTTTGTCCTTCATCATCCTTTCGAGATTAATTTTTAAAGCCATTTCGAATTCCAGAGTACTCTCATAGGTAGACATTCTTCAACACAACCACGACAATTTCCATCGGATGTTACTAAAACGGAAATAACGCGAATTATCAAATGCATCCATTTACCCTAGTTGGTGTAATCTAGTATTTTTATTAGTTTTCGGTACTGTATGACAACTGAGTTGACACTTCTACAACACCCCTGGGCCGTGTTCTACATAATAAAGCTACAAGCTACAATTTACGAACGGAAGTCTCACCCTTTGAAAAGATACTTCCGCTTGTAAACCGTAACTTGTAGCTTTATAAAACACGGCCCTGTAAGTCTTTTACAAAGTACTAATAAAAACTCCCGTATTTTTTACTCTGCCGCGAACCGTAAATCGAATCGGAAAATATAACGGCCAGTGGCAATTGATTGCATTTCCCTTGTTTACGGGCGACGGGGCGCGCTTTAGCAATTTAAATTTCGAATAGGTACACAGATGCCGGTGGCCGGCCATTTTGGATTCGTGTTGGCATGTCATTTGTTTTTTAACGCCTTTTGTTATTTTTAATAAGATTTAAAAAATAAAAAAATATATCGCGAGCGTCATGGCATGGGGACACTTGCACCTGGCGATCGATTTTTGAATTTTACTTCGTGACTAAAGTCTCACCCACGACATTCATATCACTATTTGACAAAAAGCCTTATTTTTGTATGTCATACCCGTCTTCTAACATGCTGCAGCTACTTAATTTGCGTTTCTGTCGTAGACAAGCGAGTCAACATAGCACTGGATTGAGGTTAGCTGTCACTGCCAGTGGTCAAAAAGTCACTCAGTGATCTCGTTTACGAGTGGGTGAGGTCATTCGTATTTTTGATATCATGGGCATGAGAATTTTAGTCACCGGTGAGATTCAAAAATCGATCCCCTGGTATGGCAAGGGCGAGTTATTTTTGGCTGAATTATTATTTTTATAAAAATAAATTAAGCTTTTTTCTGACTCTTCGTTATTGCATTATCGTCGGAACTCGGTTCACGGGAAATGGGTTCATGAGCGAATAGAATAGGATTAGAAGCGTCATTGATAGCCGAAGTATTTCTAAAACCCGAATACTATTCTAAATGCTCACAAAATTCGTCCCAGAAACCTAGTTCGCTTTTACAGAATACTTTATTTTTATTGTTTAGTAACCAATTCCGATAATTACCGCCGACTAGGTCGAAACTTAATCGTATTAAAATCAAGCCATGAGTCACAAAAAAAGAATCACGTTGTAATGACACCCTATCATGACCCGTTTGACATATTATGAAATGTCACGAACTTCACTGATTTCTACGAACTGTGTATAACGCTTTTTAATAAAGTAATGATTGTTTACTAGGTACTTTTTTCATGTATGTACTTATGATGCGTATCCTGAATGAATATTGATTAATGAAGTGTAAAATTTTGTAACAATGGGCAAATAGAATACCTAGAAGTTTGAATGGACTCGTGGAATCTTTTTAGTATACCTACTGATCATTTTAGTACGATTTTGTAAGTGCTAGCATCTGTGTACTCAACTATGAGGTAATAAATTTTATCTACACACATAATGATAAAGTCCTCTACAATGCGTCCAGAAACCGTACGTTATGACCAGCATTACGACAATCAGTTTTCATGAACTAAAAACAATTACTTTGCTCAACCGCGACCACAAAGGAAAAATAGTTATATATGTGCGGCAAATGTATGTTTCCATGCAATACCTCCGCCTCCACTGCTACACGAATCAGTTATTTTAGTTTTAAATGCCACAATTAACATTAATGGTATAATGATTTTCAGTCGTAACTACTGTTTTTTTATTTTCCTGTCCCGGTTTTGTTAGTTACTTCCGTAACGTTATTTTCAAAGCCCAGAATCAAAAATTTAACTCAAAAAAACCTCAAAAAAAAAACGTAAAATAAACCTCTAAAACCTAAAGTTTTATGGCCTAGCACTAAGTAGCAGAAATTATGAAGTCGGTGCGGTGCGAGCGGAATATTCTTTGAATGAAGCACCGACTTCATATTTCTGCTACTTAATGCTAGGCCATAAAACTTTAGGTTTCAGAGAATTATTTCAAGTTTTTTTTTCTGAGGTTTTTTTGAAGGCGGTTTTACTTTTTTGTTAAAATATTTTTATTTCACTATTTTATGTTTTGATTTAACATTTTCAGAATTATCCTCCAACTCCTAACCGTTAAGGAGTTGTACCTTCCATCATTAGCTCATCAACATGAGATGATGACTACCGGACGCAAATACTTGAATAGCCTTAGAAAATATATGAAGCATATAATACGTGCCTATAAAATTTGAGGGTTGCCCTCGATTTCCCTGGGATCCCATCATCAGATCATGACTTGGTGACAATGGCACCACCTCAGGAGTTCACCTTTCGAATTAATAAAAGAAATTTCAAAATCGGCCTACAATTGACGAAGTAATCGATATACATACATAAAAAAAAACATACATACAGTGGAACGTAGAACCTCCTCCTTTTTTGAAGTCGGTTAAAATAGAAAGTCAAAGACTATTAGGTAGTAAATAATTTTATAGTAGACACTGCTTCCTCCATTTATTAGCGCAAGCTTTTCGTCTTTTTGACGTTTATTATTTTATGAATATAGAGCATAAGTGTTTCTAGCGTAAAATGTCTGTGCCCTACTTAAAAGCAATCTAGAGACTAACGCTTTCTTGTTTAAACCCATTGAACTCGACAGGTGATCCATAATGTCCTCAGCAAAGTCCAAATGGTGTTTCCCACGACTGATCGCAGTGTCCATGAAATACACAAATAAACGTATACGATACAGTGAAATTGCGACGTTTTATTCGATTTTACAGATTTTTCATTATAAGCTTCATCGACAAAGCTCTTCCAGTCTGCAAGTTGGAGTGGCCAATGAAAAATCCCCTGGGACAGCTATGTCGAGTGAGGTCTATCTGTCAATTTCCACCAATTATAGGCCAGTAGGTGGTCCGTCTTTGGTGGAGAATTTAAACAACTGCTTTTTACCCGTGGTCCACCACTGTCATGTTTGATTACTGTTATTATGATTGATGTATATTTGCCTGTATGACACAAGGTTGACCAAGCTCCGTATTGCGGGAAGGTCCTATTACGCGTCGTTGATGATGAAATACTAATCGAACCTGAACTAGGAATACACACAGTGGTCAGCATTGAGTGGTAGTGGTATCTAGCCAGTAAGCCAAAAGATCCGTCTCATCAGTTAACAAGTGCCCAGTATAAAGTTTTATCTAGGATCATTTAGGAAAAGGTAGTGACGGGAACGGATGTTTTAGGAAACGGATATCAAGGCAAACGTGTGTTTTAGGAGGAGCACGGAACGGACGTTTTGGGATTAGGTCTTTTTGGGAAACTGATATCGAGCCAAACGTGTCTCTTGGCTCTTGGGAGAAGCACATTTGCGAAACACTTATATCGGGAAACGGACTATTTAGGTGGTGACGGGAACGGATGTTTTGGGAAATGGACAGAACGTTCCGAAAGGTTTCAAATGTTTCTCCTCGCTATGGACAGACAAGAATTCCAGAAGATGGTAGCCTACCTTCACTAGTTGGAGAGGCACTTGAAGAAGAAGAACTAATTTGTGACCCACTTCCAGTGGTTGAAGAGGTCTGCGGATTGAAAACAAAAGAGTAATCTATCTGTAACGAAATTTAACATAAATATTATGTAGAAAGTAGGTCGATATCTTTTAACTGCGTCTTAAATCCTGACTTATGTTAAAAAAACATGGTAATTGCAAAATCGCTTGTCTGTCAGTTTTTTCTACGTCAACGTCAGTTTTTTCTACTGTGACGTCTTAAAGTAACGTAAAGACCTAAGACGTAATATTATAACATATTCGTCACAGTTAAGTAAAAAAAAACGGAGTATTGAAAAAACAGTTACCAATAATTTAAATGTCACCCTGTTTTCCAACACGTCAATCAAAGTGCCACAGCGTAGTAATTTCCGTCACGTCTAGGAGTCGAACTTGCACCGTGCGGTCGCGGTGGCATCGCGGGAGCGACTACTTCGATTATTACAAGGTTTTATTTTCACCCGAACTGCCTTATTTCTGACTGACAGTAGGTCATACTACGACCAAGCGGTCTTGATACTTAAATATCGTGGGAAAATTCCGTATTTTGGTTGGCTTACTTTTCAGAACCCAATGGCGCAGAGGGTCGAGCACGACTTTACGAATGCTGCGTAACGTTACGGTTATTGTATCGAGATCGAGAAACCTCATACTAAATTTTAGTTCCAAATACGCTCGCGGGCGGGCGCTGTTCCAAACGTCATACAAACTCGATAACGTTTACTATTCGTTTTTACGTGACGCAGCTTTCGAATATTCGTACTCGGGCCTCAGATCCGTGTTGGATGGTCGAAAGGTCCATGACCAATACATACTTACATGAACCCTGAAAACAATAAGTACACTCTTTTATTCGGGCAGTCGTGTAATAAGCGAGCCAAAAGACACCAACTCGACTCTTGGGTCTCCGCGCGCCTCCCATCCTTCCTATACCTGCCAAGCTTGCGGTCGAATATACTGCTCCCGTGTCAGCCTGCACCACCATCACAAACGATGCATTACTTCTTGACACTGCTTATACAGTCTGCAACGGACGGACGGACGGACGGTTGTTATGTCTATGTCAATAAACTACAGTCTAGATGAGATTATTTGATAGGGATTATTGATTTAGTTCTGTTCGTATTTTTTATGAAGTCGGTTAAAAATTAAGTAATTTTTAAGTTTATTCTGCTACAACTGTATTCCAAACACAATACAATTAAATTGTATGTATGACTGCAATTCCGAATCCGAATCCGAGACGAATCCAATGGACACCTCATAACGTTGATATCCGTCAAACGGCTTGGGCTGTAGAGCATGCCAAAGAATTAGACATGCGTACACATATCCGTCGGCTGACAAGCAAAAGTAGCTAAATGTAAAAAATGTTTTAAGGAAAATCAGCCATGTTCAAAGAGTAATAAAGTTGATTATCGACTTTAATTAGTGAATGTAGTTAGTGACTTAGTCACCCGATGACATACCTACGCTCGAAAAACATTTTCAACCCTTCTTGGGCGGTTGAGAGAAAAACATTCTGTTCTGCAAGGCCGATGATGACGACTTTTATTCTATGCCAGTATCAAGACTGGGTAGTCGCGGTATGTTCAGGACACTAACAAAGCTCACAATGAAAATTACCGCCCTCACGCGCCTCCATTATACCTACACCTACCCCTTTGCGGTGTGACAGTGAAAACTAACGAGACTGTTTGTTTATATTATTTCCTCTATTAGTTAAAGTGAAAGTGATCACCCGCATAGACATATAAATCATACTAGCTGTTGCCCGCGCCTTCGTCTGCATAGATATCGGTTATCGCTATCCCGCGGGAACTAGGGGTTGCTGGTTCTCATGGGTAGCGGTGGTGCTTGCCATCAGTGCCCTAAGCACGACTTGTCGAATTCTGCGTTACGTTACGGTTATCGTATCGAGATCGAGAAATCTCATACTAAATTTTAGTTCCAAATACGCTCACGGGCGGGCGCTGTTCCAAACGTCATACAAACTCGTATATAGTTTACTATTCGATTTTACGTGACGCAGGATTCGACAAGTCGTGCTTGACCTACAGGTGTCCCGCTTACTAGTTTTCCACCCTTTTTCAATAAAAAATCATCATTATCGTCAGCCTATTTACGTCCCACTGCTGGGCACAGGCCTCCTCTCAGAATGAGAGGGCTTTGGTAATAAAAAAAAAATGAAATTAACTTTTCACTGGCTTCAATATGAATGTTTTTACTCGCTGAATGAATTTCTAAAGCTTAATCAAATTGGGCGTGATTACCTTCTGAAGAAAAAAAATTTTATTTTTCTAAATTTATTGTTTTATTGTAATTATTAGTTATTAACTTAATACTACCTCGACATGCGCAAAATATTACTTACTTAATTTTTTTTATTGTTAATTAATTAAGAATTTGGAAGATGCTATATTTTAATGTAAACTTAAATGATTAAATTGACTAAACTAACTTATTAGATTATTCATGTTATTATGATAAATATTGTGACTAAACATGTCTTTCCTTCATGTCACCAATCTACCATGTTTTATGCAAATAAATGATTTATGATTATGAGACTACCAATCGCAGACACCCCCACATCCCCATCACATAATATTATTTACTAGAACCCAAACTAAAGCAACATTTTTCACATTACCGCGGCACCCTTACACGTGTCTCCCGCAGTGTTATACCAAGTACATGATTTACATTTCTCCAGTTCATCCCTTTCAGAGATATGGAAATTTACCGGTGTTGTGCGAAACATGTCGCGACGTGTTACGCTTTGTTATCGGTTTTGTACAATTGTACATGTTTGATCGGTTCCACGCGATTATCGGTGTTATTATAATAGATCACATTTTCTGTTAAAGAAATAATATTGAATACAAAAGCCTTTTTTTTATATACGGCAAGGAAGGCAACAGCAAGTGGGTCGCCTCGGTCATTCTACGACTTTAAATTTTTTCACATTTCCGGGGCTTAAAATATTCCAGTATTAACCAATGCAGGAAAAAAAAATCTAATAAATGGCTTATGATCTCTTCTATGTATTGCCATAAACAATTTAATGATTTTGTTTATATCATATTAATAAAAAAATATTAAGTAGTGAAATTTTCATTACCGTACCCTGTTCCAATGTGCTAATTTAGATATTTATTGACGTGTACAAAAATTGCGTCTGTAGAACGCCAATAAGAATACATTCCACAATAGCTACATTCATAAGCAATCGATTACGGTTAAATATGAAAACGAAATAATCCTATAATGCACAGAAAAACACACACGTAAAGTTTGTCACCGTAAAAAAATCATTTCCGTGCTTAAAACTAAACGCTTTGAGAATAGCATCAAAATTCTTTGATCTGGCCACCAAACGCTGGCAGACGCGCACCCAGGATACTGAAGTTTTTAATGCGATGCCAAGACGAACAGACATGCGCCCCGTTTTCCGTGAAACTAATCCCGAAGTCGCTAAACGGGAGATTGTCACAATTTTGAAATCATCGCCGGGTAGCCCTTTTCTTGGTATGTATTGTCTAATGTACTTTATTTACATATTGACGCATTTTGAGAGATTAAATACTATGCAAATCTGTTAATTGTAAATAAAAATGCACTTAAAATGGTTGGCTATTCGGCATCATGTACGAAATATTCATTACCAGAACCCTCATTACCGTAGTTTACCGTAGCTCTTTACAGGTCACGGCAATGATGTTAAAATCACGGTAGTGAAATTTTTTAAATATATTATGACTTTTCCATATAACATAGAAGTTACTTCAAAAAAATATTTGTGTTTATGTGTTCCCAGGGTTGCATAATTTATAATTTATAATAACTATTTCAGTTAAACATGGGGCATCCTAAAAGTCCAGGCTACGTTTCTATTTGATCTCCGGTCGGGGCAGATGTTTGTATGACGAATATGAATGTTTGTTCTCGGGTCTTGGATGCTTGATATGTCTTGTATATAAGTATGTACTTATCCATATAAGTAGGTATATTTATCCGTGGTCTAGTACCCATAGTACAGGCTTTGCCTAGTTTGGGACTAGGTCAATTGGTTTCAATTGTCCCATGATATTTATTTATTTATATTATTAGTGAATACATTATTAAAGAAAATTAAGGATTGTATGCAATATAGTATAGAACAGGAACTCCAAGATACTTGCGAAGAAAGAAGAAAATTAAATTGTAGGAATCAATCAATGACAGATAATTACCAAAACTCGACGTTAATTAGTGAGCACAGCAATTATTGTATTAAAATTTTAACTTTTTATTGCGAGTTTAAATCAAAAAAACACCAATAGAGGAAAAAAACCAAGTAGAGCATTACTCTGATATTACAAAAAGAAGAAGTAAACAATAACAAGACAGCATAAGGTAAAGGTAGGAAGAAAGAATAAAATAATTAGAATTTGGTAGAAAATTGATTGCAAGAGGAAGTACTGTAGATTAATCAAGATGAGTACGTACATTTTGTAATAATCGTTTGTTAATCCTTACTTCTGTTTTTGTATTTGTGACTGATGAAGAGAATTTTTTGTTTGTTTTAAGATTGTTAGAAAAATTGTAACCAACTTGGAAGTTCTATGTTTTACTGTATAAATTTTTGTAATGTATGTTCCCTGATTACTCGAAGACGGCTGGACCGATTTGAAAAATATTTTTTTCTTTGAAAGGGTATACTTCATAAGTGGTCCCATTGTCACCAAGTCAGGATCTGATGATGGGATGGGATCCCAGGGAAATCGAGAACCCCCCTTAAATTTTACAGGCACGCATTATAATGTTCCATATATTTTCTAAAGCAATTCAATTATTTGTGTCTGGTAGTCATCATCTCATGTTAATGAGGTGATGATGGAAGGTGCAACTCCTTATAACGGTTGCGAGTTGGAGGATACTTCTTTAAGTATCAAATAAACATAAAATTATGAAACAATAATAATAATAAGCGCTTCATGAAAAAAACGTTTAACAAAAATAAAAACCGCATTAAAAAAAACAAATAATCCTCCAAAGCCATCACTTTTATGGCCTAGCACAAGTATGAAGTTGGTATTCAATGAATATTCCGCTAGCATCGCAACTATTTGTGCTAGGCTACAAAAATAATCACTTTAGAAGATTAATTTGTTTTTTTTTAAGACGGTTTTACTTTTTAAGACTTTTAATACATATGTCGTCAATAATAAAGTCATTTAATCCTTATATTGTAGCATTATTTTACTTTTATGCTTGTCTGTGAAAAAAGTATGAAAAAGTTATCATCGCCGTGGCCTTATTAAGCCTTATATTTCATTACCGTGAAGTGCTTTCATTACCGTAACCTTCCATGTTTTTTGGGACTTGAAAACTTTAACATAAAAGGCAAACAGTGCGTGCCTTTGCTTGTTTCTTGGGCAACTATTTGGCCGTAATAGATTTTCGTTCTCATTTTGGCAAAAAGACGAGATTTTAAAAAAAGTGAAAAATAAATTCAAATATTGCAAAGTCGTAGAATGACCGGCCTGATAGTACGTGATCACCACTGCTCATAGACACCCGCAAACCCAGGGGTGTGCAGATGCGTTGCCAACCTAGAGAGCTAAGATGGAATACCTCTTGTGCCCGTAATTACACCGGCTATGTTACTCTCCACGCCGGAACACAACAGTGCAAGCACTGCACCTTAGCGCAGGATTACCGAGTAAGATGGTGGTAGCGATCTAACCTAACCAACTTTAAATTAAAAACAGGATACCCGACTGCATTTCCGGGAAACAATACCCTTTGTCCCTCCCACAACTTAGACGAATCTAAAGACACCTCATACGTTGAAATCCGTCGAACGGTTTATGCTATAGAGCGTGCCGAAGAATTAGACATACATAACGGAACCTTTTATCTCTACTCGCACGACGAAGATATGGAACATTCCCGAAGCGACACAACTTAGGAATCTTTAAAAAACGAGCCTACCTATTCCTTAAAGGGCCTGGCAACACACTGTGGTTCCCCTGGTGATTGCTTTGAGTACATCAGGTGACCCGCCTGCTCGTTTTCCTCCTGATATATAAAAAAATACATACATACATACATACGCTCGATAAACATAACCTTCTTTGGGCAGTCGGGTAAAAAGCATCAAAAATTATTTATTTTTCAGCTCCACGCATTTTTCCACATTCGTCACTCAGGCCAACAATCACCGACCTTATTGATGGGTCCTACATAATGCATGGACTCCCTACCCACCCCTTAAATTATCATCCACCTAGCCTCACATGACCCCTCTGGCCTCGGCCCGTGGTTAGCCTCAAGTGTGAACGCGCGAGGTGAGACAGGTCAAACTACAGTGGCTTGCATGTCGATTACTCGCAATCGATTTTAATAATTACACGCCTGTCTGTCGTCTGTATGTCGGTGTGTCGCAGTGAAACTCAAAAACATGGCAGTATTATGACCAGTGCCCTAAGCACGACTTGTCGAATCCTGCGTCACGTAAAATCGAATAGTAAACTATAACGAGTTTGTATGACGTTTGGAACAGCGCCCGCCCGTGAGCGTATTTGGAATTTAAATTTAGTATGAGATTTCTCGATCTCGATACGATAACCGTAACGTAACGCAGGATTCGACAAGTCGTGCTTAGGGCACTGATAGTTTCTGAAAAAGCCTTGGTTCGACTTATGGTCTCACTTAGAGCAGGAAAGGAATGGAGATGTTAGTAAAGCGCGATTTCCCTTCTGCCAAAACTCTGACTAAAATGATCAGGGTCTGTTGATTGTGTGCGTGTTTTTGGCATTTGTGTGACAGTTTTGTTTTAGTGTGAGTTTGTAGGAACGTAACAAATTTTGACTTGATCGCAGACGTGTGCTGTACGTGTGTGTTCTTCGTCCAGAGTGAAAAATCCGCTAGCTTCGCTAGTATTGAGTGAGGTGAGGTCTATCTGTCATTCCCTACCAATGAGAGACAAGCTACTGGCCTATGACTGGTGGAAATTGACAGACCTCACTCGACACTAGCGATACTAGCGGATTTTTTTAGCGTTCCGTTTTTTTCCGGTGTCTATAGAATAGAATAGAAAATATTTGTTTTTAACAACTGAAACTAGAATTACATAACGTTATCTTAGAATATAACCATAAAGTACAGTTGTCACATAAAAAAGGACTCCACTCGGCATGTGTCATGGCACGTATTATAAATAGTGCTATATGACGATGATTTTTAGTGAGCCCAGAAATGAACTACAACTAAACGAATCTAAACACATAAATAAAATTAAACATAAAACAAACATGACAAGACGAAAGGCGGTGCAACGATACATTACTATTATTGTTGGAAAGAACGCCAAACAGAACCAAAAATAAAAACAAAACAGTAAAATAAACATAAACAAATCAACTTAAACAAATCAGCGGCATCTTTTTCAATTGTAAACTGAACGTTACCATGTATGCCGTTATAGTTATGAATGTTTAATTATTACTTTACAAAGATATATGGTTTTTTTTAATTACCTAACCTAAATTATGACTTTAAAAAAATGCTGTTATGATTTATTGTTTATTTTACATCTAAGTATAGCGAAGCCATTAGGTTCTCAGTGTATTGACAGACCCCTGACAAATGTCATCCTGAGAATACTTAGCTAAGTACTTACCTATGTCAAGAAGAGAAGTTTAACCGTAACATTAACCTGTTTTGGAAATGCGTTAACAATGTTTTCATTGGTCACTACGCTTTTTACCCTTAAAATAGTGACACACTGGAACCTTAGGTAAAACTAATCAATAAAGTAAACACGAAAGCAATTCTCGGTAATGTGTTTGAGGTGCCTTAGTTTTTATTTTTATGTCGGATTGAATTAATTACCTACGCAATAAAATAATAATACGAAGCTTAATTTAGCTTCAACGCCATCTAGCGGAACTTTTCCTTACTACGACGCCAGGTTCCTGATTAAGTTGTCGAACGAGGATTAAATTTTATGAACTCGCTCTTTCAAGGCCTTCGATTCGTAGGATAGATTGGTAGCTCGGTAGAGATTACTCTTAAAGTTATTGTTAGATGGCGTTAGTAGTCTTAAAACGAACTAATGCTAGTTTCTGAAAGTACTTAGTTCGGTTCGAGTAAAATACATACAAGTGTTAGGTAAGTATAGTAAAATAGACCTCAGTAAATTAGACTTACAGAAAAAAAACCGGTCAAGTGCGAGTCGGACTCGCGCACGAGGGTTCCGTAGAAAGATTTTAACGCTTTTCCCCAGTGTTTTAAGAAAACCAGTGTTAGCAGAGCCCTGCTCCTAAGCAAAATGTACGCAGTGTGGGGTCAACTTACATTGGTCTGTGAAATCTACAGACAGACATAAAATTTTAAGTTTTTGAGACTTTTTCGAGTGTCGAGCTACCTTCATACCAAATTTCAAGTTTCTAGGACATCTCGCAGTACCCTTTAGGTTTTTTAAAATCGGCAATTTGTATGGAAATGGATTTTTTAATGACTATATCTTTTGATTGCGTTGACTTAGAAGGTTGATTTTTTCACGGCTTTAAGGGACCGAAGGCTTGAGTATTTGATATTAATTTCAGCATGCTACCTCCACGCGTTCCAGAGAAAAAGGGTCTTGACAGAGAGACAGACAGACAGACGGACAACAAAGTGATCCTATAAGGGTTCCGTTTTTTCCTTATGAGGTACGGAACCCTAAAAATCACTTAATTCACGCCTAAATACAGCCTGGTATAAGACATTTGTACTTAAGTAGGTACATACCATTTTTTTAATAGTTACGAAAAGTAGGTAAAAATGGTGATACGGAACCCCGTAATATTTTTTTTCGTTTTAACACTTAACTACCGCTGATTTGAATTTTGAGTTTGGAATACGAATGGAATAGGGGAAAATTACCGCCCTAATTCATTTTTCATAAATGAATTGATGATGGACGTCAAAATAATTATCATCATACACTACCTTTCTTAGGTACATTACCAAGTTTGATTAAAGCTTTCGAAAATTCGTGTAAAATCCGAGGCTTTACTTATTAGGTACTTACTAAAATTTCAACGAAGCTTTAGGTACAACGAAATTAATTCTAAGCAATTTTTTTTCTGTCTTAAAAACGTCTTGATTAAACCAGCTTTCGGTTAAAAAAGCTGCGTCAGAATCAGTACGATTAGGAGATACGATGCCACAAAAAGATTGACACATGTACAAATGTCAAACTTATTATTATAAATCCCCTCTTTTTAGGTTAAAAACAAAACTTTCAAAAGCTAGTGATGTCATCTGCTAATCGAATGCATTTAGACCGTTAACTTCCGATCTGCTTCACCTAAAATCCGTGTTTTTCTCAAGCCTACGCGAGGTACCGCCGAAAAAGGCACGGCAGCCTTTTAGGGCTGCCTGATTCAGAAAATAATCGGATATTAATACTTATTTGGTTTTATTAACGGATTTCTGTTTGAAAACAATAGGGTAGAGCCGCCTGTTGTTGGACCACAGAACAACATCGGGATAGAAGCAAAGAGTGTACGTACACAACAGAAAAGAAGGACTGAGAACCTCATTTCGCGTTCCCGCTCCGGAGCGCTTTTCGCATACGACGTCAGGTTTTAATAACCAAACCTGATCAACTTAGAAAAGTTGAAAAACCCCCGAGATTGTCATTTCAAAGTTCAATATTTCAAAAACTGGTGAACCGAGTTTAATTAAACTTAGTTAAAAACTATTTCGATTCAACTAGGTTTTGAATAAAAAAACCGCATCGAAATCAGTCCATCCATTTGGGAGCTATGATGCCACAGAAAGATACACAGATACACAGACACACAGATACTCAGATACACAGGTCAAATTTATAATCGTGGTACTTCACTAAATTACTTCACTAAAGTGTGTTGAACTTTGCATTAAAATCATTATTTTGGTACTGCTGAGTTCTTCTCCTGATTCGAAGGTTGGCGATCATCATAGATTCTAATATACTTATAACAAAATAAGTTACGATGGCGTTCGCGCTAAAGTGTAATTAGAATTAGAGTGCCTAGTGTAATCGCCGACCAGTCCAAGAAATACGTCTCGTTCGCGTTCGCGTTTAACAATTCTCATACTATTTGACACTAACGCAAACGCGATCGAGACGTATTTTGTGCCTTTTGATTACACTAAGGGCAAATAATTGTTTGTTGTTGTTTGCTGCCCTTAGTAGTTCAGAAGTAAATCCGAACGCGATTGTGACGGTGATTACAAACACTATTAGGCGCTCTCAATCGAAGGCCAAAAAATACGTCTAGAACGCATTTGCGTTAAAGTGTCAAATAGTATGGGATTGTTTGTTGTCGATATGTTCCACTAGTAGAGGCACTGCCAAATTGCTGTCAGTAATTGAGACGTCAACGTGAACGCGATCGAGCCGTTTTCTTCTGTCAAATCGAGTTTTTTTAATCGAAATATAGCGTAATTAAGATGGTTCTCAGCTAAGCTTCATCAAAATCGGTTCAGCCGTTTTGAAGATATTAAACTTCAATGTAAAGAAGTTTGGCGTTTTTCCTAATAATTTGTAAAACAATCGCGATATAATTATTTACATTACATTATATTACATTTACATTACAATGAAACTGTAATTGTGTCTAAGATCGGAGTTCTTACCCTTCTATGAAAGGTGTGGGTCAGTGACCGGTTGTTTGCCCAACCTCCCTTTTTGGGGAAGCGTGGTCAGCGCTGACCTAAGCAGGTGCGGTCATTGTTAGGTACCTAAACATATACCTATTACTAAGATACATATATGTTTATCTTTTTTTAACCCCCGACGCAAAAAGAGGGGTTATTAAGTTTGACCGCTATGTGTGTGTACATCTGTCTGTGGCATCGTAGCTCTACGTGTAGTCGTATACGTCAATCGCCGTTCCTTTACGATTTGATTTGTACATTTTTGTAATTGTGTTACCTACTAAATGTACCAATCAAATATAAAAAAAAGTTAGGTAGGCAGTTAGTTACTCTTTTACACGTAATTTTTTGAATATACCAGGCAATACCAACATAAGTCCATGATTCCCAAGAATGAGCCGCAAGGAACTTGGCACAAAGTCAAGTTACAATAGCTCTTAATAATAATCACAAATGAATCATATGCGTAATTTTTGTTATTTGACATTTGGAGACCATACATATCTCCAGTTTATGTATATGTATTATTATACTTATTATTTGACCGTGGAGGCGTTTTACACCTCTGCTGATTTAAATTTAGTTTAAATTGACCCTAGAGACTATACATCTCTAAGCCATTTAGATTAAGTATTAATTCTGGGACCCTATACATCCCTTTGTAATTGCTCCTGCTCAATTAAAACGTGCCAGTCAAGTAAAGTGTTCTGGTTTTGCTGTACTAATAATTACTTTTTACACTTGTTTCTAAAATGCGGTATTTTTTTTCTCTCTTAATCTTTTAATGACAGAGTGAGGTTTCTTTGTGTAATTTGTCTGTGGTTACGTATTGTAAGAGCTAATGTAACTTGTTTTTAGAAAAAATGACTTTCTGCCAAGTTTCTTGCGGCGCATTCTTCTTGGCAATCATGGTCTTTCCGAAAGCGCTGGTAGACTCAAAAAAATGACGTGTAAAAGAGCAATCAACTGCCTATTTGCTGAATAAAATTTTGAATTTGGATTTGAATTTGAATAAAGAAAACTCACAAAATCTTTAGGAAACCAAAAAACATAATTATCTACTATAGGACCGACTATATTTCGTTTATAAATTTTAGAATTAATAAGAAGGAAACGGTCTTGAAAAACTTTAAAAAAAAATCTAACCGTTACGTTTAAACCCATTAATACATAAATAATCTCATTCATATTTAATTGTTGCTTGCTGTAACTTATTTTTATAAGGCGTTTTTCAATAAAAAGAACCGTCAAGAATGTTTCCTTCTATAATAAACGAAGCCTGTAGCTATCTTTTGTTCTGGTTACGGAAAACAAACTTGTCTTCAAACGTGGCATAAAACAAGACTACAGACTAATTAGACTTAACTAATTTTAATAGTTTTTCAGCGACGAAAAGATTCCACGTCAACCGGGTTACTAGCTGTTAAGTTGCTTACGTAAACCAAACATACGACAGAATTACTTATACAATAATTAGAACCACCACTCAAAAAGGGGCGAGCCTTATAGGGCCCCACAAATTGTTCAGCTAAACATTTTCTACGACTTATAAGGGGGCGTGAATTGGTGCACAAACGTTCAGATTGACAAAAGTTGTTAAATGACCGTCACACGGTGACCTCGTGTCGTCCTAAGTTTGTGAGTAAATAAATACTAGGTGTCATCTAGTTTTGAGAAAAAACAAACGCGGCCCATTAATACCAAAATCAGGATATCGACGGTACTTTTTTTTAATTATGATTCAAGACTATTACAAAGATACAGATTAATGTGTGAACAGCGAGCGAAAACCGCGAGCGGTTTATCCGTCACTGTTGTCGCACACTTACCACGCACTAAGATACAGATTAATGTGTGAACAGCGAGCGAAAACCGCGAGCGGTTTATCCGTCACTGTTGTCGCACACTTACCACGTACTAAGATACAGATTAATGTGTGAACAGCGAGCGAAAACCGCGAGCGGCTTATCCGTCACTGTTGTCGCACACTTACCACGCACTAAGACCACTATTAATTAGCATTACAGTTTTACTTATGGGATGTAATTAATTCTAAGACTACCTAGTTATTTGCAAATAGCATCGATTTTATTATTATTATTATTATACTCTGATTCAACCTCGTATATAGACTTTAACGATATTGGAATAACCTTAGGTTCGCGGTCTAGAATGGTTCTTCCAATTTCGTCAAAGTTTCGATACGAGGTTGAGTCAGCGTACCGTCGATATGCCCTTTGGAATATTTTGAAATATGAACGGTGTTGCCGAGCCCGCCGGCGGGAGGCGCGCGGCCGGCGACGCCCGTGCGTGCTCGCGGCTCATATCACTGAGACTACTTTGTAGTCTCACTGAATTGGAAACAAAAACGAAGTATGTACCTAAAGGCCCGTTCACAAATTTTCTTAAGACTGCTTATACCTTACCTACCTATCCACATCTCCAGCCTATTTACGTTCCAGTAAGCACAGGTCTTCTCTCCGAAAGAGAGGGCTTGGGCTATAGTTTACACGCGGACCCAGTGCGGATTGGGAACTCCACACACACCAATTGCTTCTCAGAAGTGTGCAGTTTCCTAACGAATTTTTCTTCACCTATAGCTATTCACTGTTTGCCTAATTGTTTGCCAAGTTTTCCTTACTTACCAGGTTAGCTGGAAGAGATCCCTTTTTAGGGATAAGCTCGCCTTTGTACTACATTTTTGTTTTGGTATATTTATTGTAATTGTCTTGTAATATTATGTGCAATAAAGGATTTACGTACATACATAGATAGCTCGTGATAAATTAGAAATGTTAATTCGCACATTACATAATTACGAAAAACTCAGAGGAGCGAGTCAGGGCTTGAGCCCACGACCCTCTTTGAGAGGCCATACTTAGGTCAAACCACTACTAGGCTACCATGGCACCCAAAAACTAATATAATTAAGTACACATGAAATAATGTGTATTGACTGTTAAAGTCTTTTCGAACGAGGTTTCTACAAATGGCGTAGCTGTTGACCAGTTTACGAAAACCTAATGTTAATACTGTATCAATTGATATAAAATCTCGGCAATACAAAAACCTTGACAGGCAAATGAGAATCTCAATTGAATTCGTTATATTCCAATATACGTTACCAAAACTTCAAGACTTTAAAACTAACTTGAGACTCATTCATAGGGAAATAAGCTGATCACTCGCGTAAGTATATAGTTGAGTCTATCCGATAAAATACTAAGTTTAATCTGACTAGATCTGATCGGGAAAATCCAATACACTTACCGCGTGCTTCGTAAATTCTCGATAAGTTTTTAATAATTTCAAAATTCAATATTTTAAAAACAGGTACCTGTACAAACCGATTTTAATGAATCTTAGCTAAGAACCATCATGAATTGAAACTAGCTTTCGATTAAAAAAACCTCTATCAAAATCCGTCCATCCGTTTAGAAGCTATGATGCCACAGACAGACACAGGTCAAACTTATAACACCCCTCTTTTTGGGTCGGGGTTAAAAACAGACTCACTTTTGCATGCGGCAACAGTTAAAAAAGCGAAACCATCGCACCATAACTACGACCAAGGACGATTAACCCTAGAGGACTGCCAATTGCCTATACAGTGTCGGGTTCCTTTAAAATAATAAACCTGCTGCCGCTAGTTTCTCCATGGAGAGATTCTCTGTATCATACATTTCTATGAAGTCAATCATAATCATCATCAGCATATTTACTTCCCACTGCTGGGCACAGGCTTCCTCTCAGTGTGAGAGCGCTTGGGCTATAGCCAATTTATGGCACTGGTATCACTTGCATTCACAAAATGCCCTAGTGAAAAACGAAGCATTATATTGGCAATGTCTAGAAGTGTTTAGCTGAAAGAAACCGTGCTAAAAACATAAGTGTTTTATGAAATGATGACAAAATGGAATTGCCAACTAGTGACAAGGCGTCGATTCTTGTAGTAAAATCGATATAAATATATTATTATTATTTTAATGTCTCTCTCTGTGTGTATGTGTGTGTGTGTGTGTGTGTGTAAGAAAAAGAGAGAAAGATATTTATTCGCACAAATTCAACAAACACACACACGAATAAAGCAGTATGTTTTAAGAAAGTTAATAAAATAAAAGCAGAAAAAAATATTTAGTCAGCAGAACGGGTTCCAGCTGAAAAACAGCACTGCAGTGTCGCTCATGTGAAGTTGACACTGTCAGCATTTGGTGACGCCGAACCGTCTTTTCTTTTGTTTTCATGTTAAGTTAATGTTATGTGTGTTGGTAGTAATAAACATTTTTCCTTTCTTTCTTTCTTATTGGCAGTCCTCTTGATTTTGTCGTCCTGGCCACGACATAACTGAACCCATTTCGGAGCGTACCAAAAAAGCAAATCCCGCTGGACTCACGTGTTACGTCGGTATCTTTTCCGATACGGCAACCCCAGCCCATACAAAGATGGCCGTAGCTAAATAAGTAAATGAAGTAAGTGATTGCTCA
Organism: Clepsis dumicolana; assembly: GCA_963691665.1. Taxonomy (NCBI): domain Eukaryota; kingdom Metazoa; phylum Arthropoda; class Insecta; order Lepidoptera; family Tortricidae; genus Clepsis; species Clepsis dumicolana. The sequence goes on from OY829518.1 coordinate 2,119,159, forward strand.
TGCATCGGGTCCAAAATTATGGCGCTGGTCTCTTAAGGGCGTGCACGTTGAGTCTAGTGTGGCTGGGGTACCCTTTGTTTATTGATGACCGCTTAAATGGCGTTGAGATGTGGCGGGGTGGCTTTATTTGGCGATTGGACGGTGCAAGGTTGTTTCCATGTTTGAGGTTGCGATGCGGGTCAAGGCCTCTCGGAGTTGAGGTTTAAGGCCAATTTCGCTGGTCAGGCACGGGCAGTGAACCGAGCACGGATATTCGAATCCTACGTCACGTAATCGTGTGGTAAAATCGTAAATTCATATTAGATTTTAGTACTAAATACGCTCACCTTCTTACGTTACGATTGCCTGGTAGAGATCGCTCTGTAGCGATATGGCCGCCCAATGTCTGGTAACTGTGGGGTAACTGTGATTTGGGCAATGTAGAGCAAGTGGTCGCGGTCTAAGTGGTAGAAATAATGAATCCCTGCATTAACTGACTAGTACAGAATGAAAGCATCACGCTTGTAACGAGTGCGGGTTTGTTACTGGAAGACAGGGGCTTAACATTAACACAATGTTATCTCATACAAGGACCCAGCCCGACTGAAGCCTCCAGAAGCCAATAGCTAAATTTAAAATGGGACAGATCAGTCTAGCCTGCCGGGGTTTGCGTTGTATGCAACCTATTCCTACACTAATTCGTATTTTCTGTATCTTTTCTCTGTTTTGATTGCTACGTGGAGCTCAATAAAGAATTCTTGTATTGCATTGCTGCCAGCCACACTACACTAAACCCCCATTAATTAGAGAAAGGCCCATTAGTAAACTTTCTAGGACCGTGACACGCTTGCGCACGCGCCGCTTTATTCCATCCGGCGCCGGAAGGACGTGTACAGTTAGGTCTGCGGGTTGCATAACAATGGCCTTGCCAAACCTAGGGTCTGGATGGACTCTACGGTGCAATATATTTTTAACGTTTTTAGGGTTCTGTCCGCGGCTTAGCACAAAGAGTTTTGGTACTAGAAAGCTGTAATTTTTAACCCCCGACAAAAAAGAGGGGTGTTATAAGTTTGACATGTGTGTCTGTGTATCTGTGTATCTGTCTGTGGCATCGTAGCTCCCAAACGGGTAGACCGATTTCAGTCATTTTTTCAGTCGAAAGCTATTATAATCGAGATGGTTCTTAGCTAAGTTTCATTAAAATCGGTTCACCCGTTTTTGAAATATTGAACTTTGAAATTACAATGTCGGGGGTTTTTCAACTTTTCTAAGTTGGTTAAGTTATGCATAGATGTACTGTTCTGTTACTACTTCGATAGCTCAACCGAGATGAGTCTTCGTCCCCGTTCAAGGCAAATCACACCACCAACCAATACAAGATACGAGAAAGATACGAGGTACTTGCCGTGTGCCGTGAAATTGATCGAAGCCCGGGTGCTCCGCGTGCTCCTGTCTTCAATGTCAGTCACACTCACAAAAATCCAGTGTCTGTAACTCTAGGCTGCTCTGAGGTTTAACACACAAAAGATGACACAGCACAAAATGTTCTTTCCACGTTATTAAGTAAATGTTTTGAGAGCTGAACAAAAACGTGCCCGCTGGGATCGTCCATTACATACATTATTAACTAAACCGAAAAAGTGCTGAAATAAAATCTTAAATTATTAATTTTCTGTTAATTCTAAAATCTGCACCTGGCTCCAAAGAACAAGTTTTCCTATTGCATATAGTTACCCTGTTAATCATAAACCTATTTGAACCAAAATGCCGTTCAAGTTCATTTGTCCTTTTTTGTCACATTGACATTTCCGTTAGTAAGAAGGAGACACAACCTATTTTAGCTAATAGAGGCTTGAGTGACGTTTATGAAGAAGGCCCTCAGACTTTCCAGTACTAGCCCATTAGAATTGCCGTCTGTATACGCCACACATTCCTGGTACGATGGACGGACGACCTTAAGAGGGTTGCTGGCGGCGGATGGATGCGAGGAGCCGAAGACAGAGTGTTGTGGCGCGCCACGGAAGAGGCCCATGTCAGTGGACTGCTGTGGGCTGATGATAATGATGATGATGACATTCCTGCAACGAGGTTAATTTGAAATAGGCCTACACCGGCTTGGAACGGTGCGCGTCCGGCGGAAGCGCGGAAAGTAAGCTAACTTGCGCACGCATCGGGTCACGCGCAGCGCCGATGGACTGTTCCTGTGTTCGCACGTGCTTGACAGACAGACAGTCTAAGTCTTATTAAGAAAGTTACTAGCTGATGCCCGCGACTTCGTCTGCGTAGGATTCGGTTATCGCTCCCGCGGGAACTGTACAATTTTCCGGCATGAAAGATAGACTATGTTTTAATCTAGGGTATACTTACTCACTCACAAACTTTCGCATTTATAATATCAGTAGGATTGATGAATGGTACGTGAGGACTTAGAATAGGTTTCGGGTTAGGATGAATTCGAATGAGGGTTATCGCGAGTCGAAAATCCGCTAGGATCGTTAGTGTCTGATGAGGTCTATCTGTCAATTTCCACCAATGAGAGACAAGCTATGATTGGTGGAAATTGACATCTCTTTCTTTGACATAAGAATCGCCATTGTCAACATTATGTATTTGTGTAAAGTCCCCAGGGCCTCTTTTACGAATGACCCCAAAAGTCTCAAACTGTTACTAAAAGTACATAAAGTTGCCTTCAAAAGGTGTCACAACATGTTCATAATTTGGGTTGCTCTGCTGGGGTTCTGGAAAGCCTAGCATTTATAGAGTTCAAATAATCTTTGGATGGTCTGTTGCATCTCTCTGACTATCCATTTGACAAAATGCAATAAACGTGTAGTAAAATTCATTCTTCCTAGGCACAGTTGCGCCAACCACTCCAATTCACAAGAAAAGTAAATTTTTGCTGAAGAATTTTACCTGTCTCCTGAGGGACTGTTTATAGATGGTGAACGATAAATAAAGTACCTACGCCAGTCATCCCAATTTTAAAATATTGTCCTAATAAAATTTTGGAAAAATACTCTCACATAAATTAGCTGTGTTCACTCGTTTAGACATTTTATTAAGTACGTTATTTATTAGTTCGTAATTACTAGGAATTTGCCGTAATCCTTGATTGTCAACAGAAAAATTGGAGCTAACCGTTGATGTTTTAGGTACTCAAGGATGCGGTGAACCCCCAACGAAAAAGAGGGGTTTCTATGCACCTGTGTCTGTGTATCTATGTATTTGTTTGTGGCATCATAGCTCCCAAACGGATAGACCGATTTTGACGCGGTTTGTTTTAATTGAAAACTAGTTTAATCGAGATGGTTCTTCGCTGAGTTTCATTAAACTCGGTTCACCCGGTTTTTAAAAAACGAACTTTTGTAATATGTTTATGTCTTGCATATTTATTAACGTTGTGTTCTTTCTCGGGGCAGTCTGCCAATGGAGATATTTGACTAGCAAAAACGAGACATTAAAGAACGCTTTCCAAGTCCACAAAAAGTAGTAAATCAAACTCGTCCGAAGTTATATTATTTTAATAGCCATAACGACTGCAATTGATTTCTTATCAAATGCGCGAGGACACTACCAAACACCTTATATTTGGACTGCGAACGTGTTAAAATTGCTCTTAATAGCTATCTGAAATGAAAAAATTGCGTGCCAGGAAGCTTCATAGTTACACGCACTCCGCTAACTCGCCACTCCATCATAAATAACAGACAATGCGCAGACGCAGCCTTTTTGCTGACACATTTCGAGGATCGACGGCATCGGCCATCGAACCCAGAATGCTCGGCGAGGCCGTGCCGTCCCCAAAAAAGTTAAGGACAACCTGACAAGCCGGTGGACATACCTCAGGAGCAGACGGTTGTATTATGCCAAGTACAAATTCTGTGCGTAAAAGAAAAAAAAAAGGACTAGCGCGAGTCGGACTTGCGCTGAGGGTTCTGTGCAAAGATTTTCCCGCTTTTCATCAGCGTTTTAAGTTGCCCAGTGTTAGCAGAGCCCTGCTCGTAAATATGCAAAATTTACACAGTGTTTGGGTCTGTGACATACATTTATACAGATGGACATAAAAATTCAAGACTTTGAGATTTTTCTGAGTGGTTGTGCTATAAGAGCTACCTTCATACCAAATTTCAAGTTTCTAGGACAACTGGAAGGACCCTTTAGGTTTTCACAGTACGGCAATTTGTATGGAAACAACTTTTGATTGCGTTTACTTAGGAGTTTGATTTTTTCACAGCTTCAAGGGACTGTAGGCTTGAGTATTTGGTATTAATTTCAGCATGCTCCATGCGTATCGGTAAAAAAGGGTATTGACGAACAGAGAGACAGACAGACAGACGGACAACAAAGTGATCCTATAAGGGTTCCGTTTTTCCTTTTGAGGTGCGGAACCCTAAAAAGGTTCACGAACTAATGAGATCGAACTTAGGAAACAATAAGGCGTGTGTAATGAAAATTGACTTCACAAATGAAGTTTTAACAGAATAATTCTAAAGACGCACAATCATTCATTTCCTGTTGTAAAACTTGTACTTTTTTTAAAACCTTGAAGAACTTTGAGCTGTTTGACTCAAATACAAAACAGGGTATTGCTATTCCAACAAAAACTACGTACAAATCAATACTATTTTCTACAGTTTCTGTTTTCCGTTTTACTGGCGCTATTATACTGCTTTTTGCTGCTAAAAGGGCATGAATCTTTTGCAGCAGAAGCAATTAGACAGTATTTGGCGAACCGTGTCGTATCGGTGGCGCCGAACCTCATTTTCACCCATTATTGAATTACAAAATCGTGTAAAAAGATGACTTAAGTACTATCCAGAAACAACCTTAGAAGTAGGAAGCAGCTCAATTTTTTGCACAGTAAAATACATTGTACATGGATGATTTATTAAAGGAGAAGTGAAGTCATGTATCGGTAAAAAAATGTGTTAAGTACTAATTTGCAAAAAACACCCACTATAAGTCCAACTAAGGCCCGTGTTCACCAACCATTAATAATAAAGTTTAAGTTTTAATGAGTCTTTTACTAATAGTCAGGTTGGTGAAAATAGGCCTGAATAATTATAATGAATAAATTATTGATTAAAAATAAAAAAATAAAATTAAAAACTAACCTATATCTAAATATGGCCCCCGTGGCATGGTGCCCAAAAGGCTGGCGGCGTTCCCCCGTTGAACAGCGATGCTGATTCGCTGGGAGAAATAGCTGCCTGCCCGTTAGTCGTCAGTAGAGTCCACTAGGCGCTTTTTCAGATTCTAAATAATAAGTCTGTTAATATTAAACAAGTTAACACTTACGTCTACTTACACTGAGGGTTACGACATCAAGCCAGAATTTCATACATAGGTTTATGAGAAGCCTTCGCCGACGATAGATAAGATTATTTAGTATGCTTTTAACATGAAACTACCGTGAGACTCAATCATAGTGACATAGAACTGATCACTCACGTATATAAGTCGAGTTTAGCCCAACATGTTTCGAAACAGAACTATGATGATTCCGAAACAACGACTTATCTGCGTAAATGATCCGTTTTATTTCACTATGTGTGGTTGAGTCTACTAGAACTTTGTACCTACATGTAAAACGAAGCAGTCACTTTGTATACAGAAATACAAGAGTTCGTTTAAAGGAAAAACGGAACCCCTATCGGATCACTTTGCTGTTCGTATGTAGTACGTTTGTCTGTCTGTCTGTCAATTTGAAATAAATCAAAACGTTAATCTATACTTTCCAGCGACATAGAAATGTGAAATTTGGCACAAATCGAGGTCTCAAACGGAACCTTCGTTGTGCGAGTGTAACTCGCACTTCACCAGTTTTTTTTCAAAATTTCCAAGCTGTTTACAGTAAGTATTCATTCTCTATCTGTATAATGTAGATAGACAAAACTACTGTCCAGGTATATGACTAACTGATGGGCGTCCAGTATTTTTTGCCTCGCCCAACACAAAAACATACCTAAGGATTTTTTTCTCTATAATCTTCAAAACATGGGAGGATACAACACATGCATAAATATTGTATATCTCTATCTATTATAACTGGTGTGTCGACAAGGCGGAGACGGAGGCGTGTACTTACCAATTACATATTTATTCCTGTTAACGTAATCAAGATTCAGATCACATCATCCACACACGGTTTTTCAGGGGCCGGAGAGGAATCTCCCCTGGGTTCTTGCGATTGCATTAAAATTGTATAGGATCGTATTTTTTGTGCTGACATCGTAAGGGCACAGTACTCAGTTTAATCACAGCTTGTCAATTGGAATACGATTGCTAGCTTCGATACATAAATATCTGTGAACACGACGTCACCGCTTCGTCGAGTTTATTGTTTGGCTTGAGGCATAGCTTGGTTTTAAATAAGCACACTGTTAAAAATTTCAATAAAAATAAATTGCTGGTGGTCCGGATCGCTAACACCATCTTACCCGGTAATCCTACCGCTAAGCAGCAGTGCTTGACAGGAGGCTTCAGATACTTGCATAGACTGTGAGACCCTATAAAAACCTTTGTTCGGTTTTAGCAAGGGTATTATTGTTTGAGGTTATTCATAACTGCTTCAGCGTTGAAGTGTCAAATCGGTTGGTATTTAGTACCGAAAAGTGACATTATCGCTCGAAGCTTCGAGTGAGACTGCATTAGATATCAACACTATTGATTGTAATACATCAAGTGAAACTCTTTGGTGGTACGACCTTGTACAAGGTCCGTCTGGATCACTGCTACTATCTTATTTACTAAACCTGTCGGTAAGCAACGGTGCTTGCATTGTTAAGTTCCGATGCGGAGAGTAAGACAACCGAGGAAATCACGGGGACAGGAGGCATTTTATCTTAGCCGTCTAGGTTGGCAACGCATCTGCAATCCATCAGGTGACCCCATTTTGTTCAATTACCTTCCCTGTACAAAAAGAAACACAAACCCATGCCAACTCGCGCTTGTAACGACTTCTATAGGTGTTGCCGTTACTGCTGAGATGTAGAGGTATTGTTTCGAAAGGCTTAACTGAAAAAGGATATTAAAGTTTTTCGCTTTGCAATTCGAGAATAAGTTCGGGGAGTTGAAGTCGCAGAAAATCACAAATTCCTTTCTCCAATTTCGTTCCTGTAGTAGACCGTTATTGGTCTTCTTTTCCACTACCTACCTAAAACAGTTGGTATTATTTGACAAAAGTAAGATAAGCGCAGCTTTGTTTGCAGTTTGTCTTTTTCGTGTTTAGGCTAACACGTATTTTCCTCTCAATCGCACTTTGCACTTCATTCGGACCGGATGAAATGAGCTAAACTGCAGACTAACTAAAAAGCGTGTAAACTTATTGAAATAAGTCTCTATAAGCTGTTAACTTTGTCACGAAACTCCACAAGAGATGCGGAAACTACTTGATCCAAAGCATTGCATTTCAAGTGAAATTCAACCAACTTTCAGTGGTCACATTGACTTGAAATTTGGTGCATGGTGTATGGAGCTCAAATGACAATGCAATGTGTATTGAACATGTGACTTCAAGCTTCAAACAGCCTAGTGAAAGGAACGTAGTCAAGAATTATACTAACGCAACAAGAAACGACACTAACGCACGTGTGCAGTAAACGAGCTCTCGGCTGTGTGCGTATCGGGATGCGAGTGGGGGTGAGCGCGGGTCGTGGAGGGTGTGGAAAGGCGATCCGCGGTCGCCACGGTACGGCAACGACGCGCATGTGACGTAGTGATGGCATCAGGTAAATCAGACGAGTTTCCGTAGCGACTTTGCGAGCATTTGTAAATTACCATTGAGCTGGTCTGAAGATGGAGCTGAGAGCTGGTGAGAGGAGCGTAGTGGTGACATTGCGTAAATCCGCCGAAAGCTCAATGACGTATTCACAAAATGCTTGCAAAGACGCTACGGAAACTTAGCGGATTTACTTCACTGATAGGTAACCGTACATTTTGTCCCCAACAAGATGCTGTGACCATATTCTGAGTACTGTACCCCTCAGCACACTCTCGTAATTGTAATTAACATAGGCCTTCTCGTAATAACCGCACCGAGGCACAAGGCAGCACTGGGTTTTTGCTCGGTCTGCGCCGTACGCTGAATATCATAAGCGATGCGTACGGGCACAGGGCCGCATTTTTCGACGAAGATGCGTTTTTGTTTTCACGAGTACTTACTACAATTACGAGGTCGGAAGTAGGAAGGGATTTTGAGTGCAGAGTTGTAGCGGTTTTTAGGGTTTCGAACCAACATTTAAAAAGGAACCCTTATGCTGTGATTCAGTCCGTCTGCCTGTCCGTCACACAGCTGGTTACCTCATGAGCTACTAATGCTAGGTATCAACTTGAAATTTGGAACAGTTTTAGAAAATGCTTGCTCAAATATATTTCAAGTAAGTATTATATTTTAGGGAGTTTTATTTTAATGGCAACTGAGACTGTAACGGGGGTCTTAAAATTTTAAAGTGAGGATAATGTTTCAAAATCATATTATTAAGAAAGCATAAATAACAAAGTTAAATAGCAAGGCAACACAGGTTGCTTTCTAACTTCCCTTAGGGCCATCTCGACAGTTTTGTATAGAATTTGTGAGGTGATTTCCCGGGTTTTACACAAAACGCCCTGTGTGGTGTGATGAAATGTACGCAACGTAGTTTAACATACTCACTATCGATTGCGTAAGTGAAGTCGAAAGGTGTAAAGAAGATCAAATATCGGTAGATTTAGAAGGAGCTTGAAAGAGAGGTGAGTTATTTATTAGAGCTTTTTAAAAACCATGTTCCGTTTTAGCAAACATTAACGTCCAATACCTAAATACCAATCCTAGTGTAAGGGATGGCACGCGACCCGGAGTGTCGAGGATCCGGGTTCGAGTCCCGGTGTTGGTATTTTTCTTGGTTTTTTTCTGTGTATTCATGTTTTAGTGAGTTTATTAAAAAACATAATTGATATTCACGGGAAAACCGTAAAAATAAAAAAAATGGGAAAAAGTACAAAAAGATATTCCAATTGCGATAATGAAACATCAACGTTTTTATACTAACCATTTTTTTAATTTTCTTTACAAACTTGGCTCTTACAATTCGCACCCTGAGAAGAAGATAAGCTGAAAATAATTTGGCGTCTTGTCGGCCTAAAAATTGTGTCAGGATGTTTTTTATTCCTCTACTTTTTTACCTATGGCCGCTGTCTGAGACCTCTAATTTCTTGTCATACAATGTCTGCAACTTTTTTCTTTTTTTTTTCAGAACCGTATCGTCGGTCGTAACTTCTAAAGAAGTTTACAACTGGCCAATACGCAGTACGCACGGTTTTTGCTCCGCAAGTAACACGGTCTGTACGTCTCATAAGTTAAACTTTTTACAGACCCCGTCGGGCCCTTATTAAGCGCGCCAGGATTCTCGACTTGACATACTCTTTAGTACTATATATTGTAATAGTATCAATTGCTAGACTGACGCGTCTCACGTCAGTTTAAGATATTTTAATTATGAGTTACGAGTGGTGATTGCGACCGATCTTGAAGTGTGTGTAGTTGCAAGTCTCGCCTGTCTTTTCGAAACTGGTGTCATTTTTCACGAAGACTATCGCTAAAGTTGTGTTGCTTAATTAACTGACCTTGACGAAACTTAATTATGAATCAGTTCAATTAAATTAGATTTCCATTAGAGAAAACCGCATTCAAATCGCTCCACCCGTTTAGAAGCTACACACGTCAAACTTATAACACCCCTCTTGTGTCAGGGGTTAAAAAATAATAACAAGCGCTTCTCATTAAACTGTGCTTTTTATGAACATAATTAACACTTCTAACCGGGGTGTGACTGTGGTTAATAGCAAGCTTTTCTTGGTACGTACAAAAAATATTACAATAATGAGCAAGTTTTCTCATACGTTTCTAGATATTAATAGACAGTAATAACTGGTCTAATTAGTGACAGTGTGTAATTAACTTTTTGCTTAAGTCGATAGCAGTTATTTCTCATAAAGAACAGGAAAACTATTGAAAGTTATCGTTATAGTTAAGTTATAGGTATTATAGTTAGTTATGTACACTATTAAATTTCATTATATATTAATATTATACAAGCTTATTTCTGAGTTACAAAAGCGCTTAGTTGATGCAACTTGTGACCAAAGGGCTGGCAGTTTTTTCTCTCAAAGAATCAGCATCGCTATTCAGCAAGGCAACGCTGCCTGCCTTTTGGGCACTATGCCACGGGGGCCTTATTTAGATTTAATTTAGTTTTAAGTTGTAGTTTATTTAGTTTAAGCTTAGATTTAATGTAATTGTAAATTGCTTTTATTATACATTAATTGAACCTAAGATTTGAATATTATAAAAAATATCCTTAAGTAGTAAACCCAATGTTTTAAGTAAGACCTAAAGTCTAAGCAACATTGTTACTATTTTTAAGACGACTTAATCATGACATGTATGGCTTATAAAATAAAAAGAGATTAAAAAAATGTTTAATAGAATTGAAGTTGTCATTGTGACCACAAGAGTAATTGTTTTAAACCCCTTTTGAAAAAGAGGGGTTTTACATTTGATCTGTCTAAGGGTGTATCTGTGTGTATCTCTGTGGCATTGTACCTAATAAAACGTCGCCGGGTTTTCAACTTAGAAAAGTTGAAAATCCCCAAAATAAGTACGTCTCTATACAAGGTAAACGTGCCAATAATTGACACGTTAATATTAATAATTGACACCCTGCGTGTCACCTTTATTACTGAGTATGACGTTTGGGACAGCGCCCGCCCGTGATCGTATTTGGAACAAAATTTTAGTATGAAGTTTCTCGATTTCGATACGATAACGCTACGTTACTCAGGATTCGAATATTCGTACTCCGGCCTCTGCTTAAGATTGAAGGTGGCTACTATTGTGGCATTGTCGAGTACAGGGACATTTACCATACTGTACATTGTACAGTAGAACAATAACGTGAAAAAGTATTGTGAATAATGCCAAAGTTTTCCAGCCAGTGTTTCCACATGAAAGGTCGCGCAACGCATGCGCGGCACGGCGCTCGCCTAAAGCGGAGCGGACGCGCGGTTTAGGCGGCGGCGTGTGCGCACATAGTAATGAGGAGGTGGACTTATTGCTGGGAAACTGGGGGACAGTCCTGGCCTCTATTTCATGATCTGAATTGGAGTATCTTTTTTGTATTTTTCCCCTTTTTTTTACGGTTTTCCCGTAAACATCGATTTTGTACTTTTGAAATACTCACTGAACCATGAATATAATAGAAAAAAAACATGAAAAATGCCAACCCCGGGAATCGAACCCGGATCCTCGACGTTCCGTGTCGCGTGCCTACCAATCTTGGTGTAAGGGTATATAGACACGTTTTTTTCTATGTATTCATGTTTCAGTGAGTAGGTATTTTAAAAGTATAACTGGCCTCTATTTCATTTAATTTACAAATGTCCGTTTTCAATGACAATTCGGTGTAAATTTCTGACTTTAAGAATGCTTGTTTTAGCGCTTCATGAACAGAAAATGTATATCGAATTGTTATTTTAAACTGACATTTGTTACGTGTCCTCTATTTCACCAACTTTACAAATGTCAGTAGTCAATGACAAGTCGGTGTCAACTGCTGACTTGAAGAGCTTTTGTTTTAGCGCGCTTCATATTGGCAAAGAAATGTAGTTCGAATTGTCATTGTCAACAGACAATTGTACAGTTGGTGAATCATTATAACTCCAGGCTCCTATGGCCTGGAGTTATAATGATAAACATAGGCATTATACTTACACATAGCGTATAGACGGGCCCTTTGGTACTTCGTCTTTGTTGCTAATTTTGTGGCACTAAAATGGCCGGCGGCAGGCTCGCAACACTGTTCCTATTTCAAAATATTCCAAAATGCCTGATTCCTGATTAGGTATTACTCTGGAACTGTTTAATTTCATCGCATTTTCATCTAATTGAAAGCAATTTTCTGACTTATTTTCCTTTTAATTTAAAAACTAACCTGACCTAACCTATACAGCAAACAATAAAACTATCCTGAAATTATCCTAATTTTACCAGAAAATAGCTTTCGATGAAATGAAACAGGAAACGTTTGTCGATGATTCAGATGGAAAGTCATTACAGTAGTTCTAAATATTAGGTCGTCAACATCAAGGTTACTTTTTCAGTAAAAATCATGGTCACCACTGACATTGATGACGTCTAGACCCATATCGAGCAGCCAGCATTAAAATAATGTGCCCATAATGACGATCATTGGCAAAATCATCAGGTACTCGGCACATTGAAATTTTAATGGTTGTTTTTCACACAATGCCTATTGGTCGCAGAAAACCAAATGAAAATTGATTCATTCAAACAATGGCGCTGCTTATAAGGTGGCGATTAACTCATGAAATATTTGCAGTTCAAAGTAGGTACAAATGGCGTTTGCGAAATCGTTTTAGCAGGGTTTTCATTAGGTTTTATGTAGTAGGTAACTGCAACTCAGAAAAAAAAAATCTCTTGAATTTATCGACGTAATAACGAGAGAGGCTCGTGGAAATTCGGTCAGATTGGCGCAAATGTGTAGTGGAGGGTCGCAAGTTTTGCAATGAAGCCTGGTTCGAGACACTTGCTGACAAGAGAAGGAAACGACATCAAGGCGGCACAGCAACAACCACCGCAAACTTCTCTTGTCAGACCTGCGGTAGAGTGTGTCGCTCTCGCATTGGTTTGCATAGCTACAGAAGTCGTTGTCTCCCAGACGGAACGCCATAAATCGTCTGTAATAGACGCAAAGGCCTATATATATATATATATATATAATAATGAGTATATACCAAATATTCTCCAAGTAGGTATTTCAGTTATATTTTCTAACAATTTTTTGTTGCAACATGTAACAATACCTAACAAACGATACCATAATTGTGTAAGCGATGAAACTCATTATATAGGTGCATTACGCATCCTGAAGACTTCACAGACGAAATATCGGTATAATAATGATAAGTCTGTGCCTACCAAATATTTCAGTAATATTTTCTAACAAATTACTGAAGCAACTTGCTATATGTAAGCGATGGAACTCATTATAATTATGTGGTTTATAATCAGATTGCCGACACATGTTTCATTTCATCGCATTTTCATTTGATCGAAAGCTGTTTTCTGACTTATTTTCTTAACCTTTTGATTTAAAAACTGACCCAACTTAACCTATACAACAAACAATAAAATTGTCCCGATTTTAGCCGAAAATATATTTCTATGAAATGAAACATTTGTTGACGATTTAAGGGACTCCGTAATTATGTATATAATAATCTTACATACGCATCCTGAAGACTTCACAGACGAAGGCTAGTTATTAAAAGCTTTAGCCATATAACTACAACCAGTTGGTTAGGTATTTATCGCGATCTCTCCATTAGCTAAAAGGCGTACTAACTGCGCAATTAGGTACCTACTCAAGTTTTTCCTGCAATGTTGCGTAAGAATTTGCGCTATTCGCCTGCAGGTATTTTTAATATGTTTTATAGACCTTGAGGGGGAGGTCGCCTGGCGAATACTTTAGATGTGTCGGTTCTGGTATCGGCTATTTCCATATACCTAAGTATATAATAAGTAATATTAGTAATGGAAAGAGGTAGGCTTATGAATGTGGTTTGTTTACCGGCATTGTTGTTTACCGGCATTGATATAGAGCTGGCACTTTCAGATAATTTTGCAGTTTGTTTTTTTATTAGCACAGTCGATATTCCTTTAAGCACGATTTGTTGATTCTGTACAAAACTTGCCATTAACTTAACATTCCCGTATATTCTTAATTAGAGAACTTGCCCTTTTATACGGAAGATACTTTCCTTGTTAAGTAAATGAGTTGCAATTGTAAATAGGTACACGAAAAATTTTAATGGTATTTTAAATAACAGGCTGTAATATTTTAAACAAATGCAGTAGCTGACATGTTTCAGCTTATACAGTTGTTTTCATTTAAACTTGCAATAAATTAGTAACGTCGTTTCGACGTCTTTTAAAAGTAAAACAGTACAGAATAATAATTATAAGTAATTCCTTTTAATATGTCGTCCCAAGTTGCTTATCTCCAATTCAAACCTAATTTAACCTTACTTAATAATCATAATATCTTGCTCGATAACTGGTAGTTAAGCGTTTAAGGTAAATAATATAATTATGCCGCCTATGGAAAGTAGTTGCTGATTATTAATATTTCTAAGTGACATAACTTCCTTATTACAGAAGACATAATAATATTCTTATGGGGCAAGCGGTTGACATTGTAAAAATCATGTTTTCAGATTTTATTATAATGTATATCCTAACTTCGTAGCTAATAATTATTAGGTTATTACGTAAAGTAGGATAAACACATTTGTATGGACACCAGCCTAGGAAATAATAACAATAAGCAGTACAATACAATATACAAACATAAAAAATATTTTGACGACCGGATAGCCTAGTGGTTTGAGACCCTGACTATGAAGCTTGAGGTTCCGGGTTCGATCCCCGGTCGGGGCAGATGTTTGTATGATGAATACTAATGTTTGTTCTCGGGTCTTGGATGTTTAATATGTACATAAGTATGTATTTATCTATATAAGTATGTTTATCCGTTGTCTAGTATTCATAGTACAGGCTTTGCCTAGTTTGGGACTAGATTAATTGGTGTAAGTTGTCCCATGATATTTATTTATTTATTATTATACGGATAACGGGAATTCTCAAATACCTACTCAATAAAGTTATGGTCAGATAAATTGAAAACTCATTAATAAGTTTATTTTTATTGCTAATGGTAATATATGTATACTGTATACGCGTCTTAATTATTATATATAAATGTCTACAAAATCCGTTTAGGAGCTATGATGCCATAGATACACACAGGCACGGGCCAAACTCATAACACCGCTCTTTTTACGTCAGGTATTAAAATCAGCCAATACAGGTGGTAAGAGAACCATGGCTCGCCTTTTTACCACCCTCGCCTTTGGCTCCTACACCAGACTCGATCAGAGTTAAGCATTTTTTGTTCAACCAGCTTAAGCGTGTAATGTACTATTGTAAGTTGTAAGAAAAGGAATTAATTCGTTGAGGCAGTATTAAACAGACCGTTTTATAGTACAGTCAGCAGCAGAAGTAGCTAAGCTGCCGTAATAGAGCCGTGCTTAGATCATTGTGAACGCGGCGGTTGCTCAGCTACTGTTGCTGCTGACTGTACGTTGTATACATTATGTATGTCACTCGCTACTCACTTTACATTTGACATTTTACATTTGCAAAGCAAATGCAAAGCAAATGACTGATTGACTGTGATAGCCTAAGTTGGTCACCAGTTTACCAGCTGCGGTGGAATATATAGACAAACATATAATACGCATTTTTATTGTGCCACCGCTGGTTTAGTACGTTGTCAATGTGTGCAAATTGTTGAACCGATATCAAAATTCAAGATCGGAAATGTAAGTGGTTCAACATACAATAACAATGCAAAGAAAAATCCGTTAAGCAGCTGGACTTGAACCAGTAACCTCGGTAATCCGTACCACGGATCTCATTTCATTCTATGAATGTTTCATAAAAATAAAAACATAAATAATCAATAAATCGATTATTTTCAATGTAAGTGGTTCTTGAAATATTCAGGGTGGACAGTTTAGATCGGTCAATTAAGACGAACTCAGAAACTATAAGACAGGAAAATATGTTCTAATTGGTGTTAGTGACAAGAAAAACTGGATTCACAGATTTAAAATAACTCAAACCTAACCAATTTAGAAAAGTTGAAAATCTCCGACACGTCATTTCCAAGTTTAATATCTCGAAAACAGCTAAATCGATTTTTATGAAACTCAGCTAAGAATCATCTCGACTTAACTAGCTTTCGATTGAAAAACCGCATTGAAATCGGTCCATCCGTTTGGGAGCTATGATGTATGATGAAACAGAAATACACCGACATGTGTGTGTTTTTCTGTAATCGCCTTGTGCTGTTTTGTGGTTTCAGTACAGAATATTTGTATTGTATTGTATTGTACACAGATAAACCCATACAAGCCAAACATAGGTTAACCTTAAGAGAGGTGTCATTAGTCTATCAAGACGAAACTGTCAGGCTACTTTCACCAACTTTACAATTGTGAGTTTTCAATGATGCTAACTTGAAGAGCTTTTGTTTTATTTATTTAATTACTTTTTACACTTGTTTCTAAGACACGGTTTTTTTTTCTCTCTTAATTTTAATTTTTTTAATGGCAGAGTGAGGTTTCTTTGTGTAATTTATCTGTGGTTACGTATTGTAAGAGCTAATGTAACTTGTTTTTAGAAAAAAATACTTTGTGCTGCCAAGTTTCTTGCGGCGCATTCTTCTTGGCAATCATGGTCTTTCCGAAAGCGCTGGTAGACTCAAAAAAATGACTTGTAAAAGAGCATGCAACTGCCTATTTGCTGAATAAAATTTTGAATTTAGATTTTTTTTGAATTTTAGCGCGCTTCATATTGTCAAAGAAAATGTAGTTCGAATTGTCATATAAAACTGACAATTGTAAAGATGGTGAAATAGGGGCTTGATGGACACCATAGACAATAATCATAGACAAGGAACAAGATGGCGTCAAGAATAGACAACAAGTCGAACTAATTGCAAAATTTAAAATTCTGCTCCTGCGCTGCGACTTATTTGTTTCCCGCAAACTTTTTTATTTCCAAGATTAACGTCTCGAGGGAGTTTAATTACCTATAACGGGAAATAAGAATGATGGAAAACGTTAACCTTTAAACTTTATCAACAGTCTGCATACATAATACTCGTAGACCCATAACCAGTAGATACGTAACCAGTGGCGTGCATCCCTATGAAGCAAAAAAGCACTGCTTGCCTTCTAAATCAATATAATTAACATTATAGTGTACATATATTCAATCAAATCTTACGGTCGCGACAAGAAAGCACTGCTTTTGATTACTTGAAAAGCGTTCACTAATTTCAACCCAAAATCCCAATAGCGTTTGGTCTAACTAGACTCAGTAGGTCTACGACGCACGGGTACCCGGGATCGAATCAGGCCAAGAATGTGGAACTTTTTCCTTTTTGTTGCCGTTTATTTTTCTTTTTTTTAACTTTGGGCATCCAATGGGTATTCACTACTTACTGAATATCATACATAGATCTACTCGAAATTCTCTGCCTACCCTGGCTAAAAACTCTATGCACGCCACTGACTATAACAATAAAAAATCAATCAACAATAGCCAGTGGTCAGTCGTCGTTTCGTCCGTTTGCCGTGATCATGATGCATGTAACTGCATCGAAATATCGGGAGCTCATCAAACCTATAAGGTAATCGCGGTCAATATCCCGTTGTCATTATGTCTAATGCAATTAACCGCGAATCATTAAATTTAAAACTGTTAATACATGGTGAGCAAATATTATAGTAATATAGTCTAAAATGCCATAATTTGACAAGTCCGCCATCTTCTTTCGGCCATTTTGTCCGCAGTATATCATTGGTTAATGTCCAAGAGGTTATCTAGTACATAACAACACACACGCACATTTTGTATGTGTGCACCGTATGTAATGCACTGATGAATGCGGTTGCGTTGACCATGTCAATAACGAGAACAGAGAATGAATGGAGTCCGTATTCATTCAAAATTATTATTTTGCTACCTACGAGTACCTATTTATAAAGCGTCTGGAGTGAAGTCAGTCTCTTGTAGGGGAAACGAGACTCACGGTGACTAACGGGAATGTCGGAATGAGACCGCGATCTGAACACCCACGGCCTGAACAACTTCAGATGTCTATTCAAGTTTCAAACGCAGTGCATTTATTAAACCTCAGTGGAAAATTATTTACTTGTACAAAGGATATTCCTGATACTGCTACTGGTACTAGAAACCAAAACACATACATTAAAAAGGTAATAAATATTCATGTAGGTATAACAACGTTATACAAAATTATGTACGTGTTTATATGAAAGTCAAATATCGCAAAAAGTTTTCTTATTCTATATTTAAGATTTTTATTTGACGAACTTTAAAACTTGTACTTACGAAAATGTGACGATTTGGAAAAGAAATATTTAATAATGTATAGACTCGACTTCACCTTTATAAACTCTACTCTTATAAATAGAAGATAATGAGCGTATTAACAAAAGTTTTGCTTATTTTTTTTGCAATTTATCACTTAGACACTTACTTACTTAAATCGTTCATCATTCGCTCAAAATTTCTAAAACCAATTAAAACATACACCTCATTTTTGCATAGATGGCTACATTTTTAATAACAACTCCATTCCTTTCCGCCTGTCATTACTAAGCATTTATAATCAATCAAGCCACGCGATTGGCCAAGCGTTGACCAATAACGGCGGTTATAAAATTAAATATCGAAGAATGTTGACGCCAGTCAGTCGAAAAGTTGATAAACCGTCCAATAATCGATGACCTATTGATAATAATACTCTTTCTGTAATGAATATGAATGAAAGGGGTGATTACGTGTCTACGTAAATTGGCTGTGATACAATGTATGGAGTGAGTACTGGCCACTTTTTGCTGAATGCTATTTTTGTTCAAAGAATTCGTATTGTCATCGATACATTTTTTTTATACGACGAGGAAGGCATACGAGCAAGTGGGTCACCAGGGCCCCGTTTCATAAACGTGACAGGTGACAAATGACAACGACAATTCGATCTACACTTCGAAGGCAATATGAAGTCTGGTAATACAAAAACTTTTCAAAGCCAGTAACCTACACCAAACTGTCGTTGTCATTTGTCACCTGTCACGTTTATGAAACGGGGGCCTGGTGGTAAATGATCACCACTGCCCATATTAGACACCCGCAACCCCGGAGGGTTAGCAGATGCGTTGCCAACCTAGAGAGCTATGATGAAATGCCTCTTGTGTCCGTAATTACACCGGCTGTCTTACTCTCCACACCGGAACACAACATTGCGAGCACTGCTGCTTAGCGGTAGGATTAGGTGGTAGCGATCCGGACGGACCTCGCACAAAGTCCTACCATCCGCGAACTGTACGCGGATTGTAATACTATGTCAGTTTATTCTAACGAATAATTTATATGAAAATTATGATTAAAAATGTTTCTTGGATTTGAATTTTATGTTTTACTTCTATTAAATTAAGTATTACCTAGCGTAAAAGTACTTTAAGTATCCAACTTTATACTACCCAACTGCCCGAGGAGGGTTATGTTTTCAAGCCTAAACTCTGACCAAATCCAAAGTTTGAAGTTTCTGTGACTGCTAGAAGTACCTTAGAATATTAATGATCGTCAGTCAGTCAATCAGCCACCTTCCAAATTAAAGAACTTTGACTGGCGATAATTCATAAACCATATTGTATAATTATTAGGTATTTGGCAGTATGGCTAGACATGGTATGCTCTCTTTTAGCCTAAAAAATCAAACTTCTAGCTTTACTCTCGACGAAGTTACAGGGGGTTCAATAGTGCCGTGAGTCGCTTCGACAAAACGATGGTAAAGCCGTGCCTCTTTTTTTTGCTCAAATATAGAGCGTATGTCTAATTTTTTGGCACGCTCTACAGACTACAGACACACACACTATACAGACTAAACCGTTTGACGGTTTCGTCTCGGTTGTGGGAGTGACATTGGATATATTGTTTCCCGGATCTCCCGGTCTTCAGTTTTTAATTTTAAGTTGGTTAGTTATAAATAAAAATCGGTGCGTTATTTTATGATTTTTATTTAAAAAAGAAACGAAAAGGAACATCCATCTTAGTAAATAAATTGCGCTTAACAAAATGACGGTGTTCTAAATAAATTACACTAATAGTTAGTTAAACACCGAATACAACGCAAAGTGCAAAGTTTTGTTTCTAGTTTGTATTTTAGGTCTTGTTCGGCGCTTTCTAAAATGCAGTATGGCAGCAGCGCGTGCGCAACTGGGCTTTGAAGAAGGACAGGTATGTGCGTTGGCAACATTGTAATCATTTTATCTACACACATAAGTCTTTGTGCGTTCAGTAACCGTAGGTAATTTAGGCATTACGACAGTCAATTTTCGTCTTCAAAAACCAATACGATTTAAAAATAGGCCTCAATTTAAAAAAAATGTCGATACGAAACGTCAGCTCTATATATTTGTCTATGATAAAAAAAACAGCCGAATCCGTGACAGGTTTATTATGCCTTCTGAACCCATCTTAGAATACTTATACTATGTGTACATAAAGACAAGTAATGTATGCAACTCTACATAATAAGACCTTAAAACACTCGTGTGATCCTATTATGAAGCTCAACTTCGCCTTGTTTCATAAAACCGCACTCGTGTTTTAAGGACTGTAACAGTTGATAAACTACTATTATTGTCTTATTCCATAGTGGCTTTTCTTGTGGACTGCAAATTATTAGGTATTCGATCAAAAAGTTGCATTTCTGCCGTCGCGCCGTGAAGCAGACCTTAATAATTATAACAATGCTAGATTCTAGTCAGTATTTAACTAACAAACGTCAACTTAAATAGAAGAGTTTTATAAAATAACCCGATTATTGAGGTAGCGGTTTTTTTATGAAAGCGTAAATTATAATGTGTGAAAACGGAGCCAATGAAAAAGCATAACAAAATAATAATCGACGATCGCGTTTGCGTTTTTTTCGTTAATTTCGGAAAATCTACTCTTTATGTAAGTATACTTTACAAAGAATGTTAACGTTACGTTACGCTACTAGCCATAGACCTCTGTTACAGAGAGGTCACAGTGAGTTCTAAAACATTTTTATTAATTTGGGTTTTGTTTTTAATACCAAAATTATATAAAGCAAACCACCACCTCGATAATAGAATTTAATGATGAATAAATGCTTTTTAATAATTATATTCAAAATACTAAACGATACGTACGATTTGTACCTACTGTAGGTTATTTACGTGCAAAAATATTTCACTTTATTTTGGTACAGTTCTAACTTTCTAATAAATTCGAACACAACATTCTTAATGCGAAATTTGTTAAAACAACATCAATATGAATACCTAGCCCGTTTCACTAACAGAAACTTTACATTTTACCGTAGATAGAAATATTTCTAATAATTTTGGCATTTCATTAGACAGCCCAAGCTCTTTCATTGTGAGAGGGGGCCTGTGTGCAGCAGTGGTACATAAACAGATGATGATGATTAGACAGTTCAACAAGGTTTTAAGACAGACAAAATATCGCTAAATAGCATTAGTACGTATCAAGAAGCTCATTTGACATTTCTATTAAATTTTTTTTGTCAATCCCAGAAGTTACAGAGACATACTGATACCATCTAGCGATTTCGTCTATAAAAAAATCTCATTATGCTATTAAAAAACATGATACAAGTAAATATTATGCAACTCGTACGTAATTAATGCCTTCTCTATGACATCGTTTTTTTTAGCATTAGAAAGAAGTTAAGCAATCTTGACATGTATTTTTATTTAAAAACGGTTTATAAAAATAAGTGACCGTATCAAAAAACCATAACACTATAAAGAATTAAGTTCCATTGTTATGTATTTGTTACTTGCTGTTACTTATTTTTAAAAAGCGTTTTTCAATAATTGTTTACCTTCTTTCTAATACTAAAAAGACGAATTATAGAAATCATATTAATTTATAGTCACCAAGAGGCACGCAAAATGGATAAAAAGCACTAACGATTACTGGGCAAGTCAAATATTTTCAGTGCATTTAGCAAAGTAATTATCTTAATAAATTATTGATTACAGTTTTCTAGTTCGTGATTATGGTATTTTATAATAAGTAATTATCCTTGAAATATTTTGTAAAAACGTAATATTTAAATACAACTTTATTAAGCTCAAAACGGAACAATATAACGCGTGGTAGAAAAAAACCTAAAATACTCCAGCTTCCTTTAATCTGAAACAAATAAAATTGCAGTTGTAGTAAGATCTTTGGCAGTACCTCTTTTCAAAATCTCATCAGTGGCAGAAACTCCTCCCTAAAAGCTGCCAATACGCGAAAAATTCCTCGAACGTTACGGCTGTATGGATATTCGCCCCTTAGCCCTACTCGCGACACATTAAAAACTCTACCTGTCATCACTTTCTCCCGCCAGTGCTAAGGTCTTGCAGCTCGCTGCTGTCATCACTGGACGCGCTGGGGCAACCATTGGCGCCTTGCGAGTTACCCATCGCCATCGATAGTGGGATCGTGATGAATTGCGGCTGATTTGATGATGATGCTGCAATTACAAATGTTTGGAGTTAGTACGTCATTCAACACTTAGTTATCCTAGATCTGACATAATGGATTATTGAATCCATTATCCATTCTAGTAAATAAACTATTATTTGAATTAAACGGGTTTATTTAGTCGAAAACAGTATACCTGACTTTGGATGTCACAGAGTAGAAGAGCATAGACAAGATAGAGAAAAATTAAAAATGAAGCAGGGGTAAAGTCATCGATAGAGTTTATACAGTCAACAACACTGTGGTTCGATATTTTAATCGACCTTTTATTCAACTAAGGGGAACCATCGCAGTGTAGCCAGCTCTATTATTTCTTGCATGGAGTATAAATCAAAAAGTTTTACTTAACTTTTTTTAACCTAATTAGCCGTTGGGCAACATATGAAAATGATACCTATATTTAGATTATATTAGACAGTCTTTGGCGCAGCTTTTAATGGAAAGCTAGATTATTTTAATCATTTCGTTAGTTGAAATGAAAACGTTGGGATTTTTTTTTTAATTTTCTAATAGTCTTGTGGCTTCTACAAAAAAGGTTATACAAAAAAAAGTAATTACCGCCCTCTTGTCCTTGATTAGCCAGCCCCAGTATAAAGCTGTGCGGGTACCCCATAGCCAGGTTTCCCAGACCCAAATTGGAACCTAACCCCTCGAGACCCAGGACCCCGGGGTGGTACAACATGGCGCCCCCTGGAAGGTCTATCTTTGGCAAGATCTTTGGCATGGATTGCTGGCTGGCTTTACTGCTGTCCGCTTCTTGGCTGGTTGATGACGTTGAGGCTTGTGGTTCTCTGAAATTTAATAAAATTAAAATCATGAATGACTACGCAAGAAGTGTTCAACGCAATTTAAGGTACTAAAAACGTCACCTAAGCCCATTAGCTAAAATAGGTGTTGTCTTCTTCTTACTAACGGAAATGTCAATGTGACAAAAAAGGACAAACGAACTTTAACGGCATTTTAGTTAAAATACGTTTATGAATAACAGGGTAAGAAGGGCCCATACATCACATTTGGTTGTAGCTGGCATCACAGTACATACATAATACAGCTTAGGGTATTTGCTTGCCAACTGTATCTGTAACCGTGGTAGTTACAGTTACAAATTGAACTGGGTAGTGAACCACGGCCACATCACGATTTTATGTGCAAATTAAAAAAAAGTTAAATTTTGGTCTGACGCAAGTTCATACTTAATAGGAGGTCCCAACCTTACCAATTTCATAACCTTCTGTAAAATGACACTAAAGATTTTTTTTTATTATAATTTAATTTAAACCTGAAGATACAGGTCACTGGTCAGTTTTCTGATTTATTATTATGCTAGGAATTGATTTAGCATGACTGGAATTGCATATCGACGGTACTCTGACTCAACTTCGTATACATATAAACTTTGACTAAATTGAAATAACCACTGTAGACCGCGAACCTAAAGTGGTTATTCCAATTTCGTCAAAGCCTTTTATACGAGGTTTTAGGTATTACGAGATTTCATTGTAATCTAATTAAATCTATAGAAAATACCAGCTTATGCCCCGCGGCTTTGCCCCCGTGAAATATTTCAAAACGGGCTAGTTCCCTATCCCGTGAGAATTTCGAAAAATCCCTTCTTAGTGCACCTCTAAGATACTCAAGGTACATGTTTCCCAAATTTCAAGTCTCTAGTCCAGTGGCTTAGGCTGTGCGTTGTCTGTCTATCAGTCAGTCAGTCACGGTACCGTTTTGTAGATATAGATACAGAAAAATTGGCGCCTGGTGCTTCTCGCTCGGGGACTCAGGGTCGCTTCCGCTCTCGTCATGCCGAAGACCTCACCTGTTGCCGTCTTTCTCGGAGCTGCTGTTGCAAGTCCAGTCCTGCCTCATGCCGAGCTGGTTCTTCTCGCTCGGGGCCTCAGGGTCGCGTCCAGTCTCGTCATGCCGAAGACCTCACCTGTTGGCGTCTCTCTCGGAGCTGCTGTTGCACGCCCAGTCCTGCCTCAAGCCGGCCTGGTGCTTCTCGCTCGGGGACTCAGGGTCGCTTCCGCTCTCGTCGCCGCTGTCACCCGAAGAAGCTGGCTCGTCCTTGAAACGAAGAGGAACCATGGTCAAAGATTTAAATTAATAAATAATTGACCGAGCGAACGAAGCGAGTAGCGTCTTTGCTTCGACTTCGACAAAATTTATTTCGTGTCTGCGTGTGTGTCCCGCTGTCCGTCTGTCCGGCTGTTCGCCTCTACTGCTCGCATTTCTCAACCGATTCTCGTAAAAATTTGTGAACAGGTTTGCAAAATAAATAGTTTTTTTGTTGATTCGTTTTGTTGGAATTTTTGTAAAGAAAAAAAAGAAAAATGTTTAAAAATTACCCGAAGTTTGTGAAATTTTGTAATCAGGTCCCATTATAGAAGCTTCATTCGATTCGTTTTTAAATTCTTTTTTTTACAGCTCACAGAGCCACTAGTAAATATCATGGGACAATTGACTCCAATTGATCTAGTCCCAAACTACAAACTAGTAATTTTGGGTGCTACACAACAGATAAGCACTCAGTAATGGTATTAAGTTTATTGTGTGTATTTATTTATGTGTGGCATGAATAGACCCATTGAACACGTTATTTTTAAACAAAAGCTACTTTAATCGAGACGGTTCTTAGATAAATTTGTTAAAAATTGGTTTCGCCGTTTCTGAGTTAGCTATTAAATTTACGGCATTGACTTGTGACATAAACGTACCTAGGATACAAGGCACGCATCAAGCTTAAACTACTTGTTTTGTACTTATACTTTCTTCATTGTTAATACTACTTAACTAATCTTATTCCTGATCCTAAGTTTCCGCCGCTTTTCAATCAACTTACTTGCCTAGAGCGCCGTACCATAATTTACAAACACCGCACACCTACCGGAGGTGGAAACCAATTCATTGGTAGTCAAACTAGTTCAACTGGGAACAAACTTCATCTCCGCGCGACCACGAGATTGTACTTAATTCACAACTTGGCCTGGTGAACTGCCGTGCCTTAATTATTTGAAAGCAATGATACAATCAACGGCTTAACTTCAAGTTGGTTGAGTTGTATTGTTTTGTATTTATTCGAATAATTGATGTCTCTCTTCTTCATCATCATTAGCCTATTTACGTACAGGCCTCTTCTCAGCATCAGAGGGGTTGAGCTATAGTTCCCACGCGGCCCAGTGCGAGTTGGATACTTGACACCATTGCTTCGAATAGATAAAAAGGCATAGAAAAATATCGCATACGGCACCGTGTCATCGATTCTAATGGCTAAAAGACACTGCCAACGCTTATTGAATATTGCTGAGCGAGACAAAATTTTCGCTAGGTGGTCTAGTTTATTCTGTACGCTTATGTAACATTTGAAAACATTGTCATGACTCCCCATTTTTAATAGTTTCCATAATTATATGTCTACGCCCAGAATCGAAACCAGTCATATTTAAAAAAAAAAATTGTTTTATTTTGGTATCAATTGTGTAAATTTTCACAAAAAGTGGCATGTAAAATTAATTTGTGCTTTTTATTTCATATATTTTAATAGCTTCCCCCAAAAACGTATTTTTTACTGAGCTTATTTTAAATCTATGACTGCGGTTCCTTATACCATATTTTTCTATGTCTTATAACTTCTGAGTTACCCATACTGGCGCATCTCTAGTACATCCTGTATATTAATTTATTTACATAACAAAAGCAATTTACAATGACACTAAAACCAAATTAAAACCAATTAGACTAATAGAATAGATGCTGATTCATTGAGAGAGAAAATAGTCAGCCCTTTGTATATTTTATTATATAGAAATTGTAGATAGAACATAAAATACGAGTAAAGTAACAGAAAAGAAACAGCATTTCTAAAAACAGTGACCAAATCTTTTTGTAATAGAATAAAGAGCGGAGTTATGGGGTCCAGAGGGACTCCGGTGTTTATGGCCGGGTACAGCCTTATGTCTTATGGTTAAGGTGCTGTGTGTAACATGGGGAATTCGCGTACATATTTTTTTAAATACTTAGAAACACTCATACAAAAAATAGTAGGATGTAGGCAAGAACTAGCCTAGAACTAGCAGTAAGGACTGAAAAAAAAGTGAAATAAACGGATTACTCACGTTTGTCAGTCAAGTAAAGCGTGACATGTTTCCGACTAATTCGAAGCCCTTTCTCCGGGAGCACTCGCTTTGGTGATAGCGAAACGAAAACAATCCGAAAGTGATCCGTTTATCGGTACAGTAAACTTAGCAATTTTTCGAGTTATCGCGATTTGAAATTTTGAAACGATGTAATTATCCACAATAATTTTCGTACACATCTTTGTTTAAACTGATAAAAAAGACAAGTTACCAAACAACAACAACAACACAAAACAACAACAACACAAGTAACAATACAAGTTACTTAGTAAAGATAAGTTATTTGTATCTGTAGCTGAGCGGTAACTTGTAAGTTATACTATAGTCTATTGAGTGCTCTACATTTTGAGATTAAAACCTCGTTTTAAAAAAAAGTGACTAGACATGCATGTTCTTTCCGTGTACCTTTCAGGCGAATCTGACGGTAGTTTTTTGTTAATACTGAAGAAATAAATTTTGCGTGTAATGCTTATGACAATGTGTAAAAAAAAAATATGAAGAGTCCTATATAAGTAGAGAGAGTTCGGGATTGTTATAAATCATCATCATAATCATCATATCAGCCGGAAGACATCCACTACTTTACATTAGTCCTTCCCCAAGGATCTCCACGACGATCGGTCTAGTGATACCCGCAGCCAATGTCTGTGGCATCGTAGCTCCTAAACGGATAGACCGATTTGGACGCGTTTATTTTATTGAAAAGCTAGTTTAATCCAGATGGTGACGTTTATGAGGAACTGAACTTTGAAATTAAAATGTCCGGGTTTTTCCAACTTTTGTAATTTAAGTGATTTAAAAGAAATCTGACTCAATCCACATCCCACCTTAACTGGGAAGCCCAGGTGTCGCAAACAAAAGGCTCTTCGCGTTTTAGCGCAAAAATGTGTCCTCGGGTTTACGACCGCTTCCCACTTTCCATCAGGGGTGTTGCGGATATTTGCATCCGCATCTGCATCCGCGGAACTTCCGCATTAAAGTCAACATACGCATCCGCATCCAAAATAAAACAGTGCGGAGCTTATGCGGATGTGGATGTTGAGCAAGTCCTTACAAGAACGGCTTAGCGGCGGCGTGTGCGACGCTCGCGATAGGTACTTCCACCGTTAACAAATAGGAATGTTCATTTCGTTTCTGTGATTCGCCGATCAACTGCCCTAGCCTATGTAATAAGAACCGACTCGTTTGTTTTGTTTGTCTATTATGTCATAAAAACCACGAAAAAGTATGATTTCTTGCCTTTCACATCCGCGGATGTGGGCCTTAAAATATCCGCATCTGCATCCGCGGATGTCGAAGAATCTGCATCCGCAGCATCCCTGCTCTCCATTAAGGCACATTAAATTATAACGGCCCGGATATTGCTCGGAACACTTAGTTGTGGCACTTTGAGTGCCACGTTAAATAGGTAGGGATTAGAAAGCTTCCGAAAATTAAGCTAAGACGGGTCTGTATTTTCTATACCTATAAAACAATACCGTGACTGACTGATTGACTGACAGACAACGCACAGACTAAACCACTAGATCTAGAGACTTGAAATTTGGCAAACATGTACCTAGAATATTCTAGAGGTGCACTAAGACGGGATTTTTCAAAATTCCCATGAGATATGAAACTAGCCCATTTTGAAATATTTCACGGGGGCAAAGCCGCGGGGCACAAGCCAGTCTCGCATACATATCGATTGTCCTAATGTACAATCAGCAGCAGAAGTAGCTAAGCAACCGAAGCGGCCACAATGACCTAATCACGACTCTATTGTTATAGACATAAGAGCTTGTGCAGGTCATTATGACCGCTTCGGTTGCTTAGCTACTTTTGCTGCCGACTGTACTGTTTGGTCGAATGATTGTTTGCATCGATATAATAAAACATTACAGATCGGCACCTGTTCAGCGCTAACAAAATGCGTCCCTCACTCATTAGCTGTCATTAGACTGACATAATGTCAATATCAAGGGATACTAAGTAAGTCACCGAATCACTTAATCACCTATTAATCGCTTGTTCGCGCGTGGTGATGCGGTGGCGTATCTGTCTATTTTGTATATCAATGATTGTTTATTATGTACGAGACTGTACCTTGGATATCTCGAGAATGATGTAGAAGAATAAACACCGTTTACGTTATACAAGTTATTTATTCTCAACATTGAACTCTGCTCTCAAACTTCCTTCTCTATTTCTCCAAACATAACAAAAATATTTGAAACTTATAAGCATTCCAGGGCAACATTCCGTTACCCTGTCGTAAAGCGGCACAGCGCCATCTATGGAATTATATTTAAACTATTTTAGTCCATACTAAATTATACAATTATATTATGAAACTGAGTATACTGAAAATATCCACTTTTCAAAAAAGGTGTAAAATAAACTTAACGTAACCTATTCTACGCAACTCATGCAAAAGATTTTCCGAAATATGTTCGGTTTCAGTTGCATAAAAATTATGACTAATAATCATTCGTCAAATGTGCGGGACAGCGCAGTCCAATTAGTTTGTAATTATAGTTTAAGATAGGTTAAGATTATATTATAATAGTTATATAAGTATCGTATAGAAAAATAGGCTAAGCTCATGTAAATAGATAGTAATAGAAAGAGAAATAAAATAGTATCGGATCCGGCCCCGGCCCCCACGCTCGCCCGAGTGTGAGAAGGACAAACGAACCCGGCGCCCCGGGCCCCCGCTCTCGCCCGAGCAGTATAAATAGAGCCCGCGCGGCGCTGGGAAGTCAGTCGTCTCGGAGTCTTCTCACAGTCGTCAGCCAGCCATCTCTCTGGAAACAACCTCTTCTACGGATCCGATCAGAAGCCGAAAGCGTCGCGTTTTATTTTGAACCCCAAAAAGTGCGGGTCTATACAGTCCGGCCCGTACATTGGTCCTTCGAACCGGATAGTTTCGCGATGCCGGTAACGCGCTCCGTCGGAAGAAGAGGCGAGTCTGTGTCGAGCGGCATCACAGCCGCCGCCTATACGACGCCGTCCGAGTCTGCGGGCATCACCGCCGATTCCGCGACTACGTCTGCAGTCTCCACACGGACCGCCGCAGAGAGCACACGCATGGGGCCGACACCGATACCTCCACCTCCGCCACCACCACCGTCGGCGGTCACAGCGACGACTCAACCGCCAAGAAGCACCACTCCTACCGTGGTGGCCAGACCACTCGACGCGCGGGCAACGGCTGCACTGTTGGCTATCAACCTCGGGGTTGCGACCCCGCGGGCGGACGCCGCACTGGGATCACCTGCGGGCCCCGGCACGTTCGCGCCACCGCCGCCGCCGAGTGAGAAGAGCGACCTCGCTGCTACATCGTCAGCGCGCAAGAAGAAGAGCAGCAAGGCATATCGCGCTGCAATAGTGCGACAAGAGCTGATCAGGCTACAGATGGAGCTGGCAAGAGCGAAACTCGCAACTATAGAAAATGAGGACAGCGAGGACGAGGACACGGTCGTTGAAGACACGGCCGAAGAGCCCAACCGGGCGAGAAGGGTGCAGGATTGGGTCGACCAAAGTACGAGGGTCTCGGGACACAGGTCTCCAATTCCTGCACCCAGGCAGCATGACGCAGCCAACTTCGCGGCCCCCGGGCCGAAGCCCGGCGCCTACTTGCCACCGGCGGGGGGCGTCCCCGCCAACTTCGCGGCGCCCGGGCCGGAGCCCGGCGCCTACATGCCACCGGCGGGGGGCGTCCCCGCCAACTTCGCGGCGCCCGGGCCGGAGCCCGGCGCCTACATGCCACCGGCGGGGGGCGTCCCCGCCAACTTCGCGGCGCCCGGGCCGGAGCCCGGCGCCTACATGCCACCGGCGGGGGGCGTCCCCGCCAACTTTACGGCGCCCGGGCCGGAGCCCGGCGCCTACGTGCCACCGGCAGGGGGCGACCCTGCCAACTCGATGGCGCTGGAGCGATGGCTCGGCGCACAACAGCAACAGCAGCAGCATCAGCAACAACTGCACGCGGAAAGAAGTCCCGCGACGGCGCCCGGGCAAAGGCTCGGGGCCAACATGCCACCGACGGGGGGCGACCCCGCCAATACCGCGACGCTTGAGCAGGAGCTCGGCACCCGCAACAACCAAGCCGCAGCGCCCCAGCCTGCACCAGGCGTGTGGCTCGGTGCCGCAGCGACGCCGAGGCAGCAGCTACATAGTGCCATACCGCCGAACGGAATGCAAGCACCGGCGGGAGCAGTCCAGGTCATGCAGCGGCCTCCTAACCCGCTTGCCGACCTCACGACGGCCATCACCATGGCCATTACCGCGGGCCAGCAGCAACAGCGGAAACCTGTGGACTTACCAGTGTTTATGGGCTCGCACCAATACTGGCTTTCGTTCAGGAAAGCATATATAGATACAGTGAATAGTTTCAGTGATAGTGAAAAGTTTATAGACTTCGCAACAGTGTAAAAGGACGTGCGCGCGAAGCGATAGAAGAACTGTTGATAAGTGGTGCATGTGCAAGTGACATTTTTAAAGTATTGGAAAATCGGTTCGGGCGTCCCGACGCCATCGCGCTCGCCGAGTTGGAACGCTTGCGGTCGCTGCCGCGGCCAACGGACAACCCAAGAGACATTTGCATATTCGCGAATAAAGTGTGTAATATAGTGGCTACGCTACGCGCTTTGGATAGAGCCCACTATATGTACAACCCGGAAGTCACGAAACACGTGACAGAGAAGCTCGGCATGAACATGCGATATAGATGGTTCGAATTTGTGGCGGGCCAACCTCAAGAAGAGCCTGACCTGCTGAAACTCTCCCGCTTCCTACAGCGAGAGGCTGATATCTGCGCGCCGTTCGCTCCGCCAGAAATAGTACAGTCGGCGCAACCGCAGTATCAAGAGCGCCGGCCGCCAACGCATCGAACGCTTGCTGCCATAGAACGCAAACAATGTCCAGTGTGCAACCACGGAACTCACAGCACCGCCCCCGAATGTGCAAAGTTTACACAAGCGGTGCCCGCACAGCGCTGGGAATTTGCGAAAGAAAAGCGACTATGTTTTCGTTGCTTGCGATATAGAAAATATGCACACACGTGCAAAGCAAGGAAATGTGCGATCGACGGTTGCGAGAGATGGCACCACACGCTTCTACACACAGACGAAGAGGTCACCGTGAAGAAAGTCTGCGACAACAAGAAGGAAACGCCAGTTGAAACAGTGACCTGTGCATGGGCTTGCGGACCACACTCTTTTCTGAAGATTTTACCAGTAAAAGTGTCCGGGCCTCTGGGCACGAAAGAAGCTTGGGCCCTGCTCGACGACGGCTCAACGGTCACCCTCATAGATAGCCAGCTGGCCGAGGACGTCGGAGCGGAGGGACCGCTTGACCCTCTGCGCATTGATGCCATATCGGACTCCACTTTTGAACAAAAACGGAGTCAGCGAGTGAAGATAGAACTAACAGGCGCAGGTCGAAAATATGCAATCCAAGCGCGAACGATGAGGAACCTTGCACTATCTGCGCAGCGAGTCGACGAGGGAACGGTCAACGAATGTCGTCATCTACAGGACATAAGAAACCAACTCGTCTACACGTGTGGCCGTCCGAAAATCCTCATAGGCCAAGATAACTGGCACCTGTTAGTGGCGCAACAAATGCGACGCGGCCGTCGTAACCAGCCAGTAGCCTCCCGCACCCCGCTGGGGTGGGTCCTGCACGGCGCACACACACGTGCGCTGGGAGCGTGCGTAAACTTCTTGCACGAAAAGCAAGAGACGATCGAAGAACAGATGGAAAGATTCTTCTCAATAGATAGCCTCGCCATCCAGCCTGCGCGTCCAACGAGCGACCCGGAAGAAAAGGCGAGAAAAATTATGGAAGCAACAGTTAGAGAAGTGGAGCCGGGCGTGTACGAAGCTGGCCTGCTGTGGAACAGCAAGAAAATAGAACTGCCACGCAATTACGACAACGCGCTCAGCCGCCTCCACAGCGTTGAAAAGAAGATAGACAAGAATCCAGAACTACGCAAGAAATACGCAACACAAATGGAAGAACTCGTGACGAAGGGGTACGCCGAGCCAGCTCCCGCTACCACAACGCCGGGACGAACCTGGTATCTACCTCACTTCGGAGTCATTAACCCTCTGAAACCCAACAAGTTCAGGGTGGTGCACGACGCGGCGGCAAAAACAAAGGGGACGTCACTCAACGATCACCTAATGTCCGGCCCAGATTTATTGCTGTCGCTGCCGGGTGTTATGATGCGATTCCGACAACATGCGGTGGCAGTAACAGCCGACATAGCAGAGATGTTTATGCGAGTCAAAGTGCGAGAAGAAGATAGAGACGCACTAAGATATTTGTGGAGAGGAGCAGAGCGAGGCGACACGCCACCCACCGAATATAGAATGACGTCGCTTATTTTCGGAGCGACGTGTTCTCCATCAATTGCGATATACGTGAAGAATTTCAACGCCATGAAGCATCGAAACATAGATAATAGAGCCGCAACGGCAATAATAGAAAATCATTATGTCGATGACTACTTAGATAGCTTCAAGACAGTGAAAGAAGCCATCGACACATCGTCTGCCGTCAAACAGATACACGAGATGGGAAACTTCAACCTCCGCGGCTGGACATCAAACAGCGCGGAAGTGATGATAGCCATGAAGGCCACATCCGAACAGCCGAACGCCGTTAAGCTCAACGACGGCGGCCCGAGCGAACGTGTCCTGGGACTTATCTGGAGACCCGGAACAGACGAACTAAGCTTTAACCTGGACCTGGCACGCATCCCGCCAGCCGTCCTCGAGACCGGAAAGCCGACGAAACGTGAAGCACTAAAGATAGTGATGTCATTATATGACCCCATGGGCTTCGCGTCACCGGTCACAATAAGAGCGAAGAGTCTGCTACAAGAAGCATGGCGCAGGGGCATAGATTGGGACCAGCGACTACCCAACGATCTCGCCGATCAGTGGAAAGAATGGCTGACACATCTAAAAGCTCTACGGGATGTGTCAGTACCCCGCGCTTACCCAGGGTTCAGCGACGCCTCCAACCTACAGCTGCACGTAATGACAGACGCCAGCGAGTCAGCCTACTCCGCGGCGCTGTATTGGCGCGCCGAACAACCCGACGGTCGGGTGTACACATCGCTAGTGCTAGCCAAAGCGCGCGTCGCCCCATTGAAGCTCACATCGATCCCGAGACTGGAGCTCCAAGCAGCAGTAATGGGCACGCGCATGGCTGAAGTAGTGAAAAAAGAACATAGACAACGAATAGACAGCACCATCTACTGGACGGACAGCAAGACAGTGCTACACTGGATCCGCAGCGGCTCACGCACCTATCGCCCGTTCGTTGCACACCGCATAGCTGCAATAGAAGAGACCAGTAAAGTCAACGAATGGCGATGGATACCAACGAATTTAAACGCTGCGGACGATGCAACCCGGGACGTACCAGAGAACTTTACAAAGAATCATAGATGGTACGAGGGCCCAGCTTTTCTGCGTCAGCCACCGGAAGAGTGGCCAGAAGAAAAGGTCTTGCCTTCATCAGCAGACAAAGAGACGCCCATCCTGACTGATGAAGAAAGAACCAACTTTGCAACACACCAAAATGTTGCGATAGTTGCAAGCGAAGCAGTTCCTGAGGCAAGCCGTTTCTCGAAATGGGAAAGATTAAGAGGAGCGACAGCTAGAGTTCTGCAATTTATAGAACTCTGCCGAAGAACAGAAATAGTCAACTACAAGAGAACGAAGGCGAATAGCAAGTCAGATCCCGATTGGCGACATCAAGCTGCACCCACCACGAGGAATATAGAACATCGAATACCGCCAACGACTCCGACGCGTAACTTCATCAAAGTTAGCGTTGACCTGCTGCAACGTGCCGAAAAAATATTACTGCAAGCGGCTCAAGAACAAACTTTCGTCGAAGAGCTAAAAGCCCTGCGAGCTAACCAACCTCTGCCGGCTAATAGCAAACTGAAGACAATAGCAGTCGCCATTGACAACGACCTAATGGTGTTGAAGAGCAGAATCGCCGCCGCAATAGACATCGCAGAAGAAGCCAAACGACCACCCGTCATAGATGGCCGACATAGAATAGCAAGACTGCTGATAGACTACATTCACAGGAAACTCAGCCACGCAAGAGTGGAACCTACTGTAAACGAAGTGAAACAGGAGTATTGGGTGATTCGTCTGCGACCCACGACACGCCAAGTCGTTCACAGTTGTCTGCCCTGCCGCATAAGGCGGGCCGTGCCACCAACACCACCCACGGGAAACCATCCACTCTGCCGCCTCGCACATCACCAGAGGCCCTTCAGCTACACCGGGGTCGACTACTTCGGCCCACTAAGTGTCACCGTGGGCCGCAGCCACCAGAAGGGATACGTAGCTCTATTCACATGCCTCACAACCCGCGCCATACATCTAGAAATGGCGCACTCTTTGACAACGGACTCCGCGATCATGGCACTACGACGCATGATCGCACGCCGCGGATGTCCTACAGAGATCTGGTCCGACAACGGGACTAACCTAAGGGGCGCCGATAAGGAACTAAGAAGAGCCCTCGACACCGCCACGGAGGAAGAGGCGTTGCGAAGACACATCAGTTGGCGCTTCATCCCCGCGGGAGCCCCGTTCATGGGCGGAGCCTGGGAAAGATTGGTGCGGGCAACCAAAGCCGCACTAGAGGTGACGCTACACGAGCGGCACCCTAAAGAAGAGACGCTCATCACGCTGTTGGCCGAAGCCGAATTTACGGTCAACAGCCGGCCACTGACCCACGTGTCGGTGGACCCAAACGACCCTGAGGCACTCACGCCGAATCATTTTCTCCTCGGGGGCTCTGCCTGGGCACCGACACCTGGGACCTTCGAAGAAAGTAATACCGTCGGACGCGCCACCTGGCGCACATCACAAAGACTCGCCGACCTGTTCTGGGCGAGATGGATACGGGAGTATGTCCCAGAACTCCAACACCGGCGGGAGCCGCAAGGGCGCGGCCCCGCGCTGTCCGTCGGCGATCTAGTCCTTATCGTCGACGGCACCCTTCCACGCAACCCATGGCCGCGGGGAATCGTCACCGCCACGTACCCCGGTGCCGACGGCATCGTGCGAGCTGCGGACGTGGCGACCAAGGGCGGCGTGCTTCGACGCCCCACAAAGAAACTGGCTGTCCTGCCTACGGCGGTGCACCAGTCGACTGCGGTTCAGCACGCGGAAGAAACTTCATCACCACGGCGATGAACGGCGGGAGAAATGTGCGGGACAGCGCAGTCCAATTAGTTTGTAATTATAGTTTAAGATAGGTTAAGATTATATTATAATAGTTATATAAGTATCGTATAGAAAAATAGGCTAAGCTCATGTAAATAGATAGTAATAGAAAGAGAAATAAAATAGTATCGGATCCGGCCCCGGCCCCCACGCTCGCCCGAGTGTGAGAAGGACAAACGAACCCGGCGCCCCGGGCCCCCGCTCTCGCCCGAGCAGTATAAATAGAGCCCGCGCGGCGCTGGGAAGTCAGTCGTCTCGGAGTCTTCTCACAGTCGTCAGCCAGCCATCTCTCTGGAAACAACCTCTTCTACGGATCCGATCAGAAGCCGAAAGCGTCGCGTTTTATTTTGAACCCCAAAAAGTGCGGGTCTATACAGTCCGGCCCGTACATCTAATTAGGGTTTAAAAAATTATACGACATAAAGTAACCCGAGCTGCGACTCGTGGGGGTGGCAACGCTTGTGATAAGTCTTGGGTTTAGATGGCGGTGATTACTTTTTACAAGCTGATCCGCTTGCCCGTATGTCTCTTATTCAACAACAATACGAAAATCGCGAAAGTCCAAGATACAATAATACCATAGTAATTAATTGGTATCACCAAAGGGATCTACGGGCACAATAGTTAGTAAATATAATGCGGGATGATGCTGCGCACACGCAGATATCATCGAGGCGAACGTTAGCTGTAAAGTGGATAAGCATTATTTTTACTAGCTTTTACGGTACGCTTCAAACTTAATACTATAGGACGGTTTCCTCACGATGTTTTCTTTCACTGAAATGCTCGTGATAAATTAGACATGTAATTTTGCACATAATTTCCGAATAACAGAGTTGCGATCCGGGGCTCGAACCCACGACCCTCTGGTTGCGAAGCCATAGCTCAAACCACTAGGTACGCTATCACGGCTTTTCCCCCGCAAGTAGATGACTACAATTCAGGCGCATTTAAATTTGACACGGACTGTACTCCAATGTCTGTGTGTAATCAAATCTTGCATGTTAAATTTGACTCACTTCCAGCCCCCATACTGCGAAATTCGAAAATCGAAGTTCGTATCGTATCGTCCCGCTCACTCTCGTATTAAATAATATTAGCTTGAAAGGGACGGCACGATACGAAGTTCGGGCAGTAGTCAGATTTATGAACTAAAAAACAATTACTTTGCTCACCCGCGACCACTAATGACAAATAGTTATATCTGTGCGGCAAATGTATGTTTCCATGCAACACCTCCACCTCCACTGCTACACGAATCAACACATGCCACACAGACCCAACTATCACCACCACCACTATACTAAACGCTGACGCGTTTCGGCACTCTCCACGAGGCCATTTACGAAGCACAACAACAACCGCTCAACATGCCACCACTTCCACTACTCAGTAGTAGTAGGTCAGGAGTAGTGGAAGTGGTGGCATGTTGAGCGGTTGTTGTTGTGCTTCGTAAATGGCCTCGTGGAGAGTGCCGAAACGCGTCAGCGTTTAGTATAGTGGTGGTGGTGATAGTTGGGTCTGTGTGGCATGTGTTGATTCGTGTAGCAGTGGAGGTGGAGGTGTTGCATGGAAACATACATTTGCCGCACAGATATAACTATTTGTCATTAGTGGTCGCGGGTGAGCAAAGTAATTGTTTTTTAGTTCATAAATATGGACCTCCGCAAAGTAACGCCTGATTCAATAAATTATTCAATAAATTAGTAGTCAGATTGACGTGAAACTTGGTTTGGATAACTACTCGTATGTTAATTGGACGACAAACAAACTCACGTACAGCCAGCAAAAAGTTTGTATTAAGTACACAGGTTTGTTTTAATAAAAAACCTAATTTGTCTAATATTTAACTGCTGAAACGATCGCTTAGATGAAGTTTGTGTAGAATTGAACTTTATTATTTATTTTTATTATTAATGACTCAATCAACTATAACGTCATAATGTTCAGTGATCAAATTGACTGTTTTTTTAAGCATGGTTTTTGTTAGTTAAAAAATAATTATCATTAAAGTAACCTGATACGTGAGGCATCGTCGTTTTAATAACTTTGTCCAAGCTTTTGATTAAATAAATAAAAATATTTATACAAGCAATATTTTAATTTTTAATTTATCATGATTTTTACGGTGAAGGAAGACATCGTGGG
This sequence comes from Clepsis dumicolana, assembly GCA_963691665.1. NCBI lineage: Eukaryota > Metazoa > Arthropoda > Insecta > Lepidoptera > Tortricidae > Clepsis > Clepsis dumicolana. The sequence goes on from OY829518.1 coordinate 2,156,907, forward strand.
GAAACCGGCACACACCTGCGAAGCAATTAAATGATGTGTGTGAAGTTCCCAATCCGCACTTGGGACCGCGTGGGAACTATAGCCCAAGCCCTCTCATTCCGAGACGAGGCCTGTGCCCAGCAGTGGGACGTGAAAAAAGGATGGTGATGATGATGATTTATACAAGTAAAAAGATTTTATTTTGACACCAGTCATCAAAACAATTAACTAACACGCCATACCTATGTATTATTTCATATTAAACAACAAAACACTAAACTTTCACCAGCTCAAAAATCGGTCGTACCCATGTTGATACGGTCGACAACACAATGGCGCGTGGGCGTCCCCTTTATATGCCGACGGTACTAAATAATAATAATTCCGGCTAACTAACTACCGTTTAACGCATTCCCCTTTCTTCTGTACATCTGATAAGTTGGTACAGTTGGCAAAAATAGCGATCAAGTGGAAATTAGTTTAGAGCGCCCGCCAGCAGGTTTTGCGGGTGGTAGGACCTTGTGCAAGGTCCGTCCGGATCGCTACCACCATCTTACTCGCTAATCCTGCCGCTAAGCAGCAGTGCTAGCACCGTTGTGTTCCGGTGTGGAGAGTAAGACAGCCGGTGTAATTACGAGCACAAGAGACATTTCATTTCATTTTTCTAGGTTGGCAACACATCTGCAAACCCTCCGGTGTTTACGGGCAGTGGTGACCCACTTCCTCGTCGTATAAAAAATAAAAAAAAAGCAGGGCTCGTGGTGCAGGGTAGTGGTGGAATGGAGACTGTGGGGCGAGAAACGCCTAAGAGGAAGACCACAGATGCGTTGGTACGACGATATCAAGAGACTGGTGGGACCCAAGTGGTTGGAAACTGCTCAGAACCGGGAAAAATGGCATACACTGAAGGAGGCCTACACCTTGCAGGTTGAGAATGGCTGATGAAGAAGAAGAAGAAGAGAATTTAGAGCGATGCGACACAAGGTTTCACAACTCTTCGGGCTATGTCGGTAATCTTAGTTCTTCAGCGGATCATCATTCCTGATTCTATTCCGCCGAGAAATCCCGAGCATAGCCCTCTCCATAGCCCTTTTGAGAAACTTTTCATTGCTCGCAGGACTGATGGCCGATGGGGTCAGAAGGTTTTTGAATGGCGTCCGCGGACCGGGAGACGAGCTGACGGTAGGCCTCCAACAAGATGGAGCGACTATCTGGTGAAGATCGAGGGATCGCAGTGGATGTGAAAAGCACAACACTTTCGGCTGACATGATGATGACACAAAATTGCTAGTCAGTCAATTGCAATTAGGCACAGGAATCCCAACTTCATACACACCATTGAATTGCTTCATAAGAGTGTGTAGGCTATCACGACGTTTTTCTTCACCGAAAGCCTCATCATTTATGTCATTTTATGAGTAAATTTCGAAAAATTCAGAAGCGCGACCCTGAGCTCGAACCCACGCCCTTCTGCTTAAAAGGCCATAGGCTAAAACACTAGGCTATGACAGTTTTTTTGTCATTACTTACTACTTACCTACTAAGTAACAGTAAATTTGACATTTCAATCCTGAAATTGCTATGAACGTAAAGCATCATAATTATCTTTATTATTTGCAATTCATGCTTATTTTCCGTTGCTGACGCTACTCAAAGGCGATTACAAATTTTATCGGTACAGTATCAATATATCCCGTTATTCCTAATTAATTAACATGAAAATCTGAGTACATTTTCTCCACATACTAAAATGTAGTCTCTGATCCACGGCACAAATACGCTACTCAACGAGCTAGAGTCAAGGCACGAAGCGCCTAAACTATAAGGAATAGGAGCTCCGCGAAACAGAGCTCCGGCGAAGTTGTCGCATAGTCGTCGAACGGAACCTAGTAAAGGTGTGCTATGGGGAATTTAAATCTCCGATAGGTCAAGCAGTAAAGTTGTGCCACGGGTCAGAGTGGGGAAATGTAACGTAATTTTCAAGCTTGTTGCTGACCGTACTCCAGAAATGTCCACAACTGCTATCGGTCCATGCTAGGACTCGGACGCCGGCAATTTCAGCGCAACGCTATCCGCAAAACGCCACGTGGCATGGAATTGGATGGCGTTATGCTAAACGTGTACATCTTTCTTTTTAACCCACGACGAAAAAAAAGGGTGTTATAAGTTTGACCTGTGTATCTGTGTATCTGTCTGTCTCATCATAGCTCTCAAACGGATGGACCGATTTTGGTGCGGGTTTTTTTTAAATCTAAAGGTAGTTTAATCGAGACGGTTCTTAGCTAAGTTTCATTAAAACAGGTTCATCCGTTTTTGAAAATATTGAACTTTGAAATGACATTTTTCGCTTGTCCTGCGCTTAAGTCCTGCCAGTATAAACAAAAATGAGGGAGCGGTAGAAATTTGGGAGGAGCATTTCAGAAATTAGCATGAAATGACGTAAATTTACAAGAACTTTGAAAAAGTGAGAAAACCAAGTTATTGTTCATTGTTTTGTATGAAAGACTAATTAATTTTAAATTTATCTGATAATAAAGCAGTAACATGGCTAAAAGTGAAAAAATAAGGGTAGCTTTAGATTTTTTTTTCTCCACTTTTCTTTCGCTAAAACGGATTTTGAGGAAAACCGAATCACTTAGCAGATTACAACATAAGTATTTTTTCTGATAGGAAAATGAAACTAATAATTAAAAAAAAATTACAAGCCTTAACTGGCTAGCTCCAAACTGCATGACGCCATCTAAACGTAAACGTGGCGACTCTGCCCGAGGCCAATGTTTATTTTGTGCACTATGCATGTACTTCGCTTGATTTTACAGCGGATTCGGACACGAACTGAATTCCGATGATGAGCGGTGTAGTGTGGTCATTGAGTTTGTTGCAGTGACGTGTCAACACAAAATACCTAATTTAGCTTGGGCAAACATTTTTCTGTACGTCCGTCCGGCATCTGTCCGGCTGGTTTCCTCTAGGTACTGTGGTAGAAAATGTGATGCCCTGCCATAACTAAATCTTCAAGAATGACAACATGGGACTGGGTTTATTACTCCAAGATTAACGCAATGTTATAATGATAACATCACATACAAGGACCCACCCCGACTGATCTGCCTTCAGGAGCAAGGAGTGTTCCTTTATTCCAACACTATTCTAAAAAAAACGGGACAGATCAGTCTAGCCCGCCGCCAGGGTTTGCCTAATATCCAACCTAATCACAGACAGACACAATACAGAGACTCTATCGAAATCGACTTCCAAAAAACGTCTCGTTGCGTTTCCATCTGAATTGCTATGCAAATTGGCAGCGCCACTAGTGGCACGTATCGACAACAAACAATTCTCATACTATTTGAGTTTAAGGCAAACGCGATCGAGACGTATTTTGGCCGTTGGTTATACTAAGCGCTCAGTGCCCTAAGCACGACTTGTCGAATCCTGCGTCACGTAAAATTCGAATAGTAAACTATAACGAGTTTGTATGACGTTTGGAACAGCGCCCGCCCGTGAGCGTATTTGGAACTAAAATTTAGTATGAGATTTCTCGATCTCGATACGATAACCGTAACGTAACGCAGGATTCGACAAGTCGTGCTTAGGGCACTGGTCGCGCTTCTCAACCAAGTCTTGAAATCTTGCTAGCAGGTTCGATAATTACAGTTTTTTATTCAATTCCATTTTTGGAAATTTTTCAATAAAAAAAGTTAAAAATTAGCTCGCGAGGTCCACTAAAAACGTTTTTTTTTAACAAAAAACTTTTGTATCACACCAATTTTATTGTGGTAATTTTATGGATATCTGTGACATTTAATTATGATTAAGTTTTTGGAATTGTTTGGCTGCCCATTGATTATTTATCGATTATGATTTAATAGTTATAATGGAATGTGATACTAATCCCTAGAAAATAAGACTTATGCACTACTAACAATCTATGGACCACGGTTTGCAATAAATTATTATTATTATTATGTCTCTTTATTCTTTTACAAATCTTGTTTTTTGTATTTTTCTAATTTACATTAAACACAATATAAAATAAAAAAACATAAAAAATAGTCTTCGCCGGTGGCGGGGCAGGAGCCCAAGCCAGCGGCGGTCTGGGCGACAAAGTAAGCAATCTCCTCACTATTCGCGCCGTGTCTATGATCACCGCTTTCTGCATCCGACTCTTGATACAGCAGCCTAATGAGAGTCTCTTAAGATGATGATCGAGGCTTTTTGCTTATTATTATTATTAATACAAAACCCGCGAAGAGTCAAATTACATGAAACCGCCAGACCAGCCCTATGCCATATCAGGAACGCACTACACAATTGGCGATCGTGTCCGATATCGAGCAATCAGTTAGTCGATTGGTCGGGCAACCGATGGTGAGATCAGATAGCGCTTGTAATAAGGATATTACTGGGACTAATGATGTGTTTAGTTCAGATCTGTTGATTAGACGCGGGTGGTAGGACCTTGTGCGACGTATGTCCGGATCGTTACCACCATCTTACTGCTTGCAATATTGTGTTCCGGTGTGGAGAGTAATAGAGCCGGTGTAATTATGGGCACAGGAGGCATTTTATCTTAGCTCTCTAGGTTGGCAACGCATCTGCAAACCCCCCGGGGTTGCGAGTGTCTATGGGCAGTGATGATCACTAACCATCCAGGTGACCCACTTGCTTCCTTCCTTGTCGCATATAAAAAAATTGACGTTTTTTCGACCGAGCGCAGCGTTTCGGTTTCAGGTTCGACAAAAATGCTTTCGTATGTCTGTCCAGCTGTCGCATTTCTCAACTGATTTTGTCTGCTGATTGAATAATAATAAATAATTATAAATTTTAAATGTTGTTACATACATTGTGAAATGAAAAGTATACTTACCTAATTACCTAACTAATAGCTGATGTGTTACTAATTAGGCAGTGTTAGGTAGTTTGTTTAGATTTTAATTATTACCTGTAAAGGTATAATACTTATGTATGTATGTATATTGCTACGCCCTTACAGGGTAGTACCCAGGTTAACTTAAGCTAATTTTATGTACTGTGCAATAAATAAATAATTAGGTTCTCGAATGGCGTCCACGGACCGGCAGACGAGCTGTCGGTAGGCCTCCAACAAGATGGAGCGACGACCTAGTAAAGATCGCGAGACTGCGGTGGATGCGGAAAGCACAAGACCGGTCAGAGGCCATGTTCAGCAGTGGACGTCTTTCGGCTGACATGATGATGATGATGAATAATTAGGTACATAGATTTTATTTGGCAATTCGAATACAGTATTAGCATAAGGAACAACTTCGACGTAAGAACCACCATTAACAATCAAAATATTTCTGAAATCCGAATCCCGTTCTAAAACCTCACAAACTCACAAACTGTATCATATTTATGTTTCTCTTTGAAGTTGGGGTAATTTTGAGTTCCAAGTACGTATACTTTAACATTAAATTCCTCCAAATTTCAAAGAGAAACATAAATTATACACGTTGTTTTCAGAAGTTTAACTCAGATCAAATTCTATCTACAATTCAACATCCAACTGGAAGAAATGGCGTCTCTTTTTCACTGAAATTCGAGAGCAAAGTTTGAGCCACTCTCGGACAGAAACTAATTGTAGTTGGCTCCTAGTTTGCAATTAAAAGGAGAACTAAGTTTAACACTGAGAGAGTAGCAGCTACTTATGTCTGCGTCTACATAGTTCGGCCATGGACGAATTGGACGGCAGATGACGCAATTTAAGGTACGGCCATTTTTAATCGGAGGTTCATCAAATGAGAATGAAATTTTGGAAGGACGCCACTCGACTTGATCAGTGGCAGGCTTATTAGATCTGCCTGGCACCCGATGAGCACCGCCTCGCATGGTGATCACATACTATACAGGGTTGGATTTAATGATCCGTCAAGACTTCAGCCAGGGGTTAATTATGTTTAAATGAACACTGTACAGTTTTATCCCCTTTTATCCGTACATTCTTGCCTAAAATTATACTATAATAATAATTCGTTTATTGCGAACACATGCCCATAGATGGTTAGTAATTTTACCTTGTATAATTATGTTAGTAAATTCAAATAATTCCATAACATTAAACATTCAATAACACCAATCTAATTAAATTGTCTATTATAATTATGTCACAATTACTTACATTTATTGTACCCATAATTTTTAAAAACCACAGTGAGATTCAATCATAATGGAACTATCTATTGTTAAAATAACACAAGTCTCGAACTACGGGAAAACGATTTTTTTTCTATTAAAAAAAACATCACAGAGGATCATTTAGACTTATATAGCCTTTATCATCCTAATATACTCAAGAGCAATAAAAACGGGTAACTTTGTATGAATTCCATACAAAGTGACTCGTTTTTTTTGCTCTTGAGTGTACAATGACAACACCTAACATAACATTAGGTATAAAATGTACCTAACGAACTTCGTTCTATGTAGTTCGGTTTTCGTGCAAGAACGCCATGAAATGTTATTCAAAGTTTTCATCATCAACAACGATTTTTACTACAAAACACTCATAAACTTACTTCATTTAAGCTCTATCAAAACCACTTGTACTATGTCCTTTCAAGTGCAGTTGATATTCACAGTAGTCCTTACATATTTCTTGTATTCTTTATGATAGTAATAATAGTCCGGTAATACAATAATGTTACTTAGTCTAATTTATAGTAAGTGATGAATATCGTAATCATGTGTTAACAAACGCCATTTTGTTACTTTGGAAGCGTTGTAAATATACTTAAGACCACCATGTAAGTTTTAATAAAGGAAGAAGATAGTTCACCCTGGTTAAATCTCCCGTGCTGCATCCCATGTAAGAGATATATTGTATGGTTTTCCTCGTATGACTAAGAATATTCGGAGTCCCTTGAATAGTCGACAAACATTTCATAACTGTTTCATTTCTTCTAAAATCAGGATAATTTCAGGATCATTCTATTGTTACTTGTATTGTTTAGGTTAGGTTAGTTTTCAAATCAAACGGTTAAGAAAATGAAACAGCTACGAAACGTGTGTCGGCAATTTGATGATAAACCAAGAATATTTTTAAATGGCTGTAGTTCAATGGCTCGAGAGTATCTACGAGTAAAATTTGATCCTGTCCTGAGGCTTGGGCTGTAGTTCCCATGCGGACCCAGCGCGGATCGGGAACTTCACAAACACCATTAAATTACATCGCAGGAGTGATCAGGATCAAAAACAATTATTACTTTCGCCGGCGGTAAATCAAACACGATAGAATTTCTATTGTTATAACGGCTATAACCGTTTACCGCCAGCGAACGTGTCAAGTTTCAGACTGATAAGCCTGTGTACATATTTGTCTACCAACAAAAAAAATATTGGCACGCAATTATATCCCCTATTATCACACAATACCCCTATCTCCCATCAAAACCCACCAAAACCCTGTAAACAAGAACCGAAATAAACTATTTAAATCACGCGAACACATTGTAAATCATTATTCCTTGCTCCATACAAATGTCCGAACATACACTCGGGGCCACAAACATGTGTATAGCAAAGAATTCCTATTATACTGGACGGAATGCATGCAGTTGATTTTGAATGCTCGCTTATTATGCACCCATTTACACCCGGGAAGACGAAGAGGTATACTACTAGAAGAGTCTAGCGAACAAGTACAGCAATTTACAATGACTTTAAATCCAAGCTAGAACTAATGAAAATAAAACTTAAAACTAAATTAAATTTAAATAAGCCCCCTATGGCATGGAGCCCAAAAGGCTGGCAGCGTTGCCTCGCTGAATAGCGATGCTGATTCTTTGAGAGAGAAAACTGCCAGCCCTTTGGTCACAAGTTGCATCGACCAAGGGCTTAATCATTTTTTTATATATAAGAGGGGACAAACGAGCAGGTGGGTCAACTGATGTAAAGCAATCACTGCCGCCCATGGACACCTGCAACGTGAGGGGAATCACAGGAAGGGGAATAGGATATTAATCTCCCTGTATAGAAACAAACTGAAGATAAAAACATTTTTGAACATTATTCGTTTTCCAAAAAACTCGTAGACCTCGTAGACCTAAAAAACGTCTCGTAAGGGAGAGAATATCCTGAGGGTCGAGCACGACTTTTCGAATATTGCGTAACGTTACGGTTATCGTATCGAGATTGAGAAACCTCATACTAAATTTTAGTTTCAAATACGCTCATGGGCGGGCGCTGTTCCAAACGTTATACAAACTCGACAACGTTTACTATTCGATTTTACGTGACGCAGGTTTCGAAAAGTCGTGCTCGACCCTCAGTAAAGGTTATCGAGAAATTTGTATGACGTTTGGAACAGGGCCCACCCGTGAGCGTATTTGGAACTAAAATTTAGTATGAGGTCTCTCGTTCCTCGTAAGGGAAACAATATCCTGTCGCTTCCTGTCTCTCTATGGGTCCGCAAGACCAACAGTAGCCTTTGGGCGTCGATACGCATCTCAGCACGGTAACAAGGCCCATGTACCTGTCAATCGGGCTAATGTTGAGCACAGTCGGTTAAATGCATGTGTAATTTCAATATGTAGGCGGTGATGGAAGCTACCCGTTTGTTTTTCGCCGAGCAATTGTTTTCATGTAGATATACATGCATGCATAGTACTGGTAGATTCTAGGATATTGTACCTACATATACGCAGAGACGAAAACTTTATTTAAGGGGACTCTCACACGGCGTTTTTTTCAGCGATCTGCCGCGTATTCGCTCCGACGTTAAATCGCTGAAAAAAAACCGGTCAAATGCAATGCAGCGGACGAAAAATCTTTTATAATGGCCGCATCCTTTGATTGCGTTGACTTAGAAGTTTGATTTTTTCACAGCTTCAAGGGATTGCAAGGTCTGCAATCCCATGAAACTCAGGTGAGTATTTGGTATCAATTTCAGCCTACCACCTCCACGCGTTTCGAAGGATCTAGACAGACAAACAACAAAGTGTCATAAGGATTCCGTTTTTCTCTTTTTGAGGCAAGGAACCCTAAAAACACAACTACATGGCATGGCCTACTCCAATACCTTTACAGACGCTCTTAGCCCACTCCTGTGCATGATAGGACGCGAGCAAACCACACTCCCGATACCGATCTGCGTTTGCAATTGGGGTTGTTCCGGTACCAAATAGCAAGTCTTGCTTCTCGCAAAAATAGTTTTATCTGCTAGTCCACGCAATCGTGTGTCAGCTAAACTTCTCCCGCTCTTTCATCCGCTTTTTACAAGCTTTTATTAAACGTGCACTGTTCGTATTATTAGGGGTTTCTTTAAAGGATAAAATCAGTAATCACCTTTTTTTGTCAGATGACAAAGAACTAAAGTCAACCGACATTGCTCAAACAATTCGTTCGCTGAAGTGGCCAGCGCAAACACCACACCCAACGGCTGGCCAGACGAGTCCTGGAATGGAGACCACAGACGGGGAAACGTAGTGTGGGGCGTCCTGAGGCACGAGGGACGGACGACCTTAAGATGGTTGCTGGCGGCGGATGGATGCGAGTGCGAGTGTTGTGGCGCGCCATAGAAGAGGCATATGTCCAGCAGTGAACTGCTGTTGGCTGATGATGATGATGATGGAAATGGTGAAAAAAAAACTATGAACAGTTAGTTTTAAGAATCGTGAAGCCTAGTTTGTGACGCAGGCTAATAGCCAGAATTGTACGATGAATAAGAATATTTGTATTGTAATATGTTTATGTGTTTGTGTGGAATATGTGTACATATTTTGTATCTGAATTGCCAATGTTACATCTATTTCAATGAAACGTAGGTACGCCAGTGGGCATAGTGGGGTAGTCAAAATTTTACACCAATTTACATGGACAGTGTAAATTGGTGTTACATTTTTTGACTCAAGTTCGGGGTCACTATTGAAGTGGACCCATGGGCCAGGGACCACGATGTTCCTGTCACCGCGACGCGTCGCCTCGTGTCCATTGTAGCGGCAGTTAGCGACACCTGAATTTTAACGTAGGAGGGTGCCAATTACTAGTGAGATGCTGTTTCAACCGACTACGGCGAATTAAAGAGGGTAATGATATTGTTAGGACTTACAAACTTTGATACGTAATCCGTCCCATTAAAGATTAATTTGGAGGAACCTAAATGTAAATTATATCATCGATTATTATGACTCTTCTTCTTACTCGCGGAAAAGTCAATGTGGCAAACAGGACAAACGAACTTTAACGGCATTTTAGTTAAAATAGGTTTATGAATATAGGGCATGTCTCGTGAAGATAATTATGACTCGTGAAAAATTTAAACGTAGAGTTGAAAATACTTCATGCGTTTTATTTTATTCAAAGTGTATTTTTATCTTAAAATCGCTGAAGCCGTGTCTAAATCTATCTAAGTAATTATCTTTGCGGCGTAGTCATTATTACAATTATTCTTTTTAATATCCAAGAGGCTAGTCGATGTCACAGGGGACCGAAGAGCAGGTAGCTTTCCAGAGAAAGCCTAGGATTAGCCTTTGTCAGAACAAAGGCTAATCCTAGCCATCCAAAGATAGATCCATCCAGCATCTTTGGTAGGGTCAATGCCCTAACATAAGTATCTACTTTTCCGTACTAACTGTACATAAAAAAATATGTTAGGGCACCGACTGTACCATGCCCAAGGGGACTTCTTTTTCAGACTTCAATAAGTATTTTAGGTTTTGTTAAGTAGTTTCATTTTATTTAAGTTTTAATTTGTTGTAAGTATAACTTATTGTTATAGCGTAGTTTCATATTAGTTTTTTATTGTACCGTACTTAACCAATCCTTGTCAGTACTTAAATAAAACATGAACTTTGATATAAATATTCGTCCCTCTATTTAGGTAGGTACCTACCTGTACCGTACCCATCCTCTATGAAACAAGCCGTGATCTCATTACAAAACAGAACAGTACCAACAGAATAGTACCAACTAGCCATCCCCAAGGTAATGGTATTGGTTCGCCATAAATCCCATGACAATAGTCGTTCTATTATATTTGTACCATTAGCGGTGACGTCACGCATATTAAGCTTTCATCTCGCCGCCATTGTGGCGAGCTTCCGTGTGCTTTGCGAAAAGCACTGGCAAAAGCGTGTAAGTCTAAAAAATAAAAAAGATACTAAAGTGTGGGTACTTAACAAACATTAAGGGCGTTCACATTTAGCGTTTTTTGAACGTCAGCATCTCATTACGTCATAATTCGCGGGTGGTAGGACCTTGTACGAGGTCCGTCCGGATCGCTACCACCACCTTACTCGCTAATCCTGCCGCTAAACAGCAGTGCTTGCACTGTTGTGTTCCGATGTAAATAGAGGGTTAGACAGCAGAGGAAATCACAGAAATAATAGATACGATACCACATACAATTGCCTACGACACAGACGGTTATTTAAACGTAAGCATCATGTTTTCTTTTTCTTTTTTGCATTCCTAACACTGATAATTTGAGAAGAGCGATACCAAAAATAATGCTTGCATGTATATTAAAAAAAAACACATTACCTAAACATTATTTATTTATATAACAAAAGCAATTTACGTAAAACTAAATAAGTATTACCTACTTTATTTACATAATAAAAGCAATTTACAATGACATTAAATCTAAGCTTAAACTAAATAAACTACAACTTAAAACTAAATTAAATCTAAATAAGGCCCCGTGGCATTGTGCCCAAAACGCTGGCAGCGTTTCCTCGCTGAATAGCGATGCTGATTCTATGAGAGAAAACTGTCATCCCTTTGGTCACAATTTGCAAAATTAAACGGGGTTACGAATTACGATCGAAGAAAATATAAAATTAAAAATTAAAAATTCCGAGTTACTACTCTATGCCCACGCGCCGCTGCACCCATTCTGACTCCGGGCCAAAATAGGCATCGTCTTGTTATTATGTTATTAACTGTTTAGAAATTACGACACCGTATTGTGCGTTAACCGGGTGCCGGTTCGATTCCTGGTCGTGTAATTCACCAATTTAGGTACTAGTTAGGGTCCTTTGATTATTATTAAACTTCATTTCATATGGTAATAGACCAATTTCATGCCATTAAGAAGGATGGGGCTTATTTAAGAGGTGACGGTTTGTCGAATTAGACTCTAATGCTGTTTGGAATTAAGAAAAAGTTAGAGTTATCGAGGCAGGCTTATTGCAATAACAGTTTTATCAAACCTATAAGGTAATCGCGGTCAATATCCCGTTTTCATTATGTCTAACGCAGCCTTATTGCTTCCGCCGGCGGTAAGCCAGACACAATAGAATGTCTATTATAGCCGCTTACCGCCGGCGAACGTGTAAGATTGTTCCCTTTTTTACCCGACTGCGAAACGCAAAGGAGGGTAATGTGTTTTAACATGCAACTACCGCGAAGTTCAAGCTAGGTATATAAGTCGAGTTGACCCGACATGTATGTCTGGCTTGAGGTCCCGGGTTCGAATCCCGGTCGGGGCAGATGTTTGTATGATGAATACGAATGTTTGTTCTTGAGTCTTGGATGTCTAATATGTATTTAAAATATGTATTTATCTATATAAGTATTTTTATCCGTTGTCTAGTACCCATAACACAAGCTCTGCTAAAATGGGACTAGGTCAATTGGTGTCAATTTATTTATTATTTATGTATCTGACTAATCTTTAGTCCTTCCTCTAGGAGCACACACTTCGGCAATAGCGAAACAAATTCTGTTTGATTCTATTAAGCTTGAACTTGTATTTCTGGCAGTCTGTTATTAAGATTTTAAATGCAAAACTAGAATGATTTTTGAAAACTGTCAGATGCAATGAGGAATGATGTATACTTAGTCTTGATTACGTCACAAAGAAACACCTCCCAGCAATTTGAACCAACTCTACTTAGCCAAGATAGTTTCCTAGCTGTTAGCAAATTTCACTATCAATATTTGCCAATCAATTACCTATTCTTAGTCAATTACGTAATATGGTAACGTCCGCGTCCCAATGTACAAATACATGTACTTAAATTTAAAACGAACTTCGATAATCCTCAGAAATTCTTCATTTACAAATCAAATATGGTTTTGGTTTTAACTTTTAACTATAATATGAAATTAAAACTGCAAAAGCGCTTGGTCGATGCAACTTGTGACCAAAGTGCTGGCAGTTTCCTCTCTCAAAGAATCAGCATCGCTATTCAGCGTGGCAACGCTGCCAGCCTTTTGGGCACCATGCCACGGGGGCCTTATTTAGATTTAATTTAGTTTTAAGTTTTAGTTTATTTAGCGTGGATTTACTGTCATTGTAAATTGCTTTAAATATTAAAACTACAGTTTAAAGTGGGATAAATTTCACACTGCTCGATATTATTTTGTCTTAGTTTTAAATAGTTAGTAAGTAAATAGTCTGGTTCTTTTTAGGGTTCCGAAGCCCAAATGGCAAAAAGGAACCCTTATAGTTTCGTCATGTCCGTCTGTCTGTCTGTTTGTATGTCTGTCTGTCCGCAGCATAACTCTGAGACTATTGGTACTAGAAAGCTGTATTTTACCCGACTTCCGAAGGAGGGTTAGGTTTTTCGAGCGTATGTATGTATGTGTGCTATGTTTGGCTGTCTAATTCTTTGACACCCTCCGACTAAGCAGTTTAATGGATTTCGATGTATGAGGTGTCATTAGATTCGTCTTACTTGTGGGAGTGACATAGGTTATTTCTAGTCACGTGTTTTGTTTTTAAATAATCTCTAAGGTTAATAATTCATTTTATCTAGGTACAGCTCACGCACGCTAAATATCTTCACGACCCCTCTGCAACAGATGCGTAACTTTGTCACCCAAATAAGCTTTCCAATTATGTATATCGGGTACCATAACACATACTGTTATAAGGACGTAATTTGAATAAGCCCATACTTATGTAATTACGTAAGGACTTTGTTATGTTAGTCGTAAAGTTGGAAAGCTCTTTTCAGGGTTCCGTACCCAAAGGGTAAAAAACGGGACCCTATTACTAAGACTCCGCTGTCCGTCCGTCTGTCACCAGGTTGTATCTCATGAACCGTGATAGTTAGACAGTTGAAAATTTCACAGATGATGTATTTCTGTTGCCGCTATAACAACAAATACTAAAAACAGAATGAAATAAATATTTAAGTGGGGCTGTCATACAACAGTTTTTTTTTTGCCGTATTTTATAAATAATGGTACGAAACCCTTCGTGTACGAGTCCGACTCGCACTTGGCCGGTTTTTAAAAAGAGGTGTGTTATAAGTTTGACGATAGCACTACAGTACGATCCTACAATTAAGTCACTGTAACGTGTAAAAGTTTAGTTCAGTAGGTAGAGGAGTGGAGTGGATGAATACTTGAGCGGAACGGAGCGAGTGAGAGTGACCAACCAGGACAACGCAGCGAGGCCACGGTGCGAGCGAGATAAATAGCAGTCATTCAAAGGTCTCTAGAGCAAGTGCGAGTCAGATGAACAACTTTATAGGTGTTGGAATTATTTCCAATTCGAGTCCATAGATCAAAACAGTTCCAACTCATTCACTGAACTACAGAACTAAAGGTACTAAAAGATCGAACTAGTTTCTTTCACCGATTGAACGAGATCGGAGTGCTCTCTTTAAAGACCGAGCAGGCACAACTCTAACGTAATCACAGAGGAGCAGTGTACTCGAACCCGTGAACGGTGTACAGTTATCACAAATGAAATGCTAGGGTATTCGGGCACGTTCGCTCCGATAAACAGTTCACACTTGAAGGCGCTGTTGTACGTAGCCGTGGGAAAATATTAGACGTACTATTTAGTATTAGACGTTATAATTAGACGTACTACAGGGAAATATGAAATTTCGTTTGAGGCCTAAGTGAACCAAGTAGGCACTTAGATTACGACTTAAAATTAAAAACAGAAAAACCCGACTGCAATTCTGGGAAACAATATACCCTATGTCACTCCTACAACTGACGACTGAGACGAATCCAATGACACCTCAAACGTTGAAATCCGTCAAATGGTACATACGCTCGAACAAATCGAACATACATACATACGCTCGATAAATTTAACCTTCCTTGGGTAGTCGGGTAAAAAAAAGGCGTGATTGTGGTCAAGCGCAAAGCCTAATATGTAATAAAAAAAACTTACGCATAATTGCTGGCCACAACTGAAATCCTGAAGTTGGAGCAAATGTTGCTAGGGGGAATAATTACCTATGAGAGGGATGGAATGAGGGTTATAGCGAGGAAAAAATCCGCTGATTGCTAGTGTCGGGTGAGGTCAATCTGTCAATTTCGACCAATCATAGGCCAGTGTCGCTTGTCTTTCATTGGTAGAGAATGACAGAACCTCACTCGGTACTAGGGATTCGAGTGGATTTCTGACTTGCGATAGCTTTCATTACGGTCGCAGACTCTACATAATCATATTGTTTAGTTTTTATTATGCGACGCAAAGCAGAGAGGTCTTACAAGTTTGACGTTTGAAGTTTGAAATGTGTGTGTGTATGTTTATGGCATCATAGCTCCCAAACGTTCAAACCAATCCGAAACCAGTTTTAGATAGGGAGCTCTTTTAATAGCGATGGTTCCTAGCTGAGATCCGTTCATCTATTTTTGAAATTGTAGTTCGAACATTGAAATTGAACTTTTCGTGGCAGCTACTTGCGTCTGCGCGCGGCACGTGGGAGCCGCGCGGGCGCCGCCGGCGACGCGTGCAGCGCAACGGCCAGCCATTGGTGGTCAAAGGTGTGATACCCCGCCACAGCTTATGCTAACATTGTGGTTGCGATTTTTATGATAAGCAATTGTCGTTTCTGAGAGTAAGCCTGTGCCCAGCTGTGGGCTGATGATGATGATAATGAATGTATGTGACGTCAAAATACCTAAGCAAAATGTTATACGCTCAGTTCCCACACAAGTCAGTGAAATAAATATCATGGGATAAATTGACACCAATTGACCTAGTCCCAAACTAGGCAAAGCCTGTACTATGGGTACTGGACAACGGATAAACATACTTATTATATACAAATACATATTATATACAAATTTAACATCCAAGACCCGAGAACAAATATTCGTATTCAATCATACAAACATCTGCCCCGACCGGGTTTCGAACCCGGGACCTCAAGCTTCATAGTCAGGGTCTCTAACCACTAGGCTATTCGGTCGTCAAATCTTTCCTTCTTTTTTTTTATTCGACAGGGAAGGCAAACCGAGCAAGTGGGTCACCTGATGGTAAGTGATCACCACTGCCCAGAACCCCGTGGGGTTTGCAGATGCGTTGCCAACCTAGAGAGCTAAGATGAAATGCCTCTTGTGCCCGTAATTACATCGGCTGTCTTACTATCCACACGCGGAACCCAACAGTGCAAGCACTGCTGCTTAGCGGTAGGATTATAGATAGCGGTAGCGATCCGGACGGACTCTGCACAAGGTTCTACCAGCCGATTCCCTTTCCCCTGCCACTTCTATCCTGATAAAGTTATGTGATAAAGCAAAATACCTAGTAGTAGTTTATGCAGCTGCTACATAATGAGGGTCCTTAAAACACGAGTGTGTTTTTATGCAACGAGGCGAAGCTGAGTTTCATAATAGGATCACACGAGTGTTTTAAGGCCTAGTTATGTAGAGTTGCATACATTACTTTATCTACACACATAATAATAAGGTGTTCTAAGATGGGTTCAGAAGCCGAAGAGCTAATAAACCTGTCACGAATTTGGTCGGTTTTTTTTAACATAAACAAACACGTCGAACTGGCCTTTCCTAGGGTTCCGTACCTCAAAAGGAAAAAACGGAACCCTTATAATATCACTTTGCTATCCGTCTGTCTGTCTGTCTGTCTGTCAAGACCCTTTTACTCTGGAAAGCGTTTAGGTAGCAATGCTGAAATTAGGTAATATCAAATACTCAAATACTGAAGCTGTGAATAAATCAACCTTCTAAATCAATGCAATCAAAAGACACAGTCATTAAAAAGGCTATTTCCTTCGAAAACCTAAAGGGTACTTCAAGTTTTCCTAGAAACTTGAAATTTGGTATGAAGGTAAAACTTAAAATTCTCAAAATCTTTTTTTATGTCTGCCTGTAGATTTTACAGACCAATATAAGATGACCCCACCTGCGTACATTTTGCTTAGGAGCAGGGCTCTGCTAACACTGGACTTCTTAAAACACTGGGAAAAAGGGTAAAATCTTTCTACGATACCCCCGTGCGCGAGTCCGACTCGCACTTGTCCGGTTTTTTTTTAATTGAGGCCCATTTTTAAACTGTATTGGTTTTTGAAGACGGAAATTTACCGTCGCAATGATGGTCCTACGGTTTCTGAACGCATATTTAAATAGAGGACTTACGATATGTGTGTAGATGAAGATTTTTTTTTGTGAAGTTCCCTATTGAACCCCGACTGAGTCAAGTGATGACCCAGGACCATTGCAACGGGCCCTGTCTCCAGGCCTTTTGATTTAGGTGCCCTCATCTGAGCCCCGGGGCGACTCAACCGAGACTATCTGACAGGCGAGTCCATTCGGAAGAATTTAGTATTCCCGATATCACGGAGTTTATAGTTCAGCTGCGATGTTAGTAGGCGATCGAGGTTAGAAACTTATTTATTTATCAAAAAATGTTCAATCATCACAAGCCTTTTTACATCCCGCTGCTGGGCACAGGCCTCCTCTCAGAATGAGAGGGCTTGGGCTATCATTGAATTGCTTCGCAGAAGTGTGCAGGTTTCCTCACGATGTTTTCCTTCACCGAAAACCTCATGATAAATTTACATATGTAATTTCGCACATAAAAAAGTAAGAGCCGACGTTTGAACCCACGACCCTCTGTTTGAGAGGCCATAGGTTAACCACTAGGCTATCACGGCTATAACCCGACTATAGACGGTTTTAAAGGATATTCGCGGTTAAGACTTTTGTATTTGAATTTTAAATAATAATAATATACTTACCCTGTTATTCATAAACCTATTTTAACTAGAATGCCGTTAAAGTTCGTTTGTCCTTTTTTGTCACATTAACAATTCCGTTAGCAGGAAGAAGACAAAACCTATTTTAGCTAATCTATTACGTTATTGAGTGACGTTTATAAATAAAGCCCCAAGTCATTAAAATAAACCAACCAGTATTGAAACGATTAAAAAGTAGTAACTAACTATTTATAACTTTTACGACACGACTTACTTCTAATAAAGTCATAACTCTACGAAAACAAGATATTTCCGTCCACCCACCGCTACTAGTATAAAACAGTAAATTAAAACATAAAACACTAAATACCACATGTACAGAAAACCACATAAAACAGACTGACACAAGTACCATCAAAACACGCAAAGTAAATACAAACTTAATCAAATGGTGTAAGGAATAAATTTGAGTATACATTTCTGAAGTGTATTTTCCTGTCTGAAATGTGAAATTATTGAAACTGTGTCGTTAACTACTGATCTACATTCGATAGTGTTGGTGTAAATCAATAGGGAACCAGCCGCTGCGTGTTTGTTTAATGGATCGCATTATCCAATACATTGATCGGCGCAAGCGCTGCTCTGATTATTTAATTTTTGGGGGCGTGGTCGTTGCGAGGAGTTAGATGGATGGTTTTATGCACGATGTTACCAATGTTTTATTTTGCGTAAATGTCAGAATGACACAAAACTCATGTATGACCTATTTGCAGGCAGTAAAATAGGGCGGTCTAAAAATACTATTTTTTTCTTCGATAATATTTTTCCGTATCATTATTGGCTTGTATACCTACCTAAGTAGTTCAGGATGATATTTCATTTCTACATTTTATCTCATATTCCGGTTTAAACATACCTCGGACTTATTAATGGCCGTCATGAATTGAAGTTACGAACTTTGAAATACATATTCGGTTATGTACTTAAAAAGTATTAAAAAAGGACTGCATTTTTATATTACGTACTATTTACGCAACCTATTGTTAAATTTCTCACAAAAGTTCAATTATTTGGTCCGCTTGTGCTTGCAACTATCCAAAAATAAAAGGATTGGTACAAGTAAAAGACTTGAGCGAGAATATTCCTCGCTGTAACTCAAATTTTATAGGTATTTTACTACAAAAACAACCCAAAACAAACAAACTTTTACTTAACTACTTTAGCTATAAATGATAAGTGATGTATTTTTTTTTAAAGGGGACTAGATAAGTATCATTACATAATAAAAGCAATTTATAATGACGTAATTGACATCTTGGTAAAGCAGCCGAAAAATTATTTTACTTAAAAAAAAATAGAAAAGCGGATCTCATCAGCATAAAGGATCCTTTATTACTACAGGGTGTCAAATAATGCTTTAACGATATTTTACCCACATATCAGGTTAGTTGGTCTGAACATCCCTGCAAAGTTTCGAACTGCAGTTACAACTTAAAAAAAAAATGAATACAATATCAAGGTAATAGAGTTGCTCAGTGTGCCACAGCCTACACCATATCACTGCTACACACATACACACGTCGTATTTATTCGTAGCACTTCGGCAAAATTCTTTCATACTTCGGCAAGGTTCGCAAACAGTTCGGTAACAAATTTTATACCGGGAAAAAATAAATTATTGCCGTGAAAGCCTAAAAGTACTAGCATAGAGGCCAAATTGCTTACTCGCATGGGAATTTCGTCGCTGATTCGTAGTTTTGAATCTCCGTCCATAGAATAATTTGTTCGTTTTAATCACTTTCACCAATCGCACATCATATTACATTATTGTATCACTCGTCGTGAAGCAAACACGTATTCACAGTATCTAGCAGGTTATCTGACCAACAACAATCAAACATGAATGGCTTTATTATTTTAGGTACTTTTAATGGGAAAAATAGAAACAAACAATAAAATAACCGCGCCGAGCTATAATTATTTGAAGAAGTCACTTTGAAGTATTTTAAAATTTGTTTAAAATCAACACTAATGGTTTGTATTTCTTCGCCACTCGTAAAGACTAAGGAAATTAAGTTCATACTGCCAAAGTCTTTCGGGTTATTATCCACATTTTTTTTTGTCGAATTAGACTATCAACGCCATCTATGGGCGCTTGAGTGCCTAGCTGACCGTGAAGAACCTTAAGGACCTTAAGGTTAGATAGGTTTATGTTGAATTTTAATCAGGCCACTTATAAACTTCACGGCTTGCAGCGCTTTAGAAATACAATAGAGTTTGGTAACATGAAATATGTAGAGAATTGCTATGTGACTTTTTTCGCTAAACCTTTTTTGGAAAGCGCGGGTGGACACGTGGTTACCACTCAAATATTAGTATGTCAAAACTGTCAAAACATTCGTAATCATGATTTTCATTGTAAATATGAATTTTATTAGAAACAACCGTTTATTCCATGTGAAAAAGAATTAACTATTGTAAAAATCTCTGATTTCGGTGGTGAAGTTTTTACGTGTGTCATGTGGTTAGGTACTTGTTGTGTTCTTTAAAAAACTTCAAGTGTTTCGTGTTAAGATATTGAAGCGATATAACGATTGTAAGTAAGTAATTAAAATCTTTAGCAGGAGTTAAGATATTATTTTAATTTTATCTCCTAACATCAATATCTATCTCATAAATGATTTCTACTACTTGCTTAAAGCACAAAGAGGAGCCTCTTTCTTTGGCCTTCTGCGTATCGAGCGAAATACACTGATTACGTTCACCTCACTATACGCTGTTAACGCGCTGTTATTGTCGTAAAATGGTAGGTATACTTTAATCCTAAATCCATTTTAAATAAATAGAAATAGGTATACAGAAAACGTACAAAGGTGTTTGACGTTTTAAAATAAAATAACGTACGTAACGAACTCTCGCTCGAGTGACTTTGTAACTAATGAATGAATGAGAGAGAGATAGGAAATGAGTACACTGGGAGCATGGACCGTAATTCATTTAAACATTCGTTAACTAAATGGTCATTAATTAACATAACAATAAAAAAAAATTGCAGGGGTGTTCAGAATAATTAGCCCGACGAGCTAGTGAAATATCGTTAAAGCATTATTTGACACCTTGTTTGTTTGACTCCCGGGTTAGAATTTGTTTTTTTGTTTGAGAAAAAACATGTGTGTGTAAGAATCTATTTTACAGCTAAAAACCCAATACGGTTTGTAAGCATTTAGAACAGGATTCTGATTTTAGGAATCGTTTGGTTGTCAGAGAAAGACATGTCAAATACGAATTCACTCGAACAATAATTCAATTTTTAAGTACTCACGGACTGTACTTAATTTACCAACACAACCACACAATAAGATAAATAGATCCTATGAACTGTACACCATTGTCCATAATATTTTAAGCTGCTCACTTGCACCACAGCACCGATGTGCAGGCGGCTATCTAAATGTAAATGTGTACGCGCCGCCTGATAGATGGCGCTCTTCTTATTGCAACACGCATTCAGGGTTTAATCGATTTTGTTTTTTTTTCATGGTACATATTGAACAAATTTTGAAAATTGATCGCAAACAAGTCACAATTTTTTTATGACTAGCAAATTATAGCGAATTTTATTGTCGCGTTGCGCAGTGCAAAATTCCGTGAAAATAGATATTGACACTGCAACATACATAAAGAATAACAATTTTAACACGGCAGACTGCATTTTTCAAGTCATCCAGTTTAATGATAGGTATAATTAATTCACGGCAAAATTCTTAGTTTCAGTATCACCTGAATGTATTCATTTAAATTCTTCACTCAACCAACCCGTTAGATTTAAGTGTATGCGGTACACAATACTTCTTGATCTCTGTCATCTAACAAACCAACATGCTACAAAGCAATCATTGCTGCATAAAAAAAACATTGATTTACATTAAGCCGCTGACCGTCACATCTTTCCATCTCATCAACCTCAGTGTCAGTGTCATAAATCACTGTGACAGTTGACACGTCAGGGCGCGAGTGACACATGTCAGGGTGACCCGTGGTCAGTGGTTCACGTGAATATATCGGTGAAGGAGTTCTCAGGGTGTTCGGAAAGGAGTGACAATTAGGGCACTTTGATCTTTGAGGCTTTTGCCTTGCTTGTTCCAGAAAAAACCTTTGGGTGATATAAAGAGGGCCGCTTTTAGGACATAAGCAAATAAATTTTGACTTTGAATATTTTTTCGCAGTAAATTTTTAGGCCATGTAAAATTTGTAATGAAAACAAAAAGAATCTGAAATGATCAACGTGCGCTTTTATTTGGTAGGTACTATTTTGATTGTGTATACTGTTTACCACACAAGTTTGTTTAGAAATACAGCGACTTTTTCAAACGGATACAAATAAATATTAGAAGAACATTAACTTGCTTAAAATAAAGAAACTTCTTGTCAACATCATTTTTGACTAAGACTCTTCTCCTCAATTTATATCAAAACAGCAAAGCTCAAAACATCACAACGTCATCCACGTAGCGCAACACTTCCACGCACGTCACCTATAATTAAAACAAATATCTATAAAAGCTAACAGTAAGACGCGTACAACTCTCAATAACCGAGATAGAATTTTACAGATAAAAAAGTCATGATTAGTTGGATAAGGTTTCCCACGTGCTAGCTGGAACAGAACCCGGAACAAATCCTGCCTCTGAGAACCTGGCTTCTTGCGTAGTGACGGGATTCCGTGGAGAAATAACGAATTGTTTTAATTGGCGGGGAAAATCGATAGCTTATGATTAGTTTGATAATTATCGAGTCTGGGTATTGGAGTCAAAGGTAATTGGAGACAAGGGGGTAGTATTTGAAAGGACCATCTTTCAGAAAATAAAGTTTTGTGAAGCTGAGAAGGTCCATCAAAAGCAATACTTGAGAAAAAATTATAGGTTTAGGTTTAAAGATCATTTATTCCCATTAAGAATTTACATTCACTCACATGAGAACAATCACAAATTACATGCAATGAGCGCAATCACAAATTATGTGATCATTATGTGAAACTCGATTTGAAGAAAGCATGTGAAGTCTTTATGATACGCATTGAATCTGCAGTCGCCATGATCCCAGCAGTGCGACGAATTTTATACTTTAACTTTATTACTGCCTTCACATCTCATTATTTTGACAACTTCATGTTCAAGATCCTCACTAATATCGATACATCGATATCGATCTATACACACATCACTAAACTTTACTATCTTCTCGTAGTATAAAATTAAAAGCAGGTATGTGGACATCCCACGATACCCCTCACAACCTCGTATCTTATGAAATTGATACCCTGCAAAAATGTCCTTGTGTGGTCCAGACTGGAGTTCAAATTTCAAGTAACTGTTTGCGCGAAATGCTAGTTTGGTAAAGAAACTATAGCATTGTCTATTGATAGATCATGATAGTGTCGACGCACGTTTAACTACATAACGCTGCGCCAGCGCACCAGGATATTTGCAGCTAAAAAAAGGATTTCAGCTTGACATGTGACTTGACTTTTAAAGCAGCTGTGCTCATGTGAATTTCTCATTGGCTTTTAAATTACTGGTTGAGTTAGGGCAAGAGGTATCTTTACAAAAGTTACCCTTAAAAGGAAAATAAACTGACTTCACCTAGATTCTGGGAATTGTGATTTCTGAGATTGTGTGTGATTTGTGGGGATCGTGGAATTTTGCAATACATTTCCACCATCAGACGTCATATGTACCTCTATACAAATTTCACTAATCTAAAAATATTCATAGCTTTAGGGTACCTAATGCCCTAATCTGGGCCCGCGTGGGAACTATAGCCCAAGCCCTCTCATTCTGAGAGGAGGCCTGTGCCCAGCAATTTGACTAAAAAAGGCAGGTGATGAATGCCCTAATCTATTCGTCCCATCCACCTAAAACGCTTCCTCGCTTAATGGATACAGCACACACTAAAGAACCAGGTCTTCGGAAGACAAGTTTCAAAAATATCCACCAGGCTCAAATACAGGACCCTGAGTATTGGTGGCCTGGGAGCCCAGGCGGTCAAAAATCAAAAGCCTTTGTCCCGGAAACCAAAACCTCATTTTAAGTATTCAACCAACGCCACAGCTCAAAAAGTCTAATTGACCGCACGAGCACGGAAGAATAACTTGTCCGCTTTCCGAGAAAACTCTTATTTAGTCGATAAATAAATATAAATCGTTTTGTTTTCCGTACTCGTCCTCTGGAATTCCGCGTAGGGCCCTTAAAAGGGAAGGGGTTCTCGCAAAAAGTACGCGTGCGTACGCGCCGGGGATACCGGCTAACGAGGGTTGCTGGCTCTGATAATATTGGACAGGGTTGCCACTTAATAAATAAAAAAAACAGACCATAGATGATGCCACTATTGAACGATGTAAGTATTGTAATTGGCTACTAAAAACAATTTTGTTTGTCTATTTGTATTTTGTTTTAGCATCTTTGTTCGAAACGCAGTGAATAATTTACCAGTCAAACTTTAGTGATATTGCCTTATGGTTTCGGAGCATTCAGTGGCTCTATTTTCAAATTGTACGATAATATAGAAAGGAGTGTAACACAGTTTAATATTACAAAGAGCGCGGTTGCAGATCTTTTCATCTAAATCATAGTTAGCAAATATTATCTATTATTATCGGACCGGGAGACTAACTGTCGGTAGGCCTCCAACAAGATGGAGCGACGACCTGGTAAAGATCGCATGACCGGGGTGGATGCGGAAAGCACAAAACCGGTCTGAGTGGAGAGCCGCGGGGGAGACCGCCGTCTACCAGTGGACGTCTTTCGGCTGACATGGTGATGATGATGATGATGATGATCAACCTCTCGTTCCTATACAAGCTCCACCATTAAGCGAAAAAAAGGCGGAAGAAACCACAGGCGATTGCTAGTTAACTCCAATAATGACCATTAGGAGTCTTTTTCACTCCATAAAAATGTGATTAACACGTACCAAACCAACGTGTTACATTATTCATAATCTTCGGTAGCCTTTGATCGGTGAGGCTACATCAATTACGGCGGTCAGCAGACACCCCATGGTGATGGCGTAAGAAATATCCTTAGAATAACAGATTTTGTGCCTGTACTGCTAAGTGGGTTAGGCACATAAGGCGTTTTTTGTGGTGTCGAGATTTTCGCAGTCAGAACGAGTGCCGTATGTTACGAGATCAAAATGCGAAGAGAAAGGGAAGTTTACCTACCAATTTATGAGTTTTCATTAAGTTTTAGCTAATAATTCAAGGGCAGAAACCTAACTCTTTGATTCGTATTTCAAATTCATGACAGTACTTATCCATTTTCGGACGGTACAATACAATACAATACAAATATTATTTATTGAAAATCACAAACCGCACAAGGAGATTACAAAAAACAGTTATAGTAGACAATGGGCGGTCTTATCTCTTAAAGCGATCTCTTTTATTTTTAACCGACTTCAAAAAAGGAGGAGGTTCTACGTTCCACTGTATGTGTTTTTTTTTTTTATGTATGTTCATCGATTACTCCGTCAATTGTAGACCGATTTTCAATTTTTTTTTTATTTGAAACGGTATACTCCTGAGGTGGTCCCATTGCCACCGAGTTGTGATCTGATGATGGGATCCCAGGGAAATCGAGGGCAACCCTCAAATTTTACAGGCATGTACTATGCTTTTCATATATCGTTACCACAGAACCAAGTTCACGCATTTGTATAACCGCATACCCTTTAGATCTCCCAATACGTCACCGCACGGGCGCCCGCGCACCATAAAAAGAGAACACCGCCGATCGCCCTTGCATTTCTTACCGCGCACAATTAAAACCAAAGGAATGCCCGAAATCTAAGCGATGCCGATATGTACGAGTCGAAACGGCCGTGCCTGCGCGGGAGACGGTTTTTCAGGCACCTGGTAGAGAAGTTGCAGTGACGTTACGATTCGCACTCGCATTCTCAAATCACAGTCGAAGATTCTTGACCCGCCATATAAAACATTTTCATAGTAAACGTCATAACTTTTGGTTATTTTTAACCGACTTCAAAAAAGAAATATGAAGTCGGTGCTTCATTCAAAGAATACTCCGCTCGCACCGCACCGACTTCATATTTCTGCTACTTAGTGCTAGGCCATAAAACTTTAGGCTTTAGTTTCTGTTGTCTGAAATAAATTAATTTTATTTTATTTATTTATTATTATTTTAGAGGATTATTTTACGTTTTTTTCTAAGGTTTTTTTTGAAGGCGGTTTTACTTTTTATTAAAAGATTTTTTTTATTGAAAGAGGAAGGCAAACGAGCAAGCGGGTCACCTGATGGTAGCGATCACTGCTACCCATGAGAACCAGCAACCCCAAGATAACAAATAATGAGAACGGGATATTGATCGCGATTTCCTTATAGGTTTGACGAGCTCCCGTTATTAAATAACGGCTCCGATATTTGAAGGTGAACGCTGTCAATATTCCGTTCTCATTATGTCTTATTACCAGGAAGATCTCTGGAAGGTCTGGAAGTAAGGAAGATCTGTTTACTCATGCATGAATATGAATAACCGGCATTCAAAGATGCATCCGCATTCTCGAATACTCAAAATACTCAAATTTCATATTTGGCCACGCCACTAGATGCCACGCGACAGACGCTCGACTACCGTATAAGGAGCAGGGCGCTTGCGTGCTTTCGTAATAGCGAGGCTAAACAGCTTCCATCCTTTTTCTTCCAATACTGCTAGACAGGGAGGTATGATCTACAGCTAATATAGCTTCCGCATGCATGTTGGAGGTTACAATGTAAACATGAAGAATTTGCCAGCTTGGATTAAAATGCCGACACGGTAGGACGAAAAAGTGCACAGACCAATAAGTTTGCCTTTAAATACTTACTGAAACAAGAATACACAGCTGTTAACAACAACTTAGAAAAGCTGAAAAACCGCCGACATTGTCATTTCAAAGTTCGATATTTCAGAAACGGGTTGATTTTAATGAAACATAGCTAAGAACCGTCTCGATTAAACTAGCTTTCGATTAAAAAGAATCAGCATCGAAGTCGGTCTGTCCGTTTGGGAGCTTTGATGCCACAGACAGATACACAGACACACAGATACCTACCTACACAGGTCAAACTTATAACACCCCTCTTTTTCGTCAGTGGTTAAAAAAATATAGCTGACCACGGGAATCGAACCCGGATCCTTGACATTACGTGTCACGTGCCATACCCTTACACCAAAGTCAGTATTGATATTGAAGAGGTTTTTATTTCAGGAATTTAAGTAACAGCTAGTTCACTATAGTAGTAAATAGCCTCGTCTATGTATGTAAGTTCATCGCAACGAGACTACACCGCTTACTCCATTGGAACTACTCCGCTCATCCACACCGAGATGTTTTGTCCGTAAGTAAGTAAAAGTAAACCCTATCCAAAAAAACCGGCCAATTGCGACTCGGACTCGCGCACGAGGGTTCCGTAGAAAGATTTTAACGCTTTTCCCCAATGTTTTAAGAAGTCCAGTGTTAGCAGAGCCCTGCTCTTAAGCAAAATGTACACAGTGTGGGGTGAACTTATATAGGTCTGCGAAATCTACAGACAGACATAAAAATGTAAGATTTTGAGACTTTCCGAAGTGGTTGTTCTATAAGAGCTACCATTATACCAAATTTCAAGTTTCTAGGACAACTGGAAGTACCCTTTAGGTTTCCAAAATACGGCAATTTGTATGCAAACGACTTTTTAATGACTGTATCTTTTGATTGTGTTGACTTAGATGCTTGATTTTTTCACAGCTTCAAGAGACCGCAGGTTTGAGTATTCGGTATTAATTTCAGCATGCTACTTCCAAGGGTTCCAAAGAAAAAGGGTCTTGACAGAAAGACAGACAGACAAACAGACGGACAACAAAGTGATCTTATTCCTCCGTTCCGTTTTTTCCGTTTGAAGTACGGAACCCTAAAAAAAAAACAGAATAAAAACACAAGTTACAAGCAATCAAATTCGAATACAAAGGCGCACTTATCTCTTTAAGGTATCTCTACCAGTGAACCTTAGAGTGGTAGAGAGGATTCACGATAGTGAAATATGGATCACTCGCGTAAGTATTAAGTCGAGTTTAGCCTGTCATGTTTCAGGCTAACCCGCAGTCCTTCCTCATACGTACGTACACAATCTCGGGCTAAGCCGTTTATTTTACACGACGACCGGATAGCCTAGTGGTTAGAGACCCTGACTATGAAGCTTGAGGTCCCGGGTTCGATCCTAGGTCGGGGCACATGTTTGTATGACGAATACGAATGTTTGGTCTCGGGTCTTGGATGTTTAATATGTATATAAGTATGTTTTTATCTAAGTATATAAGTATGTTTATCCGTTGTCTAGTACTCATAGTACAGGCTTTGTCTAGTTTGGGGCTAGGTCAATTGAAGTCAATTGTCCCGTGATATTTATTTATTTATTTATTTATTTATTTATTTATTTATTTATTTATTTATTTATTTATTTATTTCACTATGATTAAGTCTCACAGTAGTTTCATGTCAAAAACGTCCTCATGGCTTACAGTCTTCTCTAAAACGCTCATAAATCCAAGTCATCGTTTAAAAATGTCACAAAAACTACACGATACATGATCATCGTTCACCGAAGAATTGCACCTAATGATTTCTAATGACAGGCGACATCTGTCGTGACGGAATGTCAAATGAAATGATTGAACTTGTGCTCCTAGAAAGGGATAGATTGATTATCATAGCATGGAGTACCCATTATACAGGGTGCGTTGTAATGAACCGTCA
The DNA here is from genome assembly GCA_963691665.1 of Clepsis dumicolana. NCBI lineage: Eukaryota > Metazoa > Arthropoda > Insecta > Lepidoptera > Tortricidae > Clepsis > Clepsis dumicolana. The sequence goes on from OY829518.1 coordinate 2,185,554, forward strand.
AGAATTCTGCCAGGGGTTGAGTAAGTTTAAGTGAATCCCCCTGTAAAGTTTTTATTTGGAAAATCTTAATAAAAAAACCGGCCAAGTGCGAGTCGGACTCGCGCACGAGGGTTCCGTAGAAAGATTTTAACGCTTTTCCCTAGTGTTTTAAGAGTCCAGTGTTAACAGAGCCCTGCTCCTAAGCAAAATGTACGCAGTGTGGGGTCAACTTATACTGATCTGTGAAATTTACAGACAAACATAGAAATTTAAAATTTTGAGAATTTTCTGAGCGGTTTGTGCTACAAGAGCTTACCAAATTTCAAGTTTCTAGGACAACTGGAAGTACCCTTAAGGTTTTAGGGGTACGGCAATTTGTATGGAAGTAGCCTTTCTGATGACTGTATCTTTTGATTGCGTTGATTTAGAAGGTTGATTTTTTCACAGCTTCAAGTGACCGCAGGCTTGAGTATTTGATATTAATTTCAGCATGCTATCTCCACGCGTTCCAGAGAAAAAGGGTCTTAACAGACAGACAGACAGACGGACAACAAAGTGATCCTATAACGGAATCCTAAAAATAAATATTGTATTGGTTTTTGAAGACGAAAATTAACTATCGTAATGACGGTCATTGCCTACGGCTTTTGAACGCATGATAGAGAACTTATGATATGTGTGTAGATAAAGGAAATGTTTGACTCATCTCATAAGTAGTCGCCGTTAGGTCTTTGATGTGTATGGCGTTCGCCCATGGTCCCCCGAGGGTCGAGCACGACTTTACGAATGCTGCGTAACGTAGAATCGAATAGTAAACGTTGTCGAGTTTGTATGACATTTGGAACAGCGCCCGCCCGTGAGCGTATTTGGAACTAAAATTTAGTATGAGGTTTCTCGATCTCGATACGATAACCGTAACGTTACGCAGTATTCGTAAAGTCGTGCTCGACCCTCTGTCTACCCGTTTGCGCCGTGACGTTGCAATAACAATTTGGAACCGGTCGCTGCGCAGGAGTTGTCACCGACTGCTTCATTACTATACGGCAGCGCGCCGCAAATCAGAAGGACAGACGGACGGACGATACAATAAGATATTTACAAGCGATTCCGCGGAACTGGACGCTGTAGGGATGACGGTGAGCCAGTAAATTTAGAATTATTTAATCATCATCATCATCATCTGCAAACTCTGCGGGGTTGCGGGTATCTATGGGGAGTGGTGATCACTTACCATCAGGTGACCCACTTGCTCGTTTGCCTTCTTCGTCGTATAAAAAAAAATATCATCATCAAAAGTCAAAATTCAAAATTTTATTCAGCAAATAGGCAGTTGAATGCTCTTTTACACGTCATTTTTTTTTAGTCTACCAGCGCTTTCGGAAAGACCATGATTGCCAAGAAGAATGCGCCGCAAGAAACTTGGCACAAAGTATTTTTTTCTAAAAACAAGTTACATTAGCTCTTACAATACGAAACCACAGGTAAATTACACAAAGAAACCTCACTCTATCATTAGAAAATAAAGAGAAAAAAAATACGGTATTTTAGAAACAATCATCATCACCAGCCTTCTTTACGTCCCACTGCTGGGCACACGGTTCCCACGCGAGCCCAGTGTGGATTGGGGACTTCACACAATTTTGAATTGCTTCGCAGGAGTGTGCAGGTTTCCTCATGATGTTTTCCTTCACCGAAAAGCTCATGATAAATTATATAAGTCTATGTACTATACTAGCATAGGTTTACTAATATTTGTCAAAAAACGTTTACCAAACTCATTCATTTCCCAAAACGCTTTTTTCGAAATTGTACATATTTCAGAATTTCTTTAAAACAAACCTAACCAAACCTCTAGGCTTCTACGAGATGGCCCTGAAATAAATCCTGAAATGTTTACAGTTTCTGAAAAAAACAGCCATTTGGAAAATGAAACATTTGGGAAATGAATCAGTTTGGCAAACGTTATTAAAACGTTAAACGTTTAACATGTTCTTACCTTTATTCCATTATGGTTGCCTGGTAGAGATCGCTCTGTAGCGATAAGGCCGCCCATTGCTACCTTGTATTTTCTTTGTGCCTTATTTCTTGTTTTGACTGTTATGTGGTGTTCAATAAAGAGTTATTGTTTTGTATTGTATTGTATTGTTATTTGGCCAAATGAAAGGATACCGATCAATATTTTTTTTTTTTTTTAAAGCGTCAACCCTACCGGTATTGTTATTGTTACTACGTCCAATACGTGCGTCAAACCTACCCGCTTCTTGTTATCAACTTATGTACATATTTATTTATTTTGGCATTATTGTATTACCATTGTTAGAGGAAAAAAGTGTTGCATTAGCTTAATAAAGATGAGCCCTGTGTCTGATTTTTGATATAATTTGTATTGGTTAGAAATATCTGAATTTTGTTTCCTTATTTATAGCTGGCCTACAATTTTTTTTTATTACGAATCTTGTGTTTTGATGATTCACTGTGTTTAAAAGCTATCTAGGTTGACAAAATCCTATGTCTGATGCTTTGCTTCACGCATCAAAATCTTAATACATGATCCGACATATAATAAACATGAATACCTATAATTTAAATGGGTGTTAATTCTGTTCTTAATCTTAATGACAGATAAAAATCGATGTTATTTTGCCGAGATTATCAGACAAAATGTTGTTGTATTTTGTCTATACACATAAAAGAAAAGTTCTGACTGACTGACTGACTGATCAAAGCTGAAATATGGCATAGAGATTCCTTTTTTAATGTACACTAGATATAGAGATTTTTCGAAATTCCTCCCCTAAGGCGGTGAAAAGGGCTTTTACGAAATATTTAATTATGTATCCAGGGGATAAAAAGTTCTACCACGGGAGCAAGGCCGCGGGTGAAAGCTAGTATCTGATAAGTGTCTATGTATTGATTTAAACTTTCGCGATTTTCACACATTATCATGATACTCGGGACTTAATCGTTAAATATATGTTTTTTACGCGATTAAGTCCCGAGTATCATGATAATGTCTGATAAATGTCTACAATTATTCGTAACTAATTACGTAAAATTAAGCCACATTGTACATATAAAAGGTTTTTAACGAAACTCGCATCATTGAAGTAAAATGAATGGCCTCAGAATAATATACAGAACATCATTACTTACACTCAGAATTAACACCCACCGAACAATCAGTATACATTGTGGTGATGTTGAGAAGTAAAGACGAATTAATCCTTTAAAAACACCGCTGAAAAAACTTAGTACGGTAAATTTAAATGGCTTTAAAGTCAGTAGAAGTGCGAGGAGCAACGTGTTGCCAAGGTTCCGTAGGGTTTTGTAAATGTTAGTTAGTAAGATATGCAAGGCTGCGACCCGCATTCGGCAGTCGAATACACGCATCGTATGCACTCGGTTGTGTCATTCTTCTCCCCCTCCCGCGACCCCACGCCCCGCGCTAACAGAGGGTCGAGCACGACTTTACGAATGCTGCGTAACGTAAAATCGAATAGTAAACGTTGTCGAGTTTGGAACAACGGCCCCCGTGAGCGGATTTGGTACTAAGATTTCACAATATTTTCTCGACGTCAATACTATTCTCTCTATTATTCTCTATCTATTGAAACCTGGCCTAAGGAACCCTAAAATCGCCTCAAGGCAGATGTACCGCACTTGACTCCGTCGGTATTAATCACACTTGTTACCCGCGATCCGCTGATAAGAGACGAATAACGCCCCGCCGAGACTTACGGCGATAACAAATCGATCGGGTTTTTAAAGTCGGACAAGTAGTTTGCGTGGCGGAAGGCGAAGTGCTGGTAGGTGTGTTGCCAGTGATGATGATGACTTACGGATCTGAGACGTGTGCGCTAACGATGGGCCTCATAAGGAAGCTCAAAGTCACTCAGAGGGCGATGGAGAGGGCTATGCTCTGGGTTTCTCTGCGGGACAGAATCAGAAATTACGATATCCGTAGTAGAACTAAAGTTACCGACATAGCCCGAAGAATTGCGAAACTTAAGTGGCAGTGGGTGGGGCACATTGCTCGCAGAACTGATGGCCGATGGGGTCAGAAGGTTCTCGAATGACGTCCACGGACCGGGAGACAAGCTGTCGGTAGGCCTCCAACAAGATGGATTAATACCGACGGAGTCAAGTGCGGTACATCTGCCTGGAGGCAATTTTAGGGTTCCTTGGGTAAGGTTTCAATACATTATCGCACGAGTTTTCAACCAGAATCGAGTAGTAATGTTATCGTATTGACGTCGAGAAAATATTGTTAAATCTTAGTACCAAATACGCTCACGGGGGCCGTTGTTCCAAAGTTCGTACAATTTATACTTGATATTCTCCAACAAGATGGAGCGACGACTTAGTAAGGATTGCGGGACCGCGGTGGATGCGGAAAGCGCAAGACCGGTCTGAGTGGAGACCCTTGGTGGAGGCCTATGTCCAGCAGTGGACGTCTTTCGGCTGACATGATGATGATGATGATGAAGGTGGACTGAAGATAGATCTGGTAAAGATCGCGGGAAGCCATTTACTGCGGGTAGCACAAGACCGATCGTCGTGGAGATCCTTGGGTAAGGCCGCCGTCGGCTCGGCAGTGGACGTCTTCCGAGCGTGGAGCGAAATTCCTGTCATGCTTTTATAAGTAAGACTTGCGCTTGAGGAGGAACAGATTTTCGCTCGCGGCGTGTTACGTTTACGCTAGACGCCGTCTTAATGTTCTCTCTAAGATGATAATTAACCTTATTCATATCAAGAAAACCGAACGTCGTAAAGATCCTTGGGGAAGGCCTTAGTCCAGCGGTGGACGTCTTCCGGCCGATATGATGATGATGATGATACAAGAAAATAATACAACTACGATTTAAACTTACAAACTGGTCGAAAACACCCTCCCGTTTACCTGCAACAAAATCGCAACGTTAACAAAAACAAAATTCTAAACATAAACTGGCCAGTGAGTCCAAAAACATTTGACAATCGGACGAAATGTCACCAAAAAAAATCTTCTCGTCTTCTTCTTTTGGTGCCTCTCCAACTAGTGAAGGTTGGCAGTCAGCTCAGCATATTCCTTCCTGTCCCTGGCAAGGCGAAAGAGCTCAGCGGCATTCGGGACTCCCGTCCATTCCCGTATGTTCCTCAGCCATGACTTTCGTCTGCGACCAGGTTTTCTCCTTCCAGCAACTTTTCCCATCATTATTAGTTGCAAGAGCCCATATCTCTCATGCATAAGCACGTGAACCAGATATGCAACTTTCCGCTGTTTGATGTTTAAAAAAAAATTAAGAGCCTCTAATTGACCAGTGGCAATAATGACATATTTATGTCCCGAAGTAAAAACGGAGTTATTAATAATTTGATATTAAACTAGCGGACACGATCGACTCGTAGCGGCCGGCGCCTGCGCGCTTGTAGCTGTAAAAAACTATATCATAAATGCGCTTTCGATATTCTGGGTATAGGAATTTTGGTGCAGTCAACGCCAAATCGAGAGATGTTTTAACGTCGACATTTCTCAACGGGTACGAATAGGGTAGTTTACTGATGTTAAAATAAAATAATTTTACATTTTCACTTATCAAGCTTCAGAAAATACTCATAAAAAACCGGTAACTCACTTATTACTGCAATTAAAACGATTTTTAATTTAACAAAAACTAATAGGAGGCAGTTTGATCACTGAAAATGATGACATCATAGTTCTGTAATTCAATACAAACTTCATACTAACGGACCCGATCAAATTATTTTGACATTTCAAAAAAAGTTGCTGATTTAACCAAGAGGCAACATCCCTATTAGCGACCTTTAAAAGTGGATGAATGCTTTTCATAAAGAAACGCTCTATAATTTTTGCAGAGAGGTTTTTAGTCGACGGCTACATAATTTTTTAACATGTAACAACCGTGAGACTCAGTCATAGTGAAACAAACGGATCATGCACACTGAAAATTGATGGGCACGAACATGCGCTTCTCGATTTTAAAAACAATATGTAGAGAGCATTTATTAAATTACCGGGGCATTCAAATTATAGTTTGTATGGCTAACTACGTACGTAATAGAGGTATATTTATTTCTAATCTATAAAGCACTCTAAGCCGAGTTTTTGAGTCAGTCTTACATTCAGTTTAATCTTCCATCTATCAATATACTACAATTTCACTTATCACAAAAGATATAGCAGGATAGGGAAGCAAAAACTTAAATATGACAGCGGCATAACATTACGTCCCGTAGAAGAATTCATCTTCCATACAAAATGTGTGTTTTGCGTCGGCAACACTGGCGAATATTTTCGCGTGTATTATACCCCTTAATGTGACAGGCCGAATGTATTTCATTTGGTTTATGTTATTTTTGTCGGGCTTGCTTTTGGCTAACTTTGTTTTTAAGGCATCTGTCACACTGACGGGGAAGGTCCGTCAGCGAGGAATGATTTGCTCGCCGGTGAAAATGTACGTTAAGGCGCAAACAGCTTCCAATGACCTTGAGCGTAGCGGAGTTAAACTCGCCCTCCCCGCGCGCACAGTATCCGCCCCTTTCTTAGTGATTTGTTAAGAAAATGTCATTGGATTTACAATGTGAACACCTCAGCTGAACATCTAGTTTGAAGATCGAGATATTATTATCTACACTGAAAAGTGAAAAAAGATTGAACCGTTAATAAGTAGTTGGCAATTATATGTAGAAAGAATTTTTTGAGGACGCAAAACGTCAGAAGGCTGGTGTGATGAATTAGACGTATTGAATCTGGACATTATTGAATTTTTTGGTAAATAATTAAAACGTTATATTAAATAAATACAAAAAAATAATAGGAATCAGAAATGTATGAATTGCCATAGGCATTTGATCCCTTCTATTTTTGAACAGCGTGTAATAAATAAAAGCATTTTTTAACCTAGTTGCAAATGCATTTCCTACTCAATTACGCCACTGTTAAAAAAAACTTCAACCATTCAACCGTTGAGGCGTCACTGAGAGACGAACGTACAAAGCTTCGCATTATTTAGTACTTTAGGATTACCCATTATTTAGTCACAGATCATAGACTTGATCTAGAAATTGAACATGTCCAATTAGTGCATTATGTCTGCGTTAACTGTGACGTGTTATACCACAGACTAAAGGCGAATAGATAGGGAACCCTTGCGTAATAGAATATTGTGTATTGAGAGCGGTAAGTAAGTAATTACGGGCGAGGCTCTAGTAGACGCTCAAAGTCGAAGGTTCAGCCTTCAGGCTCTCTGAGCCGAATTGATGAACCATCCAATACATATTTTTTATCACACTTGCAAGGAAACATGGAAAAATATAACTATCGCAAACTAGGAACTTAAAAATTTTAATATACAAATTAATTATTAGGAATTTCATAGTAGGTATGATGAACGTGGTGGTAACATTTAGTTTTATTTATAACATGATATAAAATTATAATTCTGGAACAAGTATTCTGAGTATGAGTAAATGTTGAGTAAGATTTAAATGAGAATCTGAGCGTGCTTCGAAAAGTTGCACCTTTAGAATGACACCTCTATCAAAAATAATACCTAGAGCATTTTAATACACGTTACTTTGATTTAGAGACAAAACATTCATATTTAAGTAAGTTTCGATCTGGTGAAATAAACGGATCATTCACGTATGTAAGTCGTGTGCTCCTACAGGAAAGACTAAGGATTAGTCCGAAACATGTCGGGCTATACTCGACTGACATACGTGAGTGATCTGTTTATTTCACTATGATTGAGTATCGCGGTAGTTTCGTCATGTTAAAAGTTTCGATCTAATTGTGAGAATTTTCTGAAAGATAGATATTTCAAAGTTTCCGTCTCCCATTCTCTGTCTGTTCTTATGTAAGACTATAGCAAAGATAATGTATTACTATAGTAACCATAGCAAAGAATATATGGCGCCTATTGCTTAAATTGATTAATTAATGCTTACGAGTAAATGCAATGAACTACATTAATTAGGGTCGGTCAGCCATGCGAAATGTTGGTATTGCAACAGCAAAAAATCAAAACGCATTTTACTGAGAAAACAGTCATTATTAAGTCAAAACAACCATTATTAAGTCAATAGAATCTTAGCCCCCACAAAACAGGTTCAGAAATCACAGTTGTAATTTGAACTTACATTACACGACAAATGCGGTGCAATTTTTCCTGATTTATAGCGTTTTAAAAAGGGCAATCATTGACAACTTTTTCATTGTACTGTACATACCTAGAGTGTTTAAATAATTTAAAACTTTAAGGCTAATAGTTTGAAATGATTCTCGGTTAATTGCATTAGACATTATTAATTACGGGATAACGACCACCACCCGCGTGTCATCAGTCTACCCGTGATCATGATGCATATAACTGCGCCGAAATATCGGGAGCTCATCAAACCTGCAAGGTAATCGCGAACAGTATCCCGTAAATAATATGTGTAATACTTGAAGGCTAGACGGGTATTGCCTTATTGCCTAAGCTTAGATAAAAAAAAATTAAGCACTGCAAATTAACAAGCACTGCATGGTCCACAAAAAAGCGTTTGTGTATTTTTAATTTACTTTAAAATAAGGCCACTCATTGTCATCATACACTGTTATAATGTTTTGTACTCTAAATCATTTTAATCGACCCTTTCTTTGCACAATAACGTAAAAATGCACTTAATGGAATTTATTTCCCAAAGGAATAATAAATCGATTGAAGAATCGCATATATTGTAACTGATTCAATACAACCCAATCGTTTTATCGACGGTTACTTTAATACTTTTTCACTTTAACTCTTTGCCGCTTTCTCTTGAAGCCCCAAGGGAAACATTATAGTGACAGGGTTGTATCGTTTCAGCAAGAAACAAAGGTTGATTTCATTCTTCGGTGATCCACTCCTGTGATAATGTCACCTGCGTATGAGTTTATGATTGATGCCCCAAAAGTCGGTTTCGAATTAATACGTGAATTGGGCCGAGTCGATAAATAATTTATTTTTGTAAAGGCGCGGGTTTCTTCGATTATTAATAATTGATTACGAGTTTCGCGAGTTTGTGGGATTAAACAAGAGTCTGGATTATTTTTAGCAAAGCCTTTTGTTCTCCGAAGATTTATTTATGGTGGTTAATTAAATACAGGTATGTACTATTGGAACATTTTATTCATTAATTGGTTTAGTGTATGTGTAAGAAGGTAAGCACGTGACAAGGAGTGTCAAAGATCTGGGTTAGCTCCTGGACTTATCTATATTTTTCTATTGTTTTCTTTTTCTGTGTATATAATTAAAAAAAAAGGAAAGTTATACAAAGTGCCTTCTGAGCTAGCATTGAGCCAAAACCTTTTCGTCACAATGATTACATTATATTATATTCATCCAATAAAAATTACATCATAAATTGTACAATGTCAAGTTACGAGAATTCATATTGAAATCGTCTAGAGTTTTATCAAAATGAAATGATTAATAAAGTTAAATTCAGGAAAATAAATCAAAGAAATACCTAGGTACTTAGATCTAGTTTCGCTAAATGTCAAAACAGAAAGAAAAATAATAGATTTCATTATGAAAGTAAAACTAATAGTTACGAAAATTAAGTTCTAGTGCCGGGTATTCTTTATAGACGACTTATTGGTCTTAAACTGTGCATGTATAGTAAAAACACACACATTTCAATGCATTCATCCAAAGGCTGACGGCACAAGAAAAGAGGTTTCTGTGATAAAAAAAATTCGAATTGCGATTATATCTATCGACATATTTATGTTATGATGACCGGGGTATTGTCATAATTCCAGAACCGAATTTCTTCACAAAAACTTGGAATATGTTGTATAAATCATGTGATATCAAGATGGACTGGATATGAGGAATACTTTGGCTTCTGTTGTTATTAATGGTAGCAGATTTTTGTTGGTCATAGTGTGTTCGTCTCCCGGTCCGTGGACGCCATTCGAGAACCTTCTGACCCCATTGGACATCAGTTCTGCGAGTAATGTGCCCCGCCCACTGCCACTTAAGTTTCGCAATTCTTTGAGCTGCCGGTAGGATGGAGCGACGACCTACTAAAGATTGCGGGACCGAGGTGGATGCGGAAAGCACAAGACCGGTCAGAGTGAAGAGCCTTGGGGGAGGCTTATGTCCAGCAGTGGACGTCTTTCGGCTGACGTGATGATGATGATGATGAAAGTGTGTTCTAATGATATTGACTTCTAGTTTATACATACAATCCTATTGTTAATATTAAAATGACTCACGGACACCATTCGGGACCGAAGAGCTGTAGGCCGAGCACGAAATTTTCGAATCCTGTGTAACGTTACGTTATCGTTTATCGTATCGAAATCGAGAAACCTCATACTAAATTTTAGTTTCAAATACGCTCACGCGTGGGCGCTGTTCCAAACGTCATACAAATTTCTCGATAACGCTACTATTCGACTACGTTACGAAGGATTCGAAACTTTGTCTTCGACCCTGGTGACTCTGGTGGCTTTCTCGCCAGTAAGTGCCGGCGCACATATAGTCACAAATCAGTTGAGCCGTTTTAGAAATTTTAGGTTAGATTAGCTCTCATTTCTGTTTCGAAATAAGAATAGCACTACTAGGTACATCTTTCACAGAACATAAAAAGTGTGATTTACATTATTCAGATACGCTTGGCTATCCATCGTTTGCAAATTAAAACAGTTTGAAAAGCACTTACGGCAAGGAAGTAATGAAAAAGACATTGTTTCTGAAGACCCGACGTTCTCGAACTTATTTATAGCGAGATGCACCCCGGGAGACTAAAGTTTGCTACTGGAAAAACAAGAGCTACGCGTCGGGTGGCCACATTACCTGGATCAAACATCCTAGGACTTCATTTTTAAAATAATGATAAAGGTCATGGGTGAAAATCTTAATCTATACGACCGGTTAGCCCCACGGATAGATAAAGATCCCGGGCATGTCAACCTGTCGCAACACCAATAACGAATGGAGAACGTAGACAAACTGTAGGTCTAGCACAACTCACTGTGCGACTTCTATCTCTTGCGAGAACAACTGCCCGTCCTTTTCTGTCACTCACAATGCAACGGGACGGGTAACATAATCTCGCCCGACAAAGTCGCGGCCAGACGTGCCAGCCCCACTGCTTGATACGAGTACCAATAGATTTTTATCAGACATAATCTAAGCTGAAGATGGAAAACATTCAAACAAAGTAACTTTATCTACGTCCCTCAACCACATCACAGACTAAATTCGAGTAAATTTGTAGTTTCATCGTGTAACTTGAAAACAGTGAGCACAAGAAGCACACCGCCATCTTGAAAAACCGCTGTCAGGTAGTGTAGGTATGTCCAAGTACAAACATAAAAGGTTTGGAAGGGCAAATAGGTAATGTGACAGGGCTTATCATCAAATTGACGACACATCATGTTTCATAGCTGTTTCGTTTAATCATATTCTCATTGCATCGAAAGCTATTTTTCTGACTTATTTTCTTAGCTATTTCATTTAAAAACTAACCTAACCTAACATAGCCTATACAACCAACAGTAAAATTGTCCCGAAATTATCCTGATTTTTAGCTTTCGATGAAATGAAACAGTAAAACGTTTGTCGACAATTCAAGGGACTCCGAGTGAGAGACAGTCAGTTGATGAAAAGATTGTCCCTCTTGCCACCATAACGTGGTCGCCGTCAAGGTCACAGGGTGAAGTCGGTAGCCGAGATGGGCCGATAGGGATATCGTGTCCGCGGGTCGCGGCATTGTGCCGAGATGACAGCGTGCATGCCAACCTGCCGCGTCACAGATAACGAATGATCGCGTTCGGAAATTGAATTCGGTTTCGAGTGTTTTTTTTTATCCAAGATATCCTGCGAAGCTTGCTCAACTTCAGCTTCATACAATACAATACAATACAATACAATACAAATATTCTTTATTGAAAACCACAAAAATAGTACAAAGAGATTACAGAAAACAGGTATGGTAGTCAATAATAATAATTCATAATTGAATACCGAGTTTAATATCGTTGAGTTAATTCTTATAAGATCGATTGACTCTAGCAAAAATTAGTAGGTACTGTAAAGCTTTCTCTTGAATCCCTAAATCGAAAAATGGCCTTCACACAACATCATCATCATCATCAGCCTATTTACGTCCCACTGCTGTGTACAGGCCTCCTCTCACAATGACAGGGCTTGGGCTATAAGTTCCCACGCGGGCCCAGTGCGGATTGGGAACTTCACACACACCATTGAATTACTTCGCATGAGTGTGCAGGTTTCCTCACGATGTTTTCCTTCACCGAAATGCTCATGATAAATTACAAATGTAATTTCGCACATAAATTCCGAAAAACCCAGAGGTGCGAGCCGGGGTTTGAACCCACGACACTCTGCTTGAGAGGCCATAGGTCAAACCACTAGGCTACCACGGCTTCCTTCACACAACCCCAATCCCAAATTGGCTAATAACTTTTTTGTTGGGCTTGTGATTGTCAGGACAAGATCTACACATAATACAACTAAAAAACAATATAGTACTTAGTTTATGGAACTGCTACATAATCAGGGTCCTTAAAACACGAGTGTGCGCCTCGTTTCATAATAAGATCACACTAGTGTTTTAAGGCCAAATTATGTGAAGTTGCATACATTTCTTTATCTACACACATATTATAAGTACTCTAAGATGGGCTCAGAAGCCGAAGGCATATATCATACCCATACCTGTCACAAATTTGACCGTTTGTTTTTTTAATCATAGACAAACATATCGAGCTGACGTTTCGTGAACTGTTTTTTTTAATGTAAATTATCACATTATTATTTGTACATGTCGGACTGAACTCGACTTATAGTCATGAGTGATCCGTGGCATGCTGCAATGCTGGTCATTTTCTACGGTTTCTGAACGCATTATAGAGGACTTATGATATGTGTGTAGATAAAAAAATTACGTGAGTGAATTCAGTTTGTAACCTAGATGAAGAACGTCCAGACATTTGAGACTTTAGTGCTTATAGTTGACAGGTTGTCACCTATGGCAAAGAATTGAAAGATATGGAAAGATTGAAGGTATTGGGGCGGTGTTGGAAACCAAGACAAATACCTTAGCAGAAGGATAAGCTTCAATTCAGCTCCAGTTTGGAGGGTCTGTGCTCGTAATAGTACATTGTGTATCAAGAGCGGCAGGTAAGGAATTACGAAGGAGGCTCTAGTAGAAGCCTGAAGTTGAGGTTTGAAGGCTTTCTGAGCTGAGGTTCGTAATTGCCGTACAGCTCGTAACACATTACAATGTCTTTTATCACACTTCCGAGGAAACGTACTAGTTGTCGTAGTGCTGATGGGTTTGTGCACGCCATTACAGCTCTTGGGCGTTATGAAATAGAAAAGAACCAAGGGCTTTATTTAGGGCATAACAGCATAGCCAGGTTGCAGGACCGTTTCACTTTTGCGAGGACACTGCCTTGTGAAGAAAATGTGTGAAATTGTGTGTTTTTTCTTGTATTTGTGTGTCTTCTTGTGAAAGTGAATAAATGTCTTCTTTCTTTTTTCTGTCTTTCATTATTATGGCTATGACTCTTTTTATGTGCAAGTGTGATGAAAATTCATCATCAACATCATTATTATAAACAAAATCTTCAAATTTTACTTTGTTGCCGTTCCCATGTCCTCGTGCCTCCAAGTTCCCTTTCTATTCTCTTCTTATTAATGCTTAATATCCCTTGCACTTTCGTATCCCACAAATAAATTCAGTTTACGTAATAGTATTCGCGAGCGATCCATCATTTGTCGCCCACTAACCATAATGATGATTTGTTAGTTCGTCTGTCTGTTACACAAAAACTTGCAGGGTGAAGTTTTACTGGAAATAATAATAATGCAAGTGCGAGTCGGATTTAAGCTCTGGCAATTCCGTGATTGGATCTAATCATTATCATCACCAGCCTTTCAAATTCAAATTCAAATTCAAAATTTTATTCAGCAAATAGGCAGTTGATTGCTCTTTTACACGTTTTTTTTAGTCTACCAGCGCTTTCGGAAAGACCATGATTGCCAAGAAGAATGCGCCGCAAGAAACTTGGCACACACACTTGGCTTTTGTGTGAGTGGGAGGCACAAAAAAGGCTAGTGATGATGATTTTGTGACGATGATGGGTTCATGGGACGGACTGCGTTTTTTACTAAATTCACAATAATTTTGTAGGTAAATCACAACATTTACTGTACAAATTAATACACAAGGGCAGACACAAAAACTCACAGTTGATTAGAACCTAATAGTCGTATTTGGTCCATTTTGTTCTAATGGTGTCTTGTATAGATCCGAAGCGTGTAGAACGAATGTACTTAATAAGTGGAGTTTCTTAGGCAATTTCAGTGCCCCAACGCTGGGTAAAGATTTTTCCTTTCTTCCGCCTGTCATTCTTATTGAGCGTCTTTAAGTCTCTTTTTTTTAACCCAGACGAAAAAGTGGGGTGTTGTAAGTTTGACCTGTGTATCTGTGTGTCTGTGTATCTGTGTATCTGTCTGTGTATCATAGCTCCCAAACGGATAGACCGATTTCGATGCGATTTTTTTAATCGAAAGCTAGTTTAATCGAGATGGTTCTTAGCTAAGTTTCATTAAAATCGATTCACCCGTTTTTGAAATAACCAACTTTGAAATAACGATGTCGGGAGTTTTTCATCTTTTCTAAGTTGGTTAGGTTAGGTTATTCGTAGGTTACATCGGAAGGTAAACTCTCACGTACCCTGCGTGTTTTCCCAACTCCTAACTCCCATCCCTCCATCATAACCTCAAAAAACGCAATAATTTACGTTTACCAATAACGTCTTAATGAGACAGCATAATGTATAACACGCCGCGGCGTACGAGAGAGCGAGAAAAACAATGAGAGTCATAAATCAATGCGACTTTGTTGACACTGGTTATGAGTCAAACCTTAATACTTAAGGGTGCAAGTTCGAATACTTATACAAACTAACATCGATTGATACTTTTAAAGGAATGTACGTAAGACTTCTTGGCGGGAAACCAGGGCGGTGTTTTATAAAGCTACAAGTTACAATTTACAAGCGGAAGTCTCTTTCTAACAAAAGGTGGTAGAATGAGACTTTTGCTTGTGAATTGTAACTTGTAGCTTTATAAAACGCGGCCCTGGGAGAGTTTATCGTGTCAGACAATCGAATTTTAGTTTCAGTGGATAAAAATATGGTGAAATTATAACAAATTAACTGGCTGATTAAGGCATTTCACGCTATTTGGCTGTGGTGAGCTCGGATTTGATATTATTTTTAGATCCAAGATGGCGGATAGCAGTTCCAAGTAATGGATTAAATTAATTAGCTCCTCCGCGAAGTAGTGCAGTATAGTCATGCAAAATAGCCTCGTCTGTGCAGAGTATTTATTTTCATGCAATTAATTTTCCCGCCCTCCCTCCGCAAATTGAAAAAAAAAATCAACGCAAACGCTACTACGCGCACAGCCAAAACTACCATCACCAGTAAAATAATACCGGGTTTGCGTTGATTATTTTATTTTCAATTTGCGGGGGGAGGGCGGGAAAATTAATTGCATGAAAATAAATACTCAGCGCAGGCGAGGCTATTTTACATGACTATACTGCACTACTTCGCGGACGAGCTAACTAATTTAATCAATTACTTGTAACATGGACCTCCGCAAAGTTACGCCTGAATCAATACAATATTTTTTGGATTATCATCTTATTTAAGAGTGCTACTCTTGTCGATGCAGTTGTCTCCAGACCGTTCTTTCCAATGCAAGTTCTTTCACCTCCCGATACGACACAGCGTCAATCTTCTTTTTTATTTGATCTAAATACTCTATCCTCGGCCTTCCCCTTCCTCTCCTTCCTTCTATCTTTCCTTCTAAAATTTTCATGATTTCATGAATTTTCATGATGATGATTTTCATTTTTTGGATAGCGTTTGTAATTTTGGACGCAAAAAATTTGGCTGTTGTTTAATTGCTACTAAATTACGCTAATACGTAGCAACTCAGCGTTCAACACATCTAGTTCTCCCCTGCGTGTTCTTGCAGAATATATTCAGTTAAACCTGAGCGTGACAGGGCGTTAATTACTTGTCTCTGTCCAACGCCTCTGTCAGCGTGCAACAGAGCATAATTACCTTATGAATCATGCTTTGTTTACACACAAGGGGTTTGGTTCGTGGAGAATTATGACGTTAAGTTTGGTATTCAGAGTCATAAACGAGAATACAGACGGAATTTATGTTTTGGGCGGACTTGTGGATGTTCGATCTTTACCTCTAAAAAATACGGTAGAAGACGCCCTAGGAGGACTTACGCCGATAATATCAGTGATATTCTCCGTAAAGGTCATGTGCGTGGTATTCGGAACCGGCGAGCGTGTATGAAGAGATGTATGAATGTGGAGGAGGCTAAAGAGTTGTGTAATTATCGTAGCAAGTGGCAAGCCTTAGTTTCTGCCTACCCTAAAAATATTTAAAAGGTATATTTTATAACATTCCTGAAAAGTGGATATTTTCATAATACACAGACAAATAATAATTCGACTAAACGTTATATTAGGACATATCTATGTATGCGAAATAATTATATGACCACAATCTTACAAGATTTTATTCGCTGCAATCGTGCCAGTAGTATCCGAACGCGAAACTCATAAAAGTCTATTTTTTGTCAAAACGTTTCGTTGTTCCAACACGTTTTCATTTACACGTTTACGGCTGAAATAAATATACAATAATATATTTTTGTTTTTGAACACATTTCGTTTCTACGCGCGGCGTGATACAGCAGTAAATAAAATATTGGGTGTAAAAACTATGTAAATATTTCATACTGCTTTGTTCTCCAAATAAAACAATACTTTGAAATTTTCATGTCTGACCGTATAATGTTAGCGACTAATATAAAATGACCCCACACTGCGTACCTACCTACTACACTCGGCTCTAACACTAACAGCTGTAAAGCATAATCAAGACATACCTAATGAGAACGTGATATTAACCGCGATTACCTTATAGATTTGACGAGCTCCCGATATTTCGACGCAGTTACAAGCGCCATGTTCACGGGCAGACTCATTATATATTTTTTTTTTTTTGAAAGATGGAGGCAAACCAGCAAGCCGGTCACCAGTGCCCTAAGCACGACTTGTCGAATCCTGCGTCACGTAAAATCGAATAGTAAACTATAACGAGTTTGTATGACGTTTGGAACATCGCCCGCCCGTGAGCGTATTTGGAACTAAAATTTAGTATGAGATTTCTCGATCTCGATACGATAACCGTAACGTAACGCAGGATTCGACAAGTCGTGCTTAGGGCACTGATGTTGAGCGATCACCGCCACCCATGAAAACCAGCAACCCCAAGAGAGTCACTAGTCCGCTGCCGGCCTTTAAGGGAACAATACACTCTTTTTGAAGGCCCCAAAATCCGAGGTCTTACGTAGTTAACCGCGAATCATCTAAAACAGCTTTGAAACACTTGGGAAAAGCCTGAAAAATCTTCGAGACTCGATTCCTGCCCCTAAACTACGAAATTCGAAAATCGAAGTTCGTATCGTGTCTCTCGTGTTAAATAACATTAGCTTGAGAGGGACGGCACGATACGAAGGTCGAATTTTGCACTTCGTAGTCGGGGGGCTGTTCATAGACGAACTTCACCTTGAGAAACAATTATTTCGTATGTCCGTCCGGCTATCGTCCTCTACAGAACGCATTTCTCAACCGATTCTAGTAAATTTTTTTGAGCAGGTTCGATATTTTCTTACCGATTCAGTTTTTGGAAAACTTTCGAAAGAAAAAAAAACGTTAAATATTCGAAAATTAGCTTCCGAAGTAGACCTCGGACACACACACTCACAGAGTCACGAGTTTTATGTCTATAGAATATCGAGTGTGGTCCATTTCTTAGTAAAATACTCTTTTGTTATTCTAGTAGTAGTTAGGTATAGGTATTATGTTAATCTGGTATTTTATCACGTCAGCCGCATGTTTCGGCGTCGACTTACATAATATACGTTGGAATGCTCTATTAGTCATCAAAAGTTGCGGTTACTATGCTACACAAGTTTTTGCATACAAAGGGAGCCTTACTCGTAAGTAAATATTGACGCAAGTGACGCAAGTGTGTAGTCAGCAACAAAAATCGTTCCGCAATCGAATCGAATCTTCGCGGGTGGTGGGACCTTGTGCGAAATCCGTCCGTATCGCCACCACCATCTTACTAATCCTGCCGCTATGGAGAGTAAGCCAGAATAATTGCGAGCACAAGAGGCATTTCATCTTAGCTCTCTAAGTTGGCAACGCATCTGCAAACCCCCCAGAGTTACAGGTGTCTATGGGCAGTAGTGATTACTTACTTCTGGTGACCCGCTTGCTCATTTTCCATCCTCGTCGTATAAAAAAAAGTTCCCGATGGTCAGAACGACCTCTTATGCCGTTCAGATCATTGTGAATCGCTTCGTTTACTTAAATGATTTTGTTACTGAGTGTATACTACTCAGCCGTGGTAGCCTAGTGGTTTGAAGTATAGCCTCTCAAGCAGAGGGTCATGGGTTCGAGTCCGGGCTCGCACCTCTTAGTTTTTCGGATTTCACGTGCGAAATTACATTTGTAGCTTTTCGGTGTTTTCCATTGTGAAAAAACCAGCACACTCCTGCGAAACAATTCAATGGTAATTATGAAGCTCCCAGTACTATACCCAAGCCCTCTCATTCTGAGAGAAGGCCTGCGCCCAGCAGTGGGACGCAAAATCAGAAAAAGCTGGTGATGTGATGACGTGTTATTAAAGAGTAAAAGCATATTACGTTAGCGGGACTCCAAAATATTCCAATAACGTCAAATGTTTGACACTGATGTGACTGACAGGACTGATGGTGATGGCTGATGGGGCTAGAAGGTTCTTAAATGGCGTCCACGGACCGGGAGACGAGCTCTCGGTAGGCCTCCAAGATTTAGCGACGACTTGGTAAAGATCGCGGGACCGCGGTGGATGCGGAAAGCACAAGATCGGTCTGAGTGGAGAGCCTTGGGGGAGGCCTACGTCCAGCAGTGGACGTCTTTCGGCTGACATGATGATGATCATGATGACAATGTTTGACACTTAATTCCAATAATTTTGGCCCCCCTGTCACCTTTTTTGCTATGAAAAAGGTGCCAGGTCAGCAATTTTACGTTTATTTCGTTTGAGGTCGAGTGGCAAACGCTCGACATGCGTATTACCAAACCAAACTTTTTTTCGTTCAAAACCACCTGTTTCGTAATAATTTAATGTATGTTAAAAAGACGCATTAAAACATGAGCCTTGCCACAAACGGCCACACACAGACTGTTTAACTAAATTAATACTAAAAGCATTTTTCAAAGTCTTTATACCCTTAGCCTTTTAGTTTAAAGTTAAACAATTTATGAGCAAAGCTCGAGCTAGGTATATTTACGATAGTAAGAAAACTTGTGTAAGATGCATTACGTTGCGGCACTCCATCGGGTAACCCTTACTCGTTTGCTCCAATTCCACGCAATGTAAAACAACTTACACAAGTTTTCTTACTAGTACAGATTCGGGGTAGAGTTGCCGCAAAAACTTTAAAACAACGTGTGAGCGTGTGTGCGCAGCCTTACGATGAGATTGAACCTCATTAGTTGATAGAGTACGTACTTGTGATAAAAATACATAAGTGAAAAGAAGTAGATTTTCTTAAGTTCCATTACTAGGTTGCGCACCTTGTAGAGGACAGCACGACACCCGTTAATTTACTAAGAATAATTAAGCGAAACATTTCGTAAGTAATATCTTTAAGTCTAATACTAGTGTCTACTATTTTAATTCAAAAACTGAAAATTCTAAATTTTATTCAGCTAATAGGCAGTTGAATGCTCTTTTACACGTTATTTTTTTAAATCCTACCAGCGCTTTCCGAAAGACCATGATTGCCAAGAAGGATGCGATGCAAGAAACTTGGCATGAACTGTTTTTTTTCTAAAAACAAGTTACAATATTATAGCTCTTACAATACGTAAACACAAATGAATTATATAACGGAAACCGGATAGCCTAGTAGTTAGAGACCCTGACTATGAAGCTTGAGGTTTTGGGTTCGATCCCCAGTCAGGGCAGATGTTTGTATGATGAATACTAATGTTTGTCCTCGGGTCTTGGATGTTTAATATGTATATAAGTATGTATTTATCTATATAAGTATGTTTATCCATTGTCTGGTACCCATAGTACAGGCTTTACCTAGTTTGGGACTAGGTCAATTGGTGTCAATTTGTCCCATGCTATTTATTTTATTATTATTATAAAAATCACTAGGGATATCATTAGAAAATATAAATAAGGGTTGTAATAACAGTTTGAAATGATTCGCGGTTCATTACATTAGGAATATTATTCGAAACGGGATATTGACAGCGATTACCTAACTAAGTTTAGTTATAGTTAGGTAATCACGGTCAATATCCCGTTTTGAATATGTCCAATGAAAAGGCTATGTTTGTTTTTAATATTCTTTCATTTACCATCAATTATAATTACTTAGTTTTAGTTGCAGAAGTTTGCCCATTACCACCGGTTCCATCTTATGCGATTGTTGGCTGTTATTTGACTATGGTAACACTTGTTAGTGAGTTTCTGCAAACCTCTGTTTTCGCCAAATGATAATCTCCTTTTTTCTTTTCCGTGATGGTAATTTTCATACATTATGCCGTTTTATACCTCGCAATCCACATCATTCCGGTCCGATTTTGTAAATATGTAACCCCGGACATAAACTTCGCAGTCGGACACGCCATAAAACGGGTAAAAAACCAATCTGCACTCGATTTTAGACTGTCACCCTCTGTGCGCGAGGGAGGTCCTTTTTCGGCCAAACCAATAAACCGAAGCCGAAATTTATTCGTCCTTTTTTCTGGATTAATTGAAGATATCGCTGACGACGAAATCATTCGCGTTGGACAGAACTATGGCTTATATGATTTTTTTTGCCCAAAACCATCTTGCTTTTGTAGCTGGGAAACCAATTTACAAATCTTCAGCGATTGTATTGGTTGGTGACAAGTGTCACTTTTGATTAGCTTTTTGCTTTAGCTAACGGAAGGGTTAAGGTGGTTTTATGAGCAAAAAGCAAACCGATTGGTTTTTGTTTAGAGCGGGGACCACACAAGCTGTGTCCAGGGCATGGAATCAAAAATAGTTCGAGGTTGGATAAAAATTATGGATCAATCTGAACGGGATAAGTCAAATGTTAAAACGAAGTTCAATTTGGCATGTTCAACACCAGATTCAAATACAAAATACCTGTTTTTGAGTGAATAACAGTGCGCGAGTGCTACTTGAAATTCTCCGAAAAATCGAGGTACGTAATTATTTGGTATTTAAATATGATATCAATGCATAAAGACTTACAAACAGTCCTAAAGACTTACAAACAGTCCTAAAGACTTGCCGCGAAGGAATTAGTAAAAAATATTAATAACAGTAAGTAAAGTATTTAAAGTTTACAGGCTTACAAATGCTAACTATAATCTTCGCTTTTAAGCGATAAGACCGCCTATTGTCTACCATACCTGTTTTCTGTAATCTCTTTGTACTATTTTGTGGTTTTCAATAAAGAATATTTGTATTGTATTGTATTGTATAATTACAAATGAGAAATATGATTATAGGTAGATCGTAATGACCCTAAATTTTTATAAACATTATGTCAGATAAATTAAAATGAAATACTTTATTTACATAATAAAAGCAATTTACAATGACATTAAATCTAAGCTTAAACTAAATAAACTACAACTTAAAACTGAATTAAATCTAAATAAGGCCCCCGTGGCATAGTGCCCAAAAGGCTGGCAGCGTTGCCTCGCTGAATAGCGATGCTGATTCTTTGAGAGATAATTAAAATTAAGATTAAGATTAAATAAAAACGTGGTCTTCTTTTTTAGACATATTTGAGTTTTCGTAAAGTAGTTTAATTTTATTTTAGTTTTTATTTAGTACTTAGCTAATTATTGTGTTTCAATAAAGATTCTGATTCAGGCGTTTCTTCGACTGACGGTCGGGTTGTCAACATCGACGACGTCCGCTGAGGATGCCTCGGAGAGAGGCGAAACACGTGTCCGGTACTATTTTACTGGTGGTGGTAGTTTTGGCTGTGGGCTTAGTAGCGTTTGCGTTGATAATTTTATTTTCAATTTGCGGAGCGAGGACGGAAAAATTTATTGCATGAAAATAAATACTCAGCGCAGACGAGGCTATTTTGCATGACTGCACCACTTCGCGGAGAAGCAAATTAATTTATATACCATCACTTGTTTCAATAAAGATTTTAAGCCCAAATAGAAATATAACTTAAGAAAATTATAAATCATTCTTGAAGTAGCAGAGAATTGGTTCAAGTCTCATGAAACAATGGCTACTAATTAGCTACTTAACAACCTCCACAATGAACGAAAAGCACTCGACTCCGCGAACGAAAACGGTCGTTTGATTTGTCCAATGCCAACGGACGGCTTACTGGAAATTGAAACGGCCCCGATCCTCGAGCGCTTGATAAACTTTTTATCGACCACTCGACAAATCTGTACACTAAACACGTAGTGCTATAACCATGAAAACTTACGTCTTGTCGGACACGACTCGCGCATAGCACAACATACAGTGGCCGCGCAAAAAGTTGTTTCAAGAGATCGATTTATTGTAATAAATGTTAAAGAATTCTAATTACCTTTGACATTTGTAAACAATTAAATTCTATTTATTTCAATTCTTTTTTTGTTCTTAATATTATGACGGGAGTAGGATTGCGAATGACACAAAGCTCTTAATATTATGACAGGAGTAGGAATTGCGAATGGCGTATTGCCCCTCTACCAAAGTACATCGCAAACTTACCGACAGCGACAGTTTTAAATGATTCGCGGTTAATTACATCAGACATATTTCAACTACGGGATATGTGATGATGCATATAACTGCGTCGAAATATCGGCAACTCATCTAAACCTGGTAAGGTGTTCGCGGTCAATATCCCTTATTAATAATATGTCTTACCACCTGGGATTATGCTATACGTCGTCGTCGTCGTCGTCGTCGTCGTCGTCGTCGTCGTCGTCGTCGTCGTCGTCGTCGTCGTCGTCGTCGTCGTCGTCGTCGTCGTCGTCGTCGTCGTCGTCGTCGTCGTCGTCGTCGTTCGTCGTCGTTCTTTGCATTGTCATTGTATGTTGTATACGTCGTTCTGTCGCGGTTGTGATTTGGTATGCGTTTGCAGGAAGCTTAAAAAAATCGTCTAAAAATGTTTGTACTACTTTACGTACCTACTGTTCTTTCAATGCAGGACAGACGGACAGGCGGACAGCGACATCTTTTGTCCTAATAGAACTAAAGTGATTAATGAAAAACTGTGCCATTTAGAGACATCGTTTCATTTTTCCTGTAATCGTTACATAAACGTAAATGATGTAGGCAATCATTTCAGGTACTTCTCCCTGCAAACTTTCGGAGATAAGGAGGGGGGGGGCAGTTTTGAAAATAATACGGCTAAAGAAAAAAAAACGTTTGGAACGTGCAAATAGAGATCTTTCATATGATACCCCATTTCACCTGTAGCAATAAAAATAAAGATGATATTAATTATTTGTTATTTCCAAAATATTTACGCAAGCATTATCAGTTTAGACGCTGACTGTACTTATAAACGACCGCTCTAGAAGTAGCAGTAAAATGGTAGTATAAATATAAGCTAAAGGCAACTCTCGTCATAAGTAATTTGTGACTTAAACGCTTCGATAACTTGAAGCGACTTTAATTAAAGGTAGAACTTCTCACCTCGACTAATTATCGTTGTGAAACTATTTCTTAAGAACTGATGATGAACTGTGTAACCAATGTACTTATAAAATTTATTTTAAGTCATAGCACATATCAGGAATCTCGTAGCATTTAGGTAGCACCTGACAATACGAACAGACTTTATTTGTCTTGTTAAGGTCATTTAATTTCATTAACAAATTTTTCGGGAAGTATTAAGTATTATTTTAACGTGGAGAGTTACTTAAAAAGCTTCTCGTATAATAATAAATGTCTCGTTGATAAATGTCAATCCATGTACTTAATTGTAATTTTTTTTTAATTAAAACTACTAATTATGTCATACTTAAAATCAAAGTACCTATCAAAACCATAAATCTTTGTTCCCGTGTTGCTTACTCAATTATTATTTTTAGGTCATCTCTGAATAGCAAGACTCAAGCGCATAATACTTAAGTTATAGTTAACTATCTGGATTAAATAACAAGTAACATATTTTCATTTACAAACCTAGAGTTAAAACTTTATACAAACAAAAGTTTCCACGTTTTTAGACAAAACGTTTTTGACCGTACATTTGTACAACAGTCCCGAATTCCGTAACCGCTCGATATTTGCGCATAAAAAGATCGCTCGCAAATATTTCGAACACGAATCTAACACGCGGCATCATGTCGACTTTTTCTATCGTGTCCGAACGTGTCTGTTTATGCACGGTCCGGGAATACAGAAAATGCGATGCCATTTATAATCGATACCGCATCTTGGGGGGCGATTATACAAGCCATGATAATTTTTTGGGAAGACTGTCATATCATCATCAAACTTACACTCTTGTCGGTGGAGTTTCTAACAATCATCTCTCCTATGGTAGTGGCAGTGGATGGGGCACATTGCTTGCAGAACTGATGATCGATGGGGTCAGAAGGTTCTCGAATGGCGTCCACGGACCGGGGGACGAGCTGTCGGTAGGCCTCCAACAAGATGGACCGACGACTCAGTAAAGATTGCGGGACCGCGGTGGATGCGGAAAGCACAAGACCGGTCTGAGTGGAGAGCCTTGGGGGAGGCCTATGTCCAGCAGTGGACGTCTTTCGGCTGGCATGATGATAATGATGATCCTTCATATAAGCCAATTCCTAGACCTCCTGATACGACACGACACGGCCTTCTCCTTTATCTGGAGGAAGCCCATGCGAAGCTACATGGACCAGATGAAGGGAAGACTGTAAGATTGAATATTTATAAAGTGTTTACTTAAATTTAAACAGTTTATTTTTCTCTCTGCAAACTTCGGAGATAAGGGGGAATGACATTTTTTTATTACATTTTTCATTATAGGTAACTCAAAAATTATGTGGCTTAAAACAAGTAATGTTTCCGAATTTAAAAATATGGCGCTTTCATGTGATACCCCGCATGACGTATTAAATAACCCACCTTTTGACTATGCCCCCCTTTCAGCCCCTGTAGTAAAATAAATAAATATATTTGCGATATGAAAAATATTTGGATTGTTCACCATTTCGGGCATATCGTATAACCACTAATTATAAAAATTACAAATTGTGTAAAAAAACTGTAAATAACGTAATATCATAAAAAGTTAGTAGTACTTATAGATATCCGATCGCCTATACGTACAATACAGTACAAAACTCTCTACTGAACACCAAATAACAAGCAAAACAGAAAAAAAGCCAACCACAGTACGCTTCAAACTTAAATGTGTCTCTGAAGTTGTTCAGGTCCAGCTCCCACATTCCCGCTAGACTCTGACCATCTCGCTCTCCCCACAATAAATCACTAGATTCAAAATAATTTATTGAATCAGGCGTTACTTTGCGGAGGTCTTTGAGGAGGTGTAGTGGAAGTGGTGGCATGTTGAGCGGTTGTTGTTGTGCTTCGTAAATGGCCTCGTGTAGAGTGCCGAAACGCGTCAGCGTTTAGTATAGTGGTGGTGGTGATAGTTGGGTCTGTGTGGCATGTGTTGATTCGTGTAGCAGTGGAGGTGGAGGTGTTGCATGGAAACATACATTTGCCGCACAGATATAACTATTTGTCATTAGTGGTCGCGGGTGAGCAAAGTAATTGTTTTTTAGTTCACTAGATTCACTCCAAGCGCATATGCGTTTGAAAAACTACCATCTGAATATCGATGAGTGCCGTAATACCACCCCCATCAAATTATACAGGCCAGAATGTCCGACAATGTCCGCTTTTGAAGTTTTAACTTCGTGTCGTTAAATGTCCTTTTTGCAGTCGCGAAACCAGTATGAATGCTTTCGGCGGATTCTTGAATTAGCGTTTGGTAGAATTTATCATCGTTTACCTAATAGGGGTCTGGGGGTGATATACATTTTTCGGTGGGAATATCAATGAAGGAGTTATGTACCTAATTGTTCTCGTTTGCAAGTGATGAATTAGAATAGGGATGGCGTAACTGGTGAAACCAAGGGGGCTAGCACGCGCGCCATTTTGTCGCTTGTCGCTCAGTGCGTCCTTCACTGATTCCATCACTATGAAAGGGACGCACTGCGCGACAAGCGACAAAATGACGCGCCGTGCTACATGTGCAGCATCTTTTTTTGAAAAACGAAAGCGGTGCTAGTTCAGTGTTTATTTGAAGTAATATTTAATTAATACAAAACGACGAAAAAAAATGAGACTAGAGCCTGTATATCAAAAATGATAATCATTACTTTAATTTTTGACATTAAATTAGGCAAAACCATTTTTATATCAAGGGCGACAAAACTATCGTTGACTTGCGTTATCTATACCCCCCCCCCCCCCCCCCTCCATAATTGAGATTATTTTAACCCCCCCCCCCCTTCCTGCTCTTCTCCCTATAATGAAAAATGAAATGAAATGAAAAAATCTTTATTATAAATGTTATATATCACTATTTACTCGCTACTAAACATTTGAACTTAATTTTTAATTTAATTTTCATAATGTGAGTAAGCGTTTTCTGTTCCCCGTACTAGTGAAAGCTGTATCACAGTGGAACAGGACACACAATCCTCTTACCTTTTATATATAAGAAAGTTAAAGATATACACCCGAGCATTCATTCATCGAGCACCAAAATAATGGATCAACCAACCTTCCGCGTATTAAGGAATGATTGACAGTTGACAGTTGATTCCATTCACCTAACGAGTGAATGAGTGACCGGGAGCGGTGATTACCATTCAGCTAGACGTGTTATTAGTTTCGTGAGTTTTCTACTTACGCTTGTTGCTGGTAAGGGTGTGTGCGTCATGTAGCTTAAGTTTATGGGGGTGCCGTACCACAAAAGGAAAAAGTAGGTATAGAGGAAAAAGTAGATGTAGGTGTATAAACCATCCATCAATAATGGTTAGCTGGTAGAGATCGCTCTGTAGCGATAAGTTCGAATACTGTTAACGGTAATTTTTTGTGTACCTTTTTATTGCGTTTTCATTGTTATAATAGTAGTTTATGCAACTGCTACATAATGAGGGTCCTTAAAACACGAGTGTGTTTTTATGAAACGAGGCGAAGCTGAGTTTCATAATAGGATCACACGAGTGTTTTAAGGCCTAGTTATGTGGAGTTGCATACATTACTTTATCTACACACATTTTATAAGTACTCTAAGATGGGTTCAGAAGCCGAAGGCATATATCATGCCCATACCTGTCACGAATTTGATTGTTTTTTTTTTTAATCATAGACAAACATACCGAGCTGACGTTTCGTAAACTGTTACACATCACATTATTAATTATTATACATGTCGGACTGAACTCGACTTATATACGTGAGTGATCCGTTTTGTTTCACTATGATTGTAAATTAAGTTGGTTGTCAAATTAGGTACATCGAATCCGATATCGAAAAGTCATTACGACATCGAATTCGATGTCGTAATGACTATTACTTTACTGCTGGACCTGCTGGTCGTGGTGGTTGGCGGCGGAGGCGTCGTCGTGCTGCAATGCTGGTCATTTTCTACGGTTTCTGAACGCATTATAGAGGACTTATGATATGTGTGTAGATAAAGTGTTTTACGGTTTCAGATAAAAAAAAGCGTTATGACCGTCATAGAGTATGACAAACAAACGCTATATTATAACGGCTAAAAGTTTTCTACGAAACAAATACACTTATTGCACTATATTACTTTCAATGCGGAGTCTTCATCACCATATCTTTTACGCCCCACTGCTGGGCACAGGTCTCAGAATGAGAGGGCTTGGGTTGTAGTTCCCACGCGGGCCCAGTGATTGGGGACTTCACACAGACCATTGAATTTCCGAGTGAATATTTTCTTTCACCGGAAAGCTCATGATAAATTAGGTACTAATGTGATTTCGCATATAAATTAAGAAAAACTCAGAAGTGTGAGCCGGGGCTTGAACCCACGACCCTCCGAGGGTCGAGCACGATTTTACGAATGCTGCATCACGTAAAATCGAATAGTAAACGTTGTCGAGTTTGTATGACGTTTGGAACAGCGCCCGCCCGTGAGCGTATTTGGAACTAAAATTTAGCATGAGGTTTCTCGATCTCGATACGATAACCGTAGCGTTACGCAGCATTCGTAAAGTCGTGCTCGACCCTGCTTAAGAGTATACAACTATAGTGCCCCGCCGCTATGAAGTCAATCATGACTTAATTTAGATACTTCAAGCTGTACAATGGCACAGCTATGAAGCTTCTGATTATTGACAATAGGAGAAAAATGCTAGACTTTCTTGTTTGCCAACGCAACAAGCAAGTCTATCATTTTTCCCTTATGGTTAACATTGTCCATAATCGGAAGCTTCATAGCTGTGCAATTTATCAGAATTGGCTTCATACCGGCGGCATGTGGGGCGTCCTGAGGCACGATGGACGGACGACCTCAAGAGGGTTGCTGGCGGCGGATGGATGCGAGGGGCCGAAGACAGAGTATTGTGGCGTGCCATGGAAGAGGCCTATGTCTAGCAGTGGACTGCTGTGGGCTGATGATGCTAATAATGATGATGATGATGATGATGATGATGACTTCATAGCGGAGGGGCACTATTAGGCTACCACGGCTGTTAATATGGAGTATTCCTTACTGGGTCCCCGTGCAGTAGTCAGGTGTGTACAAGTAGGCGTGAATCGTTAAAGCGCTCCGTCCACCCTCCGACAATGAGGCACGCCTGTTGAATCAGCCACGGAGTGTGCTGAACGGAACCAAGAGTTTAAGACTTGTAAAGAGCGAGCGCAGCGAGTGAAGCTCCTCCGTTTCAGCTTTTACAAAAAATATTTCTTATGTCCGGATATCCGGCTGTTCTACTCTACAGGTTTCAATTCTCAATCAATTTTGTATTTGATTGTTTTTTTTTCGTTTCTTTTTTTTGGAGGTTAAAAAAATTATCGAAAATGAGCTCGCGAGGTCTACTACAGCGCACAGAGCCACTATAGTGTAGATTTGATTATTTATTTCAATGTAAACGTAAGAACGTCATAAATAACACGACGACAAGTTAGAAAAAAAAAATTACAAAAACTTATAAACAAATAATATCAATAAACAATTATTGATGTAAGCAATGAATAAAATGTCAAACAAGGTCAAAGAGAATTAAAAACAAATATAAAATATGATGATCAGGTATAATTACTTAAGATGGCTCCCCAATATGGATCGGCATAAAATCTACATTATAATATAACATTATGAATTTCTAATGATATCTAACTATTATAACTAAAATCATAGATAAATTGTTCCTTAGTGCACAACGCCATCCTCTCACACATTGTAACAATATAAATTAGAGTCAAATTAACGTTAAGAAGCGCCTCTACTAGATTACTGTCATTTACACTATTAATGATACAGTATTTATTTATCATTATAGTTGTTAATGGTGGTCGAAAAAAGTTTGTTTGACTATAACCGGGTCTACACCAATCGCGCGGAAGCAACGAATGTTGTGACGTGAAAGAAGTGTGGTTGGTGTGGATTATGTTTTGCGATGTTTGTTTAACTACTTAAAACTTTTTAATTTCGATTTTAGGGGAGTTCTGAAGTCACTTTATTTTTGGGGCTCAGATGACTGATTTTAATCCTTGCGCATTTGACGACCGGATAGCCTAGTGGTTAGAGACCTTGACTGTGAATCTTGAGGTCCCGGCTTCGATCCCCGGTCGGGGTACATGTTTGTGTGAATACGAATATTTTTTCTCTGGTCTTGGATGTTTAATATGTACCTACTTAGGTATGTTATGTATTTATCTATATAATTACCTACGTCTATCCGTTGTCCAGTACCCATAGTACAGGCTTTGCCTAGTTTGGGACTAGGTCAATTGATGTCAATTGTCCCATGATATTTATTTCTTTAACTTTGACACGAACTTCAGGTCCTTTGTTAGTTATTTTCGCCATCTGCCCACAACTTCAAATTGATAATAACTCAATATACGAGTCATAGATATAAATAACATAGCCTCAATTTTATGGTTGCCTTATAAGGCCCGATCTAAGGAAGGTGTTTGTTTGATACAAGCGACTTTGAGTTCTCGTGCCTACATAATAATAATCATAATTATAATTTTAGTGTGTTGTTTGTGCCAGATAGTAACGTGTGCAAACCACCAACGCTACATGACCAGTAAATAGAAATATTTTAATGAAGTCATTTAAAATCTGACTTCTTTTGTTTCTTTGAGGTTTTTTTAAACTTCAGAACTAGCTTTAAGATTCCAACGTTAGAACTATAGTAGTTTATGCAACTGCTACATAATGAGGGTCCTTAAAACACAAGTGTGTTTTTATGAAACGAGGCGAAGCTGAGTTTCATAATAGGATCACACGAGTGTTTTAAGGCCTAATTATGTGGAGTTGCATACATTACTTTATCTAAACACATATTGTAAGTACTCTAAGATGGGTTCAGAAGCCGAAGGCATATATCATACCCATACCTGTCACGGTTTTGATTGTTTTTTTTTTATCGTAAACAAACATACCGAGCTGACGTTTCGTAAACTGTTTTTTTTTTTTGAAAAAAAAAATCACATTAATTATACATTTCGGACTGAACTCGACTTATATGCGTGAGTGATCCGTTTTATTTCACTATGATTGTAAATTACGTTGGTTGTCGTAATGACTATTACTTTACTGCTGGTGGTGGTGGTTGGCGGCGGAGGCGTCGTCGTGCTGCAATGCTGGTCATTTTCTACGGTTTCTGAACGCATTATAGAGGACTTATGATGTGTGTAGATAAAATAAGTTAATCGACTTAGGTCTTTATAGAGGTAATGTTTCATCCACGTTAGGTACCCGTACTAGTTAAGATCTTGGGATAAGTTCGCCCTTGCACTACAGTACTGTATTTATATTGTTTTTAACCGGCTTCAAAATAGGAGGAGGTTCTGGGTTCCACCGTATGTATTTTTTTTTTATGTATGTTCACCGATTTTTCCGTCAATTGTGAACCGATTTTCAAATATTACAAAAAATATTTGAAAATCGGTTCCGGACTAGTTCGTAGTCCTTCCTCTGGGAGCGCACGACCCAGCGGCGGCGAGACGCATACACGCTTTTTATTCCGCGGAAAGTACGTGAAGCCATTGAAATTAGTCGTCATCCCAATTTTAATCGTGATAGTGGATGGTCGGTGCCCCCAAGTTGGAAGACTGTGCTAAATACTGCGTCAACGGTGAGTGTGAACGAGCCTTTACAGAGTAATGTGGTCAGTGTAGTGTGCTACCCTGCTTCTGACAATAATAAAAATGACGACGAAAACGAGGGTAGTTGTGTGCCGCTGTCAGCTGCGTCTAGTAGTCGCGCGAGCAGAGCCGCGGCGCGCAGTATGCGTCTCGCCACCGCTAGGTCGTGCGCTCCCAGAGGAAGAACTACAAATTAGTCCGAAACATGTCGGGCTAAACTCGACTTATATACGTGAGTGATTCGTTTTTATTTCATTATTACTGTTGATGTCGATAATGGCCCATCGTGATGGCCCAACGTGTAGAGGATGCAATAAAAGTGAAAAAGTGAAATCCAACCGTGAAATGTCAGCGTCTTACGCTTGAACTATCAATGTTTTAAAAAAACGGACGGTTCATTATAGTTGTAATGATAATGATTTATAAAGGAAAACAATACGAACTACTAAGCGAAACTAATATTTATGTGTACCTAAGGGTTTTGTTAAAAATTACATTTCTTTACCTCCGACGCAAAAGACGGGTCTTACAAGTTTGAACTGTCTGTGGCATCGGTCGTAGCTCCTAAACGGATGGATTTTGTTAATGGAAAGCTAGTTTAATCGAGATGGTTCTAAGCTAAGTTTCGTAAAAATCGGTTTAGCCGTTTTTGAGATTGCAAAAAAATATCATGGGACAATTGATACCAATTGAGATTCAAGTTGTAACTTGAAGTTTTTAACAGTTTTAGTTAATGCTGGCCCTACCCTATATTTTGCAAGTGGGAAATAATTAAAAATACATTATGAACTAAAAAAACAATTACTTTGCTCACCCGCGACCACTAATGACAAATAGTTATATCTGTGCGGCAAATGTATGTTTCCATGCAACACCTCCACCTCCACTGCTACACGAATCAACACATGCCACACAGACCCAACTATCACCACCACCACTATACTAAACGCTGACGCGTTTCGGCACTCTCCACGAGGCCATTTACGAAGCACAACAACAACCGCTCAACATGCCACCACTTCCACTACTCAGTGGATTGATTCGTGTAGCAGTGGAGGTGGAGGTGTTGCATGGAAACATACATTTGCCGCACAGATATAACTATTTGTCATTAGTGGTCGCGGGTGAGCAAAGTAATTGTTTTTTTAGTTCATAAATATGGACCTCCGCAAAGTAACGCCTGATTCAATAAATTATTTAAAAATACATTTATTTTCGTTGTAACAAGGACCTTAAAATTCTACCTTAACATTTAAGATGCCCTTGAATTATAATGAAAAATTCGGAAATCACCCAAACTTAATTAGATTCACTGTAATTTTATTTATCATTGAAAATATTGTACGTAGGTTAACACGTTCACTCTGTACCTGGAAATGAGAATTTGACCCATCACGTGCACTTATTATTTTTAATTAACAGGTTGGAATTAGTATTAATTATATAAACGAAGGGTGGAAAACTCATTTTCGGAAACCCCATTTCCCATTTTCTTATTTTTCAACAATGCATCACACGTGATACACTCGCACATTAGCCGTTTACCTCGTGCTACACATATGATACATGCAAGTACTAGTTCAATATTTCATTATGAGCCATGCACGTTTGCTGTCATTTTGACAGATATTTTTATCGTATATCTGTGGTCCATGTTGTAGTCTATGCCATTAAATAACAGAAAAAAGTAAAATAAAAGTCGTTTAATAATTGCCAATGCCCATTATTGTTGTTATAAATGGTTAGTGTTTGAAAATGTGGTTGTTTATCGTGAAACGCTCGAAATCCAGGAGTGAACTGATTTCGCAGCATTAACGAGTAAAAGTATGGAAATTCAGAAGAAAGCGATGGCGAAGATTATAATTATGGAAAAATTGAAGGAGGAGAGACTATTGACAATGTAGGAGACTTCATCAATCACGATTATTTTCAAGAATATGCCACACTTACTGAAGTAACAGACTGTGTTGTTTCTGAAGCGGCTTAGTATAGCAGTACCTGAATCAAGTTTGTCGCCACTGTTTGAAAATGAGGAACCTGTGTTGCCAATGCAAAACGGCGTATCAGAGGCTTGGCAGACTGCAGTGTTGCCTATTTCGTCGGAGGTTCGACAGTCTGCACTGTTAATGCCAGCAATTAATGGTTTTACGTGACATGTTTTCGTGGTTTTTTTTTATGTTTTGACGTCTTCGATTTTATTACTTTTTCGTTCAAGTTAAGATTTGGCACAAATACAAGAAAGCAATTAGTTTTTAAATTTTTTAAATAAAAATTTACTTCTATGTTTTGTATTTTATCTTGACAGCGATATCTAGGCAACATTAACTTAAAGTCCTCCGGTACCACGTGCTCAATTCAACCATATTTTTGCTTCATACGTAAATAAATAAATAAATAAATATCATGGGACAACTTGACACCAATTGACCTAGTCCCAAACTAGGCAAAGCCTGTACTATGGGTACTAGACAACGGATAAACATACTTATATAGATAAATACATACTTATATACATATTAAACATCCAAGACCCGAGAACAAACATTCATATTCATCACTCAGTGCGGTTACGAGTACCTATTAGCGCGCATCCACCCGCGAATTTGTAAGAATCATACAAACATCTGCCCCGACCGGGATTTGAACCCCAAGCTTCATAGTCAAGGTCTCTAACCACTAGGCTATTCGGTCGTCACATGCAAGTAAATAAAAACGTTCTAGCTGACACGTGCAAGTTTTGATAAACCCATGAGGTTACATAGAGTCGTGCGTCATATGTGCTACACGAACGTATCGTTAGTACCTCGCAGTGTAACACATATGACACATGCACAGGGAACGTGTTAACTAGCACAAATATTATAGACTAGCTGTTGCCCGCGACTTC
This sequence comes from Clepsis dumicolana, assembly GCA_963691665.1. NCBI lineage: Eukaryota > Metazoa > Arthropoda > Insecta > Lepidoptera > Tortricidae > Clepsis > Clepsis dumicolana. The sequence continues at coordinate 2,219,924 of OY829518.1, forward strand.
GTCCGCGTGGAATTTGTTTATTGTTACACCGCAGAAACTAAGTATAAGAGCTCTATAAGGAATAACAAAATGTCCATTATCTCAGGCATGATGACGTTTAAATCTTTTCACTATGTGGGGAGCCATTCCTGCCTAGAGCCCCCCTCTTTAGTTGCTGATGCAACGTAGCAGTTCGCTTCTAAATCATTGTCTTAGAAAAAAAAGTTGTACTTGTATTATAGATGATTGCTTGGAATCCTCGGAGCGCGAGTCCAACACGCTTGACCGGTTTTTTAAGGCGCCGTTCTTTGTATTAATATGTATGTGGGCACAATTAAAGTCAAGAATCCTACATCTATAACGAAAGGGTACATTACAAATGGCGCTTCTTTCTTTAGCAGCAGCAGAGGCTTGAGCACGAATATTCGAATCCTGCGTAACATAGGTAATCGAGTAGTACGTTATCGAGAAATTCGTATGACGTTTGGAACAGCGCCCGCCCGTGAGCGTATTTGGAACTAAATTTTAGTATGAGGTTTCTCGATCTCGATACGATAACCGTAACGTTACGCAGGATTATTGCCTAGCTAGTGTAATCGCCGACCAGGCCAAGAAATAGGTCTCGATCGCGTTTAACAATTCTCATACTATTCGACACTTTAACGCAAACGCGATCGAGACGTATGTTGTGCTTTTTGATTACACTAAAGGGCACTGATATCGATTTTTCAAGATTTTTCTTTATAGTAAAGAGGCGTTCTAAACGAGCTATATTTTTTCTGCAGTAAGTGACTGGCAACTATAGGAGTCTTTGTCTAGCTTTCATAATAACAGTCAGACAGCAATAGTTGAAGGACACATACTGCAGAAAAACGTTGCAAGCAAATGGTTGCAAGTTTAGAAGCCCATAAGACTTTGGAAAATGGTCGGCAACTATGGGAGAGTCTTTGTCTAGCTTTCATAAAAAGCAATAGTTGAAGGACACTTACTGCAGAAAAATGTTGCAAGTCTAGAAGCCCCATAAAACTTTGAAAAACAAAACGTTTATTTACTTTTTATAGAGAAAAGAGAGGCAAGACCCGGGTGGTACTAATCCTGCCACTGAGCAGCAGTGTTTGCACTGTTGTTCCGGTGTGGAGAGCAAGACAGCCGGTGTAACTACGGGCACAAGAGGCATTTCATCATAGCTCTCTAGGTTGGCAACGCATCTGCAAACCCTCCGGGGATGCGGGTGTCTATGGGCAGTGGTGATCACATACCGTCAGGTGACCCACTTGCTCGTTTGCCTCCCTGGCCGTATAAAAAAAAAAGTAATGTAAAACGTGTACTTACATACATCTGAGTACTTGGATAAGTAACCTAACCAACTTAGAAAAGTTCAAAAACCCCCGACATTGTCATTTCAAAGTTCAATATTTGAAAAACGGGTGAACCGACTTTAATGAAACTTAGCTAAGAACCATCTCGATTAAACTAGCTTTCGATTAAAAAAAATCGCATTGAAATCGGTCCATCCGCTTGCGAGCTACGATGCCACAGACAGATAGACAGACACACAGATACACAGATACACAGGTCAAACTTATAGCACCCCTCTTTTTCGTCAGGGGTTAATAAAATAAAGAATGTTTTCTATTACAGAGCAGAAGGTCGCGGTTTCGAGTCTCGAGCCGACCTGACTTTTCCAAAATTGTAATTTATCATGACATTTTCGTTAAAAGGAAAACATCGCGAGGCAATGCAACGGTGTATGTGAAGTTCTCAATCCGCGAGACCGCACATGGGAACTGTATATAGTTCCAAGCCTTCAAATACTGAGAGGAGGCCTGCCTCCAGCAGCGGGACGTAAATAGGCTGAAGATTGTATTGCACAGGAACCATAGCAAATAAATTCGCAAACATTAATTATTTAAATATTCATTAAGCTGCTTAATCGATACTTCATCCATAGCTCCATCTCTTGCCACTAATGCGTAACTGTAGAAGTTCCGTAGTGGGTGAGCCGCTTGATTAAGCTACTCATAGATGGCGCTAAGGAGAGATCTTCCAAATAAAAATATGACACAAGGCATTGAAAAATTCGTTAGGTACACCAACGTTAAGTATAGCTTAATTGGTGGAGCGTGGTACGGATTACCGAGGTTGCTGGTTCAAGTCCAGCTGCTTAACGGATTTTTCTTTGCATTGTCATTGTATGTTTAATCGATACTTAAATATTCATAACCATCGATACGTTTGTGGTCGAATTTATTTCATTGTGCGTTGCCCTTGTTTAGCTATGCGACTGAATAAGTTTGGTGACTAATGTGTGTGTATGTATTACATACCTTGAGTTATTGTGACTTAGGACACGCATATTAAACGATAAATTGGTACTGCGTTGCTTGGAATAACAATCTGCAATGATCCTTGCGTTGCAATGGGGATGACGGGTTTATTAAATCTCACTGTTATTTAATTTTTTCTTGCTGATTACTTATTTTTTAACCCCCGGCGACAAAGAGGGGTGTTATAAGTTTGACCTGTGTATCTGTGAATCTGTCTGTGGCATCATAGCTCCCAAACGGATTTACCAATTTCGGTGCGGGTTTTTTTTTATCGAAAGCTAGTTTAATTGAGATGGTTCTGAGCTAAGTTTCATTAAAATCGGTTCACCCGTTATTGAAATATTGAACTTTGAAATAACAATGTCGGGTGTTTTTCAACTTTTCTAAGTTGTTACAGACTTCAAAAAAGGAGGAGGTTCTACGTTCCACTGCACGTATGTATTTTTTTAAAGCGTTTTTCAATTAAAAAACATGTCATACCTAATTGTCACCTTCTTACTAATGCTAAAATTAACGAACCACCTTTAGTTGAGTTTAAGACTTGTACTATTATGTATTCTGTGGTTTAAGTCAGTTAAACCAATCAATCTAGTCGGCGGCTTCTGAGTCATTGCCAAACATTCCTGTTAAATATCCTAAATGCAATACTCGAGTTATTGGATTCTATAAATAGGCATTTGACGTTTAATATTCGGCGTGCCGTGACGGCTTCCGGCGCCGGAAGCCGTCAGATTATCGCTGAATATCGCCTTTACTGGGTTCAGTGCCCTAAGCACGACTTGTCGAATCCTGCGTAACGTTACGGTTATCTTATCGAGATCGAGAAATCTCATACTAAATTTTAGTTCCAAATACGCTCACGGGCGGGCGCTGTTCCAAACGCTATACAAACTCGTTATAGTTTACTATTCGATTTTACGTGACGCAGGATTCGACAACTAGTGCTTAGGGTACAGTCACCGGGTACGGGACGTGAGTATCGCGAGATGACATTAGGTAGAGTTGGAATACTTAAAAAAAAAATCTATTTAATTTAAATTGTAAACGTAAACTGTTTATTTCGAAAAGAGAGACAAAAAATCATAAAATACAAAATTAACCTATAATCCTTAATTTGTAGGATTGTAGCAGTTAATATTATCAATCTTGGCATATAGTCGTCCCACGATAACTCTGCAACGAACTGACAACAGTAGAAATCTAAAGTTTGTTTATGGCAACACTGATTTATAGTCAAACAACACGTTTTGAACTTTTGATTAGATTAAACATTAAACAGGTCATCGTTCATTCACCATCCACCATTGAAATACCTCTCATATTTCGTTTTCTAGATTTCTTTTACCGTACAACGGCAAAACCTATTAAACACTGGCAAAATTGTATTCCAATGGACAGAGCCATATTAAAAAAAAACAGCAACTTTCGATTGCTACTATCATTATTATTTTTAATGAAAGAAATGTCCGAGTGACATGACAAAAGTATTACCACAGCGTGATTTTTCTGGGTTGCCAATTAATATCTTATGCAGAGTTATCGTGGGACGATTATATCAATATAGGTAAATACGAACTAGGAGGTAGGACTTAAGGAGGTAGGAGGTAGGTAGGACTTGGAATACCTAATTGACGGGAGCGAAACTTTGATGCCGGTGACAGCCGTATGACGTCAAGCTTCATACACAGTATTTTTATCTAGATTATAGATAATCACTAACAACTTGATAGCCTTGTTTGACTTATCGCATCTGAAGCAGAGGGTCGAGGGTTCAAACCCCGGCTCGCACCTCTGAGTTTTTCGGAATTTATGTGCGAAATTACATTTGTAATTTATCATGAGCTTTTCGGTGAAGGAAAACATCGTGAGGAAACCTGCACACTCCGGCGAAGCAGTTCAATGGTGTGTGTGAAGTTCCCAATCCGCACTGGGCCCGCGTGGGAACTATAGCCCAAGCCCTTTCATTCTGAGAGGAGGCCTGTGCCCAGCAGTGGGACGTAAATAGGCTGATGATGATGATGACTAACAACTTATTGGCCTCCAGTTTACGGATATTTTATTGACGCTTGAGACAGAGACAATTTTTATATCTGGCGGGAGATTGTACCTAACCCAGTGGTATATCTTAATAAATTTTAACCAGGTTATTACTCATTACTGGTCAATGGAGGTTTCCATCCTTCGCTCAACTTAAGTGAATATCCTTCAATAACTATGGATTGAAATAAATACTCATAATAAGAAGAGTATAAACTGAATTGACCAAATTGGATTGTGATCGTCTAGAAAGATTAGGACTCCCTACGTTGTGTAATTTTTTGTTTTAGTAATCCCAAAATTCTTTAAGATGTGGTATGTCTGGATTAAAACAAGGTGTAAGTTTTAGAGGTATTCATGTATTCAAACTAAAGACTTATAATTAAACACAACTAATGTCACACAGTATAATAAAAATAAAACATAACTACTAACTAGTATAACACATTATAATAAAAATAAATAATGTAAGTGTATTGATTTCTGTAGTAAGTGAGTAGAATAGTAGGTAGGGTCTGGGAATGGGAATGATGATACCGGGGCCATCATTGGCCCCGGGCAAGGCTCCAACCACTAATGGAGGTGACACCAGTCACCAACATTACCCCCTCCTTGCTACCTTCACACACCAGCAGAAAAATAATAATAGTTTAGGTTAAATTTAGAGCGCTAACCACGGCGCTAAGTCAACTCTAATAAAGAGACTGGCTAGGAGGAATGAGTAAACCCAATTCCAAGATAGATTTAGTAATTAGATGGAAATACATCCGATCCAACCAATGCTCGTTCATTCTGCTGCGTCACCGTGCATAAAACACAGGTAAAGTTGGGTAATCAGTTGGAATGCCTAAGCATAACCAATGGATTACAAAATATTCGGTATAACCAAGCTGCAAGCAGACAAGGTAGTGTGGGGTCTCGTTAGAACGTAAGGAGAGCGGAATCCACCAGTCTTTTCATTATGCTTTCTCTTCCCACTGAGTGGGCCTCATGGAATAGACATAACTACATCGAAAGGCGATTCGGCAGGTATCCAAAGGTTCATAACAAGAAATAATTAGATAAAGGTAGCATGTAAACATACTACCGAATTGTAGAGTGTGGTGTAGGCACTGAGTATTAAACACAGGTTAACAGCACACGAAAAGCATCTGGTAAAACCGGATGAAAGGTTCGAGTTGCAATAACTTGAACAATTCAATAATTATAGTAACATTGTAAATCAGGCACTCACAAGGAATGGTAGGATTATGATAGACAAATATTTGTCTTGAGTTAAATGAAACACCTTAAGTAGAATTCATTTATTCAGATAATCAACACCATCGCAGGAGCTTCCCAAATCCTACAATGCAATAGTCTCAGATATATTGGTCCAATAAATGGTCATAATATGTTAAGTAACACAAGAGGACATTGGACTCTATTTTGTTCTACCAATAATCCTGGATCAATGGTATACCAAAACAGAATTTTAGATTTGAGTGATTGCGACACTAAGATAATCCAGAGGAAATATCAAAGTCTAGACCTTCAGTTAACACTGACTTGAAGTAGCATATGAATATGTCTTTTACACAGACTTACTGGTGGCAGGTCCGCCTAACCCAGTTTAAGTGTAAGATCCATGTTTCATACTTAACCAGTCATTAATAACCGAATTACATACAGGCAAGATAGCTCTTGACAGGCAATCAAAAGATTGTCGTTCAACAGACATAATGAATGATATGTTATAAACTCAACATAACTATAGTAAGAACTTCACTCACTTAGCCATGAAGAATAGATAACACAATGCTGGCTAGGCCTTCACTCAGGGGAAAACCTATAGTAAAACACAGTTCGATTATGATCATTCCTGGACCATACATCCAGACACTTCGAATCATAAATGTATTATTATAAGATTAAGGCAGCTCCGCATTACACCTCATTTCTACAACATAATGCCGTCCATAGTCTCATTAGACCTTTAGACATTACTTTATAGAAACTACTTCTCACAAATACCTCGCTCTGAATTTCCATGGAACGCTATACAGCTAATCCCTTCAGAACTACACAACAAATATTGTATGGAGTTTGTGTACTGATAGTATATTGTGTGAATAGTGTGTATGTATAAAAATACATAAATGCGTATAGCTAATAGTTTAGTTGCATGTTGCAGGCATATTTTGTATAAATAACACAAATGTATTGTTCGAACGGGTGATGTCATTCTCATAATGGAATCTATTCTGTTAAAATGGATCTAATTTTGCTTACAAAATTATAGAGATTCATTTTCTGAGAAAAACCACCAATCCATTCATACAATAACACAAATTAAAATCTTAACAGAAAATAAAACATTCGCAGTGCAAACCACACAAAGTAAAATATAAATTCCCTAACTTTTCCCTACAAATTGTCCTACTCCCTAGCATTGTATAGTCAGAATTAGAAAGAACCTTAGCCTCCATACTACAGTATGCTTACTATACACTACTCATTACATATTTTATTACAACACAATGAAAAATGAGGCAAAGACTCAATTGAAGTCCGACATACACCCTAACCACAGAAAAGCATGCTTACATACCTTTTATTTACCAAGATTAGGTAAATATATATAAAAATCCAACCTGCATACAAGAACACACTACCACACTAAGACACAACACAAATTGCCCATAATTTCACTAAAAACACCCCTAGCTAGAATCACTCCCTATTGCGAACTGAAATTTAGTCTAAAACCCATCAACTAGACTACCCTCTAAAATATTACCTATCTAGCTAAACTTCTAATACGCGTAATTCAAACCGTCACGGATCTGACTACGGAGTTTGAATCGCCATAGATAAAACCCAGCACTTCCATTTGTATTAAAAACAAATGAAAACCTTCATGCAGTGAGCAAATCCAGGAATTCTAGTTAAATACTAGATTTATTCAGTAACAACTAAATCCAGGATAAATATGCTAAAATAACAATGAAATCCTGCTGAAAATCAGCAACACTTCAGTAACACAGTATTATTGTATAATTAACTGCAATAAACCAAGGAAACACAGGATTGCTCACTAAGAGAAGTTTCTGGCTTTACCTGAAGGCACTCACAAGGAAGGGCGTTCCGAAGACTCGACTCTTCCAAAGCTGATCCGAACCCGACTGAAGACTGAGTAAAACTGTCCCGAAGCTCACCTGGAGCCTCATATTTATAGCTTTTCCGAAGGATCGCAAACATTACCTTATATGGTCATGTCCAGGGAAGCGTTACAACCGAAAAAGCCTCCATGCCCATATTTGGTCCTCCATAAGGAATCGTTCGAACGCGAGATCGCGAGATTACCTAATATGGTAACATATAAGGCACTCTTCGCTTGGACCCTTCGCCCCACCACTTTAGTGATGTTACGATATCAATTCTGAAATATTTTCAAGAAGTGTAGTTTAAATATATTAAACACCTCCAACAGGTTACACAATTGCCTTCTCAATCCTTTTGTCAAAATAAATACTTTGTCAAAATTTGAACTACAACTGTGTAGTATTTTAGTCATAATTTCAAATAAAGCATAAAACAGCAATTAGAATATCTTCTAGATCTTCGAAAATAGCGAACATTTTCCCAACCCTAGCATCCCAACTTTCTTGCAAAACCGTCTCCTAATTGGGGAATTACAACAGCTGAAACATGATTGGCTAATGCTCTAAAACCAAGCCAAATATATAAGGGTCTGATTGGTAGTTTGCAGGACATCAATTATCAGGTGCGAAATTTATTAGAAGTAAATCAAATGCACATTATTTGAATTTAAATTTTCCACAATGGAATTCAAATAGAGAATTTTATTATAATTTGAGATGAAAATTATTAATCAAATCGACTCTGTCATTTTTAGGCTCACAGAAATCATTGACTCAAACAGTCTAGTTTGACTTTAATGAGTGAAATGTTACTTGACGTCTGATCGGTATTTGCTATTAAATATTGATTTACCATAAATGTGTGTATTATAGTAGATAACACAATTAACAATCACAAGTGCTACTTCAGCATGTGACCTCCTCAATGCTTCAGCAACCATGCCTCAAAATACAGGTAAACCTCACTCTAAGTTGAATGATTTCGTATGATTATTTCATAAAATAAAAGTGTATCTTTTAACGAACTACACTTGATGTTACAAAACGATGATCTTTAATGATGTGTTAAACCTAATTTATGTTTCAGGTAAAACTCAAGAATTTATGAACCAAAAGCATTTTTAATCCTATGTTGGGTTTCATGCTATTACTGAAAACGCTGAAAATATATCATGAAACGCCAAATTTTTACTCTTAGTCATGTCCACCTAAATCCCAGGTAAGAGTATAATAGAAATTTCATATCTTAACTTAAACCTCATACTGTTATTTTAATAATATTTTTGTGTTCATATTAGCCATTCTTATAACTTTAACTACAGCTAATTCATATAACCAAATGAGATAAGGTATACTAAATTATAGTATTTGTAGTGCACAAAGAACAGATTTATAATAACAGTACTAATCCAGGTTTTATTATACAAGTTATTAAGACCGCTAAATTGGTCTAATATGGAGAATTCACCTTGATGACTTGGTTAAAATCCATAGGATCTAGAAGACTAATTATTGTATAAATATAGTGTATTGGAGTGTAGGGATAAGGCTTATAAAGATTTTGACTATAAACACACAATACTGTATAATATTAGATGACATAACAATTTCAGTCTCCGGAGCAAAATATCCCATACAATAAATTACTTATATTGAATCATTTAACTAATAGATCCGAAATGAACTAACTAATTCTATTTTAGAACCGATATTAGGAACAGATGTAAGCATAAGCGCTTAGATCTAGCTTGTATTTAAAATGAGAATGAAACATTCAAAATGGTGTTGGATTAACTCGGTAAAAATTTCTATTACAGAGAAACTTTTAAACTACGCCATGGATGTTGAACTATTTGGTATCAAAATTGCCTGTGCCGCTGAAATGAACAGAAAATAAAAGAAATGCTTTATTGGACACGGATTCAATAGACTTTTCAGCTGATGGAGGACATCATAAGAAGAATCCTATAAATGGAACATTTTTATAACTATTTTACATTAGTTAGACCTGCTTTTGCTAGAAGTTCACAGTAATAGTATCGCCTGTTGTAGAATTAATTGCTTATGCTTATAAAACAACAAAAGGAGAATAAATAAACCTCATATATTATACCCTGTTTTATTGATTTTTCTATTACAACGCCATCTATTATCGAGTAGCTAGTTTCCTAATTTTAAACCAATAACCTGAAGCTTTTAGTTCGTCAACTCACTCTAGGTGTCGCTTAAGTATCCAATTACCTCCTACATGGTGACATCTATTGTTGAGTAGGGAAACTCTTTACCCAATCAATACAGCTGTATGATAAACTGAAAACTCTTTCTAATTAAGTGACTAACTTCACTACTCGTCCAGAGATGTCACTAGTTTCTACGCATAAAATGATTGATTAGTTTAATCTTGGGATTATTTATTAAATTGACGAAAGATGTGATTTGGAATAGAATGTATGCTTTTATTAAAGTCAATTAATATTATTTAGAATCGAAAATTTTATTCTCATATCTATTCTTATAAAATATAGCCAATTAAGGCAATATTATAGTAGGTCTGGTACAAGATTCGAAATTTATATTGTCCGGAATGTACGAATGAAATGTATGTACGTAAATAAAGAAAAAAATGATGTTTGAAAACAATTCAGTTTCATGTTTTTCGTTTTCTTGTGGATATACATGTATTACTTACCCAGAAAATGTTGTACTTCGTCAGGGATAGTGCAATACCTCGTAACCAACAAAAGTCATAGAGTTGCAAGTTCGATGACATATTTTGAACTTTCGCCTTCAATACGCGTTTTCAATACGTTATGGTTTTGTTATTTGCAACCTTAATCAAAATGTCGGTTACGCGGTATTGCACTGTCCTCGTCGATTCGTATCATCTATGTCACTATTTTAATGTGTCCTGTATATTTTATAAAAACATCCTATAATTATGTAAATTTTATGGTGTTTCGCTTCCTGCTAATTGCCATTTCACATTTTTAACCCCTGGCGAAAAAGAGGGGTGTTATAATTTTGGCCAGTGTATCTATCTGTGGCATCGTAGCTCAAAAACGGATTCACCGATTTCGATGCAGTTTTATTGGTACTTAGCTAAGTTTCATTAAAATCGGTTCACCCGTTTTTGAAATATTGAACTTTGAAATGACAATGTCGGGGGGTTTTCAACTTTTCTAAGTTGGTTATTATTTAATTGTCTTATATTTCCCATAATAAGTAAGTAATATTAAATTTATACAAAAATACATTGATGTGTTCAGGAGGCGAATCTCATTCGATGCCTATATTAATTATAATTCGAGCAATAATAAAAAAAATACTTTTGCCTGTCAGTACATACATGCATACATACAGTCACGCCTGTTTCCCGGAGGGTTAGGCAGAGACCTCGGACTTCCACTTGCTACGATCCTGACATACACCCTTTGCTTCCCTTAATCTCATAAGATTCTTCATACATGCTCTCCGGTTTTGGGTACTCCTGACCAGTCCTTTTTCATTTTTGCTTGTAAATGCATGAAAAAATCAAGCCTTTTTTTTACAAAAATCTGACAAGTATTAAGAAATCCTGGGATTGCTACGCGTTGCCCTTACGTAATTTTTAACTAGAAATTCTTGATAATTATTTAATACTAAGTACTTAGATTTGTATACCAACGCAACCCTTTACAACGTAAAAGTTTTGCAGCTAAATTTTCGGGCCCGATTACAGTTACAAAGAACTCTTGTAATCAACTTAATGACTTAATTAGAGGCCCTGATTAACACGTTTCCGATTAAGCCTTAATCATAATGCGTTTACGTTTCGGGATACGCAAAAAGTGACGTCTTAAGCTGGCTCATTAAATGTGACAGGAGATTTATTTATTATTTTTCGGGATGCCAGAGGTTAAGGCATGTGACCCATACAACATACCGAAAAAAAAAACAGTTTAACGTATGTCCAAAAGGATATCGTAAAATAAACTGATTTAAATTGTTATGTTATTGTAAATACGTATTTATTCAATTACTTTTTATTCTTATGAGAATCAGTATTTTCAAATAGCGTTCAATACTTTTTTGCGAATATTTGGCATATTTTATAGTTCAGCCAACGTATTGATTTTTTTATCAATTACAATTCTGCCTGTATCATGAATACATTGATGGACTATCAATGTTGATAGTTAGCTCTTGTAACAATTAATTACAATATACTAGTAGGTGCGTTTGCATTATTTATTTTGTTCACACTGAAACAAAAAACTCATCAAAAACATGTCGAAAATTAAATTGACAAGTTGCCATTTGCTATTTCTTATGCTGAAACTTATACGTACTTGAATCGTGACAAATACGGATGCTCTTTTAAATGCATAAAGCAGACAGACGGCAGGCGCCTTTGGCTTATCTATGCACTACAATTATTCTGCCACTTTTTGAGGGGGACGAGGAACACACACGTAGAACACATGTCTACGCTCAAGACAAAATTTGCTACGTTTTTACAAACTCACAGCGAAACTGTCACACAAATGCTAAAAACGCACACAATCAACTGAACAGACCCTGTGCATTTTGCACAGACTTAAATGTTAGAGTTTTGGCAGAGTCCCGGAAATCGCGCGTTAACATATCCATTTCTTTCCTGCTCTAAGTTTAAAACCATTTATTACTTACTACTCCTAAGTAACCAAGTAACTAAAATGTGGTAGCAGTTTCATCGATAAAAAAGCATCACTGTCATTTATTTGTGAAAAAAATTACTGTTCAAAAGTGTATGCAAGTTTTATTGTAGCTACCGCCCTATACGTCACAAGACTCGCAAATAGCTTTACATGTTTCTCAATCAACCTTGTATGGAATAGGAAATACAATGGCCACATATTTTTATGAAAGCCTATGTACATCTTGGGAATAATTAATATTTTTGCACCCGGTATGAATAGGAGAAATTTCTATTTTAAAATGAACTTTACTATGAAGAGCATACAGTTCTAATTTTATTTATTTTTTCGGCGTAGTCGGTTAAAAAGATGTACAATAAAACTTGTGTTACGCATCTGTAATGGTAATGAGACAACTTCTTTTCTTATTGCATTATGACTTCGTCAATACTCAATGGCTTCTAATATGGCGAAAATGCGAGCTATGAAAATAGCGTATGTAAAAGGTTTTTAGAAAAAAGTTCACACGTGGAAATGGGGAATGGTGAGATAAAGATAGAAAATGGTAAGTTGGCATGATAGACAAAGAAGGAGATATAACGTATGAGTTATGTTTGAATTAATGAAAAGTTCAGTTTAAATTAATTGTAGTAAAATGTAAAGTGTATTCTGTCAATGACTATTTTCACGTTACTTGTGTAGCGGACCACATAAATAGTTATAGAAAGGTGCATTAAAAAAAAACACAATGAGGCATTTCTTATAATGAAAATATTACGAAGCAATAATATTCCGACGAACTGGGAGCCTCCACCTTTTTCAGTCTGTTAAAATGTGTTGCTGTCTACTGATACACATTTACGGAAATCCTAAGAGCCTAAGTAGTTCAAATAATTTTTATTTCTATATCGTAGAGTCACGGCAAAAAAGCTTGTTATTTTTTAACTTTGTCGCTCTACGGCTACATACAAAAGTCATACGTCATACAATGATAGGCAAGGTGTGTTAATGAGATAAGGTATAAAAGTTACAAAAAACTTTTGACGCCGATTGTACAGTGTTTGTAGAAAGTACAATAATTCAATTTTACTTCTCACAAATATGTCACAAGTTGTCAGAAGCTTTCGTTGTAATTGAACGAGTAAAAACGTAATAGGTAATCGTATTAACAATTCTCGTAGGTACTAAATTAAAATAAACGTACTTTCATGTTAAATAACCGACCAATTTCGGACATTAATTTATCCTTAATTAAAAACACTTTAATTAATCATCATACTTGACAGAAGTAAAGACTTACTTTTATGACTTTAAACCATTATGCACCGATTCCACAAGTGATCCCAGTACAATCCCACCTTTAAACTCAAGTTAGTGCAGTTCAATATTCAATATACCTTTCCAGATTGTTGGTTTTTTGTTTACAGTATTTTTAATCTGTGGTAAGATTTAATTACTTAATCAAGGTGATAAATAATGTTAAGTACTGTAATGGCAGCTTTTGACAGCACATTGCCTGTAAGCATTTTGCCCTACAGTCAGTGCATATGTAGCTTTATTATTATAAAGGGTTCAAAACCAAAATGTTAAATATATACATAGGCTGATAAACACATTACCCTCCTTTGCGTTACGCAGTGGGGTAAAAAAAATTAAAGGCTTGCTTTGCCCGTACAGAACATTTTTTTAAAGCGGCGTTGTTTTCAATTAATTCAAATTCAAATTCAAAATTTTATTCAGCAAATAGGCAGTTGAATGCTCTTTTACACGTCATTTTTTTGAGTCTACCAGCGCTTTCGGAAAGACCATGATTGCCAAGAAGAATGCGCCGCAAGAAACTTGACACAAAGTCATTTTTTCTAAAAACAAGTTACATTAGCTCTTACAATACGCAACCACAGACAAACTACACAAAGAAACCTCACTCTGTCATTAAAAGATTAAGAGAGAAAAAAAAATACCGCATTTTAGAAACAAATAAGACAAATGTTAAGGAATACCGTGAAATGCACATACAAGCTTGAAGGATCTCAGTGATTTTAAAGAATATTTTTCGTACAGGACTTTTTGCCCTGAAAACTCGACCTCGTTCAAAAGAACATAGTCATCACGATTTTTTTATGGAAATCTCGCCCGTGCTGTTGATATTTTTTGTTAGTACGTCATCAGTAACTGATATAAAATGACTCTACTCTGCTTACGCTGGACTTTTTATTGTTAAAACACTAAAGAAAAGCGGGAAAAATCGTTCAGTCTCGATTCCCGCGATAGACGAACTATTTATAAAACTTAAAATTGTTACGGAACCCTCTGTGCGCGAGTCCAACTCGCGCTTATCCAGTTTTTTCGCTATCACACTAAACGCTTAAAAATTGCAGCAAAACCTATCCACGTACCCATTTAAATACAATAAGACATCCGTTTAAAGTAATAAATCTATATTTAATTTCATGTCACGTGTCGACGAACGACGGCCCTAATTGCAACGGTGCACAGAGCATGGCTAATGGACGAGTAGCCTTATCTGGCGCTAAGATTATAGTCAATATTTTATTTCTTACATGTTTTATTGAGCGATAATTCTAAAATTACTACCTACTGCTGTTTATTTCAATTATTATTACCATTAATTTTTGTTTTAGATAGGTACTTACCTGTTATAAAAAATCGTTTGAAATTAAAAAGTGAAATCGTTTCACCCAAATAAATAACGATATTCGAAAAGGTTTCTCATAAGTACCTATAATACTATTACTAAACGCTATGGAAATGCCGTGATAGCCTATTGGTTTGACCTATGGCCTCTCAAGCAGAGGGTCGTGGGTCAAACCCCGGCTCGCACCTCTGAGTTTTTCGAAATTTATATGCAGAATTACATTTAAAATTGATCATGAGCTGTTCGGTGAAGGAAAACATCGCGAAGAAACCTACGCACTCCTGCGAAGCAATTCAATGATGTGTGTGAAGTTCCCACTGAGCCCGCGTGGGAACTATAGCCCAAGCCCTCTCATTCTGAGAGGAGGCCTGTGCCCAGCAGTGGGACGTAAAAAGGCTGGTGATGAACTTTACAAACTTCACAATTCTTTTAGCATAAAACAATAAACGGGTCACTAGCGTGTCTAAAGTCGAGTTTAGCCCGACATTGTGTCGGACTAATCCGTAGTCCATCCTGTGTAAGCGCACGTGTTAAGTGTTTGATTTGCTGCCGCCGTAGCGTGCGTTGCCGAAGGATATAGGTAGGTACTACGGATTAGGCCGAAACATTTTACTATACCTCACAATGAAACTAGTCAGTAGCTAAATGTCAACATAGTAGGTACTCAAACCAAAACTGTAAACAAAACACGTCCCATATTTTATTAAAGCTCCGGTGCATATGCTCCTTCCTTTATGTCAAAACTTATACCAATACTGCATACACTCCCAAAACTAACCATACACTCTATTGCTTTCAAGATAAGAATGAATTCTAATGACAAGTTGACAGTTCAGATGCAAATGTAAGTGGTCATTTATAAGGGCCAGTTCACACGAGACATCCGGTATTTTCGTATGCCGAAGACATTGGCAATCAGGAAAAGAGGTGCTTGCACTGTAATTTTAAAAATAGAACGGACGAACGGAACTTTGAATATTTTAATAGCAAGCAAGAGCTGAGGTCTGATTATGACATCTGATTTTTGATGATGCGAGTAATTTTTCGAAGACAAAATCTACCGCAGTTTTTCTCCGGCGTTGTAGACCTCCTCTCAAACTGAGAGGGCTTGGGCTACAAGCAAACTGTATGCAGTGTGGGGTCATTTTATATCAGTCACTGACGTACCGACAAAAATACCAACAGCACAGACGAGATTTCCATAGAAAAATCATGATGATTACGTTCTTTTGAACAATCTCAAGTTTTCTACGTCAAAACTCCAATACGAAAAAAGCACTCGAAATATTATTAAAATCACTCAGATGATTCAATGTTGTGTGTGCGTTTCACGGTATTTCTTTACATTTTTCGTTGTAGTTTCCATGCTCCGAAATGCGAATTAGGAAACTATCATCAAATTGCTTAGCAGGTGAAGTGTTACACGGAAAGTACATGTCTCGTCACTTTTTTTTTAAAACCAGATTATGATTATATATATATAAGTTACCACTCAGTTACGGATACAATTATTTATGTAACTTGTGTTTTTTTAACCCCCGACGAAAAAGGGGTTATAAGTTTGACCTGTGTATCTGTGTGTCTGTTTGTCTGTGTATCTGTGTATCTGTGTATCTGTCTGTGGCATCGTAGCTCGCAAGCGGATGGACCGATTTCGATGCGGTTTTTTTTATTCGAAAGCTAGTTTATATCACTTTAAACAAAAAAAACCTCAGAAAAAAAAACGTAAAATAATCCCCAAAAAGCCATGAGTTTTATGGCCTAGCAGAAATATGAAGTCGGTGCGGTGCTAGCGGAATATTCTTGAAATGAAGCACCGACTTCATATTTCTGCTAGGCCATAAAACTCGTGGCTTTTTGAGGATTATTTTATGTTTTTTTTCTCAGATTTTTTTTGAAGGCGGTTTTACTTTTTGTTAAAAGATTTTTTATTTCACAATTTTTAGTTACGTTAATATTAAAAATATTATCCTCCAACTCCTAACCGTTAAGGAGTTGTACTTTCCATAATCACCTCATCAACACGAGATGATGACTACCAGACGCAAGTACTTGAATAGCTTTCGAAAATATATAAAGCACATGATACGTCCCTATAAAATTTGAGGGTTGCCCTAGATTTCCCTGGGATCCCGTCATCAGATCCTGACTTCGTGACAATGAGACCAACTAGAAAGTATACCGTTTAAAACACAAAAAGAATTTTTGAAATCGGTCCAGCCGTCTTCGAATAATCGGGGAACATACATAAAAAAAATAAAAAAATATTCCGACGAATTGAGAACCTCCTCCTTTTTTTGAAGTCGGTTAAAAAAGACGTACCGATACGAAAATCATGTATGGATAATTTAATTACATCGTGCCAAACTTTCAAATCGTGATAACTCAAAAAGTAGCTAATTTTTTCTCTGAATACCTTTCATGTGATTTAATTACACTAAAGTTATTAATAAGATTGAAAGATTTTCTGTGCATTCTTGCTTCAGCGAATAGGTATTTAAAGTTTTATAATACATTTTAACCGGAAAACCATAAAAAAAAACTAAAAAATGGGGAATAACATACAAAAACGTACTGTGACGTCATATAATTTGCACAAATGTACCCTAATGTAGTCTACCACAATTACCACATCCTACTTTGCTTGTATGAAATTTCGAGAACGATTTTTGTTGAGGTAAAACAATTGCTTACCCATTTAAGGAAGCTTTCAGAGCAAAACAACATAATTATATTAAATTAATATTAATATTATAATGATGGTGAAAACCGCAAGAAACTCACTCTTGACTTTATTCCGTTCGGAACTGAATCTTTTTCTAAATGTTTTTTATGTGTAAAATATTAAACTGAAATTAATTAAGTAGGGAAAAACCCGTGAAATGCCGCGACGGGTCGCTAGTATCACACATAAAAGTGAAGTCGCCAAAACAAGCAAAATGACTTGCAATGCTTTCGAATTAGTTTTATCCGATCAATATTTTTATTAATTTTATCAAGCCATATTATTTTCCTTCTCAAGCTTTCTGTAATAGGGAATTCCCTCAAACACAACATAAGCTGTGCTGAAAGTTGTGCTAAGTGTCTTATCAAAGCTTCCCTTATTTAGTACTTAGGCTAAACATAGCTAATATCAATGAAAAAGTAAGGCTGGAAACAGTGCTCGACCGACGGTCAGCGCTGGCATTAGTCGAACGTAACTATATCAATGAAAACGTAAGCCTAGAAACAGTGCTCGACCGACGGTCAGCGCTGATATCCGTCGAACGTAGCTATATCAATGAAAACGTAAGGCTAGAAACATTGCTCGACCGACGGTTAGCGCTGGCATTAGTCGAACGTAGCTATATCAATGAAAACGTAAGGCTAGAAACAGTGCTCGACCGACGGTCAGCGCTGATATCCGTCGAACGTAGCTATATCAATGAAAACGTAAGGCTAGAAACAGTGCTCGACCGACGGTCAGCGCTGATATCCGTCGAACGTAGCTATATCAACGTAAACGTAAGGCTAGAAACATTGCTCGACCGACGGTTAGCGCTGGCATTAGTCGAACGTAGCTATATCAATGAAAACGTAAGGCTAGAAACAGTGCTCGACCGACGGTCAGCGCTGATATCCGTCGAACGTAGCTACATCAATGAAAACGTAAGGCTAGAAACATTGCTCGACCGACGGTCAGAGCTGACATTTATATTTTTTATTTTATTCATTCAGAAAACATTACACAGACATCGGTCGAACGAAGCCATATCAATGAAAATGTAAGGCTGGAAACAGAGCTCGAGCGATGAATACCATCGGTCGAGCACTGAGGGTCGAGCACGACTTTTCGAAATCTGCGTCACGTAAAATGGAATAGTAAACGTTGTCGAGTTTGTATGACATTTGGAACAGCGCCCGCCCGTGAGCGTATTTGGAACTAAAATTTAGTATGAGGTTTCTCGATCTCGATACGATAACCGTAACGTTACGCAGCATTCGTTAAGTCGTGCTCGACCCTCTGTTACCAGTCTAAGTACCTACTCATATCATAAAATGACGTTTCTATTAGACAAAATTCAAAAATCATAATAATAATAAAAAATTAAAAAATCACACATATCGCACAAAAAGGGTCATTAAAATGTAGGGTGGCAACAATACTAGCCACCGTTTAGTACGTAGTCCGCGTCGCGCGCTCGGAAGCGTTCGGCGCACGTTCGTTCATTTCCGCTCACATTCGGATGGGCTCGGGTGACCACAAGGGGTTTAACACAACATAGCAATAGTGGACATTTTTTTTATTACTCTTTTCGTGGAATTATTTTCTTTATGGTAAACTAATGGTAAGATCCTCGTGTGAAATACGACTTCGCCTTACGAGAATTATCTGTTTGTTGTTTGTTTAACCCCCAACGCATGTTATAAGTTTGTGTCTGTGTATCTGTGTGTGGCTTAGCGTAGCTCCTAAAAGAATGGACCGATTTGGATGCAGCCTTTTTTAATCGAAAGCTAGTTTAATCGAAATGGTTCTTAGCTAAGTTTCATCAAAATCGGCATAGCCGTTTGTGAGATATTGAACTAAAAATGTCGGGGGTTTTCTAAGTTGGGTAGGTATTAGGTTATTTTCGTTATGAGAGAGAGAGAGAGAGAGAGAGAGAAACATTTATTCACATACATTCGACACATACAGAAAGATGAAACAGTACATTTAAAAGAATAGAATACAATGGAACACAACTATATTATTTAACAATACAATATGTTTGCACCGAACGATGTGAAATGGGCCCCACTCAGCATAATGTTGCGGCAAGCCGCAACGCTGTTTTTCTGCAGGGCCCATTTTAACCTAATACTAGACACAAAGTACATACACAAACATACACAAACACAAACTGTGACGACACGTTATGTAAAACGAATTTACATACACAAGTAGGTAACGCTAATATTGAAATATCAAATGAAAATTTACGTTAAGTACTTCATTAGGACTTAGTACTTAGTATTATACCACAACGTTTCAGAAATATCGAAAATATTTGGAATTTCCCCATAATTATGGAGTACTCAATCCGAATCGAAAACCTATTGCTTCTGCAATAAAATTAAGGAAGCAAATACAGACTGCAGTTTGGGTTTAGCAAAATTACCTACCTATACCTACCTCTAGGTAGCCGGTAGGTAAGCAAATATGCGTCTAGTTTTGACTACTATGTACAAAATGTTATAAGAGGGTCCTTGTAAACCCAGTTAAACTCAAATGAAAATTACAATTTTCTTCTGCAAATAGGCTGCTAAAGGTCTTATACATGTTTTTAGGGTTCCGTACCTCAAAAGGAAAAAACGGAACCCTTATAGGATCACTGTGTTGTCCGTCTGTCTGTCTGTCAAGACCCTTTTTATCTGGAACGCGTGGAGGTAGCATGCTGAAATTAATATCAAATACTCAAGCCTATAAAAAAAAATTGAGACTTTTGTGAGTGGTTGTGCTACCTTCATACCAAATTTCAAGTTTCTAGGACAACTGGAAGTACCCTTTAGGTTTTCGGATTTCGGCAATTTGTATGGAAACAGCCTTTTTAATGACTGTATCTTTTGATTGCATGTACTTAGAAGGTTGATTTTTTTCACAGCTTCAAGAAGGCCGCAAGCTTGAGTATTTGATATTAATTTCAGCATGCTACCTCGACGCATTTTACAGAAAAAGGGTATTGGCAGACAGACGGACAGACAGACGGACAACAAAGTAATCCTATAAGGGTTCCGTTTTTTCCTTTTGAGGTACGGAACCTTAAAAAAGATGCAATTAATTTTGCGTGTTAAGTATGTAAAGTAGTTATGGTTTGTGATCAATTAGGTGTTTCTTACTTTTCTGTACTTCTAAATGTGCATAATTAATCTTACGAGTAATTAGGTTTTTCCTTAAATAATCTATACCTACCGGAACTTTAAACAGCATCGCAACAATACTCAAATCCGGGTTTTTAAGTTAACGTTCTTAATTAGAAAAACTTACTTATTTCCTTGACATTAAATTATATTATATATTGCTAAATTAATGTTGACGTCACGTATTAATAATTATGGCAATTGCTATTGCGGTTAAACGATAAAACCAATTTCACAAATTAGGAGGAAAATGATTTCTTTATAATCGGGTTATGGGAATTCTGAGAAATCTGTTTGTGGAGATTAATAATTATAATTATTTTACTAATTACCAAATGAAATAGGTCTTAAACGTGTATTTGTAATGCGATTGGCTATATCAACATGATCAATTGATCAATACTATTTAAGTATCTACTGCATTGACTAATAAAGTTGTTCCTCTAATACTCTAATTTTATTTTTATTTAAAACTAGCTGTTGCCCGCGACTTCGTCTGCGTAGATTTCGGTTATCGCTATCCCGCGGGAACCATATGATTTTCTCCGATAAAAAGTAGCCTATGTTATTCCTCAACATTCAAACTATCTTCTTACCAAATTTCATCTAGGTTGGTGCAGCGGTTTTCCCGTGAAGAGGTAACAAACAGACAGACAGAGAGACAGAAAGACAGAGAGACAGCGTTACTTTCGCATTTATAATATTAGTTAGGAAGTTAGGATTAGGATGAAACATTGAACGTTAACAAAACAAAATTACTTCTTCTTCTAATTCTATCCATCGAAATCGTAGTCACCCTACCAAATTCGGAGTTGCCTACAAAATCGTAATTCGGTGCATCTTTTTTTTTCTAATGTCAACGACCTGTCAGGAAGAGGCGTCTGCACGGAACCGGGAAGTGCTTATTGTGCATTTTTTTTTTTAGCTGTCACAGGATATTACGTTTTTCGGCCAGTGCGTTGACACCTTGTCTATTCTTTTTTTGTTACGTCTATGATCAAAGCAATGATACCAAATTATAATGATTTCTGCTGTGTTGCTAACTGGCTGGTTTGCGTAGTTACCTACTCATACATATTTGGATACGTCCATGTTGCTATATTGTTGCTCACCTAATTTACTGGCAAAAAATTGGAACCAGCTTGCAGAGGCCCAAGTACGAATATTCGAAACCTGCGTAACGTAATCGAGTAGTAAACGTTATCGAAAATTTTGTATGACGTTTGGAACAGCGCTCGCCCGTGAGCGTATTGGGAACAAAAATTTAGTATGAGGTTTCTCGATTTTGATACGATAACGTAACGTTACGCAGGATTCGTAAACTTCGTGCTTGGCCTACTGCTACAACATTCCCAGGAGGACCAAGCACATATATTAGAATCCTGCGTAACTTAATCGTTATCGTATCACAATAGAGAAACTTCGTATTTAGTTTCGGTACCAAATATGCTCACGAGCGGCGCTGTTCCAAACGTCATACTAATTTTCTCGATAACGCTCCACTTGATTACGTTACGTAGCATTCGAATACTCGGGGTCGGGTCTCTTTATTAAAAGGAGCCGACCTTACTCTCAAAGGGCCGGCAACGCACCTGTGTTGCGGGTGTCAGTAGGCGTGGAGGTGATTGCTTCCTAACAGGATAAACTTTCTAAAAACTTGGAAAAATCTGTTAGGATAGAATGGAGTTTAATACCAAAATGGCATTCGCCATTTCAAGTGTTTACCCATTACATCAAAATCCATCACGCCAAAACTTGGCCTAAATCTATCAAAGACAGCCATTAAGCAAAATAGATCACGATCCAGCATCGTGATCAACAAATCATCTGTTATATCAGTGAATGAACGATTATGTGGGATGCGTATGCGACGATGACGTCAGAGTCGGCGACCAATCGCGACCTCGCTCCCATATATGGGCACTCCAATTTGATATTGCCTTTAGCGACTAGATCTAAGAACACAGACTTTACGTGTACAATTTTGAACCGTAAATAAGTGAGTTGTAGCGTTTTTCTTAGGTTGTGTCTCTATGTTTGTATTATTTTATTGAGTGTTAATAGGTTTGATTGATTGAAAGGAGCATTTGAACGTTAGGTTGATCAAATAAAAGGTTTGATTTGCGGTCCGGTTACGAACAAATATTATAAACTTTAACTATGCCAAACCTCAAAGTCCTTCGTGCTCCGTATTCTTAGAAAGTAATCCTAAGTTTATGCCTTACGTACGTACGCAGATAAGTTTTCTGTTAAAAATGCCACTTTTAATACAAGTTTTTCATGCTGACTGCATTTTTTTTGTGGACTGTACTTGCAATGTCATCCAATTTACATCTCCATATCAAATTTCAAAACAATCCGACCACTGGAGGTGGATCAAATCTTATTTGTAAGATTTGACCCGAACTTACGATTACATTGCAAGTTTTAAAAAAATTGTAGCGTGAAAAAAAATCTGTCGAAAATTTCATTTTTAATTCAACCTTTTTTGCCAACTGCACTTATTGTTGACTGTACTTGTATTCTCATCCAACTTACATATCCATACCAAATTTTAAACCGATGCCATTAACCGTTGAAGAGTTCCCTTCTGCGGAGACGATCCTCGCCGGACCAACAAGAATATCACTACCAGATTATTTGTATTGCCACCGGACTTGTATAAACATAAGAATGGACAACTTCATCTTAATTGGTTGAGGATACCAGCTTTAAAATTCAGTTGCCAGATTTGACCCCAACATTGCATCCATACAATACTCTACATCATTGCAAATTGATAAAAATAAAAACTTGTAGAACTAAAATACTGGTGTCACAATGCTTACAAGCTTATTTCAGAGTTTCAAAAGCGCTTGGTCGATGCGCCGCAACTTGTGGCGGTTTTCTCTCTCAAAGAATCAGCATCGTTATTCAGCGAGGCAACGCTGCCAGCCTTATCGGCACCATGGCACGGGGGCCTTATTTAGATTTAATTTAGTTTTAAGTTTTAGTTTAGTTATGTAAATACTTAGGTGCGTACAAATAGCACCAACTACTTCGCCATACAGGTCGCTAAGCGACGTATTAACACCTAAGCATCACACAATTGCACAATCCTAGTACACCGGGAGAAAGCTAAAACCGCCTATCTCAACAATCTGATTTATTGCGTCCGAACCCCATTGTCAGCTCCATAAAGCGTGGTTACAACGTATAAAACACTAAGTAGTCCATTCAAGCACAGTAGCTGCCCGAAAAGGCAAAGTTTCGTGTCGATTTGAATTTGGACAAAAACAGACGTACCGTGGTTAATTGTTTTTAGCCCGTTTAGGGACGGCTAGAGACGAATGGGTTTTTTATGTGACTCACAGCGCCCACGTGCGAATCGGAGAGAATGATAATGTTTTAGAGTTGTGAGGTTTTAGTGCGCGGCCGCGGTAGGCAAACGAGCGAAGGATGAAAGAGTTCAGAACTTTTTTTAATACTATAAGGAAGGCAAACGAACAAGTGGATCACGTGATGGTAAGTGATCACCACTGCGCATAGACACCCGCAATCCCGGGGGTTTTCAGATGCGTTGCTAACCCAGAGGGCTAAAATGAAATGCCTCTTGTGCCAGTCATTTCTTCAGCTGACTTACTCTCCGCACCGGAACACAACAGTGCACGGCAGGATTAGCGAGTGAGATGGCAGCGATCCGCAAAACTAACGCATTTTTAAACCCCGATGCAAAAAGTTTAGAGGGGTATTATAAAGCTTGTCGTGTGTATCTGAGTATCTGTCTGTGGCATCAAAGCTCCTAAATAGATAGATCGATTCGGACTAGGTTTTTTAATCGAAGTTCTTAACAAAATCGCGGTTGAGGATAAATTTTAAACATGCAGTAGGCTAAGCACGAGTTTTCGTATTCTGCGTAACGTAAGTACGCTACATTATCGTATCGAAACCTCATACTAAAATTTTATTCCAAATACGCTCACAGGCGGGCGCTGTTCCAAACGTCATGCCTACATATTTCTCGATAACGTTACTTACTTATTCGAATATTCGTACTTGGGTCTTTTACGATGATAATGAATAAACATCGCAAATACACACATAAAGCTGTTTATTTGTATAAATCGGCATGTTTGTTGTGTCCTAGACATATTGTAGACAAAGTCCGGATTTCCGCAGACGGTAGATCGCCTGGGCGGTCGTCTTAATGACATTGTTTGCGTATTACATTTATGTATATTTTATTAAAATACAAAGGTGTGAATGAATTGCTGATCAGTTTCTAAGTTCTAAGAAAGGTTAAAGCTAAGTCACCGACCACACAATCGTAGTTTCAATTATTATAGCACTAGCTGTCTGCGACTTCATCTGCGTAGATTTCGGTTATCGCTATCCCGCGTTAACTATATAATTTTCCCGAATAAAAAGTAGCCTATGTTATTCCTCAATATTCAAACTATCTTCTTACCAAATTTCATCTAGATTGGTGCAGCGGTTTTCCCGTAAAGAGGTAACAAACAGACAGACAGAGAAACAGAGTTACTTTCGCATTTATAATATTAGTTAGGAAGTTAGGATTTTAGAGTTCCTTGCCCTAAGAGTAGAAACAAAAGTACATAAGTAACCTAACCCAACCGACTTAGAAAAGTTGAAAAACCTCAAACAGTTTAATTACAAAGTTCAATATTCCAAAAACGGGTTAACCGATTAAAATGAAACTTAGCTAAGAACCGTCTCGATTAAACTAGTTTTCGATTGAAAAAAACCGCGTCATTCACGTGCACGGAATGTATGGCTTTTAACATGCACAATATTTTTTATAATTCGTGACCTAAAACTTTTTAAATAGCACTACCTGCTTTAATCTGTACTTACCTTTATTCCATTATGGTTGCCTGGTAGAGATCGCTCTGTAGCGATAAGGCCGCCCATTGCTACCTTGTATTTTCTTTGTGCCTTATTTCTTGTCTTGACTGTTATGTGGTGTTCAATAAAGAGTTATTGTATTGTATTGTATTTTTTTAAATACATCTTCTGCCTGTGCCCTCCAATTAGTAAAGGTTGCCAGTCAGCTCAGCATATTTCACCCGGTCTTTGGCGAGGCCGAAAATAATATTAAACATCCAAATCCGAGAACAAACATTCGTATTCATCATACAAACATCTGCCCCGACCGGGTATCGCGGGACTTCAAGCTTCGTAGTCCGGGTCTCTAACCATTTAGGCTCTCCGGTCGTCAATTGTTATTACTTGAAACCTTACTTCCAACACCACACACAAGTGTAATTCAAAATTTTATTCAGCAAATAGGCAGTTGAATGCTCTTTTACACGTCATTTTTTTTGAGTCTACCAGCGCTTTCGGAAAGACCATGATTGCCAAGAAGAATGCGCCGCAAGAAACTTGGCTAAAAGTCATTTTTTCTAAAAACAAGTTACATTAGCTCTTACAATACGCAACCACAGACAAACTACACAAAGAAACCTCACTCTGTCGTTAAAAGATTAAGAGAGAAAAAAAAACCGCATTTTAGAAACAAGTGTAAAAAATAATTATTAGAACAGCAAAACCAGAACACTTTACTTTACTGGCACGTTTTAATTGAGCAGGAGATGTATAGGGTATAACTACTAGCATAACCACCCCACGTTGCTCGTTGTAGCTCTAACAGGGGCTCTCAAAGGATGTACGAGTAATCCTGTCTCCGGCACGCCGCCAGCCCTGGGGGAAATCTTGAGTTTCCCTGCACGACTCGATAAGTTGGCTACATCCGTAGTTTGAAAACTTGGCAACATTGGATTGAAAATGACAGGTCTTTTTCTAGCGGTTGTAGTTTTAAAGGGAAGATAAAATTAAAGAGAGATGGATACGATTTTATTAATGCTGAGGTCTACGAGTATACATATATTTGAATGCCAGAATGTTCATTGGATGAACGATTTTTGGTAAGCGTAATTTAAGTGAGTGAAATTATCTTATGTGGTCAACTATTGCCAATTAAGGTACCATGATAAGATGAGAGACATTAACTTTACTGTCAAAGTTATTCTAACGTATTTATATACAAGTTTGTTTAGTATGTTTTGTAAATATACACTTCTGGGCCCTGTTTCACCAACTTTACAATTGTCATTTTATGATGACAATTCTAACTAAGTTTCTTTGCCAATATGAAGCACTGTAAAACAAAAGGTCTTCAAGTCAGCAAGTGACATCGAATTGTCATTGAAAACTGACATCTTTGTAGAGTCGGTGAAACAGGAGCCTGGCCTCATCACGTTACATTTAATGTGCTAAATACAAAATTATTAAGTACCCCGATGTATTTTATGCATCCTTAATGCTGGCGGTTTCTTTAACATTTTGGTGTAGTGTAGTTCCAAATTTGAATAGCGAAGGGAATGCGTGGAAAATTTGATAAGTTCAAAATGACGACGAAACGGCCAATACTGCCTAAAAGGTTTTGCTACATTGAGTTGCATTAGAAAAAATCGTTGTTAAACAGCAACAATTGAGAGTAACTCTATCTGACCAAACATTTATTAATAACTTCTTGTATGTACCTACTCAAACTAAAAATTAAAACACAAACGAAAACAAACTGCCCCCCTCCCATTGTAAGACTTAATTCGTGTAAGACCCCTCACGCCTAATAAATAATATTAGTACGACTGAAAATACTGGAAACCAATGATCTAAGCAACCATTGCGTAACCACTCTGCGGTGCAACCACCCCACCACTGCTCACCCCCACTAGAAGAGTTTCCCACTTTCCCACCAGCGTGAAGTTGCCACGGGTGGGCGGGGCGAGGGCGGGGCGGGGTGTGGCACCTCAGTCGCCGCCGAGACGCCGGCGCAACTACTATGTCACTCCGCTTCACGCTTTCCCGCGTAAAGCGAACTATGATTTTTTCCAGCCAATCAAACAGGTGCAACGCATCTATAATTAAGCGACTGACCTTTACCTGCACTATTTGTCGCCACTCATGACTTATTCATGCGTACTCTTTTTGCGGTACGGGAGTACGTAAACACTACAAAAAATTGCTGTGACAATTGGAGCCGACTCTTCAACGATTATGGTCGGTTTTCGCGTGGGGGCGACGAGCGTTCGCTGGGGAGAGGTTACGCATTTCAAAAGACCGTATGCGGCAAGGGTTGTTCAGGTCGTATGGCCTTTTGGTTGCTGAGGTATCGATATGGTAGATATTATAATTGGCGCCGCATTGTTCTGGTTGCAATTTGAGCTCGGGAGCGATCGGCATGCGTTCGGAGGCAAAAACCGATACGTGCGTCGAAAGAATCGATAGATTATTGTTTTTGCGGAGCGCCTCACTAGCCAAACGACATTGTTCATCCGAACGTCAATTAGAGGTAATGACGAACGGTATATTTAAACACCGATCGCGACTGTTTTTTTTTTTAAGTTGTGCTTTATTGGATGGGAATTTGAAATAATAGTAAAAATTAACGGAAATGATTCAGGATGTGCAAAAACAAAAGTAATCAGTAATCAGTCACTTATTTGCTCAAATATGATAGGTACATAGAAAATGGTTTACAAACCTAGTGCTACAACGTTTTATCAATATATGTACAAACCATAAAGCAGACAGATGGGAGGCGCCTTTGGCTTATCTATGGACTACAATTTTTTGCCATTTTTTGAAGGGGACGAGGAACACACACGTACAGCACACGTCAACGCTGCTGTCAAAATTTGTTACGTTCCTACAAGCGCACACTAAAACAAAACTGTCACACAAATGCCAAAAACACGCACACAATCAACAGACCCTTATCAAATGACCAGACTTAATGTTAGAGATTTGGCAGAGGGTAAATCGCGCGTTAACATCTCCATTCCTTTCCTGCTTTAAGGTACAAACACATATTAAATTAGCCATTGTGTGATTAAAACACGACGCTTAAAAAATCTATGTAGGGTAACGATAACGACCCAATGTTTAACACCGTAACTCCAATAATTTAGACACTGCTTGCTATGAATTAAGATTGTGTCAACTCTTTGGGCAGCGTCCGGCCACTTAATAATTCGGTAAGGAGTAGTTCAGAGTAAAAATTGATCATATTTGTAAGACTGTAGGGTACACTAACGATTAAAAGTAAGTTAACATTTTATATTGTACATAAAAAGGAAATACAGATAATGAGATACAAAGTACAAAGGCGGACTTCACTCTTCAATGTATCTCTGCCAGTCGCCCTTTGAGTAAAATGCCCGAAATAAATGACATTAACCATTATTATTATTTATCATAAGTCATAAGTAGTGATAATAATGTCCGAAATTATTATTTAAGTCATAAGTAGTGATCGTTGAATGAGGCGGTAGGTAAGTACATCACAAAAACAAGGGCCCAAAAAAAAACGAACAAAATGGGGTGGCCCCCTGCCTGGTCTGAAGCCCAACATTACAAGTCACATCTGTGAAAATACCCTTGTAAAACACAGAAAAACTATCTGGAATTTTAAATAAAAATCTAGTTGAAGAAACACGCTGCCTAAATTCATTAAAAAACCGGCCAAGTGCGACCCGGACTCGAGCACCGAAGTTCCGCTTAAATTCGTAGGTACGTTAATAGTGCGTCTATGTCTATCATGCCAGAAACAAATCTTGAAGATTTTTCCCTCTATTTCTATATGACATTACGCACTTGACACGCGCTTTTGACTTGTGTTTTATCCTGTTTTTTGTGCAATAAAGTGTTTACTTACTTACTTACATTAAATTCAGCATGCTACCTCCACGCGTCCCAGAGAAAAAGGGTCTTGACAGACAGACGGACAACAAAGTGATCCTATAAGGGTTCCGTTTTTCCTTTTGAGGTGCGAAAGCCTAAAAATCGATCAGCAGTTTTGTAACAATACAAAGATTTATTGATAAAATCAGGCTCATAGCTCGTTAACAGAATCATATTGGTGCCAACATATTTAATTCGAATCACGAATGACCCCTGTAATAACATTTAGCTTTGTGGTAAAATATTATCAATTGCGTATAAAAGGAAAATCGCTCGTTACTAACCAAGGGGCCTGAAGCAGGAAAATTAAAATTAAAATGACGTAAGTCCATCAAACGGTCAAATCTCGACCTAAAACCGGTGGGTACTGCAATGTTATTTGTGCAATGAAATTTCCCTTGGAAACCGAAGGTAACAAATTACTGTACAATTCCTTATTATATTTCAGTTATCAAAGCGTAAAACTCGATCCTAACAGTATACTATCAAGACAAAATTATGCTTTCTCTCTCCAATTCTAGTTACCTTAGCAACTTTTTGAGTTGTCACGATTTGAAAGTTTGGAATCCATACAATATTCGTGTACATCTTTTGTTCAAATGATAAAAAATACAAGTTACATAAATATTATATTTGTATAAGTACTTATTTACAATGTCAAGTAACGGGCATTTACATGGAAATACATCAGCAACAGGCCTCGTCAACTAGCTTAACCTAAATTACAAGACATCATCAGCAACAGGCCTCGTCAACTAGCTTAACCTAAATTACAAGACATCATCAGCAACAGGCCTCGTCAACTAGCTTAACCTAAATTACAAGACATCATCAGCAACAGGCCTCGTCAACTAGCTTAACCTAAATTACAAGACATCATCAGCAACAGGCCTCGTCAACTAGCTTAACCTAAATTACAAGACATCATCAGCAACAGGCCTCGTCAACTAGCTTAACCTAAATTACAAGACATCATCAGCAACAGGCCTCGTCAACTAGCTTAACCTAGATTACAGAACATCATCAGCAACATGCTGCGTCAAAAAACCCTAACCTAAAACCCCCCACCCCGCATCGTACCCGGCTCGAAGGTCCCCATAATACCAGCAGCATTACCCCGCTGAATGGCAATGGAGACCTGTTGCACCAAATACGACCCAGAGCGAGGGTCACAATATAAGGAGGGTATAAATATTTGTATATGTAACTGGATGGTAACTTATCTTATAGTCTATTGAGTGCTCTACATTTTGAGATTAAAATATAGAACTAAAAAAAAAAAAAAGGATAGTTTGGAATTTATAAAATATTAGTGGGTACGTTGGTATTGTCATTAACTAAGTTGAGTACATGGTTTACATATGTCAGTAGTGGAAGTGGTGTTGATTCGTGTAGCAGTGGAGGCGGAGGTGTTGCATGGAAACATACATTTGCCGCACAGATATAACTATTTGTCATTAGTGGTCGCGGGTGAGCAAAGTAATTGTTTTTTAGTTCATAAATATGGACCTCCGCAAAGTAACGCCTGATTCAATAAATTATTAAAATATAGTTTTAAAAAAAGTATCAAGACATGTTCTTTACGTGTAGGTACCCTTCATATTTTAGATACGAAAGCGTAAAACTCGATCCTAACAGTACTAAATGACAAAAAACTTTCGCAACTCTATTTGACATAAGGTAATGCGTATGTACGGGATGTCTTCAAAATAGCTGAACCTCTAGTGTCTTTTTTAACCCCTGACCCAAAAATTAGGTTTTTTGACACAAGAAAGTCTTGACCGCGTTCGCGTTAGCGTATGAATTACTTTGGGCAAAGATAATGTATTATTATGGGCGAATTGGCAACGCCTTTAGCTGCACATATGGACAATTCGACAGTACTATTCCCATAGTATTTGAGGCTTCGAAGCAAACGCGTTCGAGACGTATACATATTTTTGGAACTCGTTTAGCGGTGAATCTGTCACTCACTTTTCTCGGCAATTAGAAAACGCAAATACTTATATTAGTTTTGCTAATACAAATTAAGAAAATGCTAAACAGTGTCTTCGTTTTACTTAAAACGTGATTTGAACGTAATTTTTTAGGGTTTAGTACCTCAAAAGGAAAAAACGGAATCCTTCGTCAGTCTGTCTGTCTGTCAATACCCTTTTTCTCTGGAACGCGTGGAGGTAGCATGCTGAAATTAATATCAAATACTCAATCCTGCGGCCCCTTGAAGCTGTGAAAAAAATCAACCTTCTAAGTCGACGGAATCAAAAGATACAGTCATTAAAAAGGCTACTTCCATATAAATTGCCGAAAGCCGAAAACCTAAAAGGTACTTCAAGGTGTCCTAGAAACTTAAAATTTGGTATGAAGGTAGCTCTTACAGCACAACCACTCAGAAAAGTCGCAAAATCTGAAATTTCTATGTCTGTCTGTAGATTTCACAGACCAATATAAGTTGACCCCACACTGCCTACATTTTGCTTAGGAGCAGGGCTCTGCTAACACTGCACGTCTTAGAACACTGGGGAAAAGCGTTAAAATCTTTCTACGGTGCCCTCGTGCGCGAGCCCGACTCGCACTTGGGTGGTTTTTTTTTATACTATAAGGAAGGCAAACGAACATGTGGGTCACCTGCTAAAGTGATCATCACTGCCCATAGACACCCGCAAACCGGGGGGTTTTCAGATGCATTGCTAGCATAGAGGGCTAGGATGAAATGCCAGTGATTTCCTCGGCTGTCTTACTCTCCATACTGGAATACAACAGTGCAAGCACTGCTGCTTAGCGGCAGGATTAGCGCACAAGGACCTACCACCGGTATAAGTTTCTAATCTTAAAATAAACTGAGTTTAGGAGCTCGTAAGGGCGGCGACAATGTTACGTACGGAACCAATCG
Organism: Clepsis dumicolana; assembly: GCA_963691665.1. NCBI lineage: Eukaryota > Metazoa > Arthropoda > Insecta > Lepidoptera > Tortricidae > Clepsis > Clepsis dumicolana. The sequence continues at coordinate 2,252,233 of OY829518.1, forward strand.
TTTGCAAGTCCAACTAGCATTTGTCCGGTTTTTTACTTCATCATCATGTCAGCCGAAAGACGTCCACTGCTGGACATAGGCCTCCTCCAAGGCTCTCCACTCGGACCGGTCTTGTGCCTTCCGCATCCACCGCGATCCCGCGATCTTTACCAGGTCGGCGCTCCATCTTGTTGGAGGCCTACCGACAGCTCGTCTCCCGGTCCGCGGACGCCATTCGAGAACCTTCTGTCCCTAACGATTTACTTTCTTGTAATAAATTATTTATTTTTATTACAGCAACCTTTGGTACAAAGAGCCCATTTTAAATTAACTCCCTCAGTACAAACAGGTTTGGCAGTGAATTTCCCTTAGTAGCTAATTCGACTAAACATTTTTCATCTTCCCTCCGGTAGATTAAAATTTGGAGAAAATTTCGCTGCAAATAATTATTTTTAAGGGCTTTCCTTTGAAACAGCACTGTTATTTCCAGTGGCAATTCAATTTAGATTATAAATAAGGAAAATAATCTATAAAAGTGTCAAGGTAAGGATTCTTTACTTTAATACCACTTAGCTGATTTTGTTCACTGTATTTTCAAGATAATTAGGTTTTTATTAATCTATTTATAATTCCTGCATCTATTTTCCTGAAGAATAGTTATTGTTTTTTTTTAGGGAAAGCACGTTCTTAAGTTCTAATAGGGTAACAATAAATGAATTTTACGCAAAAAAATTTACAGTAGGCAACAGCTGATCTTAAACCACTATAATACTGTACCCATTAATAAATATTTTCAAGACTAGTTTTCAAGATATACTTGAATTTAGTATTCGACTGAGAATGTTTCAAAATAAGAACAAAAGTGTATCTTAATTACAATGATTGCTTGTCACCTTTTTAGGGGTCCGTACTAAAATGTAAAAAGGAACCCAGTGACTCAGTCTGTCTGTCCATCACAGCTTATTAGATCAGGCCCGTATTTTACCATCTTTACGATTGTCAGTTTTATATGACAATTCGAACTACATTTCTTTGACAATATGAAGCGCGCTAAAACAAAAGCTCTTCAAGTCAGCGGTTGAGACCGAATTGTCATTGCAAACTGACAATTGTAAAGTTGGTGAAATAGCGGCCTGAAGCTACAAAAGCTGTCGACTGCGAAATTGGTACTTAGCTAAGGTAGACGCTCAAAGAAGATTATAAAAAATTTAACTTAGGCTGCTAAGTCATGTGGGGTACCATAATTATATTAATGAGAGAATGTTGTTAGCAGATTAAAAAAAATCATTTAAATTTAGATCGCATAGTTTTCGACTTTTGATGAAAAATGTAAGAAACTCCGTTCTCCGAAGTTTGCCAAGAGGAAAATCTGATTACAATTCTATAGAATATGAGTTTGGGTATTTAGGTATCGGAAAAATATCCCTAATTGTATACAATAATTGCCGATTCTTGTACAAGAAACTTGTATAATGTAAATGGGCCTGCAAAGTCAACTTATTGTTCATTATTTTGAGACTCTATATTTTGTTCAACAAGGCCTTAACTTAAAGACAAACCCAGAGAAACTTCACCTTCCGTCACGCGATTGCCCTCTAGAACCTTATCTATTTAGTTAAGACTGAAAAGTGCCAACTACTGAAGCAGTGTCGGAGATTGGGCCATATACCTTGCTTGACTATCGTGGTAATATTCAGTTCACTGTGGTTTCTAATTCTAACACTGCACAGAGTCTGCAAAAATTTACCAACTTAACTTAAGTGGCAGTGGGCGAGGCATATTGCTCGCAGAACAGAACTGATGGCCGATGGGGTCAGAAGATTTGTCGAATGGCGTCCACGGACCGGGAGACGAGCTGTCGGTAGGCCTCCAACAAGATGGAGCGACGACCTAGTAAAGATTGCGGGACCGCGGTGGATGCGAAAAGCACAAGACCAGTCTGAGTGGAGAGCCTTGAAGGAGGCCTATGTCCAGCAGTGGACATCTTCCGGCTGACATGATGATGATGATGATGATGATGATAGAGTCTGCAAAAATCCCACACCAACCTTACCCACCATTAATTGAATAAGCCACAACACAACAATCGGGAAATCAATAGACGAAATAATTGGAATAGCGTACGTCTCTATCTAACGAATTTCTAATTTATAGTGCGCGATAGCGGGCGGCTGTAAATCCGCGCGTGCGCATCTAATCGTGCCGCGCTATCTAGCGGCGCCTTTGCGAACTCCGATGCAGACGCGCCGCGCAGACGCGGCGTAATCTGCGGTGCTAGGTGGTGATAGCGTATAATTGTGCGGCGGAAATTGTAGTTTAATTCTTGTCCTTTGTAATTTTTGACCCCGGACGCAAACAGAGGGGATGTTATAACTCAAAAGATTGACCGCTATGTATCTGTGCATCTGTGTGTCTGTCTGTGGTGCCATAGCTCTTAAACGGTTGGATCGATTTGAAGGCGGTTTTTTAATTCGAAAGCAGGTTTTCTAGCGATGGCTCTTAGCCAATTTTCATTAAAATCGGTTCACCGGTGTTAGAAATATTGAACTTTGAAATGACAATGTCGGGGGTTTTTCAACTTTTCTATGTCGGTTAGGTTATTTCGCTTGTATGTAACTATGCTATGAAAAATATGAAATTTTATAATTCACTATACACAACAATGAACGGTAACTTGATTTTCGTACTTCTATACTTACTTGGTTTTTTTTTAACATTTTGAATTTTGGGTTGTTCTCAATAACTCGATAAGATGATAAAAATTTGATAAACTTCGTGGAACAAAAAAAAAATTGAAATACATAAATGAATAATAGTTAAACGTGGTCTATTAACTCAACTGAATCTTATTACAATAACTGGTAAATATCATCATTTCAATTTCACACTATATGTCAACCTTCTGAAGCCAAACATGGAAACTTGTCAATTCACACATTATTTCATACAGAAAACAACTCACTTTTCTTCAATCCATTCAAATAACTTTTACGAGACATTCGTTTCTTATGCAAAAGCGTCAAGCTTTCTTTTGATCGATTCTATCAATCCAAACTGCACTTTAACTCTGTAGCACAAGACTGACTTTAGAACTGGTTTTGCCGTTTCGTGACTGCATCACATAAAAGCTTTGTATATTAACTTTGTATTGTAATGACATGTGTTTAAAGAACTCAGTATATTTTAATACTGTTTCATCCTTAATGCAAGTAATATTTTCTACCTTATCTCAAAGGACATAGGATTTAAATTGAGTTTAGTTCGATTAAAGATTACCATGGCATATAGTTCAATACCGTGGAGTAATGCGTTATGTTATTGATGATTTATTTGAATAAGTAAATAATAATAATATCTCTTTGCTTAGTAATGTGGTATGTAAATATACAGTCAGCAGCAGAAGTAGCTAAGCAACCGAAGCGGTCACAATGATCTAAGCACGGCTCTATTGTTATAGACATAAGAGCTTGTGCAGATCATTGTGACCGCTTCGGTTGCTTAAAAGTAGCTAAGCAACCGACGCGTTCACGATGATCAAAGCACGGCTCTATTGTTATAGACATAAGAGCTTGTACAGATCATTGTGACCGCTTCAATTGCTTAGCTAGGTACTTCTGTTGCTGACTGCACTTATGGCGTTTTTTAGTGTTTGGTATTCATTCATATTAATAGTGTCGTATTGTTGTAATACCTACTATTAAACAAACGGAACCATGATACGCTGTGGAAATTCTGCTTGCAATGTTGTGTTCCGGTGTAGAGAGTAAGACGGCGGAAGAAATCACAAGCACAAGAGGCATTTCAACTTAGCCAACGCATCTTTGGCAACGCATCTGCAAACCCCCCAGGGTTGCGGGTGTCTATGGGCAGTGGTGATCACTTACCATCAGGTGACCGTGCGCGTTTGCCTTCTTTATCGTATAAAAAAACTTGTTTATTTTTTTTACAGAGCAACAAGAGAGCAACAGTGCTAGGGCCCCATAGATATAGATGACTACTGGCAGGAAGAGATTCTCGAATGGCGTCCGCGGACCGGGAGACGAGCTGTCGGTAGGCCTCCAACAAGATGGAGTGACGACCTGGTAAAGATCGCAGGACCGCGGTGGATGCGGAAAGCACAAGGCCGGTCTGAGTGGAGAGCCTTGGCCTATGTCCAGCATTGGACGTGTTTTGGGTGGCATGATGATGATGATGATAAGACGCCGGGGCCCCCGTTCTTACCAATACACACCCCCACAAAGGAACTTACAAAAATCCAACGTTAGTGTTGTACACCAGCCGGTAATCGAACATGTCGATATCGATTATGGTGTCGCGAGTCGATAAATCGAACTGTCGACGCGCATGCGCTAACGAACCGCTTTCATTAAACGTTCGATTACACAGCAGTGTGCTGTATTAATGAGTTTTATAAACCGTTGGATTAAATAAACTTTTTGTGCTTTGTTTTGGCGAAAACAAATTCCAGGGGTTTGATACAGAGTTTGGGGAAGCCTTTACTAACAGACGAAACTTTCATTTTTAAATGTTTCGACTAACTAGCGAATAAAATAGATAATTCAATCTATCAGTTAACCCCTTAAGTCATTGTAACATTTTTAACATGAAACTACCGTGAGACTCAATCATAGTGAAATAAAAACGGATCGCCGCCGCTGGGTCGTGCGCTCCCAGAGGAAAGACTACGAATTAGTCCGAAACATGTCGGGCTAAACTCGACTTATATACGTGAGTGATCCGTTTTTATTTCACTATAATTGTAACATAGCAAGATTTCGTGAAGGTAACTCGCAAAAAAATTTTTTTTTTTAAATTTACCGGACCCAGTATTTGTTTTGGTAAGAAAACGTCTTAAATTAAGAGATTGTGTGGAATTATCGTCATTATTAAACAAAAGGGTAATTTAGCTTAAATTTACCAAAATATCGGGTCAAACGGGGCGATTAAGTGAATTCGGCGCGAATATCGGCGCGTTGCGCGCGCGCAAACACGCCGCACATCGCCGTAATTGCTGCGCTAGGGATGGGACGGCTGTCGACAGTGAAAACTATGTAAAAAAAATTGTTTAAGTAATTTTAGTTCTGTTTATTTATTTTTTATTGTACTCATTGGGGACTAATATTAATTTTCAGCAGATGCAGTTATCGATCTGTTTCTTAAATTTTTATATTGTTTTGCCTACTGTTGCAAACGGATATAAAAAGTTTATAATAATTTAAATTTAACACCATTGATGATGATGATGAACGAGAATCGTACACAACTGTCCAAATTGAGCTATTTTCACGCGATAAAGTAGACATGAAATCTGCAAGTGTTTTAAAATGTAATTTTGTGTGCACATGTTTAAAAATCATTAAATAACTAGCAGTATTTTTTATAATTATTTAGTAAATTCATAGTAGATTCTATACTCACAACAAAAAAAAACTCAAATAATAACAACCCAAAAAAACCGCCAAAGAACATCACTAGCCTCAAGTCGATAATTATGAATTGTTCATTTGTTTCCGCGTGGCACCGCCGCGAGCGAAACACATAACTCTCTTTTTTCCCGTCTGTACTTTCTTTTTTTGGAACATCTTCGTGAAAGTACATTGCGGAATAAATTGTCGGGCTTGATCGCGTGGGCTACGGTTAAATGTTTAATAAAATTACTGTGATCACAACGATGAAAAAAAAATGCCACTGTGACTCCATCGTTAGGTCTAAAAACGTTTTACGTAATTGTGTTGTAATAAATTATTTCAAAAACAAAAAACCGACTGCAAAAACAATTAACTAAAAAAGAGTAAAAAAATAGCCCATTGTACACACATTAATAGTAATAGCACATAAATAATAAATAAATAAATATCACGGAACAAATTGACACCAATTGACCTAGTCCCAAACTAGGCAAAGCCTGTACTATGGGAACTAGACAACGGATAAACACACTTATATGTATAGATAAATACATACTTATATACATATTAAACATCCCTTAAAGGGATAAGTCCGCCTTTGTACTCAAATGTTATTGTTGTAACTTGTGTTTTATCCTATTTTTTGTACAATAAAGTGTTTACTTACTTACTTACTTACTTACATCCAAGACCCGAGAACAAATATTCGAATTCATCATACAAACATCTGCCCCGACCGGGATTCGAACCCGGGACCTTAAGCTTCATAGTCAGGGTCTCTAACCACTAGGCTATTCGGTCGTCAGACATTGTAGTACTTTATCCATAACTTGAATATTATAAGGAGTGCAGCCGGGGGCAAACTAATATTCAACGCATGTTATGCGTAAAGTATTTATAATGAGCTAATTAATGATGTAGATTAATGAGCTAATTTTCCACTTTTTATTTAGTTAACTATTTTAGCAGTCGGTTTTTTTTTTATAATTTTGTTTTATGTAAAGCTTCTCAGTACATGACAGACTGAAAAATACTAAGAAAATGAATGTGGGTCGGACACGCGCACCGAGAGCTACGTATCTTAATGTATTCGAATAAGTTTTGTGACAACTTGCTTCATGCAAAATTTCATGAATCTGAGTCAATAAGAAGTTCCCTATGGCTTTTGATTTAAGTAAGTATATGACGGATAACAAGTGTAAATACTATAAGGATTCCGTTTTTCCTTCAAAGGTCCGGAACCCTAAAAACTAGACCTTCTTCCAAAGTTCAATGACCCTGGACTAAGAGTTAAGAGCGGTATCCATCATCACCTCAGCCCTATCATTAGTCAAATTATCACCTACAGCTACGAGTTAATACTGTTTTTTATGCTCCCATTACGGCGGCGTAACACAAATGTTTGTTTAAATCTGTTTGAAAGAGCAAATTTTGTGTGGTGCAAGTCAACGGCTTATTGCACACTAAGTACTTTTTTTTAAGCTAAACTACGATAACAATTTTTTTTGTAGTGCGAGAGCTTACTGTAACTATTTTCTGCCGTACGAATAGGCCGGCTCGTCCGGGGAAGTACCACTCTCTCACAGAAAATCAACGTGAAGCAACAGCACCCCTGTTGCGTTACGTTCGGTCAGTGAGAGTGCCGGAGGCCGGACCCCCCCCCCCCCCCTTTCCTCTATCCCTTTACCTACTTACATTACACACATTAGTATAAGTACTCTAAGATGGATTCAGAAGCCGAAGGCATAATAAACCTGTCACGAATTTGGCTGTTTTTAGGGTTCCGTACCTAAAAAGGAAAAAACGGAACCCTTATAGAATCACTTTGTTGTCCGTCTGTTTGTCTGTCTGTCTGTCTGTCTGTATGTCTGTCTGTCAAGACCCTTTTTCTCTGGAACGCGTGGAGGTAGCATGCTAAAATTAATGTCAAATACTCAGGCCTGCTGCTTCTAAGTCAACGCAAACAAAAGATACAGTCATTACAAAGGCTATTTCCATACAAATTTCCGAAATCCAAATACCTAAAGGGTACTTCCAGTTGTCATAGAAACTAGAAATTTGGTATGAAGGTAGCTCTTATAGCACAACCACATAGAAAAGTCTCAAAATCTTACATTTTTATGTCTGTTTGTAGATTTCGCAGACCAATATAAGTTGACCCCACACTGCGTACATTTTGTTAAGGAGCAGGACTCTGCTAACACTGGACTTCTTAAAACACTGGGGAAAAGCGTTAAAATCTTTCTACGGAACCCTCGTGCGCGAGTCCGACTCGCAATTGGCCGATTTTTTTAAATCATAGACAAGCATACCGTGCTGACGTTTCGTATAGACAATTTTTTTTCATTGAGACCTGTTTTTAAACTGTATTGCTTTTTGAAGGCTAAAATTGACTCTCGTAATGAAGGTCTCATAACGTGTAGATGAAATAAAATAATAAATCTTGTAACTTGTGCCAAACGCTAACAATTTCAGTGAATGACAAATAAGAAACTGAGATTACACCCCTGCCCGATCATTATTGGGTAATTGATGCCGCAGTCGATCGATTAACGATCTATTCCGACGATTATCCGCGTCCAACGATACCTTTTTGTATCGATTTAATTGTTGAGTGCGATGAAGGACCCGTGTTTGTTAAAAGCATCGGGCACTGGTGTTTAAAAAGTAACATGTCATAATTAGGGTTTTTTTTAGAACACATAATCATAGATTAGATAGATAGATGGAGCGACGACCTGGTAAAGATCGCGGGATCGCGGTGGATGCGGAAAGCACTAGACCGGTCTGAGTGGCGAGCCTTGGGGAAGACCTATGTCCAGCAGTGGCTATCTTTCGGAAGACATGATAATGATGATGCAAATGAAGTAAAATGAATGGATAAACTTAAGTGTGTTAAAGTGACGTTTGCCCCTGCATCTTTTGCACAATTGCCGTTTTCAGTCATCTATTAGTATTCATTGGATCCAAATAATTATTAATGCTATAATAACACTTATCTAAACAGAAATTACGTAATTTACATTTACATTCAGGCATGTCAGAATTCCTTATTTACCTTTCTTCTTTCCTTTATACCTTCTTGATTTAGATTTTTGCCTCTGTACTCAAATACTGTTCTCGTCATGTATGTGATGTGAAAACATCACCTTAACACACTTAAGTTTATCCATTCATTTTACTCCCTTTGCATCATCATCATGTCTTCCGAAAGACGTCCACTGCTGAACATAGGCCTCCCACAAGGCTCTGCACTCAGACCGGTCTTGTGTTTTCCGCATCCACCGCGATCCCGCGATCTTTACCAGATCGTCGCTCCATCTTGTTGGAAGCCTACCGACAGATCGTCTCCTAGTCCGAGGACTTTTGCATACCTAACGCTTATCATTGTAACCCTGTCAAAACTCTAGCATTCTTACAAGGCTCTGCACTCAGACCGGTCTTGTGCTTTCCGCATCCACCGCGGTCCCGCGATCTTTACCAGGTCGTCGCTCCGTCTTGTTGGAGGCCTACCGACAGAGCTCGTCTCCCGGTCCGCGAACCTGAGCATATCTATAACGTTTATCATTGTAACAGTTTCAAAACTCTCGCGTTCTTAACAAACACGGTGGCTTCTAAGCCGTTAAACATATCTAATTACCACATTAACTTGATACGAGGGTATCAAACATATGCATTAAAAACGCCCTAAAGCGTATATGAAGTTAAACAAATTAAGTGCACCAGCCATATGTTAGTGTCACGTCAGCGAGAGCGCGTTAAAGCTCGTAAATCGTCATTTTGCCGTCTCCCGCGCACTTGACGAGGTAATGAGTGAATATATCAAGTGAAGCCGTAGAAACAGCGGAGAAGCAATGGGCGGTAATCTATACCTATAAAACAGTACCGTGACTGAGTGACTGACTGACAGATAGCGCACAGCCTAAATCACTGGATCTAGAGACTTGAAATTTGGCAAACATATACCTTGAGTATCCTGGAGGTGCACTAAGAAGGGGTTTTATGAAATTCCCACGGGATAGGGAACTAGCTCATTTTGAAATATTAATATAAGCTAGTACCATATATCTTGATTGAATCAGGCTTTACAATGAATTTGCTCACCCGCGACCACGGTGTAAGATAGCCACGTCCATGGGACAAATATGTATATTTTCCTGCAACATCTCCGCCCACACGAATCAACACGTCATCGTCACACAGACTAAACTATCACCGCTACCACTACACTATACGCTGAACTTTACGAGCCCAATTTCAAAGCACCAAGCCTCCCGTTACACGTGCTGTCGGTTATAATAAAATTGGTTCAGAAGTTCCAGAGATTAACCCTTACAAACAAACAAAGTATACCTCTTTATTATATTAATATAGAAGTATCTTTCTTGTTCTTTCTATAGAACTATCAAGACGGAGCGGCGACCTAGTAAAGATCGCGGGACCGCGGTGGATGCGGAAAGCACAAGACCGGTCAGAGCCTTGGAGGAGGCTTATGTCCAGCAGTGGACGTCTTTCGGCTGACATGATGATGATGATGATGATGATGATGATAGAAGTATCTTGGATATGTTTATCGTTTTAACTCAACCGACGCCTATTGAGTAAAAAAACGACTGACCTATCTCTATGTAAAAGTAGCAAACTTCGCATAAAAACACGCGAAGTTTTACAAATTCCTCGCACCATGACGAAGTTAAATGCCAAACAAAAAGTACGGTATTCCGAGCTGAAATAATAACGAGAAAGTTGCATCGAACTTATCGAAAGGTCATTAAAAAAATTATCAAAGTAATTAGCGGCTCGTGTTTGATTTGAATTGAATGGACTCCGATTAGTTTGCACGAAAGATTGATTAGTCGTAAATCAACTTAATTGGTAAAGGGTTTGCGTGCAGTTTTTTAGTGTTAGGTACTAGGTATTGAGCCATTTGACCATAAAAAAACTACAAATAGTGTTAAGAAAGGAATGAATTCGAGTTATTGTTATCTATCGCCTTTGCCACTTATGCCATGGTGATTCATCGTCATTATCATCTGAAGCTTTCATCAACCAAGTTGGTATAGGCCTCTTTCAACTTTCCTCAGCATCCAGTTCCTGTTCACATTACTGTTAGTCCTTCCAATGCATCTGAGGTCTTCCAACCATTCTCCGATCTTATCATGACACTCGGGACTTAATCACGTAAATCATGGCCTCGAAGGAAAGGGAAGGGAAGGGAATGAGAAGGGGAAGAGTCCCGTCGAGACCATGGACATATTTTTACGTGATTCAGTCTCCTATATTCCCACGGTCTCCATTCCAATAAAGCCTTGCACCACGTGTCTGATTTCCGGGCAACATGATCAGCCCATCGTCATTTTAGTTTGGCTATAATCTTTACAATATCCGAAACATCGCTTTCCTCAATCAATTGTTTAAAAAAGGCACAGAGGCAAAGGGAAAACAGTAACAAAATTAAATTTTTATTCAATAAGTAGACAGTAACCTTTTTTGACATCAGTCACGAACCTAATTGATCCACCTCATGTCAAAAGACTGCGTGGCCCCACACGACAGTAAAAGAATTTGCAAAATAAATTGACAAAAACTTGACTACCGCTGATTATAACAATCATAGACTTAAAAAATTGACATGCTTATCGATTGTTACGATAATTGAGTAATGGCGCAATCGGTATGCCCTTCGACAGGGTTCTATGTGCGATTAACTTTGTTAGGTTTTTATCACTTGCGACTTTCCGGGTATTTTTTTCTTAATTTGACTTTACTAACTGTATCAAAGATATTTGACTAATATTTCTGTGCCCCCTGTAATACCATAATAGAGTTTTAATTTTTTAACTAAAAATCAAATATGAACTAAAAAACAATTACTTTGCTCACCCGCGACCACGCGCGTCGCGTTTGGTCGCGGGTGAGCAAAGTAATTGTTTTTTAGTTCATAAATATGGACCTCCGCAAAGTAACGCCTGATTCAATAAATTATTTAAAAATCAAATGTTGTCAGTTTTTCTTTCAATAAAGTACGTTTATCATTAAAGTAACTCTTAGAAAATCAAGAGTCTGGTTGTCACGTGTCTGATTGTACACAGTCGAAAACATTCATACCTGACTCACCACGGAGCCGCATAATATCTTGAGAAGTAAAATTGCTACGACATTTACTATGAAAACATTGTATGGTACCTAAGTTAGGAGTTAACGCCTTCGTGTAAGGAATGTATGGTACCTAAGTTAGGAGTTAACGCCTTCGTGTAAGGAATCTGAACTGATCTTAACTACATTTAACCTACAAACGGCTTCTCAGATTCGCGTTTACAATTAAGGTCATTGCGGATTAGCGGCGCGCGACAGATTTCATCGATTTAATCAATTATCCGGAATCGATATTAACATATCGATTAAGCAAAATTGTTTCCAGCTTCATTAATCGAGTAATTACAATTAATTTGTACGATGATGGTTACTTTAGCTGGACATTTTGATTTTGAGGTGTGGCTCCTTACGTAGGCAACTTGGCCAAGCTGCTGCAAAGGAAAGCCTTACTACTTACTTACTTACTTATCTCTGGTAATTTCCTTTTAAACTTCACTATATTATGCACTACTGCTCTGATTTTTTTTCACATTTCCAAATACAACAGAGTTTCACTATATTATGCACTATATAGTGAAACTAGTTTCTCTAACGGAGGGGGACACTTGACTCCAAAAAAAATGAGCATTTCATAGCTAATTATTTCGCAAACTAGTAACTCAATCGGAAAATGATCTTCGAGCACCCGATTAATTTTTTGACTGTTGGCCTAAAATTCTTTGCCAAGTTTTTCTTACTCACCAGGTTAGCTGGAAGAGATCCCTTTTTAGGGATAAGCTCGCCTTCGTACTGCATTTTTCTGTTTTGGTTTATTTATTGTAATTGTTTTGCAATATTATGTGGGATAAAGTATTTACATAGGTACACACATTTTCTGCCTCTAACTATTATAAAGCGACTAGCTTATGCCCCGCGGCTTTGCCCCGTGAAATATTTCAAAATGGGCTACTTCCCTATCCCGTGGGAATGTCGAAAAACCCCTTCTTAGTGCACCTATAGGATACTCAAGGTATATGTTTGATAAATTTCAAGTCACTAGGTCCAGTGGTATAGGCTGTGGATTGTCTGTCAGTCAGTGAGTCCCGGTACTATTTTATAGGTATAGAATAGATTGTACATAACTCATATAATACGCCATTTTCATAAAAGTCCGTCGTTACGTTTCACCAAGTACTTATAAGACAGCCCCTTAAGCAAATGGGATCATCTGTCAATCAACACACGACGTCCTGGTGAACAGCTGATGCATTACGCATCATGCATGCGGCGCCCCGCTGGGCCAACATGCCACCATGCTAGGTTCAGTTTGACGGGAAGAGCTTAGGGTGGCTACTGACTTGGTGATACAAAGCGTTACATTTTTAATCCCCGACGAAAAAGAGGGGTGTTATAAGTTTGACCTGTGTGTCTGTGTATTTGTCTGTGGCCTCGTAGCTCGCAAGCGGATGGACCGATTTCGATGCGGTTTTTTTTATTCGAAAGCTAGTTTAATCGAGATGGTTCTTAGCTAAGTTTTATTAAAATCGGTTTACCCGTTTTTGAAATACTGAACTTTGAAATGACAATGTCGGGGGTTTTCAACTTTTCTAAGTTGGTTATTTAGGGTTCCGTATATACCCAATGGATAAACTAGAGTGCCACAAAGGAACAAACATACATACATACATACATAGGCTGTTAAACTCATTACCCTCCTTGCCGTTTCGCAGTCGGGTAAAAAACGGGACCCTATTGCTAAGACTCCGCTGCCCGACCATCTGTCTGTCCGTCAGTCCACGGGGCGTAGCCAGGTTTTAGTATAGGGGGAGGGGCGGGGGGGGGGAGGGGGTTCAAGAAAGTAATAATGTAGGTAATAGTTAGTAATCAATGAGGTATGCCTTACGCCCTGTTCTTATTGTAATTCTATTGAATGTTAATATCTGAACAATCCGGGGGGGTTTGAACCCCCAAAACCCTCCCCCTGGCTACGCCCGTGCGTCAGTGACCAGGCTGTATCCCATGAACCGTGATAGTTAGACAGTTGAAATTTTCACAGATGATGTATTTCTGTTGCCGCTATAACAGCAAATACTAAAAACAGAATAAAATAAATATTTAAGTGGGGCTCCCATACAACAGACGTGATTTTTTAGATAGTGACATCTGTGGACTAGTAGTGTAACTAGGCAGCTATCTCATTGAGCTTGACTCTTAGATAAACCGCTACTCGCCACTAAATGGAGCTGTCAATCACTCGCTTTGTTTTATAGATACTAGTGCGGAACCCTTCGTGAGCGAGTCCGGATCGCACTTGACCGTTTTTTTTTTAATTTTTATAGAGGTTTTGAACACCTTAGGTGTTCTTGTCAGCCTAATAGCGTTGTATTTGTCAAAGCGAAACGTTTAAAGTGACCGTTCGGAAGTCCAATGACTATACTCGGTATGAAAGGACCTTACATTTAGGGGTGGTAGGACTTTGTACGAGGTCCGTCCGGATCGCTACCACCATCTTACTCGCTAATCCTGCCGCTAAGCAGCAGTGCCTGCACTGTTGTGTTCCGGTGTGGAGAGTAAAGACAGAGCTTGTAAATACGGGCACAAGAGTCATTTCATCTTAGATATCTAGGTTGGCAACGCATCTGCAGACCCCCCGAGGTTGCGGGTGTCCATGGGCAGTGGTGATCACTTACCATCAGGCGACCCACTTGCTCGTTTGCCTTCCTTGTCGTATAAAAAAATTACTAGTGTAAAAGTACCCTTAGCATGCAGGTAGACCGCTTTAAGAGCCCACTAAGATGTCAAAACGTGTGAGTATGTCTGTTCGTCGTGTTTACCGTACGAGAGGCTGAATTACGAGTATTGCTTACTAGATTATTTTTTTACGTGATTTATTCAACCGGTTAGTTTTCCCAGTATAATTAAATGCCGTAATACATAAATATACCGCTCTGTGTAAATTCAAGCGATTATACCTAAGTGGGTGTATTTTATATACATTAAAATATGATATGCTCGTCTCAGCTAAATGTCAGAGCATAGACGATTTCCTAACTGTTGTTTGATACCATTTATGACACTTTAAGATTTCCAAAGGTCGTAAATAAAGAAACAAAAAATTAGCATGAGACATTTAAATAAATAAATAAATAAATATCATGGGACAAATTGACACCAATTGACCTAGTCCCAAACTAGGCAAAGCCTGTACTATGGGTACTAGACAACGGATAAACATACTATATAGATAAATACATACTTATATACATATTAAACATCCAAGACCCCGAGAACAAACATTCGTATTTATCATACAAACATCTGCCCCGACCGGGATTCGAACCCGGGACCTCAAACTTCATAGTCAGGGTCGCTAATTATAATAATGATAATTTGACACCGATTAACCTAGTCCCATATTAAGCTGAGCTTGTGTTATGGGTACTAGACAACGGATAAACATACTTATATAGATAAATACATGCTTAAATACATATAAAACATCCAATACCTACACTCGAGAGCAAACATTCGTAAGTATTCTACGTACAAATATCTGCCCCAACCGGGAATCGAACGTCAAGCTACGTAGTCAGGTTCTCCAACCCCTATGCTATTCGGTCATCAAAAAATATCAACATCATCATCAGTCCTTCTTACGTCCCACTGCTGGGCACAAGTCTCCTCTCAGAATGAAAGGGTTTGGACTATAGTTCCGACGCGGGCCCAGTGCGGATTGGGAACTTCACACACTCCATTGAATTGCTTTACAGTGGATGTGTAGGTTTCAAATGTAAAAAAAAATCGCACATAAATTCAGAAAAACTCAGAGGAACGAGCTTGAACTCATGACCTTCTGGTTGAGAGACCATAGATCAAACTATAAGCTACCACATTAACCTGCAAATATTAGATTAGTGCCCAGTACAACACAGAAAGGACGTACTTTCAATCATCAAAATGATCTACCAATAATTCTACCACTTTTAACATGAAACTACCGTTTACGTCTCGCCACTGGCGTGGCGTGTGCTCCCAAAGGAAGGACTACGGCTTAGTCCGAAACCAGTCGAGCTATACTCGACTGACATACGTGAGTGATCCGTTTATCTTAACTAATATTATAAATGCGAAAGTAACTCTGTCTCTCTGTCTCTCTGTCTGTCTGTTTGTTACCTCTTCACGGGAAAACCGCTGCACCAATCTAGATGAAATTTGGTAAGAAGATAGTTTGAATATTGAGGAATAACATAGGCTACTTTTTATTCGGGAAAATTATATAGTTCCCGCGGGATAGCGATAACCGACATCTTCGCGGACGAAGTCGCGGGCAACAGCTTGTTTCACTATAATTCTACCACTCGCACGAAAAAAGCTTATTGTAGTTGGTAAGCCAATTCTAACCGCGCGACAGTCTTAATTAGGTACTGTGAGCTGGTGCCTATTTAGACACGGCCGTTGGGTGGATGTAGCTCTAGTGGTTCAAGCTGCGAGAGGCGTAAGAAGAGGGAACAACACTTAGTGTTTTTAAATGATTTTTATTGTCTTTTTTTCAATATCAACGAATACACGATTTTTCAGATAAAAGCCTGTTGACAGAGTGTCGCTCTTGTTTTGTGTGTTTTTAGACCATTTTTATTCGTATTTTTAAATAACGAACACAATCATGAAACAATTTATTTAATCGTATGGCTTAATTTACAGTCTCTTACATAAAAATAATCTATAAAACTATGTCTAAACCCGCACGTCCGCAGGATCTGCCACTAATAACCCTGCACGAGTCCTCTGGGTGGCGCTAATCGAGCAACAACCTTTCGGCTGCTGTACTTGTCAGAGAGTGACCTCACAGCACGATTACCGAGTCGCTTACTCCGAATGATACCATCAAACAATGAGCGGCCTCTTTACAGTACAATCAAAATAACCTAATTATGGGCACAAGAGGCAGTTCATCCCTCTAGGTTGGAAACGCATAGTATCCAATCCCTCCCGATTGCGGATGTCTATGGGAATGGGCAGTGATGATTACTTACCATGAGGTACCACCACTTTTTTTTTCATACGACAAGGAAGGCAAACAAGCAAGTGGGTCACCTGATGGTTAGTGATCACCACTGTTCATAGACACCCACAACCTCCCCGGGTTTGCAGATGCGTTGCCAACCTAGAGAGCTTAAAACGAAATGCCTCTTGTGCCAGTAATTACACCGGCTGCCTTACTTGCTAAGTTACCTTCCTTGTGGCATAAAAAAGTAAGATCCATGAAGTTATATCATGCATATTGCACCAACGCACGCATGATGTCACCCTAGATGCGCATGATTGTTCTAAGCTTGTAGATCGTTGAATACTTTAGCCCTAAAAGGATCTACGTTGATGATCTAGGCAGGGTATCTGAATCATCGCTTGTCATTCGAAAAGCTTTGTGGCTAAATTGTTTGGTGTTTTTTTAATTATGCTCTACCATGTCGATAATTCAAAATATTTAGGTACTAAAATGTTGACACCCCGAATTCTCACTAGTACGAAAACTTGTGCAGTACATTGCGGTGCTCGTTTCACTGCTTGTAACTCGTTCGCTTCAAAACCACGCAAGGTAAACGTAATAATTTTATGAGTTTACCTACCTGAACTTTAATTTTATTAACAGGAATGTATCACGAACTTACCTGAAACAAATAGACAAAAAATATAAAAATTGCCATTGTAGGACTAGGGACTAAGGCTTAATTTTAGTAAGGAGGCATTACGAATAATAATAATAAAAGAACTGAGAAAACAATTTATTGCCACTCAAAATACCTACTTAAGAGAAAAAATATATACAATGTATATATGTATAATAACTACCATACTTACTATGCTTTTTTTTAATAGATAGATATTTAATCATAGTTTTTATTTAGTTTGAAGTTTTATTGTGATATAGGTACCTACTTGTTTCTCGTAATAAATATATAGTAAAACTAATGTAGTGGCTGTACCTGTAGGCCCGGCGTACTCGTTGCTGAACTTTTTTTTTATTTTCAAAAAAGGAATCGAAGAAAAGAATCTCTATGATCATTGAACATGCTCACAAAATTTTACGAGAATCGGTTGACACGGTTTTTAGTTAAAATCCAATTTTGAAATGAAAATGTTGGGTGTTTTTCGACTTTTCTAATTTGAAGGTTAGCTGAAAGAACATGACGTCTAATCACCTTAGCGACTTTTTGAGTTATCGCGCTTTAAATGTTTGGAACGATGTAATTATCCATATTATTTTCGCATACATCGTTTTTTAAAGTGATAAAAATAAAAAGTTACTTAAACATCCGTACCTAACTAAGTGGTAACTTGTAGTCTATTGAGTTCGTTTGGTACCTACTAATTAATGAACTGACTAGAAAAAAACCTCAAGCTAACAATTAAACAAAAATACTATCTAAATTGGACCCTTGGGTAGGGTTCCCATTACGCAGGCAGCATTCCCACGCTGAATTGCAATCGCAAGGGTCCAAATTTAGATAGCAATTTTAATTTTTAATTTTGTTAAATTACTTTCAAGTTAGTTTTAGGAAGGTATTTACATTTTCGTTTATAGCATAACGGAAGATAACGTTAATATTATATCAGACAAATATATAAGGCCCAGGTCAAGTCTTTCCTCCTGCATTCTATTTCCCGACCAAAACAAACGCGCGCGGTGGTCGGTCGTGGTGCGCGCGCGCCCCGTGGCGACCCATTCATCCTGATCGGTGGCCCTTTTAATTGTGCACAATACAAATTTATAAGGACCATGTCAAAATAAATACGGGATTTATCAGCTTAAGGAATTGTTGAGACGAAAAACTATTAATTGAACTGTTATAAAATTTTCGCGGTTTTCAGAAAACGAAACTAAGGACCGCTTTCGGCTTTGACACTATCGAAATTTCGGAGTTGTTTTTTTTCCGATGTTGCTTGATTTCGGTCTTTGCTTTTCGAAAGCAACCCTTGTAATTGTAGTTAAATATTCGGCATGACCGAATCCGTGATGGGGTGTCTCAAAAATCATTCGAATTGGCAGTTAGCCCTATTATAAATGTACTTAAGAAACAGTGAAATGTTAATTACTTAGACTAGTCAAACTTGTGTAATATACTTACATACTTATATTATTTGCCATCTCGTAAACTAATGTAACGATTTATATGGCTTACTAGCTGGGTACAGATTTTTTGGGCATTTACAATAGAATAGAATTCGGACTTTAGAAACACTTCGATTGTCAATAGCGTTTATGTCAAAGAAAGAGATTTCGTTACGAATACACCCCGAATCCTATTAAACGGAAGACTATCATATTTTGTTGGGAACATTTCGTGAAATTTTTCTCCGTACCTATGTCATTTTTCTTTCTCTTTTGTCACTATTGTGACGTCACGAATGTTCCTTCCTTCTTTCTTTCTTTCTATTCCCAAGTGCTCACGTAGTGTAGCTAGCTTTTCCTCGTCTTTTCCGACCGAATCTCTTTCGCCCAGGAAGGTAACTACTTAATCAGTGTCGAGGGAGACCTACCTGTCATTCTCCACCAATGAGAGACAAGCTACTGGCCTGTGATTGGTGGTAATTGACAGATAGACCCACTCGACACTAGCTATCCTATATCGGATTTTTGGTTCGCGAGCCCTCAGTCGTTAAATAAAGCTCCAGGTTCACAGTTCGTCTGAGTGAGATGTAACTAAGGAACAATCTTGACTAGAGATGCTACGGATATCCGGTCACTATCCGGCCTATCCGGCCACATTTTACTATCTGACCGAATACCGGATAGTTACGTAGTATACTGGATACCGGATATTAATTTAGTAAGTACCTACCTAATGATTAGGAGAAAATTTGTGTAAGTAACAAATATCAAACCACAAAGTAATCAAAAAATTGCCTACAACGGCTACAACATGCCTCTACAACACGTTGCAACCTGTGCCCTAAGCACGACTTGTCGAATCCTGCGTCACGTAAAATCGAATAGTAAACTATAACGAGTTTGTATGACGTTTGGAACAGCGCCCGCCCGTGAGCGTATTAGGAACTAAAATTTAGTACGAGATTTCTCGATCTCGATACGATAACCGTAACGTAACGCAGGATTCGACAAGTCGTGCTTAGGGCACTGCACCGCCCAATGCGCCCGCGCGCCGTCGAATTTGCTCCATTTAGGTATTTTAGGTAAAAAAGTTTGACCGGATATTCGGCTTCCGGATACTGGATAACCGGCGGTCGCGACGGCCGGATATCCAGTATCCATCCAAACCACTATCCGTTGCATCTCTAGTCTTGACCACGAATCCCTTGATGTCTTGAAAAAAATCCCAAAAATCTCGTTGACTGCCACAACAATACTCGTAAACCGGCGCCCGCGGCAGCCCGAATTTAAATAAGCAATTACGACATCCCGTGATTTATCGATCAATATGCCGAACACTGATTGTGTGGCGGAATTAATCGACAACTGAGCTTAAGCCGGCAGGTTGGAAGCCTACCTTAATGCCCGGTGAAGAGTCTGAGGCTGGCTGTGGTGAGTTAAAGACTCGTTGGCGAATACTAGGCTCGATTTTTAGCTTGTTAAAGAAAACTAGACCACACTACGCTAAGCGATGAAAATTTTATTTCGGAAAATTACCTTATGAGTCAATAAACTTTATTGTTTTCGTTAAACAAAACTGGCCAAGATTTTCCCGCTTTTCCCCAGTGTTTTAAGCTGTCCAGTGTCAGCAAAGGCCTGGTCCTAAGCAAAATGTACGCAAGATAGAAACTTAAGATTTAAATAAATAAATAAATAATAAATATCATGGGACAAATTGACACCAATTGACCTAGTCCCAAACTAGGCAAAGTCTATGGGTACTAGACAACGGATAAACGTACTTATATAGATAAATACATACTTATATACATATTAAACATACAATACCCGAGAACAAACATTCGTATTCATCATACAAATATCTGCCCCGACCGGAATTCGAACCCGGGACCTCAAGCTTCGTAGTCAGGGCCGCTAACCACTACTAGACCATCCGGGCCATTTTAAGATTTTTTTGAATGGTTGTGCTATAAGAGCTACCTTCATACCAAATTTCGAGTTTCTAGGACAACTAGAAGTACCCTTAAGTTTTCACATTACAGTACGTCAATTTGAATGGAAACAACCTTTATTGACTGTAGGTATCTTTTGATTGCGTCGACTTTCAAGTTTGATTTTTTCACAGCTTCAAGGGACCGCAGTCTTGCGTATTTGAGAATATTCATTTGAACATGCTACCTCCACGCGTTCCAGAGAAAAAGGGTCTTGACAGACAGACAGACGGACAACAAAGTGATTCTATGAGGTTTCCGTTTTTCCTTTTGAGGTGCGGAACCCAAGACGTTGCAGCACACTGCAATTAAAATAAAATAGCTGCAGCAGTATGAAAGTGTACAAAAAACAAAACAAAATTACACATTTTTAATATTAATAGCAATTAGATTAAAAAGCAGTTCGGTTTTTACAAACTTATGAAGTTGACTTAACGTTAGTGTTACATACACTACCACCTACAATAAGTACCATTTTCCTACACCTCGATGCCCTTTACCTGCAGTCCAGAATCCTTATTACATTTAAGTAATTGAAGCAATACATTTATCATACTCGTGCTGATAAAATGCAGTTATAATAATAAATATTTGTACTTACATAACAACAATTAATGGCCAAAGTGGGGAGCCATTATGAATTTACATATTTTAATGCAAATCATAAGCTGAAGCGAGTTTTAACATAGAACTACCATGAGACTTAATCATAATATCATACTGAAATAACTGGATCACTGAAATCTGAAGCGCGCTTTTTTTAGATATCTACATTTATATATATATAACTCGGAGACTGGGACCGGGACGAGACATCGCACACACCAGCGGACCTGGTTTGCTAGCTAGCTGTGTCAGGATGAAATGGGTTTTACACGTAGTAGAGCTTGGTCATGAGCTTTACTCATCCTCAAGGTCGATTGAGGTGGTAGAAATAACTGCAGACACATCATGTTTCACTTCTAAGCCAGTCTTTATTTGATTAAGGCCTACATCAATGACTCTACCGCACGGTTCGGAAATAACCTCTATTGAGAAGATACCGGCAAGAAACTCAATGAGGTATAATCTTTTCAATAATAACACCATACGAGGTCTAAATTAGTTACAATTGATATCACAGTTAACTCGTTACTATTAACGCGAAATGCAAGTACCATATTGGAAACGTTGGAGAGTTCTGTGCTTGCGCCCATTCACGTGATCTATTGCCAAGATATCATTTAAGACTCAAAATAAGACTCTGTACTTGGGGCACAGGCACTTAGTTCATTAAATCACTAACAATTCTCATTAAAACTCAAAGCACCAAGCCGATGCAAACGGATTACATTACCAACTTGTGATCAGTCCGACCCCCCGATCAAGAATGCCCTTTTCTTTTCAAAGTTACTAAATGTCATTTCGACCTTATACCAACTACCCACAAATGAACCAAGCACAGACCACTCCCAAGCAGTATTTATTTGACAGCTGTCACCGCTTGACGTTTCGTTAAAATCATAACAAATGAAGGTAATTTATAACTTTAGACTATGATCAACACCGACTAGTGTATCGATTCTCCGACATATATATATATATAAAATGCACGTAGCTTGAAAAAACCATATTTGTCATCAATATAACGTAAGATGTTCATCATATTATTTAAGAGTGTTAATCTTTTCGATGCAGTTCCCTCCAGTTCGTTCTTTCCAAAGCGAGTCATTTCACCTCCTGATACGACACAACGTCAATCTTCTTTTTTTAAATCATGTGTAATTTCAATATAGAGTTACATGAAAATTGCATAGATGTTACATTATTGTATAAAGTCAGAAAAAACTATATTGAATGCGTCAAAAAATTGTTAGCAAATTTAATAATATTTGATAATATTCATAAGCAACGAATTAAAAACAATATGAGATTTCCAATTAGGTTGATTCTGGGGATCGTCATACTTAATTACGAAAATGAATCAATATTATTTGGAACAAGTTACATGTAAAGAACTATTCCCCTGAGAAATACTTTTCTATTTTAATGTACTTACATATTATTTACAAAAACCTCAATTGTGTACACTGTGCTGCGCAAAGTCCCGCCCTGCATATTGTCTTCATGCAACCGGCAATGAAAACCCTAAAATGTAATTTTTAGAAGATTTTTATTTTAGTCTGAATAAAGCATGTGACAAAATGTGTAAAAGTTTGCTCAAGGCTTTCACATTTCAACTCCCATTAAAACCGCTATGATCTCATCCCTCACACCAAACACAGAACCCTGTTTGTCGAACGCGATCGGTTGCGTAAATTCGTCTGTTAATCACAGCCTCCTTACACAACGAACATTTTTAATTGAACTTTTGTAAAAACCTTTAATTGGCAGAGAAACGTTAATTTCGCCCCCGAACTTAACTCAGTCGATTTTATCACAAAATACGCTGTTTTGTCGTTTCTTTAAAAGCTATTTGTTAATTACGCATGCATTTGGATCAAGTACGGAATTGGCTGTCAAATAATTTAAAACTAAACGGTTTTTTTGTTAAGTTGGTAGTACTCACTGACAGTATTGGTTTAGTGGTTAGTGGTGGTGGTTAGTGCGGGTAGTTCGAGGAACCCGTGCAGCTAGGAGATGTTGATACCCGCCTTTTCAGTCCCTTCGAGACCATGGACGCAACGTCGCGTCCGAAACGTCGAGGTATTTAAATTCAAATTTAAATATAAAAGTTTTTTACGCGATTAAGTCCCGAGTATCATGATAATGTGTGAAAATCGCGATAGTTTAAATCAATACATAGTATTGGTTTGTACTAAATTAATTAAGGCTCGGTACTCTCTCAGTTAATTGAAACCTTTACTCTCGTGATGTTATGGAGCTTCGTAACCGAAACTATCGGATATCCGAAATAAAAATCTAAGTATCCGCTATCGTAACCGAATCCGGTATAAAATTTGGAATAATTTCGGATAGGAAACAAGTTAAGACATCGAGCCATTTGTCTCTTAGTAGTTTACCTGAGGGTCGAGCACGACTTTACGAATGCTGCGTAACGTTACGGTTATCGTATCGAGATCGAGAAACTTCATACTAAATTTTAGTTCCAAATACGCTCACGGGCGGGCGCTGTTCCAAACGTCATACAAACTCGACAACGTTTACTATTCCTATTCTTAAAAAATCTAATATTCGTCACCGAAACTGTCTATAAACTATAATCCGTAATACATAATTAACGTTCCGATTGAATTATTCCTAGTAAGGATGCTAGATCATTCATAAAACTGAATAATATACTTACAAGTACGGTTCTTAGATGATACCTACGTCATTATTTTGAAGTAGCTTCTCATCCTGTTTAATTTTTTACCTCAAAAATGTGTCCGAGCGTGAAAAATATGCAAAATTCATCATGTTTCGAGTGACATTGATTAATTCGTATCCACAGCTCGAATATTGACACCCCAATCATCGATAGAATAAACCGATCAACGGCGTTTTCAAGTTGAAGCCGGAATTCAATTCCAAAAATAAAAATCGGTTTGCGCATCCGTATCGTGATCAAATGAAAACATTCGAAATATCAGTTCTGATTGAATTTTTTTAAATATTTCTTGTTTTTATTTTACTGCTACATTTTATTGACAAACAAATCAGTTGGTATTTCAAGCTCTTTTTAGCAAATGCTTAGGTATGGTATGGAGAAATATGAAACTTATAAACAGTAAAGACAGAATGACCGGTCCACCCATTGAAGATTGTATTCGCCATAAAGAATAATTCTCTAAGCGCAACAAATTATTAATAAGCAAATAAAAATATTAGCAAAGAGGTTCCTTCAACCGCTGCCAGATCCGAGCAGATAATTTGCTTACAATATAATCGGACAAAGATTGCAAGCCGACTTCAAGGATAGGGGTAAAAAGGGAACCATAGGAAAGAGGCTATTATATTCAAATTCAGTTTGGTAGAGGCAATTTATATGGAGTTTATTGACAAGACCTGAGCCGACCGCGCCGCGGCCGCCGTGCGAAATTCCTAAAGAAAATATCTCCTCAGTTTCGGCTTAATTGAAATCCAGAGACAATATTGTTAAGGTTTTTACCCGCCTTTTGTTATATTTTCCCGCCACATCTCTATGGCCAGTTAAAATATTTAAATTCAGAACATGAAGTCGGCTTTCATTTTCTCTATGGCCAGCAGTTAAAGTATTTAAATGCGGAACATGAAGTCGGATAAATAATTACGGAGTTTTCGAATCTGAAAACACTGGCTGGATTCGACATGCTTTTTCGTCAATATTTTATTTTGCGCGGCCCACGGCTCGGTTTCGCAAACGGCAGAAGAAAGTGGACACAATGCCGGGTTTCACAAGACAGATTACAGAAGGGCGCATTAATAAGGGGACATTTACATGTCAAGAGAATCGCCTCTTATCGAACTGTTGAACATTGAATAGAAAGCCCCGGTGGAGTTGGTATTTGTTTTCGAATCTATCAATCAAATCTAGGAGTCCACTCCCAATGACTGTCAAGCCTCTTAAATTTCACTTCACTTTGCCTGATCCTGTGCTGGTCGCATCAAAGGCTTTCTATTTTCCAGGAGACTGGCAGGCATCATATTGTACATAGTATACGCAGCGCACTGACCAAAGCAGAGCGCCTAGTGTAATCGCCGACCAGGCCAAGAAATACGTCTCAATCGCGTTCGCGTTTAATAATAATAATAAAATAAATATACATCATAATAATAATAAATATCATGGGACGATTGACACCAATTGACCTAGTCCCAAACTAGGCAAAGCCTGTACTATGGGTACTAGACAACGGATAAACACACTTATATAGATAAATACATACTTATATACATATTAAACATCCAAGACCCGAGAACAAACATTCGTATTCACCATTTAAACATCTGCCCCGGCCGGGGATCGAACCCGGGACCTCAAGCTACATAGTCAGGGTCTCTAACCACTGGGCCATCAGGTCGTCGTTTAACAATTCTCATACTATTTGTGACACTTAAACGCAAACGCCATCGAGATGTATTTTGTACTTTTTTATTACACTAAGGGCACAGAAGAAAACAAATTTTATAAAAAAAGATGCGCTCTTTACCCGATTTCGGCAACGCTCAAAAGGAGTAACGCTTTCGTTTAATTGATCATGCACAATAAAATACTTTAAATCGTAAATAATGGCGTACGATACGAAAATCGTTAAGTAAAAAGGGCCCGAGATGTGCCCACGTCCCGCATCGCCGATAAGATGGTAATCTTTTCGGATATTGCTCGCCATAATCATATGCGGACTTTTTTTAATTTTCTTTTTTTTCCAAAGGGCGTAGCCGAGGCGTGCCGGACAAAGCCCGCATAAAAAATAACACAGTATTGTCGCTGGCTGGAAAGGTTTAAATTAAGGTTTTATTGAACTTCGTAAGTCGGATGAGTTGTGTTTTGTTTTAATTATTGGTTTAATGAGGGGTGATTGAGTGAGTCATTTGTTTTGTGACCGCGGTTATCTTGTAGTTACTTAACTGAAGGTGGCTTTTAAAATGTCTTTTTTTCTGCAGAGGTGGAACCCTCGTCGTGAGTTAATCTTTACTCAATTTCCGACCTGAAAAATTGTGATTTGCTTTATAAGTGGGGCCTCTGGGAATCTACGGAAATATCGAGTACCGGAACGGTTCGGTCGGAGTCGGGTCGCGGTTTTTAGCGAGCGACACGCGCGTGGTCGCCCACGGCTGGCCAGGGCTGGGCTTAGTATAGACAACTTGAAATAATTGACTTGACCATCGGTATCGATTAAGCGATGGAGGTGTTGAAAATTTCCCATGGTCTTTTGGATACGATGTAAAAAAACCAGGCAAGAGCGTGTCGGACACGCCTAGGGTAGGGTTCCTAAGCCATTACGAAAAGCTCTGGCATAGATAGATACCTAATTTAAAGATATTTTCATCACACATACCGACATAGACAAACATAATAAGTTGGTCAACTATTACTCGCAAACCTGTAAAGCCTTATCTCTGATAGCTTTCCTTTTGAATTCACTATATGCGCTACTGTTCTGATTTTTGAGGGAGGGGGGGGGGACACTTGACTCCAACAAAAATGAGCACTTCAAAGCAAACAAATAACTCAATCGAAAAATGTTTTTAAGCACCCCCAATATTTTTAAGCACTCCCAATATTTTTAAGCACCCCCAATATTTTTAAGCACTCCCAATGTTTTTAAGCACCCCCAATATTTTTAAGCACTCCCAATATTTTTAAACACCCCCAATATTTTTAAGCACCCCCAATATTTTTAAAAGAGCTATCCAACGTTACCCCAGCTATGAGGTAGGTAAGAAATAAAAAAATCCTCCCCACTACACGTGTAGGGTTAGCGAGTAAGATGGTGGTAGCGATCCGGACGGACCTCGCACAAGGTCCCACCACCCGCAATTGTAACTTCATTACATTTTAAGTAGAAGATGGCACTGGAAGAAGATCCAACAAATATCGATACTCTAGATGAAACCGTCGCATCCCTACCGTAGTGATGCGCGTAAATTGGTGCGCGTGCGCGCCGTGGGGCGACGCGCGGTCGTAATTCGCGCTGCCTCTTCCCAGCTCTATCGTTACGACAGCTCGGTTTATCAGGGTAGGGTTCAATCAAATTCTAGGCTTCATACAAAAGATTGGGTGATTCAACAAATCTTCAGCCGTTGCGGGCGCGCCGAATGTTGGCGCCGGCGGGTGTTGAACGGGAACTGTTGGGAATGGCCCACTTTGCACTTGCATCTTACGGAGAGTCGTGCTCGCGAGAATGGTAAGCTAGAAGTCTAGTACTTTAGGTGAATTTAGCAGCATAAATGAAGAGGTATCAGGTATTTTTAGTTTAAAAAATATAATTTATTGAATCAGGCGTTACCTAGCGGAGGTCCATATTTATGAACTAAAATCAATTACTTTGTCCACCCGTGACCACACAACATTGGCATTGTGGTCACGGGCGAGCAAAGTAATTGTTTTCAGTTTTTTTTTACGTTTGAAAACAATGATTCGTCACATTAATTGTTAACTCGCGAATCGGCAATAATGCTAGAAATACGAAAATTTTACAGAATATGCATTGGCATGGCATGCGGAGCCACTTAGCATCAAATTATCATTTTTGGCCAAATTGCAGATTCATAACTTTTCCATTGAGGTGACGAATTGACAACCGAATAGGTACTCTAGTAGTTAAAGAATCTGAGTACATAATATGAAGCTTGAGGTCCGAGGTCCAGGATTCGATCCCCGGTGTGTGTATGTATGTTGTAAATGGTTTATTGCAAATAATGAAAAACAATTAGGTAAGTGCAAAACAAATACACAACAAAAACCAGAAAATATAGTAAGTACAAAGGCGACCTTATCCCTAAAAAAAATTTACAAAAACAGTAAAACCTCCTTCAAAAAATCATAAAATAATTCTCTAAAGCCATGAGTTTTATGGCCTAGCACGAAATATGAAGCCGATACAACGCGAGCGGAATATTCTTGGTGACCCTTACTCTCAAGCTTCCGAATGCAAAAAAACAACAGGTACTTCGCAACCAAATTTGTCCCGTCAAACTGTAATTAAAATGCTATTTTAATTAATCCAGCATAATGCACTAAATGTCATGTACCAATTTCAGTATCGGCCTGGAATCAGAGTTATTTCAACGATAAGCTTAATTATAGCGATTGGCACGCTTCGTCATTAGCCGCGGTTTGATACAGTTTAAATTTCTTTCTCTGTTAATTAAAATCATTAATTGTATGAAAACGGGGCTTTGCGGTTGCGGTTTGGGGTAAGTGGCGGGAGGTGGCGGTTGGTTTTAACCCCCGACGAAAAAGAGGGGTGTTATAAGTTTGACCTGTGTATCTGTCTGTGGCATCGTAGCTCGCAAGCGGATGGACATTTTACGATGCGGTTTTTTTTTTGTTCGAAAGCTAGTTTAATCGAGATGGTTCTTAGCTAAGTTTCATTAAAATCGGTTCACCCGTTTTTGAAATATTGAACTTTGAAATGACAATGTTTGGGGGTTTTTCAACTTTTCTAAGTTGGTTAGGTTATGTAAAACTTATACAGTAAGTAGGTATAGTCGAATTAAGCTCAAATTAACTTACACGTGGACCACAAGTATAAGTTACATCGGATATCTCCGTCCGCGCAGACGAGTGTTGACAAATGCCGAACTAAACCGAATGTAACCACTATGCAATACAGATCTTTATCTACGCACATGTTATAAGTACTCTAAGATGGGTTCAGAAATCGAATTCATACTACCATACCCATACCTGTCGCGAATTTGACTGTTTTTTTTTTAATTGACAAATATACCGAGCTGGCGTTTCGTAGGCTGTTTTTTTATTGTAAATTATCACATTATTATTTATACATGTCGGACTGAACTCGACCTATATACGTGAGTGATCCGTTTTATTTCACTATGATTGTAAATTACGTTGGTTTTCAAATTTGAAACTTTTAACGACATCGAATTCGATATCGAAACGTCATTACGACATCGAATTACTTTACTGCTTCCGGCGGCTGGTGGCTGTTGGCGGCGAGCAGTTGAGGACGTGCTGAAATGTTAGTCATTTTCTACGGTTTTTGAACGCATTATAGAGGACTTATGATATGTCTGTAGATAAGGTAATGTATGCAACTGCACATAATTAGGCCTTAAAACACTCGTGTGATCCTATTATGAAACTCAGCTTCGGCTCGTTTCATGAAAACACACTCGTGTTTTAAGGACCCTCATTATGTAGCAGTTGCATAAACTACTATATTGCGTTATTCGCAACGTAGAATATGCAATGACAGGCAACAACTGACTGACGCAGGACACTTAAGATTTTTCGCTCACTAAAACAAAAACTTAAATTATATTTAAATAATTTATTTCAGTGGATGTTTGTGAAATATAAATGGCCACTTGCACCACGCGCCTTGCAAAACTGCATTGAACCCAGTAATTTATATTTAGGTAGCAGTACTTACCGACACTGCCCGATTAATAAAGCTCTTAGTTAATGAAATCTTTAGACACTTTCACTTTTAGTGAATATTCATAAATTTGCACAAAATTGTCATAATTAAATTAAAAAATACGCAATACTATTACGTATACTTCATCATCAGCCTATTTACGTCCCACTGCTGGGCACAGGCCTCCTCTCAGAATGAGAGGGCTTGGGCTATAGTTCCCACGCGGACCCAGTGCGGAACTTCACACACACCATTGAATTGCTTCGCAGGAGTGTGCAGGTTTCCTCACGATGTTTTCCTTCCCCGAAATGCTCATGATAAATTACAAATGTAATTTCGCACATAAATTCCGACAAACTCAAGAGGTACGAGCCGGGGTTTGAGCCCACGACACTCTGCTTGAGAGGCCATATGTCAAACCACTAGGCTATCACGGCTTCGTATACTTATTAAAAGAAAAATGCAATTTGGTTTTGTTAAAGTAGGTACTATGCAGATAAGCAACAAATTGTATGTTTGGCTTTTATTTTAATTTTTTGTCATTTTCACTATTACTGGGACATTTTACTGTCCAACTTTGAATTTTATTGTTTTCATTATTTTTTTTGTTGATAAAGATCCGTTTGTGAATTAGTCATGTTTTGACGCGGAGCTGTCTCATGTTTTGCGAATATCGAGTTAGTGCATGCATGACTGTGGCATCCAGTGCCCTAAGCACGACTTGTCGAATGCTGCGTAACGTTACGGTTATCGTATCGAGATCGAGAAATCTCATACTAAATTTTAGTTCCAAATACGCTCACGGGCGGGCGCTGTTTCAAACGTCATACAAACTCGTTATAGTTTACTATTCGATTTTACGTGACGCAGGATTCGACAAGTCGTGCTTAGGGCACTGTATTAGGGACAGTATGTATAAAGACATATAAATTGACCATTAGTACTTAAGACTGTTACTTAAAATAAGTATTAGGATAGAGGATAGTAATACGAAATTTATATTAGGGCAAAAGATCATTATGATATTTACGGTCAAAGGCAGTACTATGGAAAATACAAATGGGATATAAAATATTATGGATCCCATAATTCGGGCTTAATTTAACGGATTACATCAATCGCAATAAATGCCCTTAAGTATAACATTTGCTCCATTGAAAGAGTTCCAGCGTCAATATTTCAGTGTATTACATCGAATTGTAATCGAACAATCGAAACACATGAACGAATATGAATTTCCATAATGAAGCAAGTTCCATGCTCGTTAATAATAAGCATCTGTATCCTGTAGATAACTTCCAGATAACGTTTTTTGATATTTTTAAGGACAAGTTTTTACAACGGTTAACACGAAAAATATTAAGGTGACTTCGTTTGTTTTTGGAAAAAGGATGGTAAACGAGCAAGTGGGTCACAATGGTAAGTAATCACTGCTGTCAATAGACACCAGCACAGCACATGTAGCACGCCGCGCCATTTTGTCGCTTGTCGCGCAGTGCGTCCCTTTCATAGTGACAGAATCAGTGAAGGACGCACTGAGCGACAAGCGACAAAATGGCACGCGTGCTAGCCCCCCAGGTACACAAGAGGGATTGCACGGGATGAATGTCAACCTAGAGGTCTAGGGCACATAACAGTGCCAGCAGTGCTGCTTCGCGGCAGGATTAGTGATTGAGATGGTCCATATGATAAAACGAATTAAAGATTGATCATTGAAAATTATGACGTTATAGTTGAGTATAGATAAATTACAGAGACCGTGGAATTGCATATGTAGTGGTATTGTGTGTTTATAGGCATGCTATATTTGAAATTTCCCTTTTTCCCGTACTATCAGTATAAAAAGAGGTTTGTAATCATTATATTGAAGAAGAAAATATCAAAATAATGTTAGTGTCAAATTCTAAATATTATTTAAGTTGTGCGTATATTTTAACGGCTGAGGGTCGAGCACGACTTTACGAATGCTGCGTAACGTTATGTATCGTATCGAGATCGAGAAACCTCATACTAAATTTTAGTTCCAAACACGCTCACGGGCGGGCGCTGTTCCAAACGTCATACAAACTCGACAACGTTTACTTTCGATTTTACGTTACGCAGCATTCGTAAAGTCGTGCTCGACCCACGGATTCTCCTTTTTATGCGAACCGTACAACCACTACATATGCAATTCCAAGCGCTCGCTAATTCATCTATACAAACAATACACAAACTTCACACTAACCTAACCTAACCTTCAAAAAAAGTTGCTGATTTGACCAGTTAGCCATCATACCCATTGAACTGTCATGGGCGTGGCAACAATACGGTTCTCAAAACTAATAAATAACGAACAATTATAATTATAAATACTTTAAGAATCCTTTGCCTTAAGGCGCCCAGCGAAGCACGAGACAAAGTCACGGTAATACTGTATTAATTAATGTACCGTCAGCAAATAAATGAGAACTGGTCTAGATTCTAATCGTTAATCATAGCGCTGAGAAAATCTAATGAGGTACAGTTGTATTATGAAAAACTTTTTTTTATTGTGACTAGGTTTAGAGGGCCCATTTGTTTTATGAGATTCTAGAAGTAGATTATAATGAGGATGATGATAGTTAGTCGATTAGAAATGTCAATACGAACGCTTGGTATGAATTTTATTTTTGTTAGTTCTCGTTAAATTAATAACCTAACCAACTTAGAAAAGTTGAAAAACTCCCGACATTGTTATTTCAAAGCTCAATATTTAAAAAAGGGGTGAACCGATTTTAATGAAACTTAGCTAAGAACCATCTCGATTAAACTAGCTTTCAATTGAAAAAAAACCGAATTGAAATCAGTCCACCCGTTTAGGAGCTATGATGCCACAGACAGATACACAGATACACAGACACACAGATACACAGATACACATGTCAAACTTATAACACCCCTCTTTTTCGTCGAGGGTTAAAAATAATTTCAATTGGACGACTAGCAGAGGCCTCGGTTTTTACGAGTATTTTATTTTGACGTACTTTTATTAAATGAAAATAAAAAAATTAAACTGTTTATTTCGAATAAAGAAACAAAAAATCATGCATTACGAAATTCACCTATAATCCTTAAGTTGTAGGATTGTTACAGGATTAGCGGTAGGTAACTTAAAACGTAACCGTTACACTGCGGGCATTAGGCATTCTCTTTTAATACTGGCCAGAAACCATTTAAGTTTCATGCTAATGCTCAATAACTTAGCGTTTAACGTATCTACTATAATCTTGGTTTTTTTCTTCCCACGTTAGCTTCGACTACTATTTATTTGTTATTTGCTGTGACTTACTTATTTTAAAAACCGTTTTTCAAGTGTTTTTCAATAAAAAGACATTTTAAGTTTCGAATATAAAAAATTAAAGGAAAAGTTATTCCCCTTCGATTTTCCGTTTTACTGCGTATTATTTAAAAAAAATAAGGTAGAAAAAAATTAGTTTAACGGATTTTAGCAACATTTTAATTAATTAAAAAATTGGTCGTTTCCAGATACTTGACAAACAAATTGACTCGTACCTCGCGTTTGACGCCCGAGCCGTTTCGACGCTTAACAGCATATAGGCGTTCACACCTTTTAAGGCCCCGTTATTCTCCTCTTTAAGCATTTTTCATACGAAAAATACTCGATTATTTTGATAATTGGACTAAGTAACCGCCGGCTCGTGCCACAGTTAAACCCTGGTAAATTCCATACATTGCCCTTATAAAGAGTTAGCAATAAAGTTTATTGTTAAATTCCGCCATTTTTACTGTCAAATTGTGCTTAACAACCTTGTAAAGACGGAGTAAATTGGCTTAAATGTAGATATTTTACTTTTCATGCGGCGTTCGTTTGGTTTTTGACTGTGGCTGTCGAATTTTGTGGGTTTTGTAAATTCTTACTCCTACACATTTAGGACAGTGTAAAGCGGTAGCGGCAGGTATCGAAAATGACTCGGTAAGTGTTTGCAAAACGAGCTTTCAAACTGTCAAGACTTCCTTTGCTCAGTTACCTCAGAAACCGCTTGGAGTTTAAAATTAGAACGTACATAGAATATAGCATGTTGGAACCTTTATTTCTAGCCAGTGGCTTTGAGCAAACCACAAGCATTTTTTTTATTTTGTTACAAAATTGCCAGATTCACAAGTTTTAATATGCTGCCAGTATTCCCGGTACACAATTATTACACAGTAGTATCTGCAGATAACAAAGATCGAAACAAAAATAATCGAACGAAACGCACGACCGCGACGCTCTCTGATTATTTTATTGTTCTCGTTGACTTAAATCATATCAGGCAGTTTTTCGGCTTGGAGAAGAATAATTACGGAATAGCATATCAACAAAATATGAAATGTTCACTGTCACCAATTAATAAAACTCTTCATAGAGCAGGAAAGAAAAGGAGATGTTAACGCCCGATTTCACCGCTGCCTAAATTTGAGGTTAAGTCTGTGCAAAATGCATAGTGTTGTTATAATTGTGTGAGTGTTTTGGGCACTTGTGTGACAGTTTTGTTTTAGTATGACTGTAGGAACGTAATAAGTTTTAACATGACCGTAGACGTGTGTTGTACGTGTGTACCACGTCCCCCTCGAAAAGGCAGAAAAAAGTGTAGTGCATAGATAAGCCAGAGGCGCCTCTCGTCTGTCTGCTTTATGATAAAACTACACGTCTCTTATAGGTGACTCACAGAATCTTCTCCAAAGGCTGTGACAACCATCTTACCTAAGTAATAAAAAACCGTTCTCAGGCCGGTATGAAGTATAAATATCGTAAGTTTGAGTCGCGCGCAAAAACTTGTACGCGCGGGCATCCCACATTCCCGCGGCGCGCTTGCTGTGGCCACAGGATCGCCTCTCAGAGGAACCAATATTTACTACACGGCACTGATCTTTAAAATCACGAATTGTAAAAAAAAAATTAAACAAATGGACTAGCAGAGAGCTTAGCTCTATTTCAATTTGTCAGCGCGTCGAAAATTTTATTCAAGAGTATAATTAATATTTCATAGGAATACAGATAGGTGCAAAGAGAAACAAGAGTCTCTTTAAAAACCTTAAGACTATAAACAGAAGAATTAAGGGTACGGGTTTGAGTTATATCTCACTCAGAGACCAAATAGGTTTTTTTTTTTCAATTGCAATTTATTATGTTACCTCTACGTATCTCTGCTAAACAGCGTTGAAATTTGTGTCATTCAAAAATATTATAGAGTACTCGCACGAACATTTTTCGATTAACTAGTTTTCTTGTCAACATTGCGTTGGTTTAGGAAAAAAAACAGTTTTTATCAAACTATCACATTCGTCCAAATGTGAGTTTCAATAATCAACTTCCATCAACTTTCAACACAAGAGCAATGTAGGCAGAAACTGCCAGTGCAAAAATTGCTCTGTCTATAAACCTTATCTATCTTTGCCAGTGCGCAGAAGCGTCAGTTTATCCTCTCACGTCGAAGATATTTGAAATTATTGGTATTTGATTTAGCTAATTACTGTGATGTTCAAGAAATACCGTTTGCGGGACGTTCTCACGATAGGATATGTTAGGATAGGAGAGGGTGGTGCTATAATAGGATCGTAGGTGAGTAGTGTAGTTATATAGAATGTTGTATATTTTGCAAGCTATTTGTGCTTCTTATGTGTTTTTATATTTAGGGATGGAATTGTTTGCTCTCCTTCCAAAAACGTTTGGGTTAGTTAATGTCAGGCAGATAGAGGTTTTATTTAATCATTCAAACTGTAATCTTTAAGTAAGTAACAATGACCGTAAAATTATTTTAAAAGTCTTTTATGGTCCTTGGTAAGTAAGTAAGTATATTTGAAATTGACATCATTTCGTAGGTATTTTAGACTATAGTTAGATTGGTTACATGTATCCTGTTTAGAAAGAGGAACACAAAAATAGTTTTAATCTTTCACTAGGATTAATAGTTTATTTATAATTAATGTACCTATGTATTTTGTGTTATTTTTTATTTAGTAGTACTTACCTATCTAAAAACCGGACCGCGCATACATTATATGTTCATGTAGGTAGGTACCTAAGTAGGTACGGTCAAATGCAAAAATATGTATGAACTAAAAACAATTACTTTGCTCACCCGCGACCACTAATGACAAATAGTTATATCTGTGCGGCAAATGTATGTTTCCACGCAACACCTCCGCCTCCACTGCTACACGAAAAAAAAAAAACACAAAAATATGTATCGAATTAATTAATCCACCACATCAACAATACGACAACCTTAAATTTCCGACATAAGAGCCGAGCCATGGGACATATTTTTGAGTAAGTTGTATGCACCCATATCTTTGCACTTGACCGTACAAGTACCTAATCACATTTAAGAGTATCCTCACGTCATATTTACCACTGACAATGATGACGTCTAAACAAGATAATAGACATAGTAGGAAAACCTTTCCCACGGGCCAGGCAAAAATCAATCTTATGAAAATGTCATAAACATTTTGACAGTGGAAAGCTTTTCTCACTTCAACTATACCACATACATACGTAGCGTACAAAAAAACAAGGACGGATATTGCCTAAGTCATAAGCCTAAGCCCTAAATACCTGTCTCTCGCTCTTCCGCCGCTTCCCGCCTCCCTCTAGGATGCCTTCGAGGAATTCCGGCGCCTTTCGGTCTACCATCACGACATTTTCATCCAACCACTCAAAATTAAACTTTATCTTCTCCCTCATAAGATCTTTGCTAAGTGCATCTGGTACTGGTCAGTTAGGATCGTTACCACGATACGAGTTGTACCTAGCTTGATGAATAATGGGTTTTCAGTGAAGGTGATAAGAGAGTTGGTGAACGCATTGGATGTAGGATTCCGGACGTGCTACTGACACGAAGAGATTAGAGAAATTGATCGGGAACTGATTTGATAGTTCAAGTTTTTGTATAAGGATGTAAGTTTAATGTTATAGTAAA
The DNA here is from genome assembly GCA_963691665.1 of Clepsis dumicolana. Classification (NCBI taxonomy): domain Eukaryota; kingdom Metazoa; phylum Arthropoda; class Insecta; order Lepidoptera; family Tortricidae; genus Clepsis; species Clepsis dumicolana. The sequence goes on from OY829518.1 coordinate 2,288,758, forward strand.
AGCATATTGAAAAATATCAAATCTAAAATTTAAAATCTAAAATCAAAGCTAATATGAAACAACGCACAACATTACGATGTGAAACAACATACCTAACTTTATCAAACAATATCGCGTTTAATGATTTTAGAAATACCAAAGCTTCAAAGTTAAGAATTTTTAAGTCTTTCATGCATTCCTCAAAGAAAATGGCGCCATTCCCAGGTCCATCAACGACAGTTGTTTTTTAAGTTGACTAATTTATATCTTTAATAATATGTTTTCCGACTTTTGTCAATAAAATAACAAAAAAACCTAGTCTTAGTCTATTTCCGTCCCATTGCTGGGCATACGCCTCGTCTCTGGCGACGAACGAGCTTCGCAGTATAGTCAGGGTCGAGCACGACTTTACGAAAGCTGCATAACGTTACGGTTATCGTATCGAGATAGAGAAACCTCATACTAAATTTTAGTTCCAAATACGCTCACGGGCGGGCGCTGTTCCAAACGTCATACAAACTCGACAACGTTTACTATTCGACTTTACGTTACGCAGCATTCGTTAAGTCGTGCTCGACCCTCAAGAGTGTTGGCAACTGTATGTATCTTGAGATATCATCTACATAATTTGTATGACAAACACAAAGCATTTCACTAAAAACTTGGATATTAATCAGCTGAACGCGTTATTATTAGCGATGACACATTTAATAATTCATATTTAGGGCTCCGTAGTGCAGTGGGAATCTATCCATAAGTATCACATCCTTTTACTCAAGGAGTAGTGTAAACACCGATCTTCGTGTAGATAATGGTTTTGAGGCGGAAATTAGTTTGGTAATTCTTTGATTTGAAATCCGTATTTTCGATAGAATTATTGGGTAAGTACTTACCCAATTGATACGTTAAAAAAAGTATTTAAAAGTTGATGATAATATGACTATTGTTGAAATATTATCAAACAATCGCTTAGTATGAATTTTGTGTTGAATTACTTCACGAACTGGAGCGACGAGCTGGTAAAGATCGCGGGACCGCGGTGGATGCGGAAAGCACAAGACCGGTCTGAGGGAGAGCCTTGGGGGAGCCCGCCGTCCAGCAGTGGACGTCTTTCGGCTGACATGATGATGATCATGACTCCACAAACTGCTTGATTAAGTTAGTGTTAGTGTAGAATTTAATGATTGTAACATCAGGCAACCAGCATATCATAACGTACTCTGTACTGAAATTACTTTTAGCTACACACATATCATAAGTCCTCTATAATGCGTTCAGAAACCGTAGAAGATGACCTGCATTTCAGTACGCCGTCGCCTTTTCGCCGACAGCGCCAGCCCCAGCACCACCACCACCACCAGCAGTAAAGTAATAGTCATTACGACATCGAATTCGATATCGTAATGACTTTTCGATATCGAATTCAGCCCGTTGAGTTCAGCCCGACATGTATAAATAATAATGTGATGTATTTTTTTTACAATAAAAAATACAGTTTACAAAACGTCCGCTCGGTACGTTTGTCTATGATTAAAAAAAAACAGTCAAATTCGTGACAGGTATGGGTATGATATATGCCTTCGGCTTCTGAACCCATCTTAGAGTACTTATAATATGTGTGTAGATAAAGTAATGTATGCAACTTTACATAATTAGGCCTTAAAACACTCGTGTGATCCTATTATGAAACTCAGCTTCGCCTAGTTTCATAAAAACACATTCGTGTTTTAAGGACCCTCATTATGTAGCAGTTGCATAAACTACTATTGATACAATTATTTACATTCACTACGGAACCACATTTCTGTTGCATTGAATACGCCCTTGGCCAATTTGTTAGAACAGTAATGAATTATTAAACACATAAGGTGTAACATGTTTTTAATTAAATGCTTCATTAATAATTTTGTTTTGTCATTTCGTTGTATTGGTAAATTATTAAGGTTGTCCGAATACAAATTAAGGCATTTTTATTCCGGCGTTATTTTGCGGAGGTCCATACCCATGAACTAAAAACAATTAATTTGCTCAACTGCGACCAAACGTGTAACTTAGCTATGTCTCTGCGACAAATGTATGTTTTCATACAACACTGGTGGTAGTGATAGTTGGGGTCTGAGGCCCCATCATCATAATTATCGCCATCTAGAAAGTTTACATAAAATGTTAGTACCAAATACGCTCACGGACGTCACTGTTCCAAACGTCATACAAATTTTGTCGATAACGCTCCACTCGATTACGATTCGTAGCATTCGAATACTTGTGCTTGGGCCTCTGAGGGCCGAGCACGAAGTTTTCGAATCCTACGTAACGTAATCTAGTAGTAACGTTATCGAGAAATTTGTATGACGTTTGGAACAGCGCCCGCCCGTGAGCGTATTTGGAACTAAAATTTAGTACATTTATGAGGTTCCTCGATTTCGATACCTACGATAGTGTAACGTTACGCAGGATTCGATAACTTCGTGCTTGAGCCTCTACAATAGTTCTTTGCTCCATTTCAGAGAAGGACTGTAATCAGAAAAACAATCCAAACTTTTTAAACGTCGAAGCACTGGCTACCGCGCAGCCGCAGCCGCGCTCAAAAACCGCGACAGCCTCGCGTCGTGTCGCGCGCATTCTAATGAGCGCGCGTTTTTGCCGCGCGACAGCGTGAGAGCGCGTGCGCAGTGCCGGCGACAATACGGAAGTTTTTATTACTACTGATTTATCTCAGTCTATAGCTTGTTTAGAAGTTGGTATTATAACGTATTTACTGTAGGTACACTGACAAAAATATAAAAAACATAATTACAATGAAACTCGTTAATAACAGATAAGTACAAAGCAAAACATTAAACACACACACACACACATACATTACTAGCTTTCGCCAGCTGCGCTTCCGTTGCAGAACTCCCTATCCCGTGGGTGTTCCGCAAAATCCCTTCGTATCCCATTTACCTAGTAAAGATCGCGGGACCGCGGTGGATGCGGAAAGCACAAGACCGGTCTGAGTGGAGAGCCGCGGGGGAGGCCCATGTCCAGCAGTGGACGTCTTTCGGCTGGCATGATGATGATGATGATGATCCCATTTCTAAGTTTTATGATCGTAACTTTAAAAACAACATTTTTCTCGTTCAAACTTCCACCGCCGTTTGCACCCCCTTGCGGCTTAAATTAAAAAAAAAAACGGTGAAATACGCGTTCGTTTATTTTATGAAAAATACAATCACTAAGTTTTATAATCGTAACTAAAAAAGTTACATTTCTCCATTCAAGCTTCCTTAGGGGTGAAATTTCAAAAAATTCCGCCGTACCCCGCCTTGAGTACAATAATGTACTGTATGTAAAAAAATACTGTTATATTATTAAATGGACATTCCGTTTTGTTCCTAAATAAATAACCATAATGATAATTATTATACACAGATTAATGAACATAGAACATAACTTCCGTTTTAAGAGGAACCGTCCAGCCAGTACTTCTTCAAGCGACTCCGCTTAAAGAAGTACTGGATTTTAAATCAGGATTAATACTAAGATACTGGATACTTCTTACTTCTACTATTATCCCTACTTAAGTCTTCCTTCGCGCAATTTTGCTGTTCCGATACTGTGATATTCGGAATAGCACTTAATAAAATGCCTAAATAAAATCCAATAAGCTGAAATGTTTCTGCAACTGGCAAGTAATACCGCCACTAACTGCCTATTGTAGTCTTTCGATGGCCGAATCTCCGCTTTTTTAGTTACACTTATACAAATTTATCTTTACCAACCACAGCGGCGCTATCATCGAATAAATCACCTGAAATTTGTATGTGAGAAAAGTGGTTCCAGATTTCGCCACTGGTAAGGTTAAATTTGCATTTCTATACATCTTTATACGATTCAATGGCTCGTTACCTCTTTTTGAAAATGGAAGGTGCGAATTGTATTGTTATTTTTAAGAAAAAAGTAAAACGGCCAGTGCTGTGCCGGCATTTGGGATTGTCGGAAAAGTTATTTTTTTTTTACGAAACCGCTATTTTGGTTCCAGAAAGAGGTTAATAGTACCTAATGTAAAGATGGTTATTGTTACTGCTGGCAGCTCACTTGACCGTATTGGCAAATATATTGATTGGCAAATCATCATTCAAAATAGAAAAGGACACCCCTATGCATAATTATGTAGAGGCATCTCTGTTGCCGACCCCGATCTAACCCGAGCAATAAAGCAAATGGCGGAAGCTGTCAACTTAACAAGATGGCCGACATTAAAGACAAATTGCGTTTAGAGCCGTCTGTCGGTTGCTTGTAAAACTTTTAACTGTATTGGAAACCATTTTGTAGTGTTAATGCAATTCCAAGGATAAGATTGCACAATTTCACAAGGCAGGTTTTTAACTAAAAGATTTAGGTAGGTCTGTACTTCATTTCTTTCTACATTAGAAAAAACGTAAACCTACCTTCTAAACAATTTTGACTTCTACAAAATAAGTAAAAGCAAATGACAATTAAATAACCATAAGATAATAATATACGTAACGGTAACTTAATTTTAAAAAGCGTTTTTCAATAAAATGTCAAGATTATTCACCTTATTTTTTATGCTACATATCCAAGTATGGAAACACTTCAAAAATATTCTACCAATGCTCATTGATGTCTTGGATATTTTATGTTGCAAACTTTACCTACATTTCGGCAAAGCGAAGCGCCACAAATTCCTGACAGGCCAGCGCATGCGCATGACATTAAACTTAACAATGATTTAAACCGATGATTACCAAATGTTCGAGTGAAACGATTAAACGTAATCAGTGCATCCTTACATACCGTGAACTTTCATACGAGACCACCAACGAACAAACATTCATTTCCACCCTTATGTCGAATAGCGTAAGACTGATTGTAAGTTTTATAATCACGATGGGCATTTAATGTGAAAACGTCAAATTAATGTGCGTTTAATTCGCTAATTTTGTAGCGAAATTAAAATGAAATTATTGTTGACCTGACGTCTGTGTAAGTTCAACATTCTTTGAGGCTCGATGCACCTGACTTGCCACTTTTTTATTGCAGTATTTTATTTACAATGTCTTGAGAAAAGCTTGTAAAAGACCTTGAGATACATGGCCTATAATGATATGACTTGTTGTGGAAGCCATGTACACACGTAATACCCATTTTAGGGTGTATATACATTGCAATTAATGCATCATAAATATTATTTGAAATCGTGATTAATAACAAACTAAATGGTCCCCGCCTTTTGATGTGCGTTCGAAATCGGTCTATTCGTTTGGGAGCTATGATGAAACAGACAAATAAACAAACACGCAGATACACAGGTCAAACTTATAACACCCCTCTTTTTCGTCGGGGGTTTAATAGATTTCAGTTAGTTCTAATTCAAACCCATCATCCTACAGTTCTTCGAAACAAAACACAGCCGCAAAAACAAAAATCTTAATTACTCGTTTCAAAATTCAAACGCAACGGACGTTCGAATCGGCCAATAAAGCAGCGGTGACGACATCTGCGTAAATCTTATATAATTATTCAAAAACGGCATTAAGGGCATATAAATCGACCGTTAATTGTGTGGAAATGGCACACAATACTCAGTATTGTGGATATGAGCTAAGTAGCGACGCGGTACCATAAACGAGGAGCCGATTTATATTTTATCACTATTATTCGTACTGAGGTTTAGAGCTCGTTTATTATTTCAAAAACGCGTAGTGTCCACCATCTTACTCGCTAATCCTACCGCTAAGCAGCAGTGCTTGCACTGTTGTGTTCCGGTGTGGAGAGTAAGATAGCCGAGAAAACTACTGGCACAAAAGGCATTTCATCTTAGCCCTCTAGGCAGGCAACGCATCTGCAATCGATAACCATCTGCAAGCAAAATAAATGACTATGACTATTACTATAATCCCTCCGGGGTTGCTGGTGTCTATGGGCAGTAGTGATCACTTACCATCAGGTGATCCACTTGCTCGTTTGCCTTCCTCGTCGTATTAAAGAAAAGGAATGAGAGACGAGCTACTGGCAAACAGTCGGACACATGGTCAGACGGACAGAAAGCGAAAATGAAATTTGATCGAATCATCATCACCAGCCTTTTTTACGTCCCACTGCTGGGCACAGGCCTCCTCTCAGAATAAGAGGGCTTGGGCTATAGTTCCCACGTGGGCCCAGTGCGGATTGGGAACTTCACACACACCGTTGATTTCCGTCGCAGGAGTGTGCAGGTTTTCTCACGATGTTTTCCTTCACCAAAAAGCTCATGATAAATTACAAATGTAATTCCGCACATAAATTCCGAAAAAGTCAGAGGTGGCAGCCGGGGTTTGAACCCACGACCCTCTGCTTGAGAGGCCATAGGTCAAACCACTAGGCTATGATGGCTTTTTCGATCGAATAGAAAAGAAATACTGCGTTGCGTTTCCCCTGCTGCGTTTCGTTCGGTCAGTGAGAGTGCTGGAGGCCCGATCCCCCTCCTCTATCCTCTATCCCTTTCCCTCCTTAAAGGCCGGCAACGGACTAGTGACTCTCTTGAGGTTGCTGGTTCTCATGGGTGGTAGTGATCGCTTACCATCAACCCATGACCCTCATGCTCGTTTTCCTCCCGTTCAATAAAAAATAATAAAATCCTCTTGTTACACACCCCACAGCACACTACCGCCGCGCAGTCACTATCGTAAATAGAGCGTTGTCACGCGCGTACAACGTCCAAGCCACCCCGGGAGTCAAAACTAGCTGCTCGAATCAGTGCAACCGCCACAACAAGACCTAAAAACCACCTTACGTAACCGCCACAGGAACTCAAAATAGGACACCCCGTATTGGCAGTTACAACAATTTTGCGCTGCGTTGAAAACTGTCGTAAGTGCATTTATGACGGTGTAATAATTTGGGATTTGTTTGAAAGTTGTAAGGTTGGTTTTTGTACGGTGCGGGATTGTATGGGGCATAATTAAATTTGCGTTTGCTGTGAGTCATTTTGTGTAAGAAATGAGATGCCTATGAAATGGTAGCGTATTGTATTAATGAGATTGGGTAGGTAATGCTATGTTTTTGTAAATTAAGACGCCGCATCTGCATTTGATTCGGGGAACAAGGATGCGTTTGCACTCTACCGTGAATTTTGAAGTCATATTTAATTGACAAGATTACATACCTATTTAACTTACGGTAGAAATGAATTACTCTCGCATATAAGACAAGTTTAGCCCGACATGCTTGTGCGCCAACCAAACGTAAACTGTGACGTTTCACTGCAGCCAAGTCGTGCGCTTCCAGAGGATTGACTACGAATTATTTCGTAGTTTCGTAGTTCACATACGGATACGTAAGTGATCCATTTATTTTTAAATGATTCAGTCTCACGGTGATATAAGCTTATAAGTTGTACTTAGATATTACAGTATCCCTATATGTGGTGATCACTGTTTTTGTTTTCTAATATTTTTCTGGTTGTCTCTATCATTTAAAATTTTTTTTGTGCACGCGAATAAAGATAGAGATCTTAAGAGATCAGTATTAGACAGTTCTATCTTTTGTTGGTAAAAAGCGGAAGCACCCGTCAAATTCTCATACGCTTCTGTAATATTTATCTTATAATGCATATGCGACGTTTTTGCATAGGAATGTGCAATAATAATCATAATACACTGTAATGAAATCGCATTCTGCGGCACACTTTGTGGGTTCAGTTTCATACATTTTTGTATGAACTTCGTGGGTGATACTTTGTTGCTAGGAAATCTCAAACTAAGTACAATTGTGCATTCAGAGTTTTGTGTTTGATACTTATTGTATATGTAACAACTGCCTAAATATCAAAGTGCTTAAACCAATTTTTGTAAAAATATCCAAAAAAATTGTGACAGCCTGTATAAGGAAATATCTTAAAGTGCTTTAAACTGTATCAATATAAATTCACTTTAGAGCTAAACTATTTCTTAGTCATAGAAACTTAAATGATAAATTCAGCATTGACAATAACAAACCGAAACCCCTACTTTACCTCAATTGTATGAACACGAAGCATGATTTCCGAACTATATCTTGTTCCTGGTTCCATAAATTACTTAACGCCCATCTGAAAACCCAGGGTCAGCGCGCAGGGTAGCACATGATACAGTTATTGTCCTGACAAGTACTAAACACAGTCGCAAGTCAAAACGCGAACAAAACAAACGCATCTTACAACGCGAGTCGACTAAAGTCGAGACTCGCACGCGTGAAGAGTCCTTAGCACTTCTAAAGTGTAAGAGACTTTGTTACTTTTGAATAGAGTTGTTTAACTCTAGTTCTGGTCCAAGTTGGGTTGTTTTAGGTTCTTGTAGGGTTAGCAAAAGGATCTCCCCAGGCGGCATAGGGTCAGATAGATAATATCGGATGACCGAGAGGCCGGAGGCTTCATTTAATTGCAGTGCGGGTTCGATCCCGGGTGGGCTTATAAATGGGCGAGCAGTAGCTATGGGTGGCGAATGGGTTTAGCCTTAGCCATGTGGGTTCAGCGTTGTGGTTGTCATTAATCATTGGAGGCTGTGGATTTGTGGGATTAAGGCTGTTGAAGCTAAATGGATAATGTTCATGTTATTACTAGTGAGTTAGCAACATGTTACCACCTGAGAGAACCGCTATGACTGAGCTACAAATGGTTTTGTATCATGATCATGACAAGCTTTTATTTCATGTACCATTGCTGGGCACAGGCCTCCTCTCACAATGAGAGGGTTTGGGCTATAGTTACAACGTGGACCCAGTAGCACGACTGACCGCGACTTTGATGGTTGTGCGAGATTATATTACCCGTCCCGTTGCATTCTGAGTGACAGAAAAAGACGGGTGATTGTTCTCGCGCGAGATAGAAGTCGCACTGTGAGTTGTGCTAGACCTACAGTGCGAATTATCAACTTCACACACACCATTTAATTGCTTTGCAGGAGTTTCCCCACAATGTTTCCTTTACCGAAAAGCTCATGATAAATTACAAATGTAATTTTACATACAAATTTCGAAAAACTCAGAATTGCGAGCCGGGGCTCGAACCCAAGACCTTTGCTGCTTGAGAGGCCATAAGTCAAACCACTAGGCTATCAGGGCTGATCAACAATATTATCGAACAAAAACAAAAGCCAAGAAAAAACTTGGTTATTTGTCACACAAATAACGCAAGCCTGACCTCGAGCCCATCTAAAGAATGCACCTCACATACTGCACCCAGGGAAAGTCGTATCGTCGTATCGTCCATCGCGCGTGTCGTGATCGCATCGTGATCGCATCGCAAAGGCGCCGCTCTTTGTACAAGCCGCGCACGACAATTAGGTCGGTACGAGATACGGCGGTTCGCAGGGCGACGCTTGATAATCTGCTTTTGTCACTATGCGTGCTTCTGGTAAGGGTGAAGGATGAAAGACTTCTTTTGTTTCTAACTCCCGACCTCAGAGCAGGAAATGATTGGAGAGACGCTCGATTTCAACTCTGTCAAAAATCTAACATTAAGTCTGTGCATGTTTTTGGCATTGTGTGACAGTTTTGTTTTAGTGTGAGTTTGTAGGAACGTAAAATTTGACATAAGCGTAAACGTGTGCTGTAACGTAAATTTTGTGAATAGGTTCACTAATTAAACAGACGTTTTGAAGATTCGTTTTTTTTTTGAATAAAACGACGTATAATGTTCAAAAATGGGGTCGCAAGGTCTAACGCTCACGAGAGCCACTAGTTTAATCCCCAAGACGAAAAAGTTATAGGTATGTGCGTATGTGGAAGAAGGACGTAAGTCATTCTGACTTATGTCTTTCTTCCACGTACACTGCGACTTAAATACATCTGACATCTGTCATACCGTCTCTTTTGTTCGTGATTATTTTGTTACTACATAGGATTCGAATGTTCGTGCTTGAGGCACTGATGCATCTCTAGGTTAATTTTTATCACCCAAACGTTCCCCAGACCATCTCGTCAACGCTTATGCTATTTGTCGGCGCCCGCGCAAACAATCTCGCCCAATATTTGTCATCCGCGTCCGCTCGCACTTCCTGCCTTAGTCACATGTAAAACCATTGTTTTGAGTCTTAACGATGCGTCTTGCGGCAAAAAGTTGAGTACAACATCATTAGTAGGAAACAACAAGTGTTAACATATTTTTTACGCGATTAAGCCCGGAGTATCATGATAATTTGTAGGAAACGTCTACATACATTGACTTACCAACATCATGGATTTCGGGATAGCGCTTGAAAACGTCCGAACCAAAAGACCACTAATTTGCAAAAGAGACCACTAATCGAGTCTTAGTTTGGTCGAACGACAGCGTTATGACGTATGGCTGTCATCGAAAAATGCCGTATTGTACTGGGATACATTTTTCATGCATTTTGTACTACACCCAAAAAGCCATGGTATTAGTATGTCAATTTCTACATTAAACCAACTTTTTGTGATCAATGTGTTGTAAATGAAACAAACTTGTAAACATCGTAATTCCTGTACGGCCGCCGCGGAGAAGCCCGCAACTGCAAACTCGGATATTTAGCGCGCGATACATAATTATTATGACAGCACAATGCGGTACGCGACAGCTGTTCACGTCTTGTACAGAGACGATAACATCGCTTTTGTAAATCTGGTTATGATTCTGAGGATGCTATTTGTTTTTGTTTCGATCATTTTAAAAATAATTCGGCTTAACCAGTAAAAAAAAACTTCTAAAATTTCAGTACTGAATTTTAGTATTTTCTCGATGAAAACTCATGCTCAGCCATTGCTGAGCCTACTGCTTCCGTGAAAATACTTGTTTATTGGATACATGAGTAAAATTTGCGAGTCGAAAATGTGTGCAACTTTGAAGGGAACAAAACGAAAATTTCTTTAAATTCTAGGTTGACACCTGTAAAGTAAAATAACCTGTCAGGTAAAAGTGTTTTAATTAATTAATCAAATTCATCCCATCACATCTCTTTTTTTAAATATCGGTTACGAAATAAAGGCCACTCTTCATTCGGCTCCATTCACAAAAACAAAACTATAAGACACTAGACTTAACAACTATGCAAAACAAATAACTCACACATTTTACTTCCTCTGTCCAATTTACTGACAAAACCACATAGACCTTGCAAATGAACGTTTAAAACTAAACCCAAGTTAATCGGACCGGAACAATTTTAAAACATTACCAAAAAACTGTTCAACCAGAAACAAAGAAGAGCTTAAGTACACTTACGTCCCTTACCATACATACGCCCTTTTAAAAAATATTTTTGAGTCAAGACCGCTTGAGAACAAGTGATGTGTGGGAAGGTGTGGGTGTCGCAAAAAGGCCCCAACTTTTAAATTACTGTTTTTGTGATAAATCAAAGGCCCCGTTTGTTTCTTGTGGTCATTTTGGTCATGTTATTGCTGAGCATTAATAAGCAAAATTAGATTGTTACATTTATTTGTAAGATTATATTGGAACCTCTGTTTGATTCACGATGAGTGTAGGTGTTGAAAAATACTATAAGTAAGCAAATAATACTGACTTCACTAACCAGACTAAGTAATGAATCCGAGACCTTTTGCAAAGTGTCCCAACTTTAATAATAAAGTGCCTGTCGTTACGCGGTTGAAATTACCGCCTAAAATCCTTCATTATACCCTAGCCATTTATACAATCAATTAATTGTGCATAAAACGCGGCATTTTAGCCAAGACGTTTATATCCTATCCACAGAGCCTTAGGCGAGGGTAGATAATTAAGTTAAGGGTAAAATGGGTTTATGAACGAGTCGTACACTCACTCTGCTTTTCACTTCGATATTCAATTGCGAGACAACTAAACAGCAGCCTATTTTTGCCATGATAAATTGCAAACCGTATTCCACTATCTTGGATCCAACAAATAACACCAAATCCGATTTAATCACAGCCAAATTACAAATTAGGTACATGAAATGGACAGTTATGACCATTTTCTGAGTCAAAAATATCGAACTGTCATCTGCCATCTTGCATCAAAAAAATAATGTCAAATATTAAGCTCAGCTTAAGAGCATGAGAAATGAAAACAATAAACCACTGCCCCATTGACCTACCAAACACGTAATTCAAAATTCAAAATTGAAATTTCAAAATTTCAAAATTTTATTTAGCAAATAGGCAGTTGAATGCTCTTTTACACGTAATTTTTTCGAGTCTACCAGCGCTTTCGGAAAGACCATGATTGCCAAGAAGAATGCGCCGCAAGAAGCTTGGCACAAAGTAATTTTTTCTAAAAACAAGTTACATCAGATCTTACAATACGTAACCACAGATAAATTACACAAAGAAAGCTCACTCTATCATTAAAAAAAAATACCGTATTTTAGAAAAAAGTGTAATTTTTTTTTATTAGAACAGCAAAACCAGAACACTTTAATTTATTGGCACGTTTTAATTGAGCAGGAGATGTATAGGGTCTCCAGGTCAAATATCTTTAGAATTACAAGGGGATGTATAGGGTCCCAGAATTAATACTATAATATGATACTTAATCTAAATGGCTTAGAGATGTATAGTCTCTAGGGTCAATTTAAACTAAGTTTAAAATCAGCAGAGGTGTAAAACGCCTCCACGGTCAAAAACGTAAAATCTATGATCCAAGGACCTCCAGACGCTAGACACCTCGGTGGCATCTTTCGCTGTGACAACACGAAAATTATTATCCATTCCAACAATTGAGCCATTCAGAACGAACCGATCTATCTTAGCGCGTTCATATTAACTAATTCGAGTTGATATTTATTTGTTATAAAGCGCAAGCACAAAGCGCGGGCCAGATAAGGGCCGTCGTACACTGGAATAATAAATAACGTCACATTAGAGCCGGTATTAACCGCGGCGCGTGGGCGGCGACGCTTAGGCCGCAGAACGGTAGAACTGGGTTTTTAACTAAACTTTTTGGTTTAGGAGTTTGAGACAAACAAATGTTTGACGTGTAGTGGTAAAACCTTTTAAATTAAATTTAAATCGTATGATCTATTATACAAGTTATATACCTAATGATGACATAAACATTTTTTAGTGTTATAAATACGAAAGTAAACCCCGTCTTTTCACTGCAAAACCGCTCCACCGATGTTATATGACATTTAGCAAGTAACTAGTTTGAATATTGAGTTAAAATACAGACTTTATTTTTAATCCCGGAAATTGATTAAAATATGATATAATTATGTCATAACATTGATCCAAATCAAATGAATCATCATCACCGTCATCATCATGTCAGTCGAAAGATGTCCACTGCTGGACATAGGCCTCCCCCAAGGCTCTTCACTCAGACCGGTCTTGTGCCGTCAGCATCCACCGCGGTCCCGTGATCTTTACCAGGTCGTCGCTCCATCTTGTTGGAGGCCTACCGACAGCTCGTCTCCCGGTCCGTGGACGCCATTCGAAAACCTTCTGACCCCATCGCCCATCAGTCCTGCGAGCAAGCCCACTGCCACTTAAGTTTCGCAATTCTTCGGGCTACGTCGGTGACCTTAGTTCTACTGCGGATATCATCATTTCTGAATCCAATGAATTGTAACAAGTAATTAATCGTGAATTTCTATTGTCATCAACTTTATTTAAAAAAAAAAACCGCACTTACAACCTTCTCCGCGCGCCGCGTCTCCACAGTAGTCCGAATTCACATAATTAATTTGACTGTCGATGCTATCGGTGCCGTAGGTGTCTTTGTGTGTTTGTCTGTCTGTGCATCAGCGAAAGTGTACAATGCGTCGTTTGTCACTATCGCTCTCGTTTGTTTAACCTTTTGTGTAATTATTTGAGATGAACGATACGAAAAGCTTAGAGACGAGCAATTGTTTTTTTTTTTTGTTTACAAAATGCTACAAGTACAGTCGAGTTCTCCAATATCTATACAGTCAACAGTTCAAAAATATCTATACACGGACCTTATTGCCAGTTACATAAGGTCTGTGTTTATATATAAGTAAGTAAGTAAGTAAACACTTTATTGTACTAAAAAAACAGGATACAAACACAATTTACAAAAAAAAAAAAATTAAAGTACAAAGGTGGGCTTATCTCTATAAGGGATCTCTACCAGCCAACCTTAGAGTGGTGGAGAGGACTAGCTATATATTTATATATTTATGAACCGTTGGATGTACAGATATTGGAGAACTCGACTGTACAAAATGGTATGTGTCTTGATGTAGTGTTAAGCTTCATCATCAGCCTATTTATGTCCCACTGCTGGGCACAGGCCTCCTCTCAGAATGAGAAGGCTTGGGCTGTAACAGCTAGTTCCCACGCGGCCCTAGTGCGGGTTGGGAACTTCACACACACCATCGAATTGCTTAGCAGGAGTGTGCAGTGTTAGGCCGTGTTAAGCTTGTGAAGGGATACTTAGCATTCATCGGTTATGTAGTTAGTTAATATACGTACTTAGGAAGACTTGCGGCGATCTGGGATTTACTTAATGCAAACTTTAAGCCTGCAATAACCTAAACAACTTAGAAAAGTTTAAAGAACCCCGACATTCTTACTTCAAAGTTCAGTAACTCAAAAAAATTGCCGAGAATCATCTAGATTAAATACGCCTTCGATCAAAATAAACTGCATCCGAATTGGTATATTCATCTAGGAGCTACGATGCCACAGACAGACAGATACACAGACACACGTCAAACTCATAACACCCCTCATTTCGGAAAGGAGGTTAAAAAGCTGAGTATAATATAAGTAGCAAGCTAAAACAAAAGCGTAACGCAACAACTCTTGCGCAGATTTGTTCCAACCTAGTCGAGTTAGCTACTAAACAATTACCTCAGAGAAATTGTGGCGTGGGCGGCGACACATGTTTGTTTTAGTTCGTTAGGGCAGCTGGTTCGGACAAAAGCTGCGCGTGATTAGTGGAACAGTTTGGACACGGTGGTGAGTAATGTACTTACTTAGTAGCTGCAGATAGACTACTACTACTTTTTTTTAAATCGACGCACAAAGAGGGGTTTTGTAAGTTTGACCTGTGTATCTGTTTATCTGTCTGTGGCATCGTAGCTCCTAAACGGATGGACGGATTTGGACTCGGCTTAATCAAAAGCTTAATCGAAAGCTAGTTGAATCGACATGGTTCATAGATAAATAAATAAGTACAAAAAACATCCTTAATTAACCTTAATGACCTAACGAACTTAGAAAAGTTGAAAAACCGCCAACATTTTCATTTCAAAGTTCAATTTCCCAAAAACGGCAGAACCGATTTTTATTAAACTTATAGCTAAGAACCACCGCTAGAAAACCTACTTTCACATAAAAACCGCACCCATTTAAGCGCTACCGTGCCACAGACACACTCACACACACACGTGGCGGTCGTTTTTACGTCAGGTGTTAAAAGGAAGTCGACTATGGCTAGAGTCTTGGACATTTCGGGTGCGATCCCCGGTCGGCTCAGATGTCTGTATGATGAATACAATTGTTTGTTCTCGAGTCTTGGATGTTTAATATGTATTTATGTATGTATTTATCTATATAAGTAGGTATGTTTATCCGTTGTCTAGTACCCATAACACAAGCTCTGCCTAATTTGGGATTACGTCAATTGGTGTAAATTGTCCCACGGATTTTATTTATATTTTTTATTTATTTCAAATTTCTTTGGACTTTGTCACATTCAAACACTCGCCATACCCATCATATGTCATACTTGCCTGCGCTAAACAAGACAGTCGCGTGTGCCCTTGCGACGGCTGATTCACGCGGTCAGCGGTCAAGGCGCCGGCGCAGCGCCGCTCCAGTTTAAACAAGACGAGAAGTGGTACTTATAGGTACCAGTTTTTTATGCGAGAACAAACCTTGGAAAAGTTACGACAAAGGAGAGAGAGGAGGAGGCATAGGTTTTTCCTTTGCAAGACAGAGATCGCCGAAAACTGTCAGTTAGATGTAGAAGACACAGAGCCACACGTTATGATAGCCCAAAGGTAAGCGTCCAGATGTCGGTATCGTACGCAACGGACGCATCGCACGCAACAGATCGTTGTATTCTTTGTATAGAAACTCATATAAGTGCGTCCACCTGTCCGCATGCATCGTACGCATCGCACATTGCATATATTTTCGTTGCGTGCGATGCGTCCGTTGCGTACGATACCGACATGTGGACACATACCTTTAATCGTTGTTCTTTCTCCGGCATCTACCTATCTAAAATTCTAAAATTACACAGCTGTGAGATCAGTAGACTTCGAGATGTCATGTATTATTAAATAAGATATTTCCTGTTACACATACATTCGACACGTACAGAGAAATAAAACAGTACACTTAAAAAGAATAATATTTTATTAATATTTTAATAAATGTTGCTCTCTCTCTCATTTTTTTTTTTGTTATTATTTAGCTGTCACTGCCTGTGGTCAAGAAGTCACCGAAGTGATCTGGTTTACGAGTGGGTGGGGGGATTCGTGTTTGATATCATATTCATGATAACTTTAGTCACCGGTGAGATTCAAAAATAGGTACGAACTTTTTTGAAATCACAGAATTTTGTCACCGGGTGAAATTCAAACATCGACCCCCTGTAGAGTAGAACAGCAGCACAGAATACGAAAACATTTTTGTTGAAGCTGAAAATGGAGACGTTTCGCTCGCTTCACTCTCTCGGTCAATAAGTGCACATACGTAGGTACTCAAATTCCTGCTTAAAGGACCAGATACTTTCTATACTAATATTCTCTTTCAAGATCGAGTGCTAACCGCCACCATGCCTCATACCATACCCACATCAATTTACTTACCAACGAACAAAGCGCTAAGCCAACGGTTTAAATGGACAAACAGACAAACAGTCAGATTGCTGTTCGTACATAAAACAATTACTCTCCTCGTTTGCCACTTACGCCGGTTTGCAGTGCAATTAGAGTTTAACCTGTGAGAATGGGCGAAGTCATAAGCGGCTGCGATGGACAGTGAAAACAAGAGCGTTTTTAACCCGTAACCCAAAAAGACAGGTGTTATATTATTATTAATTATATTATTATTAGCCTGATGTGTCCTACTGCTGATCAAAGGCCTCCCCTACTTCCACTACTTTCGGTCTTTAGCAAGATATCTAGCAGTGTATCTAAATATCTGTCTATCTTAGACAGAATGAGAACGGAATATTGAAAGCAGATTTACAAAAAGGGTATACGAAGGGAGAGTGGATGGAATAGTGGGAAAGGGAAGACCTCGGCGAACGTACTCAGGTTTTCAAAAAGCTGTTCTTTCTTTTAAGAGTACCCAAAACCGGAGAGCACGTATGAAGAATGTTATGAGATTAAGGGAAGTAAAGGTTGTATGTCAGGATCGTAGCAAGTGGATGTCCGAGGTCTCTGCCTACCCCTCCGGGAAACAGGCGTGACTGTATGTATGCATGTATGTACCTTATAGGTTTGATGAGCTCCCGATATTCAATTCAATTCAAATACTTAATTTACTGCTGACCGGGGTCCATAGATGCTCAGACAACAAACAATTCTCATACTACTTAATATTTTAACGCAAACGCCGGGCCCTCTGGCCCTCAAGATACGGAAGAACACTACGCTACACTGGGCTCTCAGAAGTGTTTCAGCAAACTACCGATTAAAACTTAAACGCCAGTCTAATGGTTGGTGAACATGGGCTTCATGAGATGTCCAAACATCCGTCTCCCATGCCTTGTACCCAATCAAATCCAAGTGTGAAAAACGGTAGCAGTAGTCAGTTCCCATGCCCCGCCCACTGCTTTCGGTGCACGCGGTTACTTACGCATATTTGCTTGTGTGCACCCTTCATTATCAACCACGGACCAATCGGGGAGGAGATGCCGTTAACGTTTAGGTATTGTTTTAAGGGTTTCCCATTGTACTTGATTAACTGTTTAGCAATGATATTACTTAACAGGAAGTAGATATGTTCCGCGTTCGAGTTGAAGGTTCATAAAAGAACCAATTGCGTTGGTGATTGTGAGTGATGGTTGATTTCAAAATAAAATCATTTTACGTTTTCACGTCATCAAGCTTCCGAAAATATTCGTGAAAAAGTGATGCCTCACTTAACTGCAATTAAGACGACTTTTTATTTAACATAAACTGTAAGTAAACAATATAATCTTTTTCGTTGGGCAGTCGTTTAAAAACGAAGCAGTTTGATCACTGAAAATTATGACGTCATATACAAACATCATACTAACCTTTGGCTTCGACTTGAACATTTAAATGGCTTTTTTTTCCTGTGATACTGGGAATACTGGTACACCCGAAGTGTCAGAGTCCAGAGTCTCTAATGTAATGAACGGCCTAAAAAACGTCACGATCGCGTTCGCGCTTACGTCTGTGCTATGGGCACCTTAGCAGCGCCACTAGTGGCACGTATCGACAACAAACAATTCTCATACTATTTGACAGCCGTAACGCAAACGCGGTCGAGACGTACTTTTGGCTGTTGATTGCACTAAAAGCTCTTATTGTAATCAAAAAGCACAAAATACGTCTCGATCGCGTTTGCATTAAAGTGTCAAATAGTATGAGAATTGATAAAAGCTCTACTGTAATTTTTGAAAAGTAATAACGCGAACACGATTGAAACGTTTGTTGCGACGTGCCATTTACACTAAGGTCGAATTGACGGCCACAAAATACGTCTCAAACGTGTCAAATATTATGAGAATTCTTTGTTGTTGCTGTCCGTTGTTGCACTGTTTATTTGCCCATACAATACAATACAAATATTCTTTATTGAAAACCACAAAATAGTACAAAGAGATTACAGAAAACAGGTATGGTAGACAATAGGCGGTCTTATCGCTTAAAAGCGATCTCTTACAGACAACCAAAATACAGAAACCAAGATGAAGCAGCTAAATTAGGTGGCAGAAATGAACAGAAAGGAGAAACTTAAAATTAACAACAACTTAAATTAAATTAATAACTACAGATAAATATACTACATAAATAAACATATACCTACATATACAATACATACACTACTTATAAAAAACATGAGTGAAAATGTCAAAAAGGCCACAGGTGAAAAGCATTTCAAAGGACTAGATATAACAGAGACAGTAAGAATCGAGATGGACCGAAGACAGAAACAAGTTATTAAGTTACTGACAAGTAGTAAGCCATAAGAAGATTTTTGAAAATATGCAGAGATTTCGCTTAGTAATTCAGTAATTCATAGTAATTCAGACGTAAACGGAAACGCGATCGCGACGTTTCTTTGGCCGTTGATTACACTAGACGCTCTGAAAAGTTGATAGAAATCTAGATATAAGATACAAAAGGGACCTTGATATATTACACAGAATCTCGCAACAAAAACAAAGTACAAGCAATCTCTAATGAGAAACTGAGTCAGCGCGTATTTACATACATGTCACGTACCGCATCGGATAGTTCCATTGTTTACTAGCCCTGCTGTATGTGTTTTCTTCGTTAATTTATGGCATAATTTGAATGTTGATTGGCTCGGGTGTATCCATAGCACGAAATAATTGAACGTGTTTAAGTTGATCTTAGTCGTAAAGTTGATCTTCTTGATTCATTCCAAAACAAACAAAAATGCAAATTATCTGGTATAATAAATTGACTTAATAACCTAACCAACTTAGAAAAGTTGAAAAGCCCCCGACATTCTCATTTAAAAGTTCAATATTTCACCGAACCAATTTTGATGAAACTTGGCTAAGAACCATCTCGATTAAACTACCTTGCGATTAAAAAAACCGCATCGAAGTCGGTCCATCCGTTTGGGAGCTATGATGCTACAGACAGATACACAGACACACAGATACACAGGTCAAACTCACAATACCCCTCTTTTTCGTCGGGGGTTAAAAAGTAGAAAAACTCGACATTTTCATTTTAAAGTTCAATACCTAAAAAACAGCTGAACCGATTTTTATAACACTTAGTTAAGAACCAGAGCGCCTAGTGTAATTGCCGACCAGGTCAAGAAATACGTCTCGATCGCGTTCGCGTTTAACAATTCTCATACTATTTGACACTTTAACGCAAACGCGATCGAGGCGTATTTTGTGCTTTTTGATTAACACTAAGGGCACTGGAACTAGCTTTAGAATTGTTAAACGCGAACGCGATCGAGACGTATTTCTTGGCCTGGTCGGCGAATTTGGCTGCGGGCAGCACAAACGTCGTAGAGATCTTTGGGGAAGGCCTATGTCCAGCAGTGGACGCTTCCCGGCTAAAATGATGATGGTAATGAGACGAACATAGAACCTTCTCCTTTTTTGAACGTGGTTAATTTGATTTTAATTTTGATAACACCCTGATGACTTTTAGTCCAAGTGATGTCCTGTTATCTGCATAAATTAGGTATACTTTTTTTCTAACTCGAAGCTTTCCCTCTTGGTTAATACTTATCATTTTTTGGACTATTTTATAAAAAATCTTACACAACGCAATTTATTCTGGAATTTAGATTTTTTTATGTTATAGGTATACTTACTTAGAATCACTAGCACAGTCGATTTAAAGAAGTGGTAAAAATTAACCCAAACATTTCGTTCATTTATTTTCACCTGTTAAAATCGATAGTTCTCTTAATAAGTTCTAAGTAGATTTTTATACTTAACATAAAAATTTAGATCCAAATTTTTTTTTATATGTAATAGCTCTTTTATTTTACACAACTTTGACAAATTTATTCAGTGCCCACTTCGCCCATAAAAACCTTGGTTGGTCGTTGACCCAGACATTCGGTAACTGGAGTAGTCGGGCGCTCCGGGCGCGCCGTGACGTCACTTCCTTGTGTGCGCGTGCGCCTGTGGCGTGGCGCAAGCGACGACAGCTCAGCGGGAATAATTAAAAATTACGGCAAGTGCAAGTAACATTGTGTAACAAAAAAAGTACCGTGACTGACTCACTGAACGCAGAGCCTAAACTACTGGAGCTTGAGACTTGCAATTTGGCAGGCCTATAACAATAATGAAAATTAAATCGTAAGCCAATGGATACCAATTGACCTAGTCGCAAATTAAGCAGAGCTTGTGTTTTGAGTATCACTAAGCAACGGCTAATAAGCATACTTATATAGTAGCTACCTACACTACATAATCAAACATGTAAGACTCGAGACCAATATTCACAGTCATCATGATATGTCTAAAGTTTAGATTCTAAACTACAAAGTAATAGGTATGTACTTATATAACAAAGAAGTACTTAAACTTAGTTTGTTTGTGTGATTGTGTGCAGGCAGGAAGCACTGAACAGATTCCTATATATATCTTTAATTTCTACTAAAAAGCTATACTTACAATTTATTTATTTATTTATTTATTCAAACACACTTACATCTATCATTACAGGCTTAACCTAATGCGACAGAGAAGTCCTAAAGTAAACAATTTATTTTAATATCTGTTTTTGTAACAAATAACAAATAATGCTACCCTTGTGAATTCACTCAGAACACAGAGAAACAAATCTGTTTCCTCGGCCACTTGGTTGAGCGTGTGTATAGCCCGTGTCAGCGGCGCCTTGTTGAGCAAGTTGGTTCTGCCGCGCGGCTATCTATCTATCTTTGATTAACATAAAAGCCTCTTTCAATCCCGGGAAAGTGCTATCGCCACTTCCTGTTAGTGGAAACTTGCGATTGCTCAAATGACCGTCCACTCGTGTCCTCCCACTTCGCGTCATGGAAATGTGTGATGAGGGCGATTGAAATTAGGTATCTTCCCATCTATTTACAATCTATCTTGTAATTCTTGTACCCGGTATCCCTTGGATCTATCACACTTAATAAAACCGCTATCAGCTTACAACTTGAACTGACACTTCAACTAGAGGCCGCGCCGCTTCCGTCCAATCATTTTCCATGCACCCTGGACCTTCCTCCTTTAGCGTAAAGTAGATTTTTCTGTATCACTTCTAAGATAAAGATTGTTTTTGTGACATGGCGGCGTTGTAAAGAGCACAGGGCGCGCGAAGGAAGTCCGTAACCGGCGTTTTAGATCTAGGCTCGACGCAGGAATGGGGTGGTGATGAACCAGCAACTTATTTCAAATGTCAAAACGATCGTCCATCATGAAGTTTGTATTGAATTACTGAACTATGACGTCTTAACAGTTTTAAGTGATTCGCAGTTAATTACATTACACATAGGAGCTCATCTAAACCTAGAAAGGTAATTGCGGTCAAATGCATTGCCAGAATAAAACTAAAATAATAAGAGGGGATGCCTCTTGTGCCAGTAATGGGGATAGGAGGGGATGCCTCTTGTGCCAGTAATGGGGATAAGAGGGGAGGCCTCTTGTGTCAGTAATGGGGATAATGCATAGGTGGTCAAACCAGCAACTTTTTTAAATGTCGATTTTTTACGAGTTTTTTTGAAAGATTAGTAGTATAAAATGACATAAATCTACCTAATATCTATGGTAAAACCTGGAATAAGTTACCTGGTCCCTATTTCACCATCTTTACAATTGTCAGTTTTATATGACAATTCGAACTACATTTCTTTGACAATATGAAGCGTGCTAAAACAAAAGCTCTTCAAGTCAGCAGTTGACACCGAATTGTCATTGAAAACTGACAATTGCAAAGTTGGTGAGATAGGGGCCAGATGGTTTCACGAATAGTGCTGGGGTGTAGCAAACAGTGTAGCGTCGTATTCATGGTTGTTTCGTCAGCTCTCAAGGCTGCATTAGAGAATATCATAACAGCAGTTTTCTCCGATTTTCGGGTCCGCCATGTTATTTACAAAATTCAAGTCATTGCAACAGAAGTAGCGCTCCATAGTCTCAAACTATCTGATTTATTTCACCTCACCATGAAAAGTAGACGCCCAAATTATCCACTTGTCAGTCACATGGTCTAAAATGAACGGTGCAACCTCTTTAAAATACAATTTAAGCATTCAAGTAAATCGGTAATGAGTCAAAACTGGAGCAAAGTGAGTGGAATTGAGATATCGTGGGCTTTTTTTAATCGGGCAAAAGCAAAGGTGCTTTTAGTGGTACACGAGTAACGTGAGCTTAATTGATTTTGAGAAATATTTTCACCCGAAACGAGATTTCCCGGATTTGAGCGGCGGAACTGTTTCAAATATTTTTTGTTTTCGTTTGTTCGTTTTTTGGTTGTAACTGTCCGTGCTGAAGCGGATGATTGATACATAGAATCGGGCTACTGAAAGTTGACCTTGCAAAAAGGCGGCAATTTTGAAAAACCTTGAATTAGCACTTTGTATATTATATTTTCACTCTCACATTTATTAGGGTTGAGTACGTCTTAGTGAACACCCCTGTTAAGTTTTTATTAAAAAAAAAAAACGCACCTTGTAAGTACCTATATTATAATTATTATGGGTTTCTGTATTAATAATTATTAGTTAATTACTCTCCAGTACCACTCAAAGGTTGACTAGTAGAGAACCTTTAAAGGGATAAGTCCGGCTTTGTACTCTAATTTGCTTATTTATTACTTGTGTTATTATCCTGTTTTTTTTTAACAATACGGTGTTTACTTACACCACCTTAGCTAGTGAATTCTTATTCCAAGATGCCCCCATTTCACATTCACGCGGCAAGAACAAGCCCGTAAACATGTTCATCTGTCTGTCTCTGGCGACTGATGAATTTTACATGTATTTTAAAGCTCGCTGTTGGCGGCTCGCGGTGTGACCGAGACGGTTAAATTTATCGTCGCAGTAAAATCGAATGTGTATGTAGATTGAGAGGGAGGCGCTGACGTTACGAAATAACTTGGCTTCCATGTCGAAAGGGTATTGATAATACAATGGAAACTCTTAGTTGTCGTCACTAAAAACTGCCCGACTTATTCAAATTTTTCCACCCATACTAATTAATATCACTACTTAGAAAAGTTGATAAACCCCCGACATTGTCATTTCAAAGTTCAATATTTCAATAACAGGTGAACCGATTTTAAAGAAATTTAGCTAAAAACCATCTCGATTAAACTAGCTTTCGATTGAAAAAACCGCATCGAAATCGGTCCATCCGTTTTGGAGCTATGATGCCACAGACAGATACACAGATACACATACACAGATACACAGGTCAAACTTATAACACCCCTCTTTTTCGTCGGGTGTAAAAATACTATTTATAATTGCTGTATAACTTTCGCTGCATATTATTGTGATCACAGTGAAATAAACGGATCACTCACGTATGTCAATCGAGTATAGCTCGACTTGTTTCGGACTAATCCGTAGTCCGCGAGGCTGCTCGGCGCAGCTGACGGCGGCTCACAACTACCCTCGTTTATTTCACTATGATTGAATCTCACGGTAGTTTCATATTCTGATCACATTTGATTTACGGATAATGGCTGTAGCTATTAGTATCGCAATTCCCAATGCAGGCATAACTAATATTTTTTCGCGTATTCTGCGTATTCAAATGCAAAGCGATAATCCAATAAGCTATCCGTAGAGGTCACTACCCTCAGCATTTAGGAATACGACGCAAGAGAGAGGGGGGATTTGCGGGTGGTAGGACCTTGTGCGAGATCCGTCCGGATCGCTACCACCATCTTACTCGCTAATCCTGCTGCTAAGCAGCAGTGCTTGCACTGTTGTGTTCCGGTGTGGAGAGTAAGATAGCCGGTGTAATAACGGGCACAAGAGGCATTTCATCTTAGCTCTCTAGGTTGGCAACACGTCTGCAAACTCCGAGGTTCTGGGTGTCTATGGGCAGTGGTGATCACTTACCATCAGGTGACCCACTTGCTCGTTTTCCTTCCTTGTCGTATAAAAAACGTACTCTGTGAATATCCGAGTTCAAAAACTAACTACAATCAACCCGAAAGTTTCAGTGTTCCCACCATACGAATTGCCAACCGATAGTGTTGCCATAAATCAGCAATAATCTAATCTTTACATTTCCTCGTGCAACACTCCTCCTGACATTCTCATTCCGACTCTAATCATACAGTTGTAAGGTTGATAATGGCAGTTAACTTTTGCTGTTTCAGTGAGTTTTTGCGTTTCAATCTTAGCTTTTCTGTTTTAATGGTTCAGAATCGGATTTCTTTTGGGAGGCATCTTTGGCGATTTTTTAGGGTTCCGTAGCCAAAGTGGCAAAAACGGAATCCTTACAGTTTCGACATGTCTGTCTGTCTGTTTAGGGTCCGGTGCTAAGCTTGAGTGGCTTGAGAACCGGCGCCCGGGTATGTCTTAATGTAACCTAACCTACGTAGAAAAGTTCAAAAACCCCGACATTTTCATTTCAAAGTTCAATATCTCGAAAACGGCTTAACCGATTTTTATGAAACTTCGCTAAAAACCATCTCGATTAAACCAGCTTTCCATGAAAAAAACGTTTCAATAACGGCTCAATAATGTGGATGCAATGCGGACACAGAATACTTTTTATCGCAGATTTTTTTATAGTTTCTAACGTAACCAAATTCATTGCATTCAAATTGCGGATATCAGAAAACCGGTCTCAATGGAGAGCCTTGGGGGAGGCCTATGTCCAGCAGTGAATGTCTTTCGGCTGACATGATGATGATCTCGATTGGAAATTCTTTTTTTTTGTATTTTTTATTATTTTTTCCAATTATTTTTTATTTTTACGGTCTTCCCGTGAGTATCAATTATATTTTTAATAAACTCACCGAAACATGAATACACAGAAAAAAATCAGAAAAATACTAACCCCGGGAATCGAACCCGGAACCTCGACACTCCGGGTCGTGTGCCCACCCTTACACCAGAATTGGTATACCAATCCCGGGGTTGGTATTTTTCTGGTTTCTTTCTGTGTATTCATGTTTCGGTGAGTTTATTAAAAATATAATTGACATGATGATGATGTGATGAACCAAATTTATTTATTTATTTATTTATTTATTTATATGATGTACCACTTTAATGGCCGCGACTTCGTCAGCAATAAATTACCTACAGGTATGCATATGTTGATGTACGTATACGGAACTATAGTGTATAAGATTCTTCTCACTTGACCGGCTACTTTGATAGCATAACGAACGCGGGAGAAAGCGGGATTTACTCACGAGAGCTTCGGATGCTTGCGCGTGCGCGCCCTAATTAAGGAGCTTTGTTGTATAGGTACAGCGAAAAAAGTTTTTCCGCAAGTCAAGCAAAAATCAATCTTATTTCCAGGTCATAAACACTTTTATATGTAAAACCGTTTCTTAATTTAACTTCACACTATTGGTTTAACGTGGCTTGGCTTGGCGTCCAGAGGCCCGAGTACGAATATTCGAATCCTGCGTAACGTAATCGAGTAGTAACGTTATCCAGAAATTCGTATGACGTTTAGAACAGCGCCCGCCCGTGAGCGTATTTGGAACTAAAATTTTGAACTTTCTCGATTTCGATACGATAACATTACGTTACGCAGGATTCGAATATTCGTACTCGGACCTCGGAATCAACCAATCACATTGTTACATTACGAACAGAGCGAAAGCGAGGCGCGGGCGCCGGGCGATGTACAGTCAGCAGCAAAAGTAGGTAAGCAGCCCACGTGTTCACAATGATCAAAGCACGGCTCTATTGTTATAGACATAAGAGCTTGTGCAGATCATTGTAACCGTTTCGGTGGCATAGCTACTTATGCTGCTGACTGTACGAGTATATTTATTTTTATAGAAAAAAAAGGCATACAAGTAAATATACTACCTCCACTGCCCATAATAACATTAATAACACCAACAATAGGGTGATAGCAGATGTGTTGCTAGAGGGGCAGAGGGCTAAGATGAAATGGCTATTGTCTCTCTCCTTTCCCCGGCTATCAAAACTCCGCACCGAAACACTGGCTGTTTAGCGGCAGGATTAACACAAAAACAGTTCCACCAACCTTACAAAATAATTTCAGTTTACAAATGACAATTATTTCTACATTTCATTGCCGATGTGAAGCGCAATATTACAAAAAGTCTTCAAGACAGCATTTTACACCAAATTTTCTTTTTATAAAATGACGTTTGTAACGTTTTCGAAACAGTGGCAAGGAGTATTTGCTTCCCTTGAAAATAAAGAGAGAGAGAGAGAGAGAGAGAGAGACATTTATTCACATAAATTCGACACACACTCAAAAGCACATTTGAACGAAAAAAAACTAAATAAAAGAAATGCAGAAACTTGATGACTATTTATTTACAATTAAGATTTAAGACAAATGTCGAATAGAACACGACTCAGGATATACCTAAGTTTCCTCTTTAGACCACAGAAAATTATAAGCCTTTTGTTTAGAAATGTGGAAAGCACAAGACCGATCTCAGTGGAAAGCCTTACACTGCAGTGGACGTCTTTCGTCTGACATGATGATGATAGAAACTTTGGACAAGAAAGTTAGTCATCCCATGGCATAGGGTAGGTACTAGCTCGTCTATGATACTAGGCAGGCATAAAATAAAGATGAAACTTGAATTTCATCTCCAAATGCAGATGTCACAGCATCCTGAGTTGTGACTCAAATATCTTTGAAAAAACACCGCTGATTGTAATGCTATCCGACACAGTTCGGACTCGGATTTACAGAAATCGTCAACCTTTTCATACGGGGCCTATCGGAAGTAACGGAACTGAAATACAAACGAAAAAAAGGTGCTTCGAAAATTGTCTCGTTTGAAAGTTATGTTTATTACTGAAACATGTTTAAACCACCAGATTAGGTACTTATCAAAAAAGGGATGAGGACTATTTATTTTGTAAAATGTTCATTATTCCATATCTGTCGTTCAAGTGAAAAACGAAAGAGTGGCGACTCTAATATTTGTCAAATACCTACGACCAACTGAAGCGTCAATATTGTAGTATTGTCTATGGTTCGATTCTCATCATGATTTAAAAAGAAATAAAAATTGTCTAGGACTGATCTACAACTGAACTTGAAAGACGCGCGTGTTTCATTGCACCATCCTAATAAAATTAAACGTAATTAAATAATCATCCCTGCGCCCAGCACAAACATCAGGTTACAATTTTAAAATATTTTTCCCACAAGCTACATAGTTATCAGCCTATTCATCAATACCACTCGGACCTTTAAAAAACCGTTAAAAACTCCCAAATAATCACCCATAAGTACATAAAGTCATTGCTCATTAAAACTTGCGCAACTTTCCGATGCACCCCCAATAATGACAGTAATCATCAACCGAAAGGTTGCCGACCCATTAACTCGATGATATATCGTAAAAATCTGCAATCATCACTGTACCGAGAAGTGTCGATTGCAAAACAGTCCTTTGTGCAGGCCTCATGTCAGACTTGTAATACACCCTCGTTTAATGAAGATGCAAACAAGGTAAAAGGTTAGTGTGAAATCAGTGCCCTAAGCACGACTTGTCGAATCCTGCGTCACGTAAAATCGAATAGTAAACTATAACGAGTTTGTATGACGTTTGGAATAGCGCCCGCCCGTGAGCGTATTTGGAACTAAAATTTAGTATGAGACTTCTCGATCTCGATACGATAACCGTAACGTAACGCAGGATTCGACAAGTCGTGCTTAGGGCACAGGTCGAAAAGTTGTCCTTTCAAAAGGCCTTTTTGAAGAAATGCCTTCATTCTGTATAAAGCATCTTTGCAATCGAAATTTTACGTATAGTTGAATTGAAAAATGTCGTTACATGACAGTGTCTATGGCCTTGACATATGATTGATTTTTGCCTGATCTGTGAAAAATAGTAGTTTATGCAACTGTTATATAATGAGGGTTTTAAGGCCTAATTATGTGGAGTTGCATACATTACTTTATCTACACACAGATTATAAGTACTCTAAGATGGGTTCAGAAGCCGAAGGCATGTATCATACCCATACCTGTCACGAATTTGATTGTTTTTTTTTTAATCATAGACAAACATACCGAGCTGACGTTTTGTCAACTGTTTTTTTTTGTAAAAAAAAATCACATGATTAATTGTACATGTCGGACTGAACTCGATTTATATACGTGAGTGATCTGTTTTATTTCACTATGATTGCAAATTACGTTGGTTGTCAAATTCGAAAAATCGAATTCGATATCGAAAAGTCATTACGACATCGACATTACTTTACTGCTGAACCTGCTGGTCGTGGTGAGGCGACGGTGTACTGCAATGCTGGTCATTTTCTACGGTTTCTGAATGCATTATAGAGGACTTATGATATGTGTGTAGATAAACTTTTTTTCACTACAGCTATACATGTTTGCATGTTGAACCACACAAAGTACTATTGAACTAACAAGACAAATAATTTTCCATAAAGTTTTTGTTTTAATGTATCTCAATAGATGCTAGGTGCAGATATATTTATAAAAAGCATACCTAAGCTGAAAAAAACTCCCCGGAGTTAAGAGTTATTTCTTACTATGGAAATTATGTACTTTTAACAAGTAAGAAATTATGGAATGGATTATAATTTTATTGTACCACTTATAGTCTGGCAATAAAGATTTTGTTTTTGAAATATTTCACTAATATTGTCAAACCTTTCAGGCAATTTTTCTTACATTTAATTTTTAAATTCTGTTAATTTATCACTACTTGCGTAATTATAATTTACATACTAATTAAGCGATTTAATGCGAATTCGAACTTACGTTTAAGATATTCCAATTATAATTCGCAATCGGTATGCACGCCGCTAAACTCATTAATGTTTTGTATTGCATTTACTTACCATCGAATAAGTTTTTTGCTGTTTTTTTGGTTCTGATCAGAAGGTAGGCATATCAAACAGCACAAGAGACGTTTCAACTTAACCTTTTAGAGGCTAACATAGTCACATTTGGTGCACTCAAGCCTCGTTAAAATATTAGATAAAAAAATATATAGCCTTCTACAACATCAGACTGGTGATGACCGCTTCCTCGTTTACCCCAATTTTTAGCCCCGGACGCAAAACCGTGATTTAAATTTGACATAAGTATTATGTACCTGATCCTGTCTGTGGCATTATAGCTCCCAAACCTTACTAGAAAACTGCTTAAATTGCGAATATCGGTTCAGCCTTTATGTGACGTTGAATAAAAAACGTCGATGTTTTTTCAACTTTCATAAGTTGGACTTTGCATTTTGGAACAACCTGTCAGTGCGCCAGCAATCATAACGCCAATTAATAGTTAGTTAACTTCACAAAGATGTAATAAAAACTGCATGTTTAATATTAACGTATTGTATTGACCAGTTCACCGTGAACAATTCACCGCTTTAATCCAACACATTGATACTAATCACCGGTGTTTTTAACACACTGTCGAACATTTATCATGTGTCTATTTACAAAGCGCTTTATTTATTACCTCCTACCTGTATCGCTTATGTCTTTTTTTTAGTACAACGCAGCAGGGTCCTACTTAAAGGCAACTAACGTATAAACTACGGAAGAAACCGGGAATTTTACCAATTTCCCGGCTTAAAAAATACCGCAAACGCCGTCCGGTTCTTATCCCACGTTTAATTTTGTAAAGTCTAATTAAAATTTGATCAACAATTCATGAGGCCTCGGGGGTCCTTTAATTAAAATAAGCGCGTTTTACTTATTGCGAGCAGGTGAAGGTGATGTGGAAAATGTTGATAACAACTGCTTTTTTCGCGTTCTTTGACGTAGGTTTTTTTAGATTACTTGTTATTGAGGAAGGTGGGCGAAATCCTAAGCCCAGGTTACGCATGTAAGCAAAATCGTCAAGGTTCCCATTTACGTCCCACTGCTGGGCATAGGACTCCTCTACTTATGAGAATTAATCACTAACGTGCTTCAAAATCCAAATTAAATGATCAATTATTGGACAGCTCGAAAACCTAGGAGTTTCGGTTGATGGAAATTTGGAAAGTAACAACAATGCATCGCGGTGGGTTGACAACGTCATTAACATTGCATTTTAACTGTCGTTAAAATATTTGCGTTAATTTACTACCCGATACAGTATTAATGTGAATTGTATATAGTAAATAGACGACGTTCATTTGAATTAAAGCGCTTAGTAGATGCAACTTGTGACCAAAGGGCGGGCAGTTTTCTCTCTCAAAGAATCAGCATCGCTATTCAGCGAGGCAACGCTGCCAGCCTTTTGGGCACCATGCCACGGGGGCCTTATTTAGATTTAATTTAGGTTTAAGTTTTAGTTCAATTACTTTTAGCTTGGATTTAATGTCATTGTAAATTGCTTTTGTTATGAAAATAAATTCCATTAAAATTTGAATTCCATACAAAAGTAGAAATGTCTGTTTTAAAATTTGCAATTCAATCAACTAATTTATTGGTAGGTATGGAAAAACAAACATGACTATAATCGGAAAGACGTCTATAAAAATTTATGATTTCCAAGAATTTTATAAAATACCTAATTTAATGAAGTACCTACTACAAACTATTACAATTTCATTGTACTTTTCTATACGCTACGCTTATTTGGAAAAAGTCTGAAATTCAAATAACATGCTTGTGCACAGCATAATAGACATATTACTTAGCAAATAAAACAATGTATGGATGCGAATGACGGAAAAAACGTAAAGAGCGTAAGTCTTACGTGCCCTCTGAATATTTGCTTTTTGTTCAGTAATTTATGATTACATTTATTGTTCCTGACAGCAATAAGTATAATGTGAAGCAAATTTAACACAGGAATAATTTACTATCGAGACGCACTCGTAAAAACGAGGATATTGATAATAATATTATACGGAACACATTAAAGAAATTGAGATGTGGTGTTCGGTGATATAGTCTCGTAAATTGTATTAAATACCTCTTTTGATTTAATTTCATGCCATTGAAACGCCAAATTGGGCCTTAAGTACACTTCAGTAGTACCTTCAATACTGGCTTATGCCATTCTAATCCTAAACCTAACTAATATTATAAATGCGAAAGTAACTCTGTCTCTCTGTCTGTCTGTTTGTTACCTCTTCACGGGAAAACCGCTTCACCAATCTAGATGAAATTTTGTAAGAAGATAGTTTGAATATTGAGGAATAACATAGGCTACTTTTTATTCGGGAAAATTGTATAGTTCCCGCGGGATAGCGATAACCGAAATCTACGCGGACGAAGTCGCGGGCAACAGTTCGTTATTCATAAACGTCACTCAATCCTCCAAGTTAAAATAGGTTTTGTCTCCTTCGTACTAACAGAAATGTCAATGTGGCAAAAAAGGACAAACCAACTTTAACGGCATTTTAGTTAAAATAGGTTTATGAAAAAATATACCTAGCACATTATCAAAAAACATACAGGGTGCGTTTAAATGAACTGTAAAGAATTCAGCCAGGGGTTGAGTAACTAACCGATACGCCGTAATACTTTGACAGTTACCAAAACGAATTAATATTCTATTTACTACAAAACGAATTAATATTAATATACTACAAGCCTAAATGAAGAAACGTCCAAACCAGCCAGTTAAAACGTTCATTTATTACGCCATAAGCTACTGTCCGCAGTAATGTTAATCTTACATCTAACACAATATTGAAAAGAGATAAATCTATTTCTCCCCGATCTGTTAAACCTAACTACCGCACTAAACTAAAAAGATCGTAACTCCGTTACTAACCCACAAGGAAAAACAGAGGCTGTTTGCTAGACGGTAAGTTGCGTTTTAGGTTGAAGGGGAAGGTGCTAAGTGAAATCTAAGTATGATATCGGCAGTCAGAGTAATAAAGTGTGCTAGTACGCATGTGTGTAGATTTAAGAGATATTTATGGTTGCGCCCGCGGTTGCGTCTGGGGGTTAGGGCTTGTGCGCACTGTTACAGTTATTTGTGTAGAAATCTGGGCCTTACAATTTATATTACCGAATTAAGATACAATAATTAATCACTAATCGTAAATGCTCATGCCGTTGTGTTGAAGAGACGGATGCACCTCTACATTTCTGTGTAATTTATTAACTACAATACAAGAAAAACATGTTTTTTACTAAAACAAAGAGAGTAAAAAAAATTGGGCAAGTGCGAGTCGGACTCGCGCACGAAGGGTTCCGTACCATTATCCATATAAACGGCAAAAAAATCATGTCTGTTTTATGGGAGCCCCACTTAAATATTTATTTTATTCTGTTTTTAGTATTTGTTGTCAAAGCGGCAACAGAAATACATCATCTGTGAAATTTTAACCGTCTTACTATCACAGCTCATGAGATACAGCCTGGTGACAGGCGGATGGACAGTGGAGTCCTAGTAATAATAGGGTCCCGCTTTCGCCATTTTGGCAACGGAACCCTAAAATTGAAACGCTTTCAATTTTTTTCTCTTTATAAAGGAACTTTGTGTATTTATCTTAGCGCCCTAGAAGTCTAAATAAGGACGAGACGCCATGTCACGGTAGGTATATTATTAGAGCTTAGGGAATGAAGATGTTAACGCGCGATTTCCCCTCTGCCAAATCTCTAACATTAAGTTTGATCAAAATGATCAGGGTCTGTTGATTGTGTGCGTGGTTTTGGCATTTGTGTGACAGTTTTGTTTTAGTGTGCGGTTGTAGGAACGTAACAAATTTTGACAGGAGCGTAGACGTGTGCTGTACGTGTGTGTTCCTCGTCCCCCTCAAAAAGTGGCAGAAAAATTGTAGTGCATAGATAAGCCAAAGGCGCCTCCCGTTACGTCTGTCTGCTTTATGGGTATAATATTATTGTTAACTTTTACTCACGCAATATGAACATAGCGTAACATATAAAAGTCGATTTATTTCACAGCCGTTCTGATAATAGCTCCCGATAACGGGGGCGACGATTGCCTTATTGTGCAGCTCGCTTGTATGTGTGTCTGTCTGTACTGATTAGTGGTGATTAACAACTAAACCGAGGCGACAATAAATCTGGAGTTACAAATCTGCGTTGTTATAAAATGGTGTTGAAGACTGGAATTGGAATTAAGATAGAGATTATAGTGAAATAAACGGATCACTCACGTATGTCAGTCGAGTATAGCCGGACATGTTTCGGACTAATCCGTAGTCCTACCTCTAGGAGCACACGCCACGCCGGTGGCGAGACGTAAACTGCGCGCCGCGGCTCTGCTCGCGCGCTTGCTCGGCGCTACTGACAGCGTTTCACAACTACGATGATTGTGACGTTTTCATCGTCATTTTTACTATTGTCAAAAGTAGGGTAGCACACTACTACACCGATCTTTATTTTACAAAGTAGAAACTTTGTAAAAAAAAAGATAGAGATTATGGAAAATTTCGATTTTGTGAAATAAACGGATCACTTACGTAATGTCAGTCGAGTAATGCCCTACATGTTTACTTTCGTTTCGCTACCGCCGAAGCGTGTGCTCCCAGATTAAAGGACTACGGATTAGTCCGAAAGATGTCGGGCTATAACATTGACTACATTACGTGAGTGATCCGTTTCATTATGATTGAATCTGACGGTAGTTTCGTGTTAAAATCAGCAGCGCCTCCAGCGGCACGTATTGGCTACGTACTAATCTCATAGTACACAGAGGGTCGAGCACGACTTTACGAATGCTGCGTAACGTAAAATCGAATAGTAAACGTTGTCGAGTTTGTATGACGTTTGGAAGTATTTGGAACTAAAATTTTGTATGATGTTTCTCGATCTCGATACGACAACCGTAACGTTACGCAGCATTCGTAAAGTCGTGCTCCACCCTCTGAGGAGCAAAAATAGCGGATCACTTACCATTCGAAGTTGTATGAAAAGTGACCCGTTATTTTTGTTACTTAGTATATTTGACCTGAAAACGCGAACGTTTGTTGCGAATCGAAATTTATTATACTAAGGACTCTGTTAAGAAGTGTATCTGAGAGTGCTAATTCACATCCTCAAGCTTCTCAGTCGGGGTCACTAACCAGTAGGCTCACTAACTAACCAACCCAACCATACAATGTCAATAACCGCTTTTTACAAACGCCACAATCATACGTCCTTACATTAAATTCTATCATAGCTACCGTTGAGTGACGTCACACGACAGAGACCCATACACATACAAACGGCGAGAGCGAACGAGCTAACCGAACGGTAAAAACAAGATCCCTTATTTGGTCTCACATGTGACTAAATTTTGCCATAAATGACGGTAGTGGGTGCATGGGTGGCTGAAAATCGACTTCTACGTTAGTTTTCGCGTAGGCTCCGACTTCCAAGATGGCGGATGGTCGTAGGTGTCACGGGGTGCCCAGGATTCGGTGTTTGGGTGACATGTGGCGCACAGGTGCAATGGAGAAGATGAAAGTCGAGTTTTTTTAAGTTTCTTGGATTGTTAGATGGAAGGTCGGAGGGGTTTTTGTTGTTATATTTATTTCTGGTTGGTTATAATTTATTTCTGTTGACGTAATTATGACTTTGAAAATTGTTTTGTAAATAAATAAATTGATTAAAATACTCCCATTTATAATAGTTTCATGTAGGTCAAAACATCCAAACACAGAGTATTAGCTTGTATGTTTGTCTATTTGCTTATTTTTCACTTTAATTATAGGAGAAGGCAAACTTGCAGACGAGTCACCTGACGGAAAGCATCACCGCCGCCCATGGACTTTTCTCGCGAACTATTATTGTATTTAGTGTTCGGGAATCAGGAATAAGTATCCTAAGATTAACAAAATCAAATCTCATTAGGTAGCTCACATGACGAATTAAATTGCTTCATCGTCATTGCATCGCGGTGGATGCGGGAAGCACAAGACCGGTCTGAGTGGAGAGCCTTGGGGGAGGCCTATGTTCAGCAGTGGACGTCTTTCAGCTGACACGACAATCATCGATAATCACCAGCCTTGGTTTACGTCACACTACTGGACACGGCTCCTCTCAGAATGAAAATTAAATTGCGTATTTAATTATTTTTAATCAAAAATCCACACCCCAATCAAGTACTGGCGAGTCTGAATTAGCGTCGCGTGGTGTCGATACGCTTTCGATATATTATATCGGCCCGATATTTATCGACACGACGCTTCGACTTATTGCCGACGATGCGATGATAACGGGCGAATTTGTACGTCTGTTTGTTTTTTACAGAGATTGATAATGGAACTGGTTCTGAACGGACTGCTGTGGTTTAAAGCTGCTTTCCCGCAACGTGTTGATACGAGTTTAAAGGAAAAAGTGGGATGAATCATTATTTAAGGTGGCAGGTATCCTACATCATTACCTGAAGAGGTAAGTAATCATGGGGTGTTTAAAAGACGAATGGTGTTAAAATACAATGTATTTAATTGCTGCACCGAAGCTTGGACAGAGAAGTAAGATTTAACCAAAAGCAAACTGAAGAAGTTACGTAAGTTTTAGGTTTATATTTAACTGTAGTTTAAAGGGACCTAAAAATTACAGCAAAAGACTGCGGCTTACGACAGTTTCTTGTCTCTTATGATATGAGTGACTTTAGGAACATCGCCACCATCAAATTATAATTCTAATAGGCGAAAGCCCTTAAAAGTGAAAAGACGTAATCACCTCCATCTCAAATCTCACCATAAATAACTAAAATTAAAAAGTTTAACCCGATAACCATCTTAACATCACGTAATCGTCTTGAAACACGCCGACTTCAAATTATTTTGCATAAACATTAAAGCTCATATTTTGACAGAATACCGCATTTTTCAAATGCAAATCAAACTGACAAAATCTTACAGGACGTTGAAATTTAAACATATTAGCGTGAAACAATTTACTTTATGGCGGTACCTATCGCGCCATCTGTAACAACGTAGCCGAACCTCACTTAAAAAAATACACTAAAAGGAACCTAAAGTTCATCAAAATAAGACTGGACTCATCCAAAGATCTTTCCAAGAACCTCTAAACAAACTTATAAAAACCACTCCGAAAACTCGCAACTCCTATTTCAACGCTCTAACGGCAAAAGTTATAAAAACCATTATCCAAGGCTCTTTATTTTTCAAGTCGCCGGCGTAAAGTGGCCGTGTCTGAGGTGATAAGAATGAGATTAATTACTAAGATGAATCTTCAGACGAGTTGACGGACTGGTCGTCTGATAACGGTTATGTTAACACCCGCCTTGCATAAACGTTTTGCGGAAACTGTGGGGCAAGCTATAGAATATTAAAAGACTAGCCAATTTCGTGGATATACAACAAAATTAATACACAGCAACAGGGCTTGATTGCGCGAAAAACACATATTTAATTACGAGCCATATAATTTCGCTTCACTATAAATCCTAATCCTATCCTAACTAATACATATTATAAATGCGAAAGTAACTCTGTCTCTCTGTCTTTCTATCTCTCTGTCTGTCTGTTTGTTACCTCTTCACGGGAAAACCGCTACACCAATCTAGATGAAATTTGGTAAGAAGATAGTTTGAATATTGAGGAATAACATAGGCTACTTTTTATTCGGGAAAATTATATAGTTTCCGCGGGATAGCGATAACCGAAATCTACGCGGACGAAGTTAATAAATAAACTAGGCATTTATTTCAGGTTCTAGTCTAGTCAATACACATAGCTTATAAAAAATATATACGTTAGTTTTATTTATGACTAAAGAATGACAAATGAAGTGGCATTATTTCGACTTAGGTCCAAAAACTATATATGGTAGGTAATTAAAAGTGATAAAAAAAATTAAATGGTCAATAATTATGCCATAAATAAAATCGATCCTCGTGAGATCCAAAGTCCTTTCTCAAAGGACATAATTATGTCAAAAGTGAATTTGAACTTTCAATGAAAGACATCAAGATTCAAATTTCACACGTTGAAATTTGCCGTGGGACGCAGGAGGATATTCAATATAATGAGTGCAAAAATTAATAGGAAAAGTAATTTTCTAAATCGGTCCAGCCGTCTTCGAGTAATCGGGGAACATACACATCAAAATCAAAATCAAAATCAAAATTTTATTCAGCAAATAGGCAGTTGAATGCTCTTTTACACGTCATTTTTTTGAGTCTACCAGCGCTTTCGGAAAGACCATGATTGCCAAGAAGAATGCGCCGCAAGAAACTTGGCACAAAGTCATTTTTTCTAAAAAACAAGTTACATTAGCTCTTACAATACGTAACCACAGACAAATTACACAAAGAAACCTCACTCTGTCATTAAAAGATTAAGAGAGAAAAAAAAAACCGCATTTTAGAAACAAGTGTAAAGAGCAATTATTAGAACAGCAAAACCAGAACACTTTACTTTACTGGCACGTTTTAATTGAGCAGGAGATGTATAGGGTCTCCAGGTCAAATATCTGTGAAAATTTAAATTACAAAGGGATGTATAGGATCCCAGAATTAATACTATAATATAATACTTAATCTAAATGGCTTAGAGATGTATAGTCTCTAGGGCCAATTTAAACTAAATTTAAAATCAGCAGAGGTGTAAAACGCCTCCACGGTCAATACAATAAATATTACATAAATACAATAAATAAATAAAAACTGATGAACGTTCTCAGTTCAAAGAAAATTTAAAGCGCTAACTCTGTTGTAGTTAACAGATAAAAAACAGAATACCTACCTAGGTATAGCAACTTAACTATTTATAAATACCCTTTCTGTTGTTACCGAACTCGCTTAAAACTAAAATACAGTTTATCCGTAACGTTTTAATTGAAAATACTAGCAGCTGCAAAATATGCGTAAATATGTACGAACCGACTCGTAAACAGACAGACAGACAGTGCTCATTACATGCTAATGGAGGGCCGGTAACTCAATAAATAAAGGGATCAATGATCATTTCAATAAGTTAGGTAC
The DNA here is from genome assembly GCA_963691665.1 of Clepsis dumicolana. NCBI lineage: Eukaryota > Metazoa > Arthropoda > Insecta > Lepidoptera > Tortricidae > Clepsis > Clepsis dumicolana. Next base: position 2,327,372 of record OY829518.1, read on the forward strand.
CGTTTTTAGGGTTCCGCAGTCAACAAGGAACCCTTATAGTTTCATATCAGTCCGTCTGTATGTCTGTCTGAGCTCAGAGACTCTTTATACTAGAAAGCTGTGATTAATTTAGCATGGATATACAAATTAATCAAGCCGACAATGTGGTAGAATAAAATGTTAAAAATAGTTATTTTATATACAAGGGTGCAAAGTTGTATTTTACCCGCGAGTGGGGAATTGAAACACGAGAAGTAAAATACATTTGCACCCGTGTGTAACACAAAACTTTTCACCTCACTGTAGCGAGGAAAGCCCAACATGCGAAAAAACAGCCCATGACAATAAATCTTCACCACTGGAATCACAAATTTTTTTACGATTTATAACAGAAAACTCTGGAAGTTGTGTATTTTTACGTGAGTCGAAGTCGGTGAGAATTTTTTTGTTGACAGTGTTGACATTTCTGACGATGCGTTTTGAAATTGCATCGACTCAACTTGTGCGCTCAGAATTATATGCAACATCATTATAAAAAAACAAACGTTTCTTATAGAATTTCAAGGACCATTAAATAAAGCTAAATTCGGTTTTATATTAAATTCTCAAACCATTTGTCATTTATTTAACGATAATTAATATCGAACGAACCATTATTATGAGCATTTTACGTTTTGTTATCTGTCAAAAGATACTTGATCACGCTCCACTTCAAGGTCAAATTACTTTCCCCACTAGTGGATAAAATGCGATTTTACCCGCTTGTTTTAAAGGATAAAAGACGGCTTTCCGAGTGAGGGGAAAAAACTTTTTTTGTGTATAGTTTGTAAACTCATAAATCTTTCAAATATATTACGGGAGCGTGAAAGCCATTTTCGATTTAGTCACCTGTTAGCGAAATATTTAGCTTTAAATTGCTCATTTTTGTTAGTCAAGTCAAGTCAAGTTAGAGGTTGTATTTATATTACACATTCAAGTAACTTAGAAACGTACTGATTCATTTTACTCTCACATAGTTACAAGTCAACAGGATTTTTTTTATCAATATTGATGGCAAATAGCCTAGTTTAGTTAATACCTTTGTCACGTGCAACGCTACTCAGCTAGTCAATTTAGAAACTATTTCACATTAATTTCTTTAAATATTAGAGATCACTTGATGTATGGTGTACCTACTCCATTTTACGAAAGACCATAAATACTTAACCAGAATGTCGCCTTGCTTTGTGGGAAAATATTACATACAAAGATCTCCTTGATTCTAAGTAATGTTTCATAGATATTTTTGAGTAGGATGCTTAACTCTTAAACCCATTTACCGAGACAAGGTGTGAAAGAAAAAGCCATAAGTTTTTCGAACCGGAGAATAATCGTGCAAGTTTAAATATCTCACTCTTTATTATATTTATTTACAGACGTCCAATTGCAATAAAACTTAAAACTCATGCAAAAACTGACACCGAAACGCTCTCAGGGTAATTTGGAATTTATTCGACGAGTACAGGTGGAAAGTGGGGTGCGGGTCTCCATTAACGCACGTCAAACGATATTTTTTTCTACTATGCAGAAACTTATTTCCGCATTTCTGCTCCGATCAGGACTTATCCTGATCGGAGGAAATTCAGTTATTACAGGCTGATATAGAAATGTAAATCACCTAGTCATTGAAACAAATTTAATGCTTTTTGAATTGTGTTATTTTTTTCACTGCGTGACAATGCATGTAAAAATGACGCATATTTTAACAGTTTTAAATGATTCGCGGTTAATTGCATTAGACATATTAAGAACGGGATATTGACCGCCATTTCGATTACTAGGTTTTTTGTTTGCTGTCAACAAACCCGGTAAGGTAATGGCAGTCAATACCCCGTTCTAAAAATATGTTGTATTTGACTCATGCATAGTTATTAACTTTAAATTAATCTTTTGATATGATGTTGTTTTTTGGAAAAGCAATTTTCTCTAAAAATCTCAAATGGTATCTACAGTCCGCTCACGAGCTCCGAGCACACACTATACTTATAGAATAGCTTAATAAGCTAGCTAATTAAGCTTATTTATGATATAAGGATGTTATGTGTGTGATAAAAATACAACAAAACCAGCTCCTAATTCCTCGGAGATCGCGCGGTACTTAAATATATTGCGAAAACGAATTTGCCTGTTGCGAAAGCAAAACTTACTTAATACCTACTTTAGGACTTCAAGCTGTCGTGGCAGGTGCTAGCCAGCTCCAATCATTGTTTCAGCGTAGAGCTAGAGAGATAGTAGAGATACCTATTTAATACTCATAATAAATAAAGACAGCCTTAATAATAAACAAACAGCCTTGATGATGTGTCCCTATAGTCCCTCAGCAGGGAAATAGCGCTCGCAGTAGGGACTTTTATGCATCACGATCCTCTGTGGCTTCAAGGTCCTGCCAGTGGTAACCGACTTGAAGAATCGCTTACAACGTTTCAACCGCGTCATTGTCGTGGACACGTTTTTGATTAATGGGCTGTAGATTATGGTGACATTTCTGAGTTAGTTGGTAGCGGTCCCGTACTTTTACCAAATAACCGAAAACGTCATCAAAATCTTTAGATTTCCAATCTTTAGATCTTTAGATTTCCACCACGATAAAATAGCGACCACGAAAGTGATTAGGAACAAACGCCCAAATAATGACAAATAGCCTTAAGTTACGAAAACTTCTGGATTTATAAAATTGGTAACTAACTACCGGCTTCAAAAACATAACGTCACGTGATCACAATGCGAACGCGCCCGGTCGCGCGCGCGGTGACAACGCTAACAACAAATTGTCGGGACTCACGGCACGTTATTGATGGCGAGGGTGACCATTACACAGTCCTCGCGCGGGACATGTGAAAAATTTATATATGACTAGTATTTACATAGGAAATTGTATGCCTGATATGTTAAGCTTCACTTTGTCCAATTGGTGGATAAATTCATTGTAGTAAATAACGGGTTGGTACTACGATAAAATAAAATTAAAACTCAAGAGCGTACCGGATATAAAAAGAAGCCGTCACGAAAAAGTCCCTGCACATCTAATTTTAAAAAGGTATGTTTTTTACCTAAGTATTTTTTTTATAATTAGACCATTTGCAACTACAACTCGTTAACCTGTAAAGCCTATTTAGCTGTGATAGTTTCGCTTTTTAATTCACCTTACGCACCAAGCCCCCCCCCCCCCCCCTCCATCCAATTTTTTTGCACATTTGCTGGTAGGGGCGAGAGGGGGGGACATTTGACTGCAACAAAAATAAGCACTATGTAAAAACTCAAAGGTGCGAGCCGGGGCTCAAACCCACGACCCTCTGCTTGAGAGGCCATAGGTCAAACCACTAGGCTACCGCGGCCTTTTTCAAAGCCAACAATGACTATAGTGGAAAATACCTAATTATTTCTCCACGAAGCGCCAAAGATCTCAATCGATCTATCGGCACTACAAAGATGTCGACGCTAACGATTATCGGCGAGCGCCATTTTGAGAATCACGAAAACAAGATGGCCGCGGTTGAAAGAGCTTAGATTTGCGCAGTTATCTTATTGATGGTGTAGTAGGTCTTGGCTTCATTAAGATTTTATAAGATTTTAGTATAATTTTGACGAGTAGGTAATTACTATTTTCTTCTTGTTTTGGCGACTTATGGTCATTTTGATTTGTATTTAAGTACCTAGTTTTTAGTTCCGAGTTTTTTTTTCTATAGCGTTATGACGGGATCAAAAGTTGATCATTTCAACCTAAAGATTAAATCATTATTTATCATCACCAGTTGGTACCTAATGAAAACAGTCCATTGTTTTTCAGGATCGACTCTAACTTTTAAGTAAATAATTCACAGTTTACATACAACTTTACTCTCTAAAGTTTGTTAAAACAAAATGCGTGCAGACAGTACTCGTGTAAATCTTTCCAATGACGTCTCCATTACGAAACCTGCGCAAGAGTTGAAATTTAGTTGCGAACTGGCAGCTCAAAATTGCTTTTAACATTGTTCATTTTCAAATTAAGCTGTTTAGTTATTTGAGGATCTAATTTATTGGAAAGTTATTACGGATACTTTAGGAAGATAAGTACAATCAATATCGCTGCTTTTCCCCTCCACTTGCAATCACACACACAATCAGAGGGTCGAGCACGACTTTACGTTACGTTATCGTATCGAGATCGAGAAACCTCATACTAAATTTTATTTCCAAATACGCTCACGGGCGGGCGCTGTTCCAAACGTCATACAAACTCGACAACGTTTACTATTCGATTTTACGTTACGCAGCTTTCGTAAAGTCGTGTTCGACCCTCAGTAGTGAAATTACACACTGTGTGTGAACCACGAGCAATACTGCGTCACGATTCGCGCTTGTGGCGTACGCGTCACAAGTAACTACTTAATTATTTTCACCTATAACCTGTAATGTGACATGCAAAAATATTAAAAAAAACGGGGCTAAGGTCACGCGACCATGTCACTTTTGTCCTCTATTTATTAGCTCTGTGGTTCCGTACCTGAAAAAGAAAAAACGGAACCGATGATACTTTCGGTCTCCATCAGACCGTCTGAAAAGTTTTGACACTCGCTAGTAAATCAAAACCTGTATGGTACTTCCCATTAATCTAGAAAATAAAATTTGGCACGAGGGAAGGTCGCAGGAACGCATCCCTCGATGCTCGAGTTTTTTAACCTACTGAAAAATCTAACATACCTCTTTGATTTTTTGTGTGTTGGTTGAGGTTAAATCTTGCAAGTTAAATTTGACCCACTTCTAGTAACAGTTTTAAATGATTCGCGGTTAATTGCATTAGACATAATGAAAACGGGATATTGACCGCTATTACCTTATAGGTTTGATGAGCTCCCGATATTTCGATCCCGATTTTGTTTTGCCCGTGATCATGATGCATGCAACTGCATCGAAATATCGGGAGCTCATCAAACCTATAAGGTAATCGCGGTCAATATCCCGTTTTTATTATGTCCACTTCTAGTAGTCAGATTGTCTTGGAATTTGATATGGATATGCAAATAGAATGACAATGTAAGTAGGTACAGAGCTTCTCTTATAGGTAACTAGACAACGGATAAACAAACATACATAATAAAGGTAAACACATACATTAAATACATATTAAACATCCAAGACTCGAGAGCAAACATTCGTATTCATCATACAAATATCTGCCCCGACCAGGAATCGACCCCGGGACCTCAAGCTACGTAGTCAGGTACTTTAACCACTCGGCCATACGGTATTATCCGCTTGTATTAAAATGTTTAATTTTTAACGAATGAGACTTGTTTCGCTAGAAAAGTCCTTTTCTAATCACGTCTTACAAATGCTTTTGTAGTGCTTCCACTCTGATTTCACGAATAACAGAATAGTGGCGTCGTCTTGCAATTTACGGCGACAGTAATATTGTTTATTCGCTCACTCTGTTACGGTAAACATGAGAGGTGCTGATTTTGATTCAGATAGACCTAGATGTTGTTTATGGCATCGTAAATTAAGATCATAAGGATACAGGAGTATTATTGACGTACTTTTTGTGAGACTGCTTGAAATACTGTTGGAAATGTCAACTTTTAAGGGCAGATCTGCAGCAGCCTGAAGATTAAAATAAATCCATACTTTTGTTCTATCGTTATTTATTTCATTTAAGCACTTACTAAATGATTGAGAATGATGAATGAATGAGATGATGGAGAAAGAAGGAGAAAGAGAGAGCTGGAAGGTAGAGGTCGAACATCCGACAACTATCTATTTCACGGATGGTTCAAGAAGGAAAACGACCCAACTTGCCGGAGCGGGTGTAATTATACCCAAACTAAGAGCAAGAGAGTCATCACCACTAGGCAAATACGCCAGTGTCTTCCAGGCAGAAATATATGCGGTGACAAAATGCACCAATATGATACAAAAAAGCCTAAGGGAGGGACGGGATGTGGGAGCGGTGGTGATATACTCGGACAGTCAGGCAGCATTAAAAGCGCTGAAGAAACCAACAATCAGCTCCTCACTGGTGAGGGAATGTAGAGAGGCGCTTAATGGACTGAGCGACCGCACAAAGGTTACGGTGGCCTGAGTACCGGGACATCAGGGAGTAATGGGCAACGAGAAAGCAGACGAACTCGCCAGGGAGGGAGCTGGAATGGAATTTATAGGCCCAGAACCAGTACTTCCAATCTCAGCGGACGTCACCAAAGGAGTTATGGACAAACTCAAGGAGCAGGAAGCAAACGCAGAATGGAGACAGGAGGCGGGCTGCCGCCAGTCAAAGATGATGATGGGTAGTATCAACCAAAGAAGAACCAGGTATCTACTAAACCTAGGTAAGAGTAGCTTAAGACTTATGACAGGTATAATCATTGGACATAATGTATTAAACAGACATCTAAGTATCATGGGGATTAAAAGTGACTCCTCCTGCCCACACTGTGGGAAGGAGGAGACGAGCAAGCATGTCCTAGCCGAGTGCTTCATGTATGCGGCTGCGCGACGCGAGGCATTCGGAAGCGATGAGCTAAGAGAAGACGAACTTAAGGATGTCAACCTAAAAGATGTCCTTATGTTCAGCAGGAGAACGAGGAGACTCGAGGAGAGATGCTGCGTGGGAGCGCCGCTGGGGCAGTAACCGTCGGCTCCAAACCACGGGGAACTGGGCTGAATGAACGCACAAGACGATCGACAGCCCGCCTGATCCAGCCAGGCGTCCCCACACATCATCATCATCATACTAAATGATTGTATGTGTTATTTACTTACTGCTTAATAACTTGACAAAAAGACGAGAATGAATACATTCCTTTGCAACAAAATCTAATAAAGAAAATGACATATTACGTATGTCAGTAGCAATTCAAGCAAGCCAAATCGTACACAAAAAGATACCACTCTCCAGCCTTGCTGAAAACACAAAAATACACACAGTGGAACATAGAATTCCTTTTTTGAAGTCGGTTAAAACACACACACATTATCTAACGTGAAATGTTATTAGGAAACTAGAAGTTTATTAGGTATCTACAATAAGCTGTAAGCTGGGAGTTGACGAGCCAAAAGCCGATTGACAAGGAGATCCTCTTGAGGAAGTGGCGCTGGATCGGACACGTGTTGCGGAGACCCGATGCTCATATCGTCAAGCAAGCACTGAAGTGGCAAGCTATAGGTAGCAGGAGACCAGGCCGTCCCCGAGCCACCTCGAGACGGTCGGTTGAGAAAGAGATCTCCCAAGTCGGGTACCACTGACAGGACCTTGAAGCCACAGCACAGGAAGGTGGCGCATGGAAGTCCCTACTGTGAGCCCTATGTCCCTGCTGAGGGATTACAGGAACACATCATCATCATCATCAACAATAAGCTGTTGAATTGTGTGCATCAAAGAGACTCCTGAGTAATGTTAGTTTCGTAGAAAATAGATATAAATAAAACAGCAGGAATAATACAAAACGCTTTAATCACATCTTAAGCATGCAATCACAGTGGTTTAGGAGGTTAAGACTACGAATAATCGGTAGTTCATAAAACCCAGTCAAACTTAGAACAAAAAAGTTGATTTGAACTTTTCAAAAACAAAAAAAAATCAGCAGGTACTTAAAATTCACAAATTACGAAAATAACAATTAAGTAAATATTTTTAATCGTTTGCGGAACTGTGGTTTTACTCGAAATAAGTTAGAAAATTCGAGGAGATACCTGGGCTTTAGGAGGTTAACATTACTATGGTTTTTATAATTTCAATGGTGATTTTTTCACGATTTTTTTTTTAAACTACGACTTTCCCGACAAAATCTAGTATTAAACTTTAAATACTTACTGAAACAAGAATAACAGAAAACTAGAGGATATGACTCGCGCCTTGTCAACCAGGCATTGGGGTGTTCTTACACCAGAGCTCGAGTAAACTTAAGCACAAGAAAACATTGACCAATGAAATCGCAGGGTAGTACAAAATGGAGCGATGTCATTGGTTGAGTATTTACAAAGCTCTGATGTAGGCACTGTAGTGTTATTGGCTAATACAGTTTCGAGAGCTAGTGTCACTTGTCGGTAGCAAATAAAACAGCCGTGACCAACTTATTTAGAGAATAACACCTGTTAAGTCATAACGTCATAACTATGAATCTCGGACCGATCAAGGTTGACCAATGAAATGGTAGAATTAGTGTGGCATACAGAGGGTAGATCAATAGTTCGAATTCTGCGTAACGTTACGATTATCGTTACGAGATCGAGAAACCTCATACTAAATTTTAGTTCCAAATACGTTCACGGGCGTCACAAGCGTCACAAACGTCATACAAACTCGCTAACGTTCGCGACGGCTCCGACTCGAATACGATTTTACGTGACGCAAGATTCGAAAAGTCGTACTTACCCGACCCTTAGGGGATCGATTTCTGAATTTCAAATTTGGTGACTAAATTCTCATCCATGACATTGCCATCACTATTTGCCAAAAGCCTTATTTTTGAATGTCATCCCCGTCTACTAACATGCAGGTAATTTGCGTTAGACAAGCGAGTCAACATAGTGGATTGAGGTTGGCTGTCACTGTCAGTGGTCAAGAAGTCACTCAGTGATCACGTTTACGAGTGGGTGGGGGCATTCGTATTTGATATCAAAGGCATGAGAATTTTAGTCGCCGGTGAGATTCAAAAATACGACTTTTTTTAGAAATCACTGAATTTAGTCAAGAAGTGAGATTCAAACATCGATCCCTAGGTCTAATCTTTACTCACAATTTGATACGGTTAGAACTCAGAATACAAAATAAACCAGAACCCGCGAGTGCACCTAAAACTGAGGCAACTAAAACTACTCTTAAATAGTGTAGTTTCGCGTAATCATCTCCGTGCACGCAGTGCATCGTGACGTGTTGTACGAATGACAATATTAATTAATCCCGTCGCGTGTCGTTTTCACGTGCAGAAATGTTACTGAATTTATAAATAATACAATGGGATTATTATGTGTACAAAAGTGGCGAAATCAAATAATAAATGGACACGGTGCGCGGCGTGGGGATATGATTGAGCGCGGCTTCTGGTTTGTTCAGGCTTCTGAGGTTTAGAAAGTTCATAGGTACAGTCAGCAGCAACAGTACCAGAGCAACCGAAGGTGAAATCTGCAAATCTCTATAACAACAGATACGTTCTTTGATCATTCTAACTGAACGCTTCGGTTAGGTACTTAACTACTTTTGCGCTCACTGTTACTACATCAGTTTTCGCTACTGTGATGCAACCGAGTTAAATGTTACTTTATTGAACGATGAACCGTCTCTAACAACAAAAAGACAAAATAAGATTTCTCTTAAAATAAATAAGTGAGATCTAATTTCAAGTTGTTGACAAGAATTATAAAAGTATTCGGCGCTGCATCCCAAACAAACAAATCATATTGTTAAACACATTAAGTAGCAGCTTTTTTACATATCAAAAATTGAATTCTCAATATAGTACTTAAGACCCTAAGGTCCAAGTTGGAGGTCTTAAGGCATTCGTAACAATAAGTCACCATGTGCACTACTTATTGTTACGTTTGAAGGTGTCAAAAAAATTAAATGTTAATTATGCATACAACCGCGCTGCGATAGATGCACAACTAGGAATGTGTGTGCGTGTGTCAGCATCTCACAGAAGGTTTCATGTACCTACACACCGTTCGTGAACAAAACTAGTTTACACTGGTTCGCCCAGTTGACAACCTCGGTGCACTGTTGTATGCTTCATCTACACTAATATTATAAAGAGGAAAGATTTGTACCTATTTTTGTATGTTTGTATGTTTGTAATGAATAGGCTCAAAAAGTACTGGGCCGATTTAAAAAATTCTTTCACCAATAGAATGCTACATTCTTCCAATTTGACATAGGTTACATTTCATTTTGAAAAAAATTAGGGATCCTTGGTAAAATTTGAACAATGTAACCGAAGGTGTAGAAAAATGAGTCTTAAAATGTCTTTCGTCGAATGCGCTGCCGAAACTATTAGCGATAGAACAAAATAATGTACAACAATATTGATAATTATCTACCCCGTGCGAAGCCGAGACGGGCTGCTAGTTATCTATATTATGACCTATTTCCAGGGTTTCTCAAACGTGTAACCCCACGTAGTCCTATTTATTTTCCCAGACGACTGCGAACCCCTTACAGGATTTTCACGCTGGTGCTTTGCTAGCGAGTTTTGTATTAATACTCTTAAACTTAAAACACAATAAATACTAACGTTCAGGGAGCGAAACTTTGGAGCCGGTGACGTCATTATCCTCGTAAGTCCTCGCGTACTTGTACAAGTACAAATTAATGGTAGGAATAAGTGCCGAATGTACTATGTGAAGTGCAAATTGCTCAATGAAAAAGTAACTTAGAACATGTTGAAATAATTTCCAAAATCAAAAACTGGGAACTCGCGTCTCGGTCTGTAGGTCTAGCACAACTCACAGTGCGACTTTTATCTTTCTGTCACTCAGAATGCACCGGGACGGGTGATATGATCTCGCACGATAAACAAAGTCGGGGCCAGTCGTGCTAGCCCTACAGTTAAATGCATCGCTAGGTTCATTGGCACTGCGAGAGTCGCCTACGCGAGCTAGGAAATCACCCGTCACGTGTCATACGGCAAATATTGTCCCAAACCCCTGGGGGCTCGCGTACCCCACTTTGAGAAACCCTGGTCTATTTTAATTACTCATAGAAAACGTCGGCACATGTAAAGGCTGTTAGACAATCTTATAACTATCATTGGTCGTCATCGTCATCATCATCGTCATCTTCAGCACCTACCTTGCTGGTGCTACCTTCTTTCGGTGACAACTCTTCCTCCTGTTAGAAACAAACAAACTCGCTGTTAGTGGTATTAGAGAAGCAAAAAAACGTTTATTTCCATAAGTTACCTACGCGGTGCGGCTATGCGGAGTTTAAAAACATCACTACATACCTATACCTATGTATTGATCTCTTATTATAAAGCTAAGTCCCCCGCCGCGGTCTGTCTGTTTCTGGACGCGATAAACTCAAAAACTACGACCCTTAGAAAACCTAATAAGGTTTTTAAGGTTTGAAATATCAGACGAGTTATTCAGGGGACATCTCCATGGCAACGAGAGGCAATAAAAAGTTAATTGACCCACATACACTATTTCCTTCTACCCCGATATGGTTCTGTGGTTTTCACCATCATTATACACAGATAAATATTTTCAGAAAGTTTTAATACATTTTAATTACATTTATAAGTAGTTGAGAAAACCGGTGCAAAGCCCGAGTGAAGTATAAACATAAAATAATATGTATTGTCACCACTAACGAACCCGTGTTCGTGTGGGTCCTTACCCAATTTCACACATCGCACTGTGAAAATATCATTAGAAAAATATTCCGACGAATTGAGAACCTCCTCCCTTTTTGGGGTCTGTTAAAAATGGAGAAAAACTATCTTGTATTTTCAATAGGAGTCGAGATTTCACAGCCAGTCAAAATTTTTAAAGAAAGTTCGAGCCGTACTTTTACACCACAGAGTTAGTTACCACTTTTAACCGAGTTCAAAAATGGAAAAGGTGTCACTTCGTTTTTTTTTCTAATGGTAATTTCGCAGGTGGGATTAGTGAAATCCGCGCTATTTCGCCAGGTGAAAGTATATTATGAGTAGCGACATTTAACTCTCAATTCTATAAATGGTGAAAATTCGTCACACAAAACTTATAAAACAGAGAGGAATATTATACTCTAACTTATGGAAATAAGCTGTTATTAATAACATTAACCAGTGTTACGAGCCATCCAATATCAGATATCTATTCTTAATCGTTATTTTCAAAAGAATTGAGGCAAACAGGTCAGATCAAGGTATTTTTCACGGAATAGCAACAATTAAATTGAACTGAGAAAAGTCGTCCAATTATTGGAACGATATTCAATGCAGCATTGTTCTGACATAGTTAAACCTCATTTTATTTCTTAAGGCTAAAGATTAGAGTTATTAAATCAGTTGGCCTTATCAATCATAAACAAGTTATTTAAGTAAGCGGTGTAAATGAGATAATAACACTTTGTTCTATTAACAGTTACAGGTCTATCACACAATCTCGTCGGAAGCGGTTTTTCAGATTATTATTTTTGGAAGAGGGGAGTCATACGAGCAAGCTGGTCTCCTGAAGCCCCAAGTTAATAAAAAAACAGTAGCCAAAAAGACAGCTTCCGATTTCGCGGCCAACATTCGATAAAATGCTATAACTAATTACACCGCAAATTAATTTAATTAAAGAAATCATGATTTAACAGTGTTCGATAATGTTGTGATTGGCGATTAACGGGCATCATAAAAAATAAGTACATCACAATCGGGACAGGTTTATGGTACTCGGGACAAGACCGGCAAACGTCAAAAGGGGAACGGACACAGTATGTGCAGCAGGTGATCTCCGAACGAGCCGGAGCGCACAAGCGCATTGTCCAAACGCACGAAGTCTGAGCCTAATTTTTGAGTGGAATTTAATTTTGAACGAAAAGTTTGGTGTACATGATTTTGAAAACACATTTCTGTAGACTATGTATTCTGTGGATTAGGTTAGGTTTGTTTTATTTTATTTAAAAAATAATTTACAAATACGGCGGAACTTAGCGTTCAGAATACTGAAAATTCGGACTAATGATACTTCGGAAAGTTTTTCGTAAGTATTTATGTAGTGGTTGGTTTGAATTAATGCGCTATATTCTAGCTCGCTCTTACTCGTGATAACAGATGAACGTTGAGAAGACCGGTGAACGGACGGGCACGCCGAAGCGAGTCCAAAGGTGAACTTGGCGCGATGTTTGTAGATCATATACTAGGATTATACTGTGACCAGACTTCCAGAAGTTTGCTGATGGTCCCGGTGACAGGTGAAATTTGTAATAAAAAATGAACAAGACACACGTCTACAGTTGCTTACTAAGAAATTATATCACAACGAAGCTCAATCTCATCAACAAGAGGCGAACTGTTGGCATAATTATGAAATTGTATAACTTTTGCATAAACTAAAGTTGACTTTTACTAAGGACTAACTGTACCAGTGAACTTTGTATACAAACAATTGATTTTTATGCATACGTATTATGTACACTAATAAAATAAAGAGGAAAACTAAATTTTGCCCCCTAAATTCCGAAGTTTGTTAATGTGTTAGGAAGACCGTTCAATTCCAATCCCTAACAATATTCACTTACCTGACCCAGATGTCAACGATCAGCGTAATTGCGAGCCTTGAGAGGCGCCGGCGCAAGCAATCCACATAGGAGAGGGGTCGGCAACCCTTTGCATGCAAAGCTTGGGGGGCATGGGGGGCATGACCCCCACCCTCTGTAGTTAGAAAACACCCTAGGTGACGTCACCATAGGTATGACAAGCGCTTGGCAAAACTTTATGATATTTTCTCCAGATGATGCCCCCTTTTAACATGAAACTACCGTGAGACTCAATCATGATGAAATAAAAACGGATCACTCACGTACATAAGTCGAGTTTAGCCCGACTACGAATTAGTCTGTAACATGTCGGGCTAAACTCGACTTATATACGTGAGTGATCTGTTTTTATTTCATCATGATGCCCCCTCTGGAAAGGCTTCCCCCCTAATCCTGGGTTGTTACTATAAAGAAGTTGAAAACAAAATAATACTCTGACATAATTCTTAAACCTTAAAACAAGAAAAAGGCTTGCGAGGTGCTGGTTGTCGAGCCCTGTGAAAAATTAAGAAAAGAACCCAGAAATCAGGGAGAAAAGCACTTTATACCAACGACATAAAGAATTTAACGAGTGCATAAATTATGTAATGTAATTGGTCTTGGTAAAGTTTGGCAAACTTAATTTTACTGGTGGCGAAACGTAGAACATAAAAATGCACATATACTTTTTGTACTTTTCGTATATGGTAGAGACACAGCGAATTGCGTGGGTACATTTGTATTGTACTTATTTCTAATTGAGCCACTCATAATGTTATCGATCTCAGAGTTATAGTGAAATAAAAACGGATCACTCACGTATATAAGTCGAGTTTAGCTCGACATGTGATGTGTGTGATGCTGATGTGTGATCCGTTTTTATTATACTATGATTGAGTCTCACGGTAGTTTCATGTTAAAAGTGGCAGATCTCAGAGTTATCTCCTATAACATAACTTGAAACAAAGTCGTAATTTTTTATCCTCATTATCACACGTTACTGAACTAATTTGTAACATAAACATTTTATTTTATTAAACCCTCGAGATTCCGAAGTAATTGGCGGTTCGTTTGTCTTCATACAAATAACGGTTACATACAATATTGACTTCCAATATGGCGGTATCAGCACGCTTTATTAAGATAATACAATAAAACACAAATTATATTTACTGGTTAGTTTAACTGGTGCAGTTAACGAGCTTGTTTTTTTTTTATTATTATTTAAGACCTGATTATACCAACGCAGCCAACATCACATTGTAACAGAACAGCCTGACCATTATGTCCCACTGGAATGTATGACACTAAAGGCAATTAACAGTTTTAAATGATTCGCGGTTAATTACATCCCACCAAAAACATTTGCATGTAAAATAAATTGCCAAGACGAGACTGTATGAAACATAAAATAAATATATCTAAAAACGACGCCATGGTTTCTAAAAACAAATTTCCCTATATCTTACTTATAGGTTCTGACTTCTCCTTACTGACATATTAGACATACTAGAAATCCTGAATACGTATTTTATTATTTATAACAAAGAGTCCTTACATTATATCAATTTTCAGAACTCTAGCATCAAAATTTGCGGAAGTCTCATACAGTAAACTTCCATGCCCTAGTTTAACTGGTTAGGGGGTAAAAGTTTCAAGTTTTAGAAAACATAGGTTTAAAATTTAATTAGGATACCACTGTTATTTTTGTCGTTTATTTCTTATTATATTATTATGATATAATACCCTAAAAACTCTTATAAAACGTCCGACAGTGGGTCAAAGGCTTGTATAAAGTATAGTGGATTGTTGCCCTTACCACAAACAGCACGTGGGCAGCAAGCCTCGGGTAATTGTGTCAACTCGGGACGATTCATGTCATGAAGAGCCAAGAGAATTAAATATTATAAATGTAGTTGTTTATACAATCTTGGAGCGTGTATTGAGATAGCTATTTAAATACGGGTCACTTACGTGTTTGTTGTCGAGGTATAAGAACCCGACATGTTTCGAACCAATCAGTGGTTCATTACCAAGAACTGCCCTTGCAGCTCTGCTCCCTGTGATCCGTTTTTAAGTAGTTATTAATATGTCTCACAGAAATTTTACAATAAAGACGTATAGAGCTGTAGAAAAAAACAGATTTTTTCAATAACAACATCATCTAAAAATATTCTATTTGTGTTAATAAACCTCTATTATATTCAACTGACGCACGAACACACGTTATGATTATTAAATACACAAACATAGAATTCACACTCTCATGCATTAACCGACCTTCTCATTTCTCACCACTAACCTGAAAATACAAACGAAAACATAAATTAATAACATAAACAAGCGGTACAATAACAGTTTCAAATTAATTCTATATTAGACGTAATTCAGAATGAGATATTGACCGCGATTACCTAAATAGATTTGAAGAGCTCCCGATATTTCGACGCAGTTACAACCCGTCTACTCGTGATCATGATGCATGTAACTGCGTCAAATATCGAGAGCTCATCAAAGCTAATGAGGTAATAGCGGTCAATAACCCGTTCTGAATATGTCTAGGGGGTGCAATATTATGAATTTGATCCATTAGCGCCTTTCATTAGTATTCAAAAAGCCCGTCGTGTGGGACCCTTTGTCTGACCGTTGTATGAAAGGTGACAGTATCGTTATATTTGTTATAGTTTTCTAGTAACATCCGGACCATGTCACCAATAGGTATAAATATCCGCTAATTCGGTACTTGACTAATGCCAAAATAAAATAATTTTACACTGGCATGTAATCAAGCATTCGAAACCATTCGCAAAAAACCGATGCCTCACTTATTACTGCTATTTAGACGAATTGAAATTAAAAAAAAAAACTAAAATAAAAGGAGAAATTTGTCCATTGAAAATTAGAACGTCATATTCTAATAATTAATATAAAATCGGTAAGTGATTGCTTTGACGTATCAAAAAAAATAGCTGCTTTGATTAAGGAGTGAGATGTCGTATTTAAGTGTAAACGATGTTTATACGACATTAATCGAATCAATAATTAAAATTGAAACTTCCACGTGTGTTAAATAGTTCGCAAACTCGTAACTAACCACTGCAATTATTGTAAGGTTGCGTCTACACCGGCCTTCGCCTGAATAACTTACACTACTTAGACATGTGGCATTATAGAGGAACGCGTAATTGGTTGTCCCTTTCATTTGCGGTGTGAAAAATGAGACGAGTCGCAGTGAAATAGTTGTGTAGTATTTTTTTAGTAAATTATTTTGATTGTGTAGTGCGAAAGTTCAACATTTTTATTTACAAAACACTTTTTTACTATAGTGTTCAGTGCTGCCTTTTTTTGTTTTAGCTAACCAATGACCTACTATAAAAACCGGCTAAATGCCAGACGTACTCACGCACCGAGAGTTAAGTATGTAACTTTTTACACGACTGCCCAAAGGAAAACAGTGTACTGTTTTTTTTTTCTTGACCTAGGTATGTTGTGACACCATGCTTCGTGCCAAATTGCATGATTTTAGATTTTGACTTACCTACTTCGAACAGAAGGAAAACAAAGTGATCCTATAAATAAAAATTGTTTTTTTTATTCCTTTTAAGGTACGGAACCATAAAAACTTACAAAAATAAAATATTTGACTTTGTTCAGATAAGTACACTCGCCAACGCTCTTCATTGACCTTTCGGGACTCTTGTCCGATGCGATAAGGCTGTAAAATAATAGTTTCAGCATTTATCGTATAGCACTCAGACAAACGTAGATATTGAACGAGTAAACCGACCTATTCAGCATATCATAATGTACTTCTACAGTGTGAACTATGTCACAATACGCAAGCTATTGGACATTAAAAAGTTCCGCCATAATCCGCTAGATGGCGCTTTTCCGCACTTAGGCGAATAATATTAATTTAAGTAGAATTAAAATTGCATCGGTTGTAAATAAATTAATTAACAACCGCTACTTGCACTTAGCCAACATAAAACACATAAAAAACTACATTACACACTACACAGAAACAATACGTTGGTATTCAAAATGAGAAGCACGGACACGCCCATGGGCGTCGCCCAATTCAAAATCTTTTGGTTGTCCGTATCCGGTCCCACTCAACCATAAAACCGCTTGTACGGCTGGGAGACCCCACATTTCTCTACAACTCCTGAGTGGAACCAGCCAGCCCAGAACTTGGTAAGAATACTGATCGTTTCTGTACTTTATCATTGTGTTACACTACTTGTGTCTTTTATTGTAATTTATTTAATTCTATAGGGTTTCCACTCTGTTACTCTGTCCGAAGCAGTACTGTACCTTAATAGCGCTCCGGACAGTTAATTATAATTTAATCTTTCTCTATTTCACTGCTCTACGGTTATAGACGTAGCGCTTATTTTAAAACCTAACGTCTTCCTAGAACGGTTGGAATTTAAAGTTCCAACGGTCACTTTGTTTAAATCTGTTATCCACTCTCACTAGAAACCTGTAAAAGCTTACTCTCTGACTCTAGCTAAATTGTAAATCCGTATGACCCTCCGTATTGCCATGCACTACCAATCTGGTTCCCACTCCCTCGGGAATGGTCGGACTAGAAAGCGGAACATGGCAGTGCGAGCATACCATGGACGTTTGGCTCACACCAGGTTATTTACAGGGCAACTACGCTACCCGTGGGAAATCTCTCCACCCACTACTGGTTCCTAACAGACCCCTGCCGACCTCTCGCAGCCTACTCAGAGGCTAGCCGTTGGCACGCTAAGGTCCCCTTCACACCATCTCAACACCACGTCATCACACGAGCCCCCTGGTCACTCCTGGTTGCTCTACGACGCCTGCGCCCTATCTTCGCCGTCGCCGGAGGATCCAGACACCCGAGGGAAGTGTAGGCCACATTAGCGTGTAATCGAACCCAGTATCTTCAAAAGTGTCTTCGAACTCAATCCCCTGAGATTCTCTATTTTAATTGTCAATTTAGCCTACCGATTTTGTAGAAATAAATGTATTAAACTTGTAATTTGTTTCCTTCACAAAACCCTAGGTAGGCTACCTTAAAACAGACTGTTTCCCCTCATGAAAACGGCCTGTGACAACTAACCTCAAGCCCATTTATACAGCTATTAATATTGATACTGGGTAATAATGGGCAATTTATAGGCATTTTTAATATGTAAAGGGCGGGGCCGTAACCTGCGCGCGCGCTGGACATTCGCGTTAATTGTAAGCGTTTCAATGTACGACTTCAGGCAGTAATTAAATGGTATGTATGTAAACACTATATTATAAAAAATAAAGGAAAGGACCAACATTAAGATACGTGTCTAAAGGGATCTACCAGTCGACCGACAATCAGTGGGGACCGATAAAGATTATGTATATAATTTATAAGTAGTTTTAGTTTGTAAATGGCGACGTAAGATGGCCGCTCATACATAAAAAATTATTGAAAACTATTTCGCTGAATGAAAAGAAAATCTAAGCCCCAAATTATTTGCTTGACCCTATTCAAGTTTATTTGGGGGTCATCTTTTGGAGATCTATGCTTACAATTATTTTAAAGAAATGTATTATTTTAGTGTGAAAAAAACTCAAATGAACCGAACCGAAGAGTCATTACATTCGTTGTTAAATTATAGAGAAATTCTGAGTGAAAATGCTAAAAAAGAAGGTAAATATTATAAGAAATAGAACGTTTCTTTGTTGCAAAAAAATTGCTAATGAAAAAACTTGTTTTTAAATATAAGTATGTTATAGAAACCGAGGGATGAAAATAATCTTTTTTTATCCACAGAGTTAAAAGTTACCCGCATCAAGTACCACAGGCCATGCAAGCTTTTTAATGACATGCAAATTTATTTACATTAGAATGAAAAATGCAAAACGCAGTGTGCTTATTAATATGTTTTGCTAGTAATAATGAATGCACGCAAATTGTCTCACATTACCGCAGTAATACGTTTCTGAGCAGATCGGCAGGTGTTTTTTTAATAGCTTAGATCCACATTTATTTAAGAGTCTATTAAACGCAAATTAACGAGGCAAACTACTTAAATTTACTTGTGAATGTAAATTGTTGCATAATTTTTAGTTGATGCGAAGTGGAAAGGAATTTAAGTTACGTCGCGCGGTGTTTAAGTTATTTGAGGCATTTTTGTTTTTCATAAATCATTCTTAAAAACACCTGCCTATTACTAACTGGAACTATTTGTATCTTACTAAATTCAGTTTTTTTTTCTTTAAAAAGTAAACATTAATTACAAGTCTATGAAATAGTAACGTTAATAGTGATTACATTTCAATGACGATACAATTATTGCAAAGCCTAAGAGCTTTGCAGGATTACTCCTGTACATACCTTAATACGTTTTCTTTCATTGTTACCAGAAAACGATTACTATGAGGGAACCCGTGAACAGCAAAAACAAATTTGATTGTGTGCGTGTTTTCTGCATTTGTGCGACAGTTTATTTTCAGTATGAGTTTGTAGGAGCGTAAAAACTTTCGACGTGAGCGTAGACGTGTGCTGTACGTGTGTACAGTGTGTGTACCTCATCTCCCTAAGTGCCGGAAAAATTGTAGTGTATAGATAAGCCAAAGGCGCCTCTTCTCTGTCTGCTTCATTCGATTATCCGATGTTTTGCTTTTATGCAGGATAAGCTAAAGTTTAAAAAATATTATTATTTTCTTGGCAATTCTTGCATAACCCCATCCTTACTATAGACATGATGGACTCGAGTTGGACAAAGTCCGGTCACCTCCGAAAACTTATTGTACGGTGCTCTAAATAAACGATTCACACGTGCGTACCGTCGGCAGAGATAGCAGAATATAAGCAATTTTAAAAATATATGTTCTTATATTTTATTATGTACTTATACTTTATTGCAATTAACCGCGACTCATTTAAAACCGTAAATTTTAAAAATAATCAAAAATCATAGCGAAATAAACAGATCACTGACGAATGTCGGTCGAGTTTCGCTACTGCCGAAGCGTGTGCTCCCAGAGGAAGGCCTACGGATTAGTGCGAAACATGTCAGACTATAGGTACTCGACTGATATACGTGATGATTTCACTATGATTAAGTCTCACGGTGGTTGCATGTCAAAACTTCAACTTAATCACACCCTGGACACCAAATGTCAGGACGAACGTATCCGAAACGCATATGCTCATTTGCACTTATAAATCTCTTTAGCCACGAATCGCGGTTCACTTTCGACCAGATGACAAGCGACATGACAAGCTATGAACCAACCACGACGCATTTCCCCGGCTCGCTCACCGCGGCTTTTTTCTTAATGACTTTCCAAGTAAATTATAGAAGATGCGGTGTCCAGAGGGTGGTTGGTCCGTGAACTTAATAAATTACTACACACAAAATTCAATAAAGTTAGGGACAGATGCTGTCCCTAGGACTCTTCACGGGTTGAATAACCACGATAAAAAATAGCTGTCAAATGCTGCTTTTCCTGCAGACCCTTCGCTTATGACAACCCCTTACAATATGCCCAACATTTATCATCATAAGGCCGGCGCACACGACGCGGCGCATTGTCCGCGTCCGCGACACGCTTAACTATGTCCGCTTTTGTGCCATTGTTGCCAGCACACACGCACGCACACGTTGACACGGTTTTGGGACACTATTGCAAGTGTTCGAGAATTTAAAAGTGTGTGAAAAATAAGGCCTATAATAACTTGGATCAAAAACATCACTTAAATCATGTCGGGCTATACTCGACTGATATACTTGAGTGATCCGTTTATTTAACTACGTTTGGATCAAAATGTTTATATATTTATTAAACTGAATAGCTCTTCATGATCTCAATTGGAAAATATTTTTGTATTTTTTACACCGACCGGATATCCTAGTGGTTAGAGACCCTGACTATGAAGCTTGAGGTCCCGGGTTCAAATCCCGGTCGGGGCAAATGTTTCTATGATGAATACGAATGTTTGTTCTCGGGTCTTGGATGTTTAATATGTATATAAGTATGTTTATCAGTTGTCTAGTACACCTAGTACAGGCTTTGCCTAGTTTGGGACTAGGTCAATTGGTGTCAAATTGTCCCATGTTATTTATGTTATGTTATGATCTAATTTTTTTCGCATAGGTGGCGCTAGTCACTGCAAGAAGTGATAAAAACGCGTTGAGATTTGAATACATGGATAAAATTCGGCCCATACCTAAATACCAATTCTGGTGTAAGGGTAGGCACGCGACCCGGAGTGTCGAGGTTCCGGGTTCGATTCCCGGGGTTGCTATTTTTCTGGTTTTTTTTTCTGTGTTTCTGATGTTTCGGTGAGTTTATTAAAATATAATCGAATAGCAAGAGCCTAGGGACTGAAATGCCGATAAGAAATATAATCCTTATAAAATGAATACCGGTAATTTTTTTTAGGTAGGTAACGGTACTGTGAGAAAAGAGGTAGGGATGGTAACGAAACGTTTTATCGGTACTCATAACACTACGTCTTAGTCTGTCTATTTCTGACATCGAGTGTTGAAGAGTGAGTTGTGTAAAAAAAAAACGAAAAATGACCAAAAATGAGCCGATTTTCTTGAAATTTTTAACCCCCGACGAAAAAGAGGGGTGTTATAAGTTTGACACATGTATCTGTGTATCTGTGGGTCTGTGTATCTGTGTCTGTGTATCTGTGTATCTATCTGTGGCATCATAGCTCCCAAGCGGATAGACCGATTTCGATGCGGTTTTTTAAATCGAAAGCTAGTGTAATCGAGATGGTTCTTAGCTAAGTTTTATTAAAATCGGTTCTCCCGTTTTTGAAATATTGAACTTTGTGTGATCAGGTTCGATAATTATATTGATTAATTTTTGATTCGTTTTTTTTTTCAAAAATGAGCTCGCATAGTAGACTTGACATGAAACACCGTGAGACTCAATCATAGTGAAATAAAACGGATCACTCACGTATATAAGTTGAGTTTAGCACGACATGTTTCAGACTAATTCGTAATCCTTCCTCTGTGAGCGTACGACCCAGCGGCAGCGAGAAGTAGTCGCGCGAGCAGAGCCGCGACCCGTAGTGTGCGTCTCGCTGCCGATGGGTCGTGCTCTCCCAGAGGAAAGACTACGAATTAGTCCGAAACATGTCGAGCTAAACTCGACTTATATACGTGAGTGATATGTTTTATTTCACCTTCATTTGAGTTCTAAAGAAAACAACGGAAACCATCTTCTTAGAGACTGACTAATACTTTTTTTACTATAACGTCACAATTCTAAGGAAAACTAGGACATGCTGAATAAGAGCTTTGAAACATCTCGTAGTTAGGATAATTCACCATTACAGCCAGAAAAAGTTTCCGCCTCCAAGTTGCTAAGTATTTATGAGATTGGCCAGCGTAAGGAGAAATCGAAGTTTTTCGTCCCTTCGCTAAGTATAAAAGTTTGCCGACTAAATGAATGGCTATTTAGATTGTACACGACATTTCTATACACTATGAAAAAGAAAGGAAGGAAGTCGGTCTTTGTACTCGAATTTGATTGTTTGTAACTTACGTTTTTTTTTTTGTAGATTAAAGTGTTTACTTAATTACTTACTGTGTATGTTATGCTAATGAATATTTTGTAAGTGCTTTTTAAACATGTGAGTACTGTATTTGATACCGGATTCGAGACTTTTTTTTCTTTGATTCAGGCCCTACCTGCTTTAACCATGCTAGTTTAGATTCTACGAGTAAATAGATACCTCGTTCAATATTTGAAATAACGGTTTCAAATTTCAACCCATAATTAAAAACTATATACTTATACCTTTAGTACCTCAAAGACGAAAACATTATTGTACATTTGTAAACAAAATCCTATAAATAGTTTTTTTTTAAGATAAACCTGCCTGGGCACTTTTATCGTTTCTGAAGCAATGAAAAATACTTGAACTAATTGTTGGTTTGTTTTTTCGTTGGACAAAAATCAGATCGATATTTTAGTTCCTCACCCAGAGCAATTTTAAACGCCATGCGTTTTCAGCGCATTTTGACTATGCGTCTTCCTATTGAAACACGCGTTACTGGATAGCGTTGTACCTACCCGCTTTAGTGAAAAACGTTGCCCTCAAAGTAAGTTAGTTTACTTCAGTTATTTTCACAGCATTATGTCTTATGGCATCCTAATTTGGGGCAAGGCGGCCGACATAGAGACAATCTTTATCCTGCAGAAGAGGGCGGTCCGGTCTATTTACAATCTTGGCTCCCGAGATTCACTTAGAGAACGCTTTAAAGAAATGGACATCCTTACAGTAGCTTCTCAGTATATATATGATGTAATATTGTATACACACAAGAACATCAAATCTTTCAAGAAAGTGTCGGATGTGCATGGTTTCAACACTCGGAATAAGCATAAACTTGCCGTCCCTAAATTTCGTCTACGAAAAGTCAGTAAGTCTTTTTTGGGAAATTGCGTGAGGTTTTACAATAAAGTGCCTGTAGATGCATGGGAATTGCCTCACAATTCATTTAAAAGATACATAAAGACCGCTCTCTTGAAAAAATCATACTACAAAGTGGATGAATACTTATGTGATGGCACCACCTGGCCAAGGCTGAAAACAGAAGATAATTAGGACATCAATGTGACTTGGCTGCGTCCCGAAGATATTCGTGTATGGTGTCCGGCTCTGTTGCCGTTGTCCGCTGCGTACTAATTGTATAACAATTGACATAAATAATGTTTTATTTATTTGACATGATGACATGAAATGTATATTTCATCAATTTTTGTTATTTGACATTTGGAGACCATATACATCTCCAGTTTATGTATATGTATTATTATACTTATTATTTGACCGTGGAGGCGTTTTACACCTCTGCTGATTTTAAATTTAGTTTAAATTGACCCTAGAGACTATACATCTCTAAGCCATTTAGATTAAGTGTTATATTATAGTATTAATTCTGGGACCCTATACATCCCTTTGTAATTTAAATTTTCACAGATATTTGACCTGGAGACCCTATACATCTCCTGCTCAATTAAAACGTGCCAGTAAAGTAAAGTGTTCTGGTTTTGCTGTTTTAATAATTACTTTTTACACTTGTTTCTAAAATGCGGTATTTTTTTTTTCTCTCTTAATCTTTTAATGACAGAGTGAGGTTTCTTTGTGTAGTTTGTCTGTGGTTGCGTATTGTAAGAGCTAATGTAACTTGTTTTTAGAAAAAATGACTTTGTGCCAAGTTTCTTGCGGCGCATTCTTCTTGGCAATCATGGTCTTTCCGAAAGCGCTGGTAGACTCAAAAAAAATGACGTGTAAAAGAGCATTCAACTGCCTATTTGCTGAATAAAATTTTGAATTTTGAATTTTGAAGTATAGTCCTAAAAGATAGCTACGGGTCCAAGTAACCTCTAGAAAATAATTAACCTGATATGGTGGCGACCTGACAATTCTTACGATCATTGTAATCTTCGTTTAACGCTCATGTAGGAAGAAAAATTTAAAGTAGGGCTATTGGTTAAGATAAGACAGACAAACGATCAGGTACATTGTATACATATTGGCCAAAGTAACATTAACTTATCACCCAAAATTTCCGGAACACCCAAAAACTCCTAAAAGTTATAATTCCGAAAGCATCGTTACTCCGAATGTTCATTACCTACTCCGAAGCCTATTTTCTGTTGAACGAAAACTTTCGTGTACATGATTTTGAAAATACGGTAGGTTAGGTACCTAAGTAAGGTTAAGTCTGTTTTATTTTAATTAAAAAATTATTTACAACGACGGCGGAACTTAGCGTTCGGAATACTAAAAATTCGGAATCATGATACTTCGGAATGAAGTTTTCCGTATTTATGCAGTGTAGCCGAAAATTTCATATGAAATTTTAGTAGCAAATACGCTCACGGGGGCGGTGTTCCAAATGTCATACAAATTTTCTCTGTGACTATAACGTTACTACTCGATTCTGGTGCAAACTTCCGATTTGCGTTTTTATTCCTAACTTAAGAAATACTGCTACCAGTTCTGATCATCCGCCATACTGTCAAAATTGTCGCCACATCATGTTTATTAAACGGCGACCCTTTTAACAGCGCAAAATTAATTCCGACCAGCCCCGCCGATTTGCAAATTAAGTACAAAATTTCCAGAATTTTATCGATTAAGTATTATTATTTATCGGTCGTGTTGCTAAACCTTAACACTTTCCCGTAATTTCGGGTACGGGGGAATTAAATTTCACGCTTAATTATCACTCGCGCGCGTTCGGCGTATGTCGTCGCCATAACTCACTGCGTAATAATACGGCGGCCATGTTGCGGGATGCGCGCGCGCAGCGCGGCGCAAGGCACGCGCGGGAGCCCTTTATAACAGTGCCCTAAGCACGACTTGTCGAATCCTGCGTTACGTTACGGTTATCGTATCGAGATCGAGAAATCTCATACTAAATTTTAGTTCCAAATACGCTCACGGGCGGGCGCTGTTCCAAACGTCATACAAACTCGTTATAGTTTACTATTCGAATTTTACGTGACGCAGGATTCGACAAGTCGTGCTTAGGGCACTGCACAGTCGAGTTCTCCAATATCTTTGCAGTTCGTGTCAAAGTTGAATACGCCTGGAGTGAAGTCAGTCACTTGTAGGGGAAGCCAGACGCACAGAGACTTCAGAGGCACATCTAAGGTTGAAGCGTTCATAAATATCTAAACATGGACTGTAATTTCATTTGTCCAAAATTTTCGTTTGCTCTACTTAATGTTTTTTTTTCTGAAACTGTAAATATTTCAGGACATATATCAGGACCACCGTGTAGAACCATTTACAACGTGTAGAACGTTTTACAAAAATCCCGAATTATTTACAGTTTTAAAAAAATGCATTGGGGAAAACGAAAGTTTCGGACAAATGAAATTAGGTCAATAGCTTTTAGTGTTTCAGATAGATAGATAACCAAACACGGACCTTATGTAACTGGCAATAAGGTTTGCGTATGAATTCGACTGGAAAAATAAAATCGACCGAACTTAGATTGCTTAATTTCTATCTAAGCTATAAAAAGGACGGTATTCATTCGTATGTCTGCAAATATTTAATGCTTAAATGCAACTTTATCGCGCTAAAAATCGGTTGATTTACCTCGAAGTTAAGGTAAATACCTTGCTGTTGGTGCTCCAACAGCTCGTCGTTATTAAATCCAATCAATACTTTGCATTTTTTTGTCACGGCTGTGAATATTAAGCTACAACTATAACGCATATAACATTTTAATTTTTTACTACTTATGTCAAAATTATATTTTTTAACTTGAAAGGTAATGTTGCTTTAAAGTCTCATTTAGTTCAATTTGGTTACTGCAAATGGCATTTTTTTAATATTCTTTTTATCTTATGAATCACCGACTTCATTTAATACCGCTGTTCGACCGCCACTTACACCGCACCGTAACACAACCCTTCATTAGCGTACGAATAATTACGCGCTGATAAAGCAAACAAATTGTCCTGTGTGATGGATATCTCACCCCGAACACCTCTGCCACTCTTGTATTTTAGTACTAAACATTACCAATTTTACGATTGCGGTATCTTCAAATATTTAATTGCTACCTTTTTATTGTTATGAGGAATTTGCGGAATGGCGCATCTGATTAAGGAATCAGGTTTTGCTTGCTGCAGTCGTGTTTGAGATTTTTTCGGTGTGATAAGAGGTTGAGTCTCGTGTAGACAATACTTTGATAAAATATAGTGAAGTCAGTACCTACCTATATTTTGCGGGTGGTAGGAACTTGTGCGAGGTCCGTTCGGATCGCTACCACCATCTTACTCGCTAATCCTAAGCAGCAGTGCTTGCACTGTTGTATTCCGGTGTGGAGAGTAAGACAGCCGAGGAAATCACTGGCACAAGAATCATTTCATCTTAACCCTCTAGGTTGGCAACGCGGTTGCGAGTGTCTACGGGCAGTGGTGATCACTTACCATCAGGTGGTATCGTATAAACAATTGTTTTGTTTAAACTTGTAGGTGTCTATCAAGACTAAAATATTATTAACGTAAAAAACTAACCTGTGCATCTCTGTGGTTGGTTAGATTCGTGGTCAGATAGAAGAGAGGCCATCAGGCCTATAGAGAACCTATAGATGACCTATAGGACCCATAGAAGACATATAGAATACCTATAGATGACCTATAAGACTCATAGAGGACATATAGAGGACCTATAGATGACCTATAGGGCCCATAGAGGACATATAGAAGACCTATAGATGACCTATAGGACCTATAGATGACTTATGGGACCTATAGAGGATCTATATATAGGTCATTAAAACAATAAAACAACTAGGTTACCACAGTTTTTATTCAATGCTTGTTAGTTTAATTAAATTAAAAAGGTAACAAAGATTGTCTTAAAACGGAAAGTAGAACAGAGTACGGAAGATCTTAGATGGACAAAAAACGATAAAGTTTATCCATACCCGATAAAACAGTTTGCCTTATAAAGGCGAAAAAGTCCTAATAAATACTTTGCGAAATAATTGTTTGTGACAATAATGTTTACAGAAATCGTTTCAATGTAAATTTCGTTAAATATTTGAAGTCGTTAATTTTGAATCCGTGAAACTGTTATTTTACACTTTAAAGGTAGAAAGAAAGCTATCACACATTACACACACAGCGTCTGAAACGATGACCAGAAATTCATACGCAAAGTCCCTGATACGTAGATTACCTGAATCTCATTACGCAAATGGCCAGAGGGTCGAGCACGACTTTTCGAATCATGCGTCACGTAAAATCGAAATTTAGTATGAGCTTTCTCGATCTCGGTACGATAGCCGTAACGTTACGCAGGATTCGACAAGTTGTGCTTGACCCACAGGATGCTAAAACTACGGAAAGTGCCAGAAACGCAAATTACCATATACGAAGACTACCACATTTTTATATTCCCCGATACGTAAATGACCTGAATTAGTACTCATTGTATTTGCATGTGCGTGTAATCATTCGTTTCACTTATTCTCTTCTCCTATCTCTCTCTGACACCCATATCCAAAGACATTCTGCTGGATTTAGAAACTTTATGCTAAATATAAGGTAAAGGACAAGACAAGACTATTAACGATTTTATATGGAAGGCTTGAACTACACTCAAGAGCAAAAAAACGGGTCACTTTGTACGGAATTTTTCATACAAAGTGACCCGTTTTTATTGCTCTTGAGTATATTATTTTAAAGGAAAGAGACATTGAAAGACATTGGCGAACCTCTTGTTTTAATAGTATTTGGCAATATCGAGAATTCAGAAAACGCCTGGCAAAACATTGCACCTTAACTCCATCCATAAACGCGATCATAAACGCTCTGTAAAATGTGACCCCTAATAACACCTCTTAAAATCACAGCTCGCTCCTCACCCGTGTTTGCTTTCAGAACTGTCAATTTAGCCGCCATTTCTAGGGTTCCCCGCCAAAATGGTAAAAAGGAACCGTTATATTCGGTCCGTGTGTGTCTGTCTGTCCGCAACAGTTGGCTAACTCAGGAACTACTAATGTTATCGACTCGAAATTTTGAACAGTTTTCGATAGAACTGTACTGCTATTGTGTAAACTAAGAATTTACCTATATTTATTTATTGCAACAGGGTTTGAAGGGGTCTTAAAATTTCAAAGTGCAATATCTAGGTCGAGTGGGTTAGGTATCACAGAAAGTGCTCTGTTTGAACATTCTAAAACATTATTTTTTAAGCCCACTCCCTCCCCACGAAGTTTGCATAGTGGACAATCTGAAATTATTAGGTATGTACATGCATATTATAATAGACGATAATTCACTAGTGGTCGCGGGTATGCAAAGTAATTGTTTTTAGTTCATAATTACAATACAATCAGACATACCAAAACAGAAAATTTTGTACAAAGGCGAGCCTATCCCTAACAGGGGATCTCTTCCAGTTAGCCTGATTTCAGTAAGGAAACCACCGACCCTACCTACGTAAAGCAGCATAAATATTAAATGGAAGCTCGGAACCGTCTAAGCACGAGTCCGACCGATTTTTATTTTAATGTACTAGTACCTCTGTCTTTATCCGACTACCGTAAACCAATAAACGTCTGGTGAGACAGCCTGTAATTTGCGAAGGAGACAATGTTAAATTTTACGATGTAATCGGTGAGAAGGTTGTTTACTTTATCGCTTAGTACTTAGCGCAGAGAAAAAAAAAACATGATAATACTTATGTAACTTGCCTTTTTTATAAAAATATGTACTTACACGAAAATTATATGGATAACCTAGCTTATGCCCCCGTCAAATATTTCAAAATGGGCTAGTTCCCTACCGTGGGAATTTCGAAAAATCCCTTCTTAGTGCACCTAGGATACTGAAGGTACATGTTTGCCAAATTTCAAGTCTCTAGGTCCAGTGGTTTAGGCTGTGCGTTGTCTGGCAGACAGTCACGGTACTGTTTTATAGGTATAGATTACGTCGTTCCAAACTTTTAAATCGCGATAACTCAAAAAGTTGCTAAGGTGGAGCATTCAAGTGGAGTGTACACATCGTAAGTATAAATGGCGCGCGTTTTTACTACGTCTAGCGATATTTTGAAATTCAAATTCCAAATTCAAATCATGAAGAAGACGCCTTAGACTGCGTTGAAGCTTAAACTTCAACTTTCTCACCTAACCCACCATTTCGCAACGAGCCTCATTCGCGGTAATGACTTAATGAGATCCTCACTTCGCGGGGATGTCCACGGGCTTAAGGTTTCGACACCAACGGTAATCGGCGGTAATCACCACTTACCAAACTGATGGTGGCCATGATTCTATCAATGTTAGCACATAACTGTTTAAAGAGTAGTGTAACACATTCTTACATTACCGCCCTAGGTGTTTAATGTACTGTACATTAAACACCTAGGGCGGTTATGTAGGAATGACTTGGATCGCAGGGCAGGTGTTTGCTGCACGAGCCGAAAGCGAGATTGATAAACTTGCCGCCAGAGATATTATTAACCCCTGACCCAAAGAGGGGAGTTATAAGTTAGACCTGTGTATGGGTGTATTTGTGTATCATAGCTCCCAAGCGGATGGACCGATTTCGATGCAGTATTTTTATCGAAAGCTAGTTTAATGGTTCTTAGCTAAGTCTCATTAAGATCAGTTCAGCCGTTTTTGAGATACTGAACTTTGAAGTGGCGATGTCGGGGATTTTCAACTTTTCTAAGTTGGTTATGTAATTCAATAAATTCATACAATTATTGTAAATGCTTACCTAATATCTACAAATGATTAGCCAATCAAAATCAAGGATGACAAAATAGTCACTACGAAATAAAGCCTTGCCTAAAATGAAAGCTAAAACTCAACAGTTCATTATGAATCTTGTACGCAATAAATAAAGTTAGTCATAAATAAAAATATTTTTTCCAAACAAATGTGATATTACCAAATGGACTGTATCTGACCCCAATACAAGCAAATAAGGACGTCAACATTTTAAATTACCATTAACATGGGATTATGTTTGTTCGTCCATCTGTTTTGGGCCTAGTAGATATATTATTTGATCTATTACAAAAATCAAATGACAGCTGAAATATACCATAACTAGCTTATGCCCCGCGGCTTTTGCCACAGTGAATTATTTCAAAATGGGCTAGTCACCTATCCCGTGGGAATTTTGAAAAATCCCTTCTTAGTGCACCTTTAGGATACTAAAGATACATGTTTGCCAAATTTCAAGTCTCTAGGTCCAGTGGTTTAATCTGTGCGTTGTCTGTCAGTCAGTCAGTCAGTCACGGTACTGTTTTATAGGTATAGATAACTGACAGATAAAGCAGCCGGCATTAACGCAAAATTCTATCCGATGGATAGAACCATAAAATAAATAATTTTAGGTAATAAGTATCGTTGAACAATTGACCATAACTGACCTAGTCCCAATCTAATCAAAACTTGTATTATGCGTACTCGACAACGGATAGACATACTTATTGTATAGATAAATTAATGCTTGATCATGCAAGACCCGTCTGCATCATTCAAATATCTTCCCCAAACGAGGATCGAACCCGGGACCTCAAGCTCCCCTAACCACTAAGCTATCCGCTCGTCCATAACGGCAGATACGCTAAACACCAATGAATTATATCTAAGGACTACCATAAATATCTATCGTCTACGTACATATATAGCTACTTACAAACTGCTAACAAGACCTCACCTAATAGAGCGTTTAAATAAGAAGTTAACTCATTATTAAAATTATAGCTATTTATTTACAGCAAATTATAAATTAAAATGACCAGAGCTGTGGGCGAAAACTCACGGCGAATCATTTTAATATGCATATCTTAATATGCTGATGTTACTCGGTTTTAAACATAATTTTATAAATGTGATTTGCTTTAAACTTTAATTAATACTCAATGCCATTTTACTTGCGGTAATACAGTCAGCAGCAACAGTAGCTAAGCAACCGAAGCGGTCACAATGATCGACACAAGCTCTTATGTCTATAACAATAGAGTCGTAATTAGGTCATTGTGACCGCTTCGGTTGCTTAGCTACTTCTGCTGCTGACTGTGCATAGTCTTAGTAATACATAGAGGACGCTCACCAGGCAACTGATACACCAGATGCAAGTCACTCAGAGAGCTATGGAGAGAGCTATGTTGGGCATTACTCTTCGCGATCGGGTACGGAGTACCGAAATCCGAAGAAGATCTGGACTAACCGGCATAGCAAAAACAATAGCTGTAAGGAAGTGGAGGTGGGCGGGACGTTATGCCGCAGGCCTGATGGAAGGTGGGGGAGGAAAGTACTGGAGTGGAGACCACGGACTGGGCGCAGAAATGTTGGAAGGCAGACCGCGAGATGGGCTGACGATCTGACACAAGTTGTAGGAAGGGACTGGATGCGAAAAGCACATGACCGCACAACCTAGAAGAAGGTGGAAGAGACCTCTCAGCATTGGGTAGTATAAGGTTGAAGAAGAAGAATACATAGTCTCAGAAGTTAGTTTATACTGCTCCAACTAATGTCAATGACCTGTATTTGACGCCAGCAAGGACGTCCTTTTCTACGCAGGAGGCTGATAGGGGTAAGGGGTGGCAAACGTCGACAAAACGATACCGAAAGACTAGGCTCTACCCTAACCAGCCTAGGGGCGATGTGACCTAGTCAACGCTGGCAACACGAGAGACATCCTATCTCTCTTTTACGCATAAAGATTGCACTTAAAAGTAAGTTCGATTTTCGCTCGCAACGTCCTGTGCTCACGCTCGTAAAGTACACTTCAATGCGTCTAGTTGAGGCCGTGGGAGGGGGGGGGGGGGGGGGGGGTTCGCGGTCCCGCTCCTACATACCCGTTAGCCTCCGTGTGTCTCACTTCAATTACTTCACTCCAGGTGCATTTAAATTCGACACGAATTGGGCTCGAGCCTCGCGCTGAGGGAATTCCTGTGCCCAGCAGTGGAACGTAAGTGACGTGTCTGGGTCAACAGGGGCCATCTTTTTCAAGCAAAAGAGATTCACTAGATGGTTCAAGTAGGTTTATATCTTATTCGGTCATTCAAGCTTGACTCATCAATCTTGATATCGTTAGGTATCACACGTCTCAAATAAACAGAAGAGGCTCTGTTATAATTATTGTGTTATGTGTTCATAACAACTTTACGAACATATTACATTAAGACTTAATTAGCCACCCTAATGATACACTTAAATTACTAAGCACACAGACAAACACGCCGATACGCGCTCATAATTAAGCAATTAACAAACTAGGAGCATAAAGTAAACTGATTTCGGACTCGCAATGTGGGAAGCACGTATAATTTAAAATTGCCATTTTTTCCACTGGCAGCCCACAGAAAGATTAGTCAGTATTTCGACATGCCCGCCCACTTGGGTGTTAATAACATAAAATGCTACAATTCATTGTGCAATAAACGCGAAACTCGATTTTATCTAGCGAGGAGGCTGTTAAATTTTGCGTATTGTCCGCTTGTTCGTTTTTAAAGGCTGGCCACACTGATGCTACAGTTATAGCCTAGCAAAAGAGAAGAAATTAAATGAGAGCGCCACTTTCTTCGGATCTGTCACATTTTTGACGTAAATTGCTTAAATATGGCAACAAATTTGTATGGGAAATTTTAGTTCCTCTTTTCTCCGTTTTCTACTGTTGCTTGCCAGGCTGTACGAAGCACGGGCTTTAAGAGATACCAGCCTTTCTTTATACTGACCTAATCGTATGCAACGAGTCGCTACAAAAAAAAAATTGACCTTCTTCTTAATGGAAATATGACATGAAAATTTATGTTCCATCAGATGGGGTTCCATCGGATGGACTTGAAACTCTATTTAAGGCCGATTTTTCAATCCCCAGTTATGCTCTTATCCCACAGATAGGTATGGGTATCCATGGAATAAAAACTTATCTGAGGATTGAAAAATCGGCCCTTACAAGAAGATTACAAATTAACTCAAATTAAACAACTGATTACTTATCTTACACAACGGTATTTGCGCAATAACCTGTAACGGCCAACAAATAGTTAGCTGCACCGTCACGGTGTCAACACACAAATTCACGTAGTGACAGAAAAAATAATTGAATCATTAATTGATTACATTATGCCTCTACACCTTCATAAAATTTGTCACAGGGTTTATTGCAATTGTGAATAGAAAAATAATTAAAACATTAAAGTTAACCTACACAGTTCACAGGAAAACCAGATGTCCTAAATGCGGTGGCGAAGACTGACAACGTTCACAAATAAACTGTTACGAAAAAAAATTACACTAACTATTTTTCCTTTAATCCGTGACGTTAGTAATTTCAATGACAATGCGGTGTCCATTACTGACTTGAAGACCTTTTGTTTTAGCGCGCTTCATATTGGCAAAGAAATGTAGTTCGAATTGTCATTGATAACTGTCAAAATTGTAAAGTATTTAGGTGAAATAGCCAATAGGGGAATCATAATTTTGAAGACCGAATGGCCTATCTAGTGGTTAGAGACCCTGACTTCAGGTGTTTGTATGATGAATACGAATGTTTGTTCTCGGGTCTTGGATGTTTTATATGTACCTACTAGCTTATGCCCCGCGGCTTTGCCCCCGTGAAATATTTCAAAATGGGCTAGTTCCCTATCCCGTGGTAATTTCGAAAAATCCCTTCTTAGTGCACCTCTAGGATACTCAAGGTACATGTGTGCCAAATTTCAAGTCTCTAGGTCCAGTGGTTTAGGCTGTGCGTTGTCTGTCAGTCAGTCAGTCAGTCAGTCAGTCACGGTACTGTTTTATAGGTATAGATATAAGGATGTACTAATTGGCATAAGTACCTACGTTTATCCGTTTTCTATTACCGAAAAGCACAGGCTTTGCCTAGTTTGGGACTACGACTAGATCAATTGCTGTTAAATATTCATAATTTTTATTTATTTGGAAGGTGGTCAATATATAAAATTCATAAAAACATCCACAAGGAAGGCCACAGTGAAGCTCTGACTCTGACACATCTTTGTTGCTCCTGATCCCATCAGCCCAGTTATCACAGTGCGCCTGGGCTCAAAACCTCACTGCTCATAATAAAAACAGCGCACCGGCGGTGCACTTTGTCACAGCGCACAAACGGCCGCGATAATATTTCAGATGAAACAAAAGCTCTTACAATTTCGCCAACCGACAAAGCCTCGCAAATCTCATTTGCAGACAACGTTGAGATAACTATCTCATTCTTTCAACAATGGCCGGGCTCATAAACTGGGCCTAATTAGTAATATTGCGAGTGCATTGTGGTGGCTATCTGTACACAATGCGATGGGGTTTATCTAGGGCGATACGGTGCAAGGAGCGACAATTATCAGCCAATGACGTCTGCGTGCGTTTTTGTTGCTCCCACTCGCGACTCTACCTCAAAACGACTGAAAACCCTCCCTACTGAACCATTGCGCATTTACCTCCACCCACCGAAGTTGCAAGGCTTCCAAGCGCGCAAAGGATGGTGTTCTAACTTTATGGTAGCATTTGTTTTTGTATCAAGATACGATCGTGGCTGGAATACGTAATGGCTGGTAGTGCTCACTCGTGTAGTCTCCGTTTATTGTTACCGCTTGTGTCCGCGCGAATTGAATGAGAGCCGCGGCAGGCTGACTTACTGCCGATAAGCGATTGTTTTTCAGATAAATTGGACTGTAAGTCATAAGTTGATTTGCTGGCGTGTGTTGCGGACGCGGGTAATAAATAGGTTTCTAACTGTGCATTCCGGGGCTAGAAAGCTTAGGTACCTCGTATCGGGTCAGAACTCAGAACGGAGGGCTTGACTTTTTGTGAGCAACGAGGGTACTTACCGATAAGTAGTTTATTATTGCGCTTTGGCATATTTTACGGATTGTGAAAGAAAAGTTTGTTGCGGGTGGAGTATAGTTCGAATAAAATGAAGTAGTTTCAAGTCATCATTGGCCTTATAGTCTATTGCAGACTGTTTAAGCAGTGTCAGTTTCAAGTAACTTTGAAGTTAAACAGGGTTTCCATTGCCGATGCTAGTAACTTCAGACAGAGTTTTACGGGTGGTAGTGCCTTGTGCGAGGTCCGTTAGGATCGCTACCACCATCCTCGCTAACCCTGCCGCCAAGAAGCAAAGCTTGTAGTGTGTGTCCCAGTGTGGAGGGTACCTAAGATAGTCGAGGGAATCACAGGCACTATAGGCATTTCATCTTAGCCCTCTACGTTGGCAACGCAATCCCTCCGTGGTTGTGGGTGTCTATGAGCAGTGGTAATCACTTAACGTCATGAGACCCACTTGCTCGTTTACTTTCCATAGCGTATGAAAAAAGTTTTATCGTCAGCTGACTTTATTCTGGCCAGACCTTTCACACTTACTACGTTTCGCTAATATTTCAATGCAGAGTACGTACCCTTAATTTGGCAGTGTACAGCATGATGGACGTAGACAGTACATAGCACAAACGTCATCAAAGAATTTTTCTGCTGTACAAAATTATGTCATAATCCAAAGTCACTGAATGTCAAATATCATTAGCAATAGAAGTTTACTTAAAACGTTTTTGTTTTGAACCATCATCAATATCTATAGCAGTCTTTTCGTATTTTTATTTTATTACACACTTTTAGTAGGTATAAAATCAGAAGAGACTAGAATTCAGGTTTTCATTTTTCAGTTCTGCCAAATTAAGGGTAAGCAGTTTATACATAACACAGGTTAAAATACTATCTTCACTTCATTCTTTAGGGCAACATATTTATTTCGCAATAACTGTAAATGTTTCATGATATTTGTATTTAGCTCAATTTTAGTTTAAGTTCATTTTCGGTGAATAGCAAATTAAAGTGCAGACATTAATTGTACGCTGGCATACATATGTCGTTTTATAAATGCAGTCACTGGAGAAGAAATTGAAAATAAATAAACACAAGTGACATTTATCTAACGTACTAATAAATCTACTTTCGACGAGTAAATTGAATAGATTAATTACTTTACATCTTAACTTGGTATTTCACAAATTCCCATTCAGCTGTACCTCACGCATGCGACGAAATAATTACATGAAACGGGCGAGTAACCAAAGAATTCCCGCCTTGTATTATAATGCGCTATTATTACCCTGCTTTGTAATACAGCTATTACCGTATTAGGTGTCAGGCAGGTGGTATGCTACATCTCTATTAGGTACTTACATTTGTCTAGCTTCTGAGTAAAGTTTCATGAAACATTGATCGGAGACAGGATAATGTAAATTGATAAGTGGGATTTTTCTTTAAATTGGAATATGAACTGGAACTGTCTGGAACTGAAAATTGGAACTGTCTATTGCGGCAGAAAAGTTATTACTGGTTCTTCTTTTTGGTTACATAAAAATCATATCAATACTTTGAAGTTGGCATCAGAGATCATACATGATCGGTAGTATTTATTTACATAATAAATCAAATAAATATAATGGGACAAATTGACACCAATTGACCTAGTCCCAAACTAGGCAAAGCCTGTACTATGGGTACTAGACAACGGATAAATATACTTATATAGATAAATACATACTTACTCGTATATACATATTAAACATCCAAGACCTGAGAACAAATATTCGTATTCATCATACAAACATCTGCCCCGACCGGGATTCGAACCCGGGACCTCAAGCTTCATAGTCAGGGCCTCTAACCACTAGGCTATTCGGCAATAAAATAAATAATAAAAGCAATTTATAATGACATTAAATCCGCTTGGATTTAATGTCATTATAAATTGCTTTTATTATTTATTTTAGTTTTAGCTTTAAAACTATAAACTAAAACTAAATTAAATCTAAATAAGGCCCCCATGGCATGGTGCCCAAAAGGTTGGCAGCGTTGCCTCACTGAATATCAATGCTGATTCATTGAGGGAGAAAACTGCCAGCCCTTCGGTCACAAAGTTGCATCGACCAAGCGCTTTTAATTGCAACTCTGAAATAAGCTTGTAAGCGTCAGGACCCCATGGACCCAAGGTTTCAAACCCGACCGCAACAAAATTGTAGTTCGGACCAAGAGCCTGGTATTTAGATCTTTTTCTATTTTCAGCTGTTTCCGCCGCCGCACCAGCTTTTTGTGTGCTCCTTACCCAAAGCAATTTTATACGCTTTGGCGCTCACGCCATGCATTCTGAGCTTATTTTAACTAGCTCTCTCTCTACTGACACACGCGTTACTGTATAGCGTTGTCCCGCTCGACTGAATAAACTCCGCCCCTTACAGTATCGCCTTGATACATCAAACTACATTATTGGACCATTTAATACCGCCACAAGAACAACCATCACAAAAACAAATGAAGATCTGTGATCTGTTTTTTTCCTGCTAAGTTTTTGCCGGCTTGCTATAAGTCCGTGATGATTTGTGCTCACCGTTGTTTTATCGATGTATTGGACGTCGATCGATGGACGCCCGACGTTGGACGTTGAACGTTGATACCATCATTCGAAGTCTGCGTAGTAATTCTAGCTCTTGTTAGAGTTGAAAACTATACAGAGATTCAGTTTTCTATTTGTACCTATATGTACGTTCCTACAAACTCATAGTAAAAGTAAACTGTCACACAAATACCAAAAACACGCACACAATCAACAGACCCTGTGCATTTTGCACAGATTTAATGTAAAATTTTTGGCAGAGGAGAAATCGCGCGTTAACGTTTTACATTTTGTTGATTGTTGATTTTGTTGTACAATAATTAGTTTCCAAAGCGAAAGAAACTGCTTCATATGATTTAAATAAACGGGAACAATAATAATATGAGAGCGCCGCAGTCACCGCGTTTCGTTCATTTGTTTTTATTTCGCATTTCTAAGTAATGTCAAATAGGACCATCACATCATCATCATGTCTTCCGAAAGACAGCCACTGCTGGACGGCGGCCTCCCCCAAGGCTCTCCACTCAGACCGGTCTTGTGCTTTCCGCATCCACCACGGTCCCGCGATCTAGGACGCGAAATAGGACTTAGGCAAAGTAATTTCTTTGACAGATTTAAATCGCGCGTTAACATCTCCAATCCTTTCCTGCTCTAAGTCAACATCTTAAGACTCGGAAAAAAAATCGGACACTAAAACAAACAGCCATGTAACTAAATTAATAAATTAATTAAGTAATTTCGGAGCCGCCATCATTCTTACTAATGTAGCGGGAGCGCGAGCGGCGCAAAAATAAAAGCAATTTTACGCGCGTTATAAAACGCTTAGTGCTAGTGGATTGGGGCCGTTGGCCAGCTGGAGACCAAGCGAAGGATATAAACACAGTAGAAAAAACCTTCAGGGTCTGGCAAAAATCAATCTTATGACAATGTCATAAGCATTTTGGGAAAGCTTTTCGCACATTTCGTTTATTTTAATATATGAAAAACGGCCAAATTCGCACATTATTCATAAACCTATTTTAGACGACCGGATGGCCTAGTGGTTAGAGACCCTGACTATGAAGCTTGAGGTCACGGGTTCGATTCCCGGTCGGGGCAGATGTTTGTATGATGAATACGAATATTTGTTCTCGGGTCTTGGATGTTTAATATAAGTATGTATTTATCTATATAAGTATGTTTGTCCGTTGTCTAGTACCCATAGTACAGGCTATGCCTAGTTTGGGACTAGGTCAATTGGTGTCAATTTGTCCCATGATATTTTACATTTAAAACACAATAAAGAACAGTAAACTTTTTCATACACAACAGGCTTGCGTTTGACCACAATCACGCCTGATGGTAAGTGAAGATGTGGTCTACGATGGAGCACGCTTGCCTATCAAATGCCCTCACCCTAGACTTGAAAACGGCCAAATTATAATGTTCAGGGAACACAGACGCAGGCAGGGAATTCCATCAGCCGTACGGATGATGAAGGAAGAGCGAAAACGCTTTGTGCGGATTTTGGGAATGCTGACAACATAAGGGTGGATACGTCGCCTATACTTCTGGTCGACCTCTGAAAGAAAGGAGCTGGTGAACTACTATAAACTAGCTACACCGGTCTTATTATGTTAACAACAAAGGAACGCGACGCGTTCTCTTCGTGCTATCGTCCTTGTTTGGAGTAAGTGTCGTCAGAGGGGTCCGTTACAAACGAGTAAAAGTTACATTAATAAACATGAAAACAGGTGTCTAATTAATAAATTCATACCAATCAACTGGTTCGTAAGTAAAAACTCATATCGTGTCATATTTACACTAAATTCCCATGTTGACATTAACCCCCCCCCCCCCCCCCCCCCCCCTCTAAACAAAAACTATGAATTACGACACGTCCGGCATTAAAAAATTGACGTTTCTCACCTGACGAAAAAGGTTCATCTGAAATTTTAATTTTATAGCAACCAGCACAAAGTTGATATTCGTTTTACTCCTTCGAACATTATTGGAACCTTTTCCATCTCAAGTCGCGAACTGACAGCCAATTAAAACATATTGCATACAGGGTGACGAGGGACCTTCCCGAAAATGTAAGATTCTGTAGCCTGTTCTGCACATTTTTCTCCTAGAAACCATGTTTATTTTCTTATTCGTTTTCAAGTTAGAGGTCGTTAAATTTTAATGAAAAAAGCTAATCAGTTCAACCCTAACACACGTTGTGTTGAATTAACGCAATCAACATCAACTGGAGTTAGTGACAATATTTATTAGTAGTATTAGGGGTGTAACCATAGTAAATAACCTAACCAACTTAGAAAAGTTGAAAACCCCCCGACATTGTCATTTCAAAGTTCAATATTTCAAAAACGGGTGAACCGATTTTAATAAAACTTAGCTAAGAACTATCTCGATTAAACTAGCTTTCGATTGAAAAAAACTGCATCGAAATCGGTATACCCGTTTGGGAGCTATGATTCTACAGACAGATACACAGATACACATGTCAAACTTATAACACCCCTCTTTTTCGTCGGGGGTTTAAAACGATTCATTTTAAAGTTTTCTTTCGTTTCAATTTACGCCTCTAACTATTATAAAGCGATTGTACAAAGCTGCTGGTTCTGTAGCTGGAAACAAAGCTAGGGAAGGTTTTTTTTCGAAAATAAATTCTAGAGAAATCGTGCCCAAATTTAATTCTAAAAAAGATTTTAAATAAGCCCATTATGATTAAAAAATGGCATGTTTTAGTTTTTTTCGTAATTTTTCGTAATTTAAAGTTGTTTTTTCTTGTAAATCACAATATTTTCTATCCTAGGATGTTACTTGTTGCTTCATAAAATGATTTATTACTTTGTTAGGGTGTCCTAAACTAGAAGATAAAAACGGCAATTTTCACAATATTTTTTTTTTTTTATTTTATAACAAACATATACATATTTATTTAACCTAATTACTTCGCCAAACTGCAGTACAGTTTGTTGGCGAATACTGCACTCCTTATTTTAATATTTATTTGAATATACTTATTATCACTAAATATTATAATAACCCACCACAAACTTTAAGTCATTTGAGGTACACCAACGTTAAGTATAGCTTAATTGGTGGAGCGTGGTACGGATTACCGAGGTTGCTGGTTCAAGTCCAGCTGCTTAACGGATTTTTCTTTGCATTGTCATTGTATATTGAATTTCATTCTATGAATGTTTCATAAAATAAAAACAAAAATAATCAATAAATCGATTATTTTCATTCATTTGAGGAAGCCAAAAGTATATAAAAAAACTTAATATTTTTTACATTGTCATTTTAGATCTAGAACTTTTGATAACTATTAGAAGTCAAAAAACTATTTTTTTTTATCGCCATACTAAATGACACACCCTATTGCACATCATCCATATAATACACCATTTCCGTCCATCCATTTTGTCCGTGACGTTCCACCCTGTATAGTATAGCGTCCAATGGTCACCTGCCTTTACGCCTCATATCAATTAGTAGGATACACGTATAATATTCGCATTAGTAAACGTCAGGGTCTTAGTTACGCGAGCGTGCAAATAAATGATTAATCACTAAAAATAACTAGGAAAATTAAAAATAATTATATGACAGTTGCTCGTCTCCCTCAGACGCGACTTATTGAAAATTGACAGCTTTTATTTAGTTTCACTCGTATGTCTGTCAAATCAAATCACAGTAGAAGTCAAATTTGAACCACTTCCGGTCGGATTGACTTTAAATATGGAATATGGATAGGAAAATTGTATGACAATAGAAGTGCAGTCGGGAAAAAGCTTAGACGTGATGAAAACGGGATATTGACCGCGATTACCTTACAGGTTTGATGAGCTCCCGATATTTCGATGCACTTACATGCATCATGATCACGGGAAAACCTACGGGTAAACCTATAAGGTAATCGCGGTCAATATCCCGTTTTCATTATGTCTCATGCAATTAACCGCGAATCATTTAAAACTGGGAAAGAGTTTGTACTTACCTATTAAAAATTGTTTTTTTTTTACAAAACAGAACTGATTCACCTATATGTGATTTGAGAGTTCAGCTGCACCCACATTTCTGCCTTTGACTGTACAACCCGTCAATGAGGATATCGCCAGTAAGTTATAATTGCTAAGACGTTAATAGTATGTAAGTTATTTATAACATGTATTAATATTAATTGCTAGCTTCCATGTACCGCATTATATACTGCAGCCACAAAATGTGCTACAATTACTCGTATAAGCACGTTACCACAGGCGCGACCCTGCCGCGCCGTGGCGACCGCGGATCGCCTTTCCATACCCCGCGCGACCCGCACTCACCCCCGCTCACGTCCGGAAAACGCACACAGCCGCGAGGTCGTTTACTGCACACATGCGTCAGTGTCGTTTCTTGTTACGTTAGTGTATATATTCTTTGACGTTAGTGGGCTTTACATAGTGTATTAGGTATGTTAAGTATAATATATGGGAAAATGTGACTAGATATAGAAATTTTGAGATATTGCGAGCGAAAATATCTATATTGTGACTAGGCAATTACATATTTAAATTTGAATAAGAAAAATATTTTTCTTCCGTTTCACAGTTCCATGTAACAAGCGGAAATTAATTCCCACACTTTTTTTATAGGAAGAGATAGGAAAACGAGCAAACGGATCACCTGATGGTAAGTGATCACCGCCAATCCATGAGAACCAGCAACAAGAGAGTCGCTAGCCCGTTGCCGACTTTTAAAATGATTAAAATGCCACACTTTTATTTTATCAATCCAGCTAATTATTTTTATTTGAGCTTACTTCCTCTCAAAAAATAACTTAGCAAAAAATCCTCACGCCAAGATCACTTCATCGCAACGAAACGACAATAACGTACAGAGCTACCATCAAAAGTCTGGAAACAAAAACTCCCGCAAGAAAGCCCCATTAATACAAAGCTCATACAATTCATACAACGTCATACTGAAGACGAATGTCGCTCGCCGCTCCGAAACACACGATACCCATCGTTTAAAAGTTTTTATGATGTCCGTTTGTCATAATGTTGTATTACAACAGGGCTGGGTATGATGGAAACATGAGCCATCACGGGGTATATTACCATGACGTATGGTGTACTTGCTGAGCTGTACCTATTCGAGTGATTGAGTGTGCCCATGATTTAATGTAGGAAGGCTACAGTTTT
The DNA here is from genome assembly GCA_963691665.1 of Clepsis dumicolana. NCBI lineage: Eukaryota > Metazoa > Arthropoda > Insecta > Lepidoptera > Tortricidae > Clepsis > Clepsis dumicolana. The sequence continues at coordinate 2,370,653 of OY829518.1, forward strand.
GCCGGTATATTTTTAATTATTTGCTTCTATTAGGAACGACCAAACGCGAATAGAAGAGCCGTTATATGACACGGTGTGTGCCCAAACAGTAATTGACCCTTGGAGCAACAGGGGACGAAGTCGCTTGCAAACGTTTGTAGAGAAATAAGGACAACATCTGATAACACAATACTGCCTTTATAGGATCAAATAAAAGAAGGCATCAAAAACACAATATTACCTACAGTCGCGAGTCGATCGACAAACAGGCTAAACTTTGGCTTCAATCCAATTTATATAATATGACACTATGACACTACCTATGTACAGTCCGCGTCAAAAGTAGCTTATCACTTTTGTACCTTGTCGCAATAACACACTTGTCAATCACGTATGAGGCGCTGTATCTAGCCGTAGAGCGAAAACGTACAAAAGTGATGAGCGACTTTTGACGCTGACTATACAAGGTATGTATTAATTACGAACCTCAAAATACGAAGAGATATGTCGCATTTTATGCGTGTCATCATCGATATATACAACATTAAAGATAGGGCACGCACCTGTTCAGCGCTGACAAAATGCGGCCCCCACTCATTAGCTGTCATTAGACTGACATAATGTCAAACATCAAGGGATACTAAGTCACCGAATCACCTAATCACCTATAATTGCTTGTCCGCGCGCGGTGAAGCGGTGGTGTATCTGTCTATAGACATTACGATGGAGAGTACAGGCCCCTGTTTCACCAACTTTACAATTGTCAGTTTTCAATGACAATTCGGTCTCAACTGCTGACTTGAAGAGCTTTTGTTTTAGCGCGCTTCATATTGTCAAAGAAATGTACCTAGTTCGAATTGTCATATAAAACTGACAATTGTAAAGATGGTGAAATAGGGACCTGACCGCCTTAAACTCAAGGTAATTGACCTTTGCCAGCTAAAGCAGCACTTGATTCTTCAGCGTTGCTATTAATAATGGAATGTCTATGAAAACCTAAGCTTGTAATTCGAAAAACGGCGCCCAGAAATGGGAGCCTCAACAATAGTACAGCAAGAAACAAAATCCAGCAGAACAATAAGTCTCGCAAAAAGCCTCCGATACTCCGAATCGACCGGTTCGATTATCGATAATTTTGCCCCAAAAAAGCGTCAAATACCAAGTGTTTGGGCCCGAATACTTTTATAATGAAATGACAATTAGGTACCTACGGACATGCGTGGTACGTTGGCAGGGGTATGTACCAGACGAATTCGATTGCCACTCGCTTCCTTTTCTGGTGCGACAGAACACTTTATTTACGGGCGGAAAAACGCGTGAAAAGAAAGTCGGTGATTTATGTAGGCATGTAAGAAATTACGTAACAACTCTAAGGTTCAATATATTCTGAAGGAATATTATGAAACAGCAAGACCTATCTATACTGTTTACCCATCCGCAACTTAACCATTTAATCATATTTTTTTATTTCTACAAGTCAATATCAATTACTAGGAAGAAAAAACTGTGCTTTCCGTAAAAATGTCGCTGCGCCAATGGTAGGAGCATTTATCGCGACGTCCGATTGTTTTATAAATAAATCGATCGCAAAAAATACTATCGATCAATCGTGCGAAAGCCAGCCGATCGATTCCGATAACGAAGGAACACGAACCAAATAGAACCTTATACCCCCGACCCTAGTACTTAAATTGCTAAAAGAAGATACAAAATACAAGAGCAAACACTGAGGCAGCAAAGCAATCGAGGAATCTCAACTGTTTCGGAGCAGAAATAACGTAGCTTTTTAAATGGGAATAAGAAAATAGTAACGCGTCATAATCGTGCGTTGCGAACGTGAAAGATTCCATACGAGAGCTGTCCAAACGGTTTATACTTTCAAATCTGTGTTATCTGTGATGATCTGAGTCTTATCTGTGGGATCTGCTCACGGGAGGTGCCCGCACCAGGGTTGCCAGAGAAGAGTTACCCGCATCAACCCTCACTATTCAATCAAAGATGAAGGTTCTCGAGAAGTGGTGCAAGACCAAATTCATCATCATGTGGTGATTATTTTGTCTTAAATTTCAATTAAGAATACTATTTACCTCTCAACATGTATAATGAACGTTAAGGAGCTTTAGAGATCAAGTACCATCGACACGAGAAGCAGAAGCCGCTTTGAAAAAGTCCTAATAGTAATATTATAAATGCGAGAGTTTGTGAGGATTGCAAGGATGTTTGTTACCCTTTCACGCAAAAACCACTAAAAGTATTTTACCATAATGTAGCTTATACCTCAAACACATAGGCGACTTTTTCTTTCGGAAAATTCCTAGTTCCCGCGAGATAGCGATCAACTGATTCCATACAGATGAAGTCACGGATAACCGCTGGTTTGCTATAAAATAACTTCACCACTGCAAAAAGGTTCCGTGACTTTTTATCATATCTGTACCAAAATAGGATAGAATTAGGCCTCAGTCACACTTTAGTATTGACTGTGCCTAACACGAATCTTAGTAACATTGCCAACCCTGCCCCTTAGATCTTTAATATATGCGCCAGAGTCATTCCCGCAATATTTTGATGAGACGTCAAATTATGCTATTGTCTTGGGACCCTCAGATCCCGATGCGTTGACATATTTATTGGCGAGATCAGATATAGATATGATTATATTCCTGACGTTAAGGTGATAGGAATCGTTATCGATCGCATTTCACGTGATTAAGATCGTGAAACTCAATTGGACAAGAGCAGTTTGGGAGCTGGGAATAGAAAATACAGATAGAGCGATGCACAAATACATTGTAAGGCCTATACCCCTTAGGTATGCCTACTGTGACATACCTCCGACAGGCCCCCATTTCAACAACGTTACAGATGTATGTAAGGGACAAATCTTGCAATTGAAATTTAACCAACATCCAGTGCTCAGATTGAATTAAAATTGGGTACAAAATGCAATGTTCAAATGACTTCAAGCTGGTCTGATCATGGCGCAGGGAGCTGGAGAGACTAATGCAGTGATGACATTGAGTAAATCCGCCGAATCCGGACTCATTAGAAGCGTCTTTATGAGCAAATTAATAGTAGTTTATGCAACTGCTACATAATGAGTGTTTTAAGGCCTAATTACGTGGAGTTGCATACATTACTTTATCTACACACATATTATAAGTACTCTAAGATGGGTTCAGAAGCCGAATGCATATATCATACCCATATCTGTCACGAATTTGACTGTTTTCTTTAATCATAGACAAACATACCGAGCTGACGTTTCGTAAACTGTTTTTTTTTTATTGTAAAAAAAACCACATTATTATTTATACATGTCGGACCGAACATGACTTATATTCGTGAGTGATCCGTTTTATTTCACTATGATTGTAAATTACGTTGGTTTTCAAATTTGAAACATCGAATTCGTTATCGAAAAGTCATTACGACATGGAATTCGATGTCGTAATGACTATTACTTTACTGCTGGGGTGGTGGTGGTGCTGGGGCTGGCGGCGAAAGCGTCGTCGTGCTGCAATGCAGGTCATTTTCTACGGTTTCTGAACGCATTATAGAGGACTTATGATATGTGTGTAGATAAAATACTATTACCTCCAAGTCAACGTTGAGGATGATGCCTAGTTGACCACATCTGCATTTTTCTTTATTCCAAAACGTTCGATTAGTATGAAGTTTGTATTGAATTACTCAACTATGACGACTTAATTTTCAATGACAAAACTGAGTCATTTTAACCGTTAATGTAAAATTGAAAATAGTCTTAATTCCAGTAATAAGTAAGGCATCTGTTTTAACGAGTATTTTCGGAAGCTTGTTTAAGTGAAAATGTAACAAACATGTTTTTTTTTATGTTAAAACACACGTATGTCCTCACGACACAGGTCTGACCTAGTGTAAGGGCCACTGATACTCTAATCCTGTTTTATTTTGTCCTGTTTGTTGTTGTTTATTTAGAATCAGTCATCAACCCAATTACATCTCTCACGTTTTGCTCGCTGTAGCGTATTTAAAGTAACCGTACTCAGTTTTGGAACTAACTTTGACGCACGGCCAAATATGAGCAACATAATTCGACCGTGTGAATCATATAACCAGTTGTCACCGGTTGTTAGGCGCCGCCGCCCACGGGCAATGGCGCCTAACTAAAAGCCAAGGTGAAAGATGGGTGCGAACTAACTAACTTAGAAAAGTTTAAAAACCCTCGACATTCGAAGTTCAATATTTCAAAAACGGGTGAAACGACTTTAACGAAACTCAGCTAATAACCATCTCGATTAAACTAGCTTTCGATTTAAAAAAACGCATCTAAATCGGTAAACTTGGGAGCTATGATGCCACAGACAGATACACAGACACACAGATACACAGGTCAAACTTATAACACCGTAATGTCTTCCAACTTTCTAAATTAAACTAGCTTTCGATTTAAAAAAAAACGCATCTAAATCGGTAAACTTGGGAGCTATGATGCCACAGACAGATACACAGATACACAGATACACAGGTCAAACTTGTAACACCGTAATGTCTTCCAACTTTCTAAATTAAACTAGCTTTCGATTTAAAAAAACGCATCGAAATCGGTAAACTTGGGAGCTAAGATGCCACAGACAGATACACAGATACTCAGACACACAGATACACAGGTCAAACTTATAACACCGTAATGTCTTCCAACTTACTTATTCATACCAAATCTGCCAATCCGATTATTGGAAGGGGTCAACTTCCATTCCAACTTTAACCAATCTAATTCATCACCATCATCAAACTTAAGAGTTACACTCTTGTCGGTGGAGTTTCTTCCAATCATCTCTCCTATGAGCCAGTTCCTTGACCTCCTGATACAACACGAAACCGGCCTTCTCCTTTACCTGCTCCATGTAGCTTAGCCTAGGTCGACCTCTTCCTCTCTTCTAGATTAATTTGTCACTTTCAATTGCTGAGTTAATAACTAATTAGGTTATTTTCAAAATCTCGTTATGATCAGATTCACAAAATTCAAATAGGAGTCTTCGGTACATAAATAAACGGGCAAATGTTACACAAAACAGGTATTATATCGTAAATCTATCAAGTAAGCCAAATCGCCTACACGTCACATTATCATTATGTATCAGCTTATAACTTATGCGCCTACACATAGCAAAGGTCAGTGTTATGACACTATGACACGTCGGAGTTGTGTAGTTGACACTTATGTGAAGGTTTATGTTTGTGCCCAGAGGGTCGAGCACGACTTTTCGAAACCTGCGCCACGTAAAATCGAATAGTAAACGTTGTCGAGTTTGTATGACGTTTGGAACAGCGCCCGCCCGTGAGCGTATTTGGAACCAAAATTTAGTATGAGATTTCTCGATCTCGATACGATAACCGTAATGTTACACAGCATTCGTAAAGTCGTGCTCGACCCTCTGAGGTCAACATTCGACCGTAACTAAAAAAATAAAACAAGCTCCACCTGCTTTAATTTGTTCTTAACTTTATTCTATTATGGTTATCTGGTAGAGATCGCTCTCTAGCGATAAGGCTACTAGGCGATTGCTACCTTGTATTTTCTTTGTGCCTTAATTTTTTCTGTTTTTCTTGTTATGTGGTGATCAATAAAGTTTTATCGTATTTTAATGTCAAATAGACTTCCGTTCTTCTTTTATGAATACTAGCTTACGCCCCGCGGCTTTGCCCACGTGAAATATTACAAAATGGTCTAGTTCCCTATCCCGTAGGAATTTCAAAAAATCCCTTCTTAGTGCACCTCTAGAATACCTACTCAAGGTATCATCATCAAACTTAAGAGTTACACTCTTGTCGGTGGAATTTCAAGGTACATGTCTGCCAAATTTCAAGTGTCTAGACCCAGTAGTTTAGGCTGTGCGTTGTGTGTCAGTCAGTCACTATACCGTCGGTATAGAAAGATAGGTAAAACTTTAACTATCTATGCCAAAATTCACACTCTTAAGTTTGCACAGTAGTCTTGAAACAGGGATCGTAAGTTTTCGCATTTTTTTTAAATTTTCGGGTTAAAGATACTTTATTCTCAAAAGAATTACAGAAATTCACTTATATGAGAATATTTAAATACTTAAAGTAATTTAAATCGTAAGTTAATTTAAATCTAAATCGTGCAGTACATGACATGACAATAATGTATATATAAAAAGTATTAACAAAATTGAGGCAATTTACTTGCAACTACAAAGAGGGTAGATTTCTACAATGATCTACTAAGTATACAATGTTTGTTCGGCTAGCGGCGGCCGCCCGTAGGCGGGTATATACCGACGTCACAAGGAGCGGCGTAAAAAGAGATGGAATGGATGCGGCATAATTTTCAAAAAACGAATCGAAAAAAAGCTCTATACAATCATCGATATTTCATAAGATTAAGAAAATCTATCTTTATTACTAACTAGCTGTTGCCCGCGACTTTATCCGCATAGATTTCGGTTATCGCTATCCCGCGGGAACTATATAATTTTCCCGAATAAAAAGTAACCTATGATATTCCTCAATATTCAGATTGGTGCAGCGGTTTACCCGTGAAGAGGTAACAAACAGACTGACAGAGAGACAGAAAGACAGAGAGACAGAGTTACTTTCGCATTTATAATATTAGTTAGGAAGTTAGGATTTACTCAAGAAGTAACTTAAAAGGCAAAATGGCAATTATACCTTTTAACGGCTATTAACCTATAAGATTGTATGCTATCGCTCGTTAACGAATTATGGCATTGATTCGAGTTTAATCACCGACCGGAGGGTAAATTCCGATTACCGTGCCACACAAGTTGCTCTTGCAGTTGCCAAATTGTTGAAGATATCTTCATTTTAAAATTATTACACAGGATGCCTGTTGCCTTCAACATTTGGTACTTAACAGTTTTAAATGATTCGCGGTTATTTACATTAGATAGATAGATAGATAAAGTCTTTATTTTCCACAACACAGGAAACACACAAACATGTATAGAACAGTGCAATTAGGTACATTTGGTATACAAAAATGAACAGAGAATACAAAACAGCAAGAAAAACTGGAAACAGTAAAAAAGAGAAAGAAAGACGAATAACAATGTTGTTTAAAAGTACGTTTGTGAGTGCCGAGTGCCGTGAAAAGAAAGGTGCTGACTCAGCATAAAGCTGCGGAGACCGCAGCGCTGGTATTCTGCCAGGACCAACTGAGCCAGACCTGTGGAATACGCAGGAGAAACCGAATGCTTATTGTATAAAATAAAAATATATATTAATAAGAAAAGGGGAAAACATAAAACAGGCTATATGTATACTTAAATTGCGGAGTGAGGAGTGAAAAGGAGAAAGAGAAGAATGGGTGCAATATTACAACAAATAATTATATTTATTGAAGGTGGGAAACAATGGCGGGCAAATTTTAGACGCTACGTTTCTGGATTATTAATAAATGTAAACGAAATTTAATTTTGAAAGAAGTTTTAGAGTTAAGATTACGAAGTGGACATTAGACATTGACCCTCGCTCCGGGTCGTTTCAGTGCCCTAAGCACGACTTGTCGAATCCTGCGTTACGTTACGGTTATCGTATCGAGATCGAGAAATCTCATACTAAATTTTAGTTCCAAATACGCTCACGGGCGGGCGCTGTTCCAAACGTCATACAAACTCGTTACAGTTTACTATTCGATTTTACGTGACGCAGGATTCGACAAGTCGTGCTTAAGGCACTGGTGCAAAGATTGTCCATCGCAGTTCAAAGGGGTAACGCAATGACGCAGGGCGGGTTATTTGACTAATTTTAACTTTCTTGTTGTTCATCATCATCATCATCAGTCTATTTGCGTCCCACTGCTGGGCACAGGCCTCCTCTCAGAATGAGAGGGCTTGGGCTTTAGTTCCCACCCGGGCCCAGTGCGGATTGGGAACTTCACACACACCATTGAATTGCTTCGCAGGAGTTTGCAGGTTTCCTCACGATGTTTTCCTTCACCGGAAAGCTCATGATAGATTACAAATGTAATTCCGCACATAAATTCCGAAAAACTCAGAGTAGCGAGCCGGGATTTGAACCCACGACACTCTGCTTCAGAGGCGATAGGTCAAACCACTAGGCTATCACGGCTTTTTTATTGTTGTTGTGTGACATTATTTATTTTGGAATGACATGTAATTGTAATATGAATAAAGTAATTGTGAATATCTTAGACATAATGAAAACGGGATATTTGCGCGTGACCATTATGCATGTAACTGCGTCGAAGCATTGGGAGCTTATCAAACCTATAGGTAATCGCAGTCAATATCCCGTTGTCATTATATCTAATTTGGTACTTTTAACATGAAACTACCGTGAGCCTTAATTATAGTGAAATAAACGGATCACTCACGTATGTCAGTCGTGTTTTTACGTCTCGCGGCTATACTCGACTGACATACGTGAGTGATCCGTTTATTTCACTATCACTCTAATTTGGTACTTAACTAAAAAGCGTGTGCTTCCAGAGGAAGTATTACGAATTAGTCCTTTACTCGACTGATATACGTGAGTGATCCGTCTATTTCGCTATGATGTAAAACTAGATTCCACCCACGTCTCTTCCTTCGTCGCGTCACCCCGGGATCAGCGCTCGACCCGCCATTTTAATCAACTAGCTGTACTGAGGTCTGGTTACGTGAAGGTATTGCCATTGATATAGGAATGCAACATAATAGGAAGAATCAACTTACTGTGACCAAAACTACTCAAGACCTCGGCGAACGTACTCCGATGAAATCGGTGATATTCTGGAAAAAGGACAGAGTGTCGAGCACGACTTTACGAATGCTGCGTAACGTAAAATCGAATAGTAAACGTTGTCGAGTTTGTATGACGTTTGGAACAGCGCCCGCCCGTGAGCGCATTCGGAACTAAAATTTAGTATGAGGTTCTCGATCTCGATACGATAACCGTAACGTTACGCAGCACTCGTAAAGTCGTGCTCGACCCTCAGGTCAGGTGTACCCAAAACCGCAAAGCATGTATGAAGAATGTTATGAGAGTAAGGGAAGCAAAGGCTGTATGTCAGGATCGTAGCAAGTGGATGTCCGTGGTCTCTGCCTACCCCTCCGGGAAACAGGCGATACTGTATGTATGTATGTAAAACTACACAAATGGCCGCAACATCAGAGGCAGAGCAGAGGCGTCGCCAACCTAGACCTTACAATCCACGCCAAAACACAACGTTAAACCCTGCTGCTTAGCGGCAGGATTGACAAGTATTCATCGCAAAATCCCTTTTCAAATCCCTTCAGTAGCAACAGATAAGACGACACTTAATCTTAGTGACCTTACCTTGACCTTGCTAAACTTTAGTACAAAAGACATCAACGCGCTCGAACACAATATTAAACTAGGCTAAATTCGCTGATACGTTGTTTTCTTCAAATATACATATTTTAGTCCGTAGAATAACTTAGAAAAGTTGAAAACCAAAGACATTGTCATTTCAAAGTTTAATATTTCAAAAACGAGTGAACCGACTTTAACGAAATTTAGCTAAGAACCATCTCGATTAACCTAGCTTTCGATAAAAAACCGCATCGAAATCGGTCCATCCGTGTGGGAGCTATGATGCCAGAGACAGATACACAGATACACAGGTCAAATTTATAACACTCGGACAGAACATGTACAAGTACTCTAAGATGGATTCAGAAGCCAAAGGCATATATCATACCCATACCTGTCACGAATTTGACTGTTTTTTTTTAATCATAGACAAACATACCGAGCTGACGTTTCGTAAACTGTTTTTTTTTGTAAAAAAAATCAATATCACATTATTAATTATACATGTCGGACTGAACTCGACTTATATACGTGAGTGATCCGTTTTATTTCACTATGATTGTAAATTACGTTGGTCGTCAAATTCGAAAAATTTAATTCGATATCGAAAATTCATTACGACATCGAATTCTATGTCGTAATGACTATTACTTTACTGCTGGACCTGCTGGTCGTGGTGAGGCGACGATGTACTGCAATGCTGGTCATTTTCTACGGTTTCTGAAAGCATTATAGAGGACTGTGTACGGAGATATGTGTGTAGATAAAGTCCATAGCAATATCACATTAATAATTCAATCCCGTATTGGCTTATTACTTGTAGAAGTCGGAGTGACGGCGCATTGTTTCAGATTTATTGTTTAATAATTTGAAAGGTAAATTGTGGCGATAACTTAGAAAGCTCTTGTAAGCTGTTTAAGTTTAAGCTGTATTTATCTAACGTAACTTGACTTTGTTGTAGACGTTTTGGGGTCGTAAGTCTGAACTTAACCTGTGGTTACTGAGGTGACTTATAAATCAATTAACATACTTTGTGGATGAACAAGTTAAATTCTACGTCGTAGGCGAGTCTTCTTTAAGGTAAGCGTCCACATGTCGGTATCGTACGCAACGGACGCATCGCACGCAACGAAAATAAACCAATGTACGATGCGTACGATGCGGACAGGAGGACGCACTTATATGAGTTTCCATACAAAGAATACAAAGATCCGTTGCGTGCGATGCGTTCGTTGCGTACGATACCTACATGTGGACGCTTACCTTAAAGAAGACTCGCCTACGACGTAGAATTTAACTTGTTCATCCACAAAGTATGTTAATTGTTTTATAAATCACCTTTAAAATGTCTTATAAAATGAAGGCTTTTAAAAAGTAAGTAAAGTAAATTGACGACCGGATAGCCTAGTGGTTAGAGACCCTGACTATGAAGCTTGAGGTCCCGGGTTCGATCCCCGGACGGGGCAGATGTTTGTAAGTAAGTAAACACTTTATTGTACAAAAAACAGGATAAAACACAAGTTACAACAATAACATTTGAGTACAAAGGCGGACTTATCCCTTTAAGGGGTCTCTGCCAGTCAACCTTTGAGTGGTGGAGAGGAATAGTTCACTGGGGATCGACACAAAGTGAGTTCATAATTATAAATATCGAGAGACAATACAATACACACACACATACAAAATCCTACCATATTACAATATACTACTAAATACGTTTGTATGATGAATACGAATGTTTTTTCTCGGGTCTTGAATGTTTAATATGTATATAAGTATGTATTTCTCTATATAAGTATGTTTGTCCGTTGTCTAGTACCCAAAGTACAGGCTTTGCCTAGTTTGGGACTAGGTCAATTGGTATCAATTGTCCCATGATATTTATTTATTCATTTTATTAAAATATGGGACGCTCCCAGAGGATGAATTAGTTCAAAACCATGTCGGGCAAGGCTCGACTTATATGTATGCCTACGTGAGTGATCCTTTTATTTCACTATGATTAGTCCCACGGTAGTTTCATGTTAAAAGATATCATAAAATCTTTATAAGATGATAAATACTTACACGAGACACCTTGTAAAATTGTACTGAATCTGAATACATTTTGTCGAAATTGACAAGAATCTAACAAAAGACATCAACGCGGAACAGAGCTTTGTCGAAATAAACTTAATAGCAAATTACCCTATTATGTTTACTTTAATTTCGATCCTTTCCTTGAAAGCCTAGTGGTTTCACCTATGCTATGGCGTCTCAAGCAGAGAGTCGTGGGTTCAATCCCCGGCTCGCACCTCTGAGTTTTTCGGAATTTACGTGTGGAATTACATTTGTAATTTATCATGAGCTTTTCGGTGAAGGAAAACATCGTGAGGAAACCCGCACACTCCTCCAAAGCAATTCAATGACGTGTGTGAAGTTCCCAATCCGCACTGGGCCTGCGTGGGAACTATAGCCCACGCTCTCACGAGTCGAGTATAGCCCGTCGGGCTAATCCGTAAGAAAAAAAAACCGATGAATTGAGAACCTCCTCCTTTTTTTGAAATCGGTTAAAAATACATATATAGTTCATCGCAACTTCATCAGTTCAACGACCTTCTTAAAAGCTTCTAAAGATCAATACAGCAGTTAACGCGGTCGGAAGGTTCAGAAAAATCGGATGCGTCCCCGAAATTAATGGCCGCCGCAAACGAACTTAAATGCATACAATTTGTAAGTTTTGTCACTATTAGTAATGTTACTTTGATCTGATAAAAAAAGGTGATAAAACCCAGAAGATGGCGATAAAGTTAAGCTTAATTTCTATATTGTTTACTGAACACAGCGAATCTTTTATCTTTTTGCTTTACTTAAAAATAAGTTTTTTTGGAAAAAAACAATTTAACACAAGCTTTTGCTGACTCTACTTATTATAAAATCAGTAAAGTTTAGCTTACAAGATTTGATTCAGACAGACAGATAGACACAGGGACAGGTGAATCTAAACATAAATTGAAAAAGGGGAGGTCCTCCATTCATTTTAAAAATGTGACGCAAAGGAGGAGTGTTAGAAGTTTCTGTATATAAGTATGTCTGTGGCATCGTAGCTTGTAAACGGATGGACAGGTTTGGCCACGTTCCATTTTAAGGAAAGCCTACTGGCTATCGAAACACTCAACAAGTCCATAAAAATCTATTTATATAAAAAAAATTATGATTACTGAAACAATGAACTCGGTTAAAAATACACAGAAAACCAGAAAAGGTAGCATAGCCCGGGGATCGAACCCGCTACCTTGACATTCCGTGTAACTCTGAAAAACATTGAAAAACACACAAAAGGCATCTTCCAAAATACATCCAACCGTTTTTGAGATTAGTTATTGAACTTTGAAATGAAAATGACGAGCATTTTATAAATCGCTCACTGCTTTTTTTCTGGAACCCTACCTTATAGGTTTTGATTTACATGGAATTGACAGATAGATAGATTGTAACTTGTATTTATTTCTATATTTTCTGTACAACAAAGCGTTTACTTACTTAGATCCCATAATATTTACGTTTTTCTTTTTAAACTCCTCAAATTGGCGAGTTTCTGTTGTAAAATCAACAGCCAATGGTCTCCAGGGGAACCCTCCGAAAAGCAAACCAGCCTGGTATCTCCAGTATTATCAACGTTAGTCGATTTTGCATTTAAACGCTGCAGAGGGGGGTAAACGGCGCGGGGGGAGGGGTCGTGTAATTACGGCCATAAATCTTGGACACACTCGCGTTGACGGCGCGACTAAACGCGGGTATACATATATGCAAAAATGTGTGAAGACGCGGTTTTGTACATTGTTGCTAAATCCAAAAGTTTTTGTTTTTAGGGTTCCGCACCTCAAAAGGAAAAACGGAACCCTGATCCTTCACATTGTTGTCCGTCTGTATGTCTGTATGTCAAGACTCTTTTTCTGTGGAACGCATGGAAGTAGCATGCTGAAATTAATATCAGCCTGCAGTCCCTTGAATCTGTAAAAACTTCGAAGAGCAGGCCACTATTTCACCAACTTTACAATTGTCCGTTTTCAATGACAATTCGGTGTCAACTGCTGACTTGAAGAGCTTTTGTTTTAGCGCGCTTCATATTGTCAAAGAAGTGTAGTTCGAATTGTCATATAAAACTGACAATTGCAAAGATCGTGAAATAGAGGGCTGTTAAAAGTTCAAGTGCTTTGTTATTTCCTCTTATCACAATATCAGCCAGTGGTCGTGGTCACGTCGAAACGCTAATACCAATAATTACACAAAAAAAAGGTTTTCCGTAAATTTTAAAACTTCGCCAATTTCGGAAAGCACCAAAACCAATGCCTATACTCCGGAGCAGTTATTTAATCAATTACGGCACGGCTAATGAGAGGTTGCGGTGTTTTATTTACACAGGGGGCCGTAAGTGCGCGTTCGAATCCTGTTGTTGGTTCTGGCGCGAAATTACACACGTTTTGCAATTACGAGTTTCCAGTTTCTTTCGATATAGTTATATATGCTCAACTGATCGTAGAAAATCGGCGTGAAGCAACAGCACCCCTGTTGCGTTACGTTCGGTCAGTGAGAGTGCCGGAGGCCCAATCCCCCTTCCTCTATCCTTTTTCCTCCTTAAAGGCCTAGTGACTCTCTTGGGGTTGCTGGTTCTCATGATCGCTTACCTTCAGTTGACCCGCTTGCTCGTTTGCCTCCCTCTTTCAATAAAAATAAAAAAAACTGTCTGCATAGAATTCGTTTATCGTTTTCCGCGGCAACTATGCTATTTTTCCGGAATAAAAAGTAGTCTGTGTGTTGTTCTTGTGTATCCTATAATATTACTTTGATGTTTCATCAAAATCCGTTTAGTAGTTTTTGCGTCAAATAGTAATAAACATCCTTATATTCATTTTCACAAACTTCCGCCTTTATAAAGCAAGGGCTCATACCAAATTTCGTGATTTTCAGTCAATGGAACCATGGTACACTATAGGTTTAGATTTCAGACAGAACAACATGGATAACAAAGTGATCCTATAAGGGTTCCGTTTTTCCTTTGAGGTAGAGAACCCTAAAAAGTAGTTTACTTAACATGTGTGTAAAAGATGAGCCTGCTGACCTAGAGCGCTTGCGCAAAGGTTTGTTTCCGGACACCGCGAGCCCACTACTTCCGTCCGGACGATTTAGTGCCATCATCGCCATTATCAGCGAAAACGACTAAAAACCCAACCATTACTTACTTTAAATTTCATGGTTAAGTATCTGGGATGCGTTGAAAACAATTCAATTGCTCACCCGCGACCACACGTACAAGACAGCTACGGCTATGAGACAAATGTATTTTTAATACAGTTGCTCAAAAAGTGCCACTGTTGTGGCGGTCTTATCTTATCTTAATTCTAGGGGTCCTTGCGGACACACTTCGACCCAGTGGGATCTTTTGTGCATTTACCCCTCCTTTGCACTATTCTATCGCTTATCGTTTATCGCTAACAAACGAATATAAATCCATACCAGCCAGCATTATTTTTGTATATATTTCTGACCAAGGAGATTACTTATCAGCCGCCCCTCGTATGTATTTACCTAATAGAAAGGCGAAATACGGCAAGCTTTTACTTTAACAATCCCGATAAACCTTTCATTACAATGACGTGAAACCCATGCACTTAGGTTCTGTTCCAGACTTGACTGAAAGGAGAATAGTAACCTTTGTTTCAGTTGTAAGCGCAACCGCAGCGCGAATGCGACACTCCACTGCACAAAATGAACACTATGGCAACATTCGCAACTTAATACTTAGATGCCTCGTTATCAAGTGAGCGCGACGCGAGGCTTCCATGATTTGGCGCAGCGTTAGTGCCTTAAAATCTCCTGGTTCGGGATAGTCGTTGCCAAAGAGGTTCATTTTTGATCTGGCGAGGACCTCACATTCACACAACACGTGTTCCATTGTTTCAGCCTCTCTGTTGTGGCTCGCACGATACTCGTACATCGTGCGAAAAGTTGTGTTTTCGCGCTAGTGTTTTATTGATAATCTAACTGGCTGACTATTTAATTAATTTTTTTTACCAAGGACACACTATCTTCTCTAGATTCAGAGTCCGATGAACGACCATCTCGTTTCCCTCTTACTTTCATAAAAATAAACAATTTTCAACATCATTATATGCCAAAGTTACAGACGAGACACTTTGACAGTTTATAAAGAATTTAATTCAACTTTTAAATTTAAAACCTATCTCCGACCAAGACATTACATTTATTGTTCAACCGAAACGAGATTACATCCAAAATATTTATATTAACTTTGTACGCGAGGAGAGTGGAAAAGAGAAAGGATGGCTATTTATCATACGGATAAAATAAATGATATTGTTCTCGCATATGTAGAAACTTACTGGACATTTCCGGTACCTAAAGAACCTTGTAAGTTTTATCAACACAGATTGTACATAATCATTCATGTAAAAGTGTAATTTACATTCCTATTATATTCATTCTTTAATTACAATCTGTCCTACTGCTAAGCAAAGTCCTACCCAACACTTCCACTATTCACTTTCTTTTGCAACTAGCGGCCAGTCCTTCAGAAAAGAGTCCAGTGCATCCCTCGCCTTAGGTCTGCCTGGTCGCCTCTTTGAGTTGAGGTGTAAATAAATGTCTCATAACGTAAACAAACAGATTTCTAACACTAAAATAGTATTTAACCATTGGCGTAGAATTCTCTCGTCAAGATCGCGACTAACATCTTATTTGCTGACCCTTCTAGTAAGATGTTGAAGTTGATGTACATCATCCTCATCATGTCAGCCGAAAGACGTCCACTACTGGACATAGGCCTCCCCAAGGCTCTCCACTCAGATCGGTCTTGTGCTTTCCGCATCCACCGCGATCTCGCGATCTTTACCAGGTCTCGTCGCTCCAACTTGTTGGAGGCCTACCTACAGCTCGTCTCCCGGTCCGCGGAAGTTGATGATGATCAATAGAATATGACCACCGTGATGGCCTTTTTGTGATCCACTCTCGGATGTAGGCCTCTTCCCTCTTCTTCCACTCTTGGCGATCTCGTGCCCGTCTCATCCAGTCACGACCTCCGTGCCGTCGAATGTCCATCTGCCGGTCCTTCTAGTGTCCGTTCTGGGTTTCCATTTCAGAACCGTCTTGTTCTTGTATAGCGACTCTCGTCCATTCTCGCAATGTACCCTGCCCATGCCCACTGTTTCTTTAAGTAGCAATGCCGTATACTTGGGGTCAGATGTAAGACTAGGAAGTGTTACTGGCACATAAGCATCATCTTCAATCCCTCGAGCAGCAACGGTCTCTTACCATCAGAAGATCCGCTTTGCGCGTCAGCCTTCTTTTTGTACAAAAATAAACTTATAATTTGAGGCTCTTCACACGTCCGCCTCGCCTTTCCGTATGCGTCTACATAATGGCCCTTCTACATATTTCGCGTACGATAACATAATAATATAAAAAAAATGGTCGATAACGCGTCTGGACAATTTGCATTAATGCGACGCGCGATATATGAAAGTGCGGGGAATTTACTGCTTCGTGGTATTGCAGAGATTTGTGGGGGAAAGAGTGGCTTCTTATTCTTCAGTCAAATTTAGCCTGTAGCCAAGTCACATCTGTAACTAGAGTCCATCCATCGAAATGTCATTATCAGCCGTCATTATCCTAGCTCAAAGAAACTCGCAATGTATCTATCCACCACCAGCAACTTCGATCAAGTTAGCATTTTCCACTCTGCTTTTCTACTCACTACTCGAGCACCTGTATTCATCAATATTTATAAAACTAACATAAAATTACGAAAAATAGGAGTTTCTTAATAGGATCACACGAGTGTTTTAAGGCCTAATTATGTAGAGTAGAGTACATTACATTATCTACACACGTATTATATGTACTCTAAGACGGGTTCAGAAGCCGAAGGCAGAATAAACCTGTCACGAATTTGGCTACTATTTTTTTTTATCAGAGACAAACATCTCGAGCTGACGTTTCGCGTCAATTTTTATTTACTGAGGCCTATTTTTAAATTGTAATGGTTTCTGAAGACGAAAATTGACTGTCGTAATGATGGTTTCTGAACCTACGGTTTCTGAACGCTTATAATAGAGGACTTATGATAAGTACGTAGATTTTTATCTACATACATATCATAAGTCCTCTATAAATATTTTTATTTTACCAGTGAGTACTTGATACTCCGACCAAACTTTCTCAATACCTACCTACGTACTATGCCCAATATTTTCCCCTAAAGCAATAAGACAAATGGCGATCGCGATAATGACATAAAGCTGTAATTAAAGCGCTGTAACTCTGCGCGCGCGCCGATAGCGCTCGTAAACGCCTTCAATTGCATGATTCATTTGATTTCATTATGATTAAAAGACTTGAAAATGTTGTGTCGCGAAATGGACCAAAAGTGTCTAGATTTCTAGAAGAATCCAAGTGTTGCAACTGTCTTCGTTACAGTAGATTTTTTTTTCTATACCTGTCTGATTTGATAATTTCTAACGTAAACTAAATACCTACGTTGAATAAAACTGAAAACATTAAAAATAGGTCGCTCTTGGAAGTACGTATAGATTTTTCCCACAGGTCACTCAAAAATCTATCTTATGTAAATGTCATAAACACTTTAACATGTAAAAACATTTCTCAATTGAACTACACATTTAGGATTCACAACACAAATGACAGATTACTCACTGACACATGGTTTGCCTTTAAATATTTCAGTTTCAAATTTAATGTCGTACAAATAAAATATTACTTATTACAAAATCTGTCAAACATGTTACAGATTTTGTAATAAGCAGGTACTTTATTTGTAGGGCATTAAATTTTAAAATGAAATGAAGGCAAACCTTCTGTCAGTGGTAAACTTAAGTTGACAAATTATTGTTAGTTAGCAAAGCTTAACAAGCGTTTATAAATAACGGGATTAGGCTGAACGTCAGAAGTCCAATTTGTTTTAAATGTTAACGTGAAGTAAAATATAACCCCAATTTACCTTCCGACAATCGCACGAAAATTTGTAACATTTAATAAGATCTGATAAAAAATAATTGAGCCCCATTTCGCGATGAAAAGTCAAAAACAAAAAAGTGACAAAGGAAAAGAACCAATAATTTTACGCCTCTCAAAGCCGGTAGTTCGAATTCGAACTGTTACAAAAAACTCGTAAAATTTTACCACAATCGAATAAGCGATTCCGATTTAATGATAACCAAGTGATAAGATAGGTTATTGACCTGGCCGGTAACTTTTGTGTCGGGGTATACATAAGTACAGATTTTATTATATCATTGCCAGGAGCAACAGTACCGGTAGCAGAAGCAGTTAAGTGACACTTGGCTACCGAAAGAAACCTGACACGGTACTGAATTAACTCGGAAACTTTTTTTTACATGTCATCGATATTATTGAATAAAATTTTAACGCGGGTGTACCGGTTGTGAATCAGAATTAACAGTTTACCGATAAAATTAAGAAAACAGACAGAAAAAATACGATTGAAAGCTACGTGTTTGCCGAGTGCCAAAACCAACCCCTTGTGTTACTAAGAAAACAGTGAAGTAAAGTCTTTTTTAATACAGTTGCTCAAAAAGTGGTATTTTTTGTAGCTACGTTTCATGCGGAAAGTTGAATTTTTCGTACTAGTACTTTTTACTTTTCCAAGGCGCCGGCGCCTCGGGGCGCCTTCACCGTCCTTCTCCTCCCCGACAGGGCAGCCCCCGCCGGCTCACCGTCTTTGGTTTCATTGTAATTTTTTCGCAAATGTATTAAAAAACGTCGTTTGGTACACGTGCGGAAGTTATCGAGAAATTTGTATGACGTTTGAACAGCGCCCGCCCGTAAGCGTAATTGGAACTAAAATTTTGTATGAGGTTTCTTGATTTCGATAAAGTTCACGTACGTGGCTCGGCTCGGTCATCGGTTCAACGTGAAGATTAGGTACGTATATACGAGAATATAGCGAAACAACGGATCACTCACGTATATAAGTCGAGTTTAGCCCGGCATTTTTCGTTGTGCGTCTCGCTTTTCGGTTTTCCTATTCCATTTAGTCGATGTAGGCAAATCCTGACATAAATTATTTAAATGATAAACGTCAGCATATTGTTGTTTCCAATAAATATCGCTATTAAGAAGGAAACGCGTCCATCACGCTATATCATATTATCATAATGCGATAATATACATTCAACCCTGTTCAACATAGCGAGACATGTTTACCGGCCATAACAACAACAAAAACTTTTCGCGATACTATGCAACGTATATCATTTGTACGCATGCGAGAATAACAGTGCGCTCCAAACTTAAATGCGCCTGAAGTTGTTCAGAACGCGGGCAGAGATATTGCGGTGCCGCTCCCACATTCCCGTCAGGCTCTGTGCGTCCCGCTTCCCCTACAAGTGGCTGGCTTGACCCAGGGCGCATTTAAATTTGACACGAACTGTACCCCGAGCACGAGTTTTCACCAGAATCGTGTAACGTTATCGTATTGCCATCGAGAAAATTTGTGTGACACGTATCTAGTACTTACTAAAATTTGATATGATTTTTTTTTGATGGCGTTACGATAACGTTTCTACGCGATTCTGGTGAAAATGAAAACTTGTGCTCGGGGTACTGTAGATGAGTGTAAAAGCTGGCACGGCGGATTGGATGAGTGAATGGAAGGTATCTCATGTGTCACCGATTTGAGTATACTTTTATATAATTAAATATATAATTAATACGGTTTATTTCATAGAGAACCGGTACACTCGGCTTTAGATGTCGCATTGTAGAGAGCATAGAGGAGAAATTAAAAGTAAAGCTACGGTAAAGGCATTGAGTTCATACAGTCAACACAATACAATTACAAAATAATCGACCGTGTAGCCTAGTGGTTAGAAAACTTGACCATGAAACTGTAATTGCCTATACATATAAGTAGGTATGTTTCCCTTAATTTGGCAGAACTGAAAAGTGAAAACCTGAATTCTAGTCTCTTCTGATTTTATACCTACTAAAAATGTGTAATAAAATAAAAATATAAAAAAACTACTATAGATATTGATGATGGTTCAAAACAAAAACGTTTTAAGTAAACTTCTATTGCTAATTATATTTGACATTCAGTGACTTTGGATTATTCAAATTCAAATTCAAAACATTTAATTCACACCATGTCCATAAAGTGTTAGTTTACAATTACCTTATCCTATGTTAGTTTAATCTAAATCTAGGTTTACATAATATTATAAACTAAGTCATAGGTAATTATGAACAGCAGAAAAATTCAGTGATGTTGTTTGTGCTATGTACTGTCTATGTCCATCGTGATGGACATTGCCAAATTAAGGGTTAGTTTATCCTTTGTCAAGTATTACCCTGTAGGTACAGGTTTTGTCTAGTTTGTGACTAGCTGTATATGCGTCAGTCCAGCAAAATTTATTTATTTTATTTAAATCAACGTCACCCACAACTGGCCTGCCACTCTAACTCAAATCGCCAGTTGTCAGCAATTCATTAAAACCAAGCTGACCAGGAAAGCAAATTCAATCAGGCATTGTGTGCTGGATCTCCATAATACAAGCCCGACTAACGGATACGAGGGCCCAGGCCATAAATTTATACCATTGATATGACCATCATCGGGAGAAATTGCTGACTTGACCCTCCGGGAGGTTGACAGGGCGAAGTGCTAATGCTGGGTACCGTGAGCAAGAATAGCTTTAGAATGTGTACATCGCTGATGACGGGGACAATTTTCTTCGGTCTTACATCGGAAGTAACTTAGGGAACGTACCTACCCATATTAGGTATCCAGTTTTTAGGGTTCCGTACCTCAAAAGGAAAAACGGAACCTTTATAGGATCACTTAGTTGTCTGTCTGTCTGTCAAGACCCTTTTTCTCTGGAACGCGTGAAGTGCTGAAATTAATATCAAATACTCAAGCTTGCGGTCCCTTGAAGCTGTAAAAAAATCAACCTTCTACGTCAACGCAATCAAAAGATACAGTCATTAAAAAGGCTATTTCCATACAAATTGCCGAAATCCGAAAACCTGGGTACTTCCAGTTGTCCTAGAAACTTGAAATGAAGGTAACTCTTATAGCACAACCACTCAGAAAAGTCTCAAAATCTTAATTTTTTATGTCTGTCTGTAGATTTCTACGCCCAATATAAGTTGACCCCACACTGCGTACATTTTGCTTAGAAGCAGGGCTCTGCTTACACTGGACTTTTTAAAACATTGGGGAAAAACGTTAAAATCTTCCCTCCTGCGCGAGTCCGACTCGCACTTGGCCGGTTTTTTCTTTTGCATCAGTCCCCCACCGGTGACCACCAGTAATGTATGCCAAGAATTTCTGCCCCCTACCCCTAATTTTCACGTAGTAAGTAATTCATAAATATTCTTTTAAATAGTTTTTTGCTTCAGTGTTTGCCATCTGTGACATCTGGGAGTTTAAAAAGCGCTGATTTGCCGAGAGAATAAAAAAAAAATGAAATTAATACAACAGGCATTCCCGATTTACTGAAATAATTATCTATACCTATAAAACAGTACGGTGACTGACTGACTGACAGACAACGCACAGCCTAAACTACTGAACCTAGGAACTCCAAATTAGGCAAACATATACCTTGAGTATAATAGAGGTGCACTAAGAAGGAATTTATCGAAATAGGGTACTAGCCCATTTTGTAATATTTCACGGGGACAAAGCCGCGGGGCATAAGCTAGTAATGACAGATAACACGAATAAACTTAGAGCGTCTATCTTGTCCATTTACAACTATGTCATGTGTCACAAAAGGTCCCGCGATACTTCGTTATTATCATGTAGAATTTAGAAAAAACCGAAAACCCGAAGAAAAGTAATGCATTTATCACCGCAACTTGTAAATACGAAAGTCTATAATTACTGTTCGAGCGCCGAAGATTATTCAACAGACGTTTATTCAACAGACGTCACAATATTTTAAAGGAACACATTAACCTGTTGCGGTAGTAACGAACGATACCACGACTGCGAAAAATATGGCCGAGTGTGTTCTTAACTTAAAAACAAAAGGTGTGAATTATTGGTTTACCGAGTGTGAGAAAGTATGTGGAAAAATATAAGAAAAAGTATGTGGAAAAATATAAGAAAAAGTCTGAATTAGTTGCTTCATTTTAATCCGCGTAGGCCCAAACTTTTCAGCCCGTTTAAATTTTTTCCAGTACTCAAGTGCTATCATTATTCAGAAATGGCATTTTATTTTGATTTTGTATGTTGACTTAACAACGTTTATTTTATAACGCGATCTTAAACGAATACGATATAAATTATGAGCATGTTAACTATCTAACAGTCGTATTTAGCATATCTTAAGTAAATACGTAAATAATACCTACTTCGCGTTATTAAGGAAATAGCTCCGACCTATTTACAGGCAGTTTTTTGCCGCCAATTAAAAAAACCTGTCTGTTATTGCATCTACAGGTTGATATTTAAACGGCGAGTACGAATTATTGTAATGTATCGTCAATAGACAACGTTTTCATTCATTTTTAACATTATGAATTTTGATTTGTCCTTAGTGATTCGACTTAGTTAAACGTGATCTTAACGATACTGGGTCACATTGCAAACATTTGTACCACCATTCCAGGTACAGCTAATTTTGCTAACTGGGTGGATTTTCTTTGACGTAGTATGAAAAACGATTAAATCCTGTCACGTTGTATTGATACCTGTAATCCTGTAAAAGCACATAGAAAACAAAATGCAATCACACATGTTAAAAATCAGTGAGTTAATAAAAAAAACCGTTAGTCCCATAACCGAAAGGAAAGTGTACATACCTTGAAATATCTTCTCTTCTGTTCTCTTCTTGTGTTCACTTCGATTGGCCAATCTTACACTAGTTAAAACCATGCACATGCATAGCTGCCTCTTTTTTTCTTTAATTAAAAATAAGGACAGCGATACGTGTGTAAACGCGTGGAGTGAGCTCGAAGCCAAAAGAAAGCCGATACTATCGATTCAAGGGAGGATCATTCGGCAATTATTGCATGTTTATGATTGTAATAATCGCATCCGAACGGTGAAAGTAATTACGGGGACACCGCAACTTTTGGCTCCGACGCACCTTAAAAATTACAACCCGACCGAGTCAAAACATCTCGTAAAACACCTGACTCGAAATTCGGACGAAGCATTTCGATTCAGTCGGGTTCGACTATCAATAAAGGCCAAGCACTATCGGGCACACCCTTTAAAACATCGGTATTGATATCGCGATGTAATTAAAAACGTCAGGCGTATTTTATAAGGGAATGGGGTACGTAGGGTCCGGTCGGCGGCGGTCGAGTGTCAAAATGCACCAGGATTCCAACGTATGCGCACACGACGCCTTAGGCCTTTAGGCGCCGAGTTGTATGCGGAGGAATGGTGAGGCAC
This sequence comes from Clepsis dumicolana, assembly GCA_963691665.1. Lineage (NCBI taxonomy): Eukaryota > Metazoa > Arthropoda > Insecta > Lepidoptera > Tortricidae > Clepsis > Clepsis dumicolana. Next base: position 2,394,384 of record OY829518.1, read on the forward strand.
ATTGACCGGGGCCCCTTCGGCCGCCGCCCTTTTCTACAATGTGCGCACGATGCCTTAATTCGAGCTCCTGACATTCGAAAATCGAAAGATCATCTTTTGTTTATTGCAAAATGTAAGACGCGTGCAATGTGATTGCAACTGTCATTTGTTTAAAACAAATGAAGACTAAAAGAGCTCGTTGCAGTGTTAAGCATGCGCCTTAAGTGGAGTTATAGATGATAGTTTTTCCTTCGAATGTATGTATGTATGGAACTGGAATTATCGGCATAGGACTGCATACGTATCGCACACCCGAGCAATGCCCGATACCGCGTGATGCTGAGGGTAACTTAACTAACACAATAAATACTTAACAAAAAAAGTTTTTTAACATTTTATTTTTTATATTTTTTTAATGTCCCATCCGATTTCATCGACATTGTACAACCGCATATATAAATTATTCGAAACGATAAAAATAAGTCATCATTAAAAATAGAGTAGATTAAATCTTTTAAAAAATATTTAAATAGAAAAAACTTGTATAACATTGCATCTAGTATTAAAATTAGTCTTGCTTACGTTTTTAAGTATATTTTACATATTTACACAAACCGTATTTAACAGTACGAGTAACAATGATCTGTCGTTTTCAGGTATTGGTTCCATCACATAGTCAAACACTTTAACCGTTGTAGAATAGACCTAAAAACGTGTAAAGTTCATATTCGGCCAAAGCAAGTTTGTCCGACACTGGTCCCAACTGAGCGACTTACAGTTAAACTTAATTATATTCAACTAGTAATTGACGCTAGAGTTAACAATATTGCAATTTGAACACGGTCGTTTCACAACCTCATAAATATTGCCATAGTCATTTTATTAATTCCAAACTGCTAAAAAATTAAATCGCCAACACTCTTCGCTGATTATGTGCAAATATTTTCTCTACAATGTAAAGAAATGAGTAAATTTCCAGTGAAGAGTATTGAGGACTCTACGACTCACACTACTTAGAGTCACCATCAGATAACTAACTCCTTAAAAATATGACTCGTAGTCAGCTTGCCATGTAAATGTAAGATTCTGCACCCGACCGCAAACTGCAAGCGTGCTGCTGCGACTGCGATCTACTGCAGCCGCAAGCAGACTCGATTGCAGACTGCTGTCCGCTGCAGAATCGTTTCTAAAGTTTGCTTGGAACCACAGAAAGCCACAGGTTTTAAACCGCGCAAAAAGATCCTTTACGAACTACAAAAGAGCATATTAGTCAATTTTGTCGTTACATACGCAACAGAACAAGGCTATGTACTTACTAAAGCGCAACGTAACTTCCGAGGTGCGCAAAAAATCTTTTATTACAAAGTAAATCCAATGACACGAGTTTAAAACAGTATTGAAATATATCGCCGCTCGGGGCGTGAATAATCGGGCAAACGCGCGCCCAAAAACTTAATTTCACATTTTAAATATATGTTTTCGACTTATCGTACCTTTTGTGACTCTGTCGGTTCCAGACAATATTAACTGCGACATTGCATGGCTAATTTTGACAGTTATGACAACTCAATTTTAACAAAAAGGTAAATTACAATTGATGATTTACGCGTTTACTTTCACGATAAATAAAACATGACGGGAAAAGAATCAATTTAAACAGTTCCACTAAATCTTAGGCATGTAATGCTCGACAACAAATACGTAGATACCACTGTTACAAGTTTGTCAAGCAATTGTCTAGCTCTCTAATCATTTGTACAATTATATTTTACAATAAAAACAAAACCTCTGTTACCTTCGCAGAGTCTTGCTTGCTGGTTAACTAAGTACTCGAGTTAAGCCTCCTTTACAACCACTTTTTTGAGAATGACGGGGACACTGGCCGACTTCACAAAGATTGAAATCCTCAAATTCCTTTTTCAAAATGGTTTCGTTTTTAATTTAAAAACGTGCCAGATTTGCATTCGGCCAGTGATTTAGTGACAGCATGGAGTTTCCAATACGACGTCAGGCGTGCCAACAACAGCGTTTATCGCAAGTATGTCTTCTTTTTAAAAAAATGTTGCAAAATGGGAAATACACTTTTAGCCTTACGATGAACGCTAGTGTAACCACCTGAGGTCAGTGCCCATTGACATAAAACTTAAAGGGATAAACATTTCACTTCGTGACAACCAAACAAACGATCCGTAATAATACTGAATTCAACAGTCGTTTTCGAATTTTAAGTACAATCTTCATTTTGTTAAGACACTGTTCTCATCATTAGGAGAGATGCTTTGTTACTTAACACTTATATTAATTGTTATGAAGTCCAATTTCACTTTAAAAATAGGACAAACGGCTTGACAACGTTTCCTTTTGCCTGTCAATGTTAGCAGCAATGGATGCGGAAGCGTTTTAATCAAATCGTTATGTTAGAAACTACTTAGGTACGTAGCCATTCAGTAAACACACAACATGCCTTCTTATTATTGGATGGATCACAACAATGTAAAACGAACACAGGCGCACACTGGATAAGTACAGGTATCAATATTGCCAACCTCGCATGAATGTAATGCACATTTGTAATCCTATAAAAACACACTGACTTGGAATACAAATAATGTATAATTTTATAATAAAAATACTTCAAGTCCGTTTTCAAATACAATTAAAAATGCACATTGGCTTCCATGCACTAGGTTAGTCCCTAACGAATTCATCAGATCTCGACTAAACTAACTACAGTATCAAAAATATATATTAAAATTTATGATTAAAAATATTTTATTACTTTAGAATTACTTTGAGTAAACGGAGATCACCCACGCAAGCGGAGAATGTCCGATGTCACTGCAGCACCACACTAGCACCAATAGGAGAAAGCTAAATCTTGGCGTCAGCACTCTACAATCCTTGTAATTGGTCAATCGAATCATCAATGATTTTCTAATCATCTCTGATTGGTCGACTTCAGTGATGGCGCCAAAACTTAAACAGCACGCCACGTTCAAACGTAGTTTTAAAAAAACAAAACACTGGGGTAAAGGAATGGTCATAAATGGAATTCGTTGCGTTCGGAAATCATCCTCGTTGTACTTACAAACTATACAGACGATGGCACTTTTATTAATGGCCTGCGACTTAATTGAGTAAAATGCATTAGAAAAAAAAAACTTACAGTAACAACGCGATTTTATAAACAAAATGTACATCGTTTCGTACTTAATAGGTATTATGCTAAGCCTCGCGTATCGTTGATTTGGTAAACGAGTCACGTTCTCTACAATATTTGTATATGCGACCGCGCAGCTAGTTGCATCTGTATTCCATCAACTATTTATGATAATGACTTCTACCGTCCTTTGATTTAAGGGATTTGAGCCGGGGATGCTCGAGGGAATAAAGTTGCGAAATTATTTACGGCAAATCGTGGGCACTAAACAAAGGGTTTGTGGCACTGCCTTATGAATATGCTTGATTGCGACAGCGATGTCGTTTAGATTAAGTAATTGATTCATTTTAACAAGTTCGAGAGATTTATGAACGCTGCGTGTTGCGTGTCCTGTGGTGTCATTAATTCTTCATTTTATTAAACGCTACGACTTCTGACTAAATCAATGTCTATTTCAGGAGAAGCCCCATGTTTCTAATAATTGGTCGGCATTTTTAAAGAGTCAACCATCAAGGATTAGTAATATCTTAACTGAAGGAACGAAAACTGTAAGCCCTAGAATTGACCCTTGGGGTAAACCCGATTCAATTCAAACCTATGCATGAGATCAAACAGTTACGATCATCCAATGCCTTTCAAATGGCCCAGCTAAACCAAGTTCTACACTAGAAACAGTATGATACCCTATCCAGTATCAATGTGACTTTATTAACGGTGGTGTAAAATTAAGGATAATCCTGACGTTTACGAACACCGGTGTACCGTTAAACAAAACTCATGGAGTGAAATGTAAAATGCGTGCAGAATTAAGTCATAATTTAGGGAGGACGTTGGGCAAGCGGCTTTATCGCGTAGCCTCCTACGGCTTGATGTCATACTTGCGACACAAAACAACTTAAAAGTCCGAAAATAAAATCGATATTATTTCTCAATTCGTAAGGATTTTAAGGCGTATAAGTCAGAAACAATTGTAGCGGCGCGGACCACACGGTCGCGGTTTTTTTAGGGATCCGGAGGCAACACGAGACCTTAATACTAAACCTAAGTGTCCATTTTGTTCGTCCTAACATTAAAAGTCTCTAGAACTTTAGGTGAATGAAAATAAAAATAACATCAAAATAAATAATTCAAAATCAAATTACGTATTACACTATATCTCTAAATACAATTACATGGTGATTTGGAAGCTTAGGTGTGCGCGCGCGACTCGCACTTGTCCGATTTTTTTTGAGGTTTAAGTTGACGCGTAGGCGACGCCCGCGCCGCCGTGGGCGGGCGGAAGTGAGAGCCCGCTCACCGACTTCGCGTCTTTGTCTAACCGCAACGAAGGCAGCTTAGAGAAAACGGGATAAGAGATAGAGTAATTCCGCAATGTCAGAGATTGGAACAAGGCTCTTCAGTTTATGACCACTTTCGGTTCTGTGACGTAATCGGAATTCTTCGCAAGTACGCGTCTTCATTGATACGAGCGCCATCGGTTCGTATATTTATTGGCGAATTAAAATAAATAAGTGTGCTAACGCGTACGTATTGAAATTCCATAAACATCAGTTGTAATTGCTTCGATGAGCCTGATATTCATTATAATGAAATGAATGTATTTATGAGTTATATCAATCAGATAAAGGGATCGTTGCCGATTGCATCGATCAAATGACAATTTCCTTTTTACCAGCGCTAATAACAACTCATCAATTACGTATTAATTGGATAAAGATTCGATACTTATTGCATATATCAAAAGGCTTCGGTCTTATCCTAATGTAATATCGTCGACCTTGCTGTGCATCTGTATCGATTGGGTAGATCTTCACGCAACTAAGAATACTTTTAAGTCTATTCAGCGCTTCTTTACTTTCAGTAGTTTCAATCCTTAGCTTTTCTAGAGCAGCATTAGGAACTCTAAAACCTAATATAAACCCGCTAAAGGCATCGAAAACTTCCGGCTTCCAGCGCCCATAAGCGTCTTAGAACTAGAATTCCTTTTAAGTCTTCTTTTACTCTCGGTTCTGGCAAATCTAGTGAAATACTGGGCGATGATTGGTCGAAATGGTTTAGTGCTGCGGTCGGACAATAAAACCGGCCTATTGGACGACAGCACGACAGGCAGCGATTTTGTAACACACTGCGTGTGTTACCAGTAAGCCACAGTGGAGTAGCCTTCTGAAACGTGCGATGGACGGAGAAATCGCTCGCGACCAAGCTGTAGTTGTCGCTTTTGTACTAAATATCTAGCCGGCGCGACTAACATGATTTCATCTGAGATCTTCGCGTGATAACATGCCATAAGCAGCCACGAATCAGGGAAACATACATCGATGGTTCCTGATCACAATCAGTTGCGGATGACTGAACAACCTGAGCGATTTTTTAAGGTATCGAGTCGCGGATTCTTTTTGCTTCCGAAATAACTCGTTAAGTATTTTCGACCGAAACATTGCTAATACTGAGGGGTTAATAAACTTCATCAAACACACTTCAAATGCCGCTAGATGCCCTTCCTTTGTGCCTAGATGTGTTTCAAGTTACATAACAATTTTATACGTGCATTGAAGATTTGATTTAGAGTCGGGAGGATAATATCGCTCTTCCATATCGACATGACCAAAGACAATACTCTGGCTCTATGCGGGTTGTAGAACTTTGTGCGAGGTCCGTCCGGATCGCTACCACCATCTTACTCGCTAATCCTACCGCTACCGTTGTGTTCCGGTGTGAAGAGTAAAATAGCCGGTGCAATTACGGGCACAAGAGGCATTTCAAATCTTAGCTCTCTAGGTTGGCAACGTATCTGCAAACCCCACGAGGTTGTGGGTGGGGAGGCAGTGGTGGTCACTTACCATAAGGTGACCCACTTGCTCGTTTGCATTCCTTTTCGTATAAAAAAAAAATTCAAAATCCCGGCTAATCATTCTTCAGCCAAATTAAACGATAATATCCACGCAAACTCCCGTGTCTTGTCCCATTTCGTTCATGTCGTAACGTATCATAACGTATCGCATATCGTCGTGTTTACGAGTTTTACGATCCGTGTGAACGCAGGATCCAAATAATCTAGTGCCATTCGACTGTCGAACAGATTTCGTTGCCGACTTAATCCCTTACTACAACATAAATAGTACTTCTTCCACGCCATACCACGTTTTGCCAATTATCAAGCACTTTGAAGAATTACCAAGGACAGCTAGAATGAGCGCTTTAGCCCATGGTAGAATACAACGTTAAAAAGTTAAGGAAAAGGTGCCTCAGAACGTCAATTGTTTATTATTACGAGCTCTAATATTCTAATGCGTAACAATGATTTATGCATGGGCAGCGCGAACGGCTCATTTAACTACATTAAATTCACGAATTAAGTTCCACATTGATCGTCAATTTTTTTTACGAAATTACAAAACAAACTACGCTCTACAATTTCGCCCGCGTCTCTGGATCGTCAGTTGTTTAAACACACCTCTCCACCCCGAGCTGTGATCGCCTAATGCGCGCCGATGGTACTCCCGCGCATGGTTAATGCATGAGCGGCGCGAGCGGCTCATTTAACTAGATGTATTCCGGAATTGCGTTGTACGCGGCCAGCGTACCGCGCAGGCGTGGAGGGAATCCAGAGCAGATATAGAGTATTTTCTAATCTGCCGTATGAGCGGGCAGAACGGATTTAATTAAATTAGAGGAGCTATGGTGACATGGCATTTGGTAGTATCCGCATATCAGATCACAATATGTTGTAAAGAATCCTTCTAGGTACGGACGGTACGTCAAGAAATTATATGAAAATCGTACCTAGATTAAAACGTCCGATTAAAGACGGTAAAGCTACGCCAGAAAAGAAATCAAATTCCAGTTTATCTCAAAACGAATTCATTTAAATGATTATTTACCTTAGCATTTCAATTTTATTAAATTACAAAATTTACTTAACTAAATCGATAACTAAGAGGTCGGTGCAACACATAAATATTACACAAACGTCAGTTTAGCATCTACTTTTTATCGTCCTTATGTCCCATAATGACACGTCGTATGCGCAGAGCCTGACGCGTAATCGAAGCCTCGTTATCTGCTCCAGTTAACGAAATTACTGTCATTAACTAGCCAGTTAAAAAACTGTATCACTGAACCTGTTCTAGAGCAAACTGCAGGAAAGTAAGTATTCGGATCCCAGGAAATTCGCGTTAATTTTGCCGTATTGTCCGACCTGGTTTAAATGAATTATCGCCGCAGATCGGTACTTGACTTTCTAATTTAGGATTTATTATCATTTCAAGGAATATGAACACTTCGTAATGACACTTTGTATTAATTCTTTGCTTATTTTCTACATAAAATCACGAGTACTATCGACTTTTAAAGATGACGAAGATGTAAGTAACATAAGAATTTCAAAATCCCATAAAAAAAGAGTGTTTTTACAACTCTTCATAAAATTGCCGTACAATTCCGTATTTCGAAATTCAAAACACAAAATGGACTAACCAACCAATTAAAAAAACAAGATCCACAAACAATCCTACCCACAACACATCCATTGTGCTATGTCTCCCCAACTGCCATACAACCAGACAAAGACAGTAGATTACAAATTAACCACACGCGTTTAACATAAGCCAACCTTAGACCAACTCGATCACCTTAGAAGGCCTGATTGCTACGACTGTATGTACGTATGTCTGTGCGTCTGAAAAGTTCCCACGTCAAAATTCAAGTGTGCCCGGAACTAATCCGCAGCACGTACTAAATATTAGCATTTGAAAGCTTTTGTTTGTATAAGCTCGTCAATAGAAAAAGCTTTGATGGATGGCAGCGGCTCAAAAGCTAAGGATTTGTTTTCAGAACTGAATGGCCGCGAGTTAGAGCGCACGCGCGCGGAATACATTACGAAGAGGTTATTTACATCTGTTTTAGACTTTACACTGAGCTCGTAATGTTGGGGTAATCATATTTTCCCAGGGAAGAGCTGGAGGAAGTGTGGTGGAGAATCTTGCGCGTGAGTGCTTTGTTTCCAAGTAGGTTCTCCGGCGTGGTATTTAAGAAGAATCACAGTATCTTTGTTTCACCGTTAAAGCAAAAAATCGTATTCATCCTGTCTACCCGTGATCATAATCACGATGTAATCGGTAGAAATATAGGGAGCTTTACTTATTTTTTATTTTATTTATTTAGACATGTCAACAGTACGTAAACAAAACATAAAATTCACAATATTACAAGTTATGGCCCCTGTTCATGCACCAATAACAGGCATGCGACAGCATTCATCACGTTTAGAGGCGTATGCTATACTTACTACAAGATAATCGCGGTCAGTATCCCGTTCTCATTATGTCTTACGTAATAAGCCGCGAATCATTTAAAACTGTTACAAATCGTATTAGCGACAGATCAGATTAATAATTTAAAAAATGACAAGGAAATGAGAGCTCTGTTCATATGCACCTTCAAGCAAATACCTTTTAAAATCGATAAACTTTTCCTCGAAATCAAATTATTTTTCTAATTAAGTTTTCTTTCACGCTAATTAAATAGCTTTTGATGTTTCTGTCGGATAACGTCGACTATAATAATGAGTCCATCAGGAAACGCCGCGAATAGAATCCGTGGCCTTTTTCAGTTGTCCCAGTATCTCGCACAATGAAACGCTGTTTTACGTCTGCCATTATAAATTAACGTCTTATTTCACACTATTACGACTACGTTTTAATGAGCTTGTGTAATTTTTATTATCAGATATGAAAACAGAATCCCATTTTTGCTCAGGACAATCTTAGAGCGAAGTACAAATAATCTCATTCTGTTTCAACTTCGATGGTGTCCCTTTTATTTATACGAGGTATCAAAATATAACCAAACCAACTTAGAAAAGTTGGAAAACCCAAGGCATTGTCATTTCAAAGTTCAATATTTAAAAAACGGGTGAACAGATTTTAATGAAACTTAGCTAAGAACCGTCTCGATTAAACTAGCTTTTGATTAAAGAAGACCGCATCGAAATCGGTCGATCCGTTTGGAAGCTATGATGCCACAGACAAATAGATACACAGGTCAAACTTATAATACCCCTCTTTTTCGTCGGGGGTTAAAAATATACGTAAACAAAGATTCAAGTCTAAAGAGTGCTGTACACTTGCCGCTGCGCTCATCCGTTAGCCATTGTAGCGAACAAACAGCACCGAAAACAGCGAGCCTGCGTTCCCACGCAGCTGTCACCGCCAGCTATCGCCGCATCTACTCCAGTGGACAATCGGCCTAACAAAGCCTCGGACCCAATCATTTCCCACGCGCTAACGGTAGAGCCTCAACGCTAGTTTGAATTTATAGACCCGAGACTATCGCCCAGCAACCCATCCAACGCTCCCTTAATACCCACAATAAGGGACCAGCCTTTACCAAACGTCAATGGACAATGCGCCGCTGTTATGATAGCAAAGTTTCCGCTAAAGCGCATCGCGATGCCGATACAAAAGGATGACCGATAAGTTTGGTTTATTTCTTTCGCTGTTTGAGTTGGAACAATGTGGGTTTTCATGTCTTACGAGGATTGGTGACCTGTGACCCGGCCATGATTCATAATTTGTTACGAGTTAGGTTTTATCTTTTAATGGAGATGTTTATACAAGCTTTTACATTTTTACATAATCGTTAGTCATCGGTTTTTTCGGGCCACGAAATTTATGTAAACACTTTTAGTAGAACACGTGTCAGTGCTAAATATGGATTTATAATAGCATATAATTTAATAGCATATTTGATACGAAAGCAAACATGACTGTGCATCAGAAATAAGCAGCAGTCTAAATCTTCCATTAGCGCTGCAGTGTTGCAACGTTTGGTCATATGTGTAACACAATATCCGAAGTCGGTCGGTGTGACGCGGCGCGCGGTTTTACTCTATTCTCGGCGCGCGCGCACCTAATTTTAACCATCTGCGTTCTGCGTCTCCCGTCTAGTTTTAGGAAGTGGGCCGCCTTTCGGCGAATCAATCCGGCAGCTTCTATATACGCTATATTAAGAATTCCGCAACGTTTGCGGCGTTAGAAAAAAATAACAAAATCAAAGTGTGATCAAATTTAAATGTGCAGCATAATTGGATTGAGATTCAAGAGGATGACGCAATCATCAGCTGCCAATCAAAGGATCTATCGCAGATGTTTGCAAAGTGCGCAACTGGATATATAATCGAGGCCAATTATCGAAATGACATCGACGTCGGCCATCGGCCATATCCAGCGGCCGGCGAGACGGCACACTCCCGGTTAAATCTATAATGGATGAGCGCGTCCCAAGCCCGAGCGGTCCGGCAAACGAGACCGCATAAGCGCAGACGCATGCATAACCAAACAACCTGGACAATCCGACCGTTTATTCATTAATCTAATGGGATTAGAAGGCATTGGGCAACCGGGCCGCGTCCGGGGCCACGAATAAATTTCAATTAGAGCAATCGCCTCTCGTCGCGGAAGGGAGATGGCGGGATAGTCGCCTCGCGTCGTCTGCATACAAAGGAGCGGCCGCGTCGCAAATCATTAGAATTGCGGTAAGTGAGATGTGAGGGGAATCCTGCGCGATGATGCGCCGGCGAGATAATGATGTCGGCTCCTAGATCCGCGCCGCGGCGAGCGCCCGATGCCGGCCGCGATGCGCGCGCGCATACGAATGCGAGGGTGTGTCAAATTGTCTCCGGAGCACAATGTAGCATAATTCGAGGAGATTTGCGACGCCCGCCGATGCATCTCTGGACGCCAATTTGTAAGCGCGGACATAAACCGCGGGTGTAACGAAGCTCCTAAACAACGCAATAAGCGGGCATCAGCCCGCGAAATATCTCAGCGCTGACGTGCGCCGGACTTTACATTCGCCGACGTAACGAGGGAAGCCGCCGGTGCGCCCATTGTATTTATGCCTTAAACACAATTTATTTATTCGCCAAACATTACGGAGACACAAAATCTTGTCCATAAATACATGTGAAAGCACATATCAAGTATCGGAATGCAAACGGCAAGGCTCGTGTCTGCATTATGCAACAGCGCGGCGGCCGCTGTAATAGTGCATTGCGGCCTAAAATATACGCACGGGATCACGCCGATCAAACAATTTTACGATTCACATAAAATAAAAACATTAGCTTTTGAGACACATTTTTCTCGTCGGGATTGTATCAGTTGTAGCGAGGCCGGTCAGTATTCTTAACTTTTGAGGGGCATTTAAAATACGCAATAAACAAGTTTTGAAATTGATCACGTTTGTAATATTGTTCGACAAACCATTGCGCCGTTGCGGCCGAGTCATCCTTACCTTATGGACTCGGCCGGCGCAGCGGCGACAGCGCCGTATCATCGCTGCGCGCGCTCTCAGTTAATGCCCTGATCCATTACCTAAATGACGGCGCCAATCGAATTTATGACGGCCATTGCTCTCGCGGAAATTTCACCAGGTCCTCGAAGAATCTCTTCATTTGTCCACCGGCGACACGGCGGAGCGAATATCGACGCTGCCAGCCGGGATTAACATTAACGGTGGTCCATCGATCTCTCGCGGGTGGTCGGCGGCGGTGTTAATTACAGAGGACCGATCATTTAATGCGAATTTTGCAAACATTAAATAATTACGAAAAAATTGATGCAACGGTGCGTTCACGCGCGGAATAATAAATTAATGATCGCACCAGACGCGACGGGATGCGCCGCGCTGACCGAGTTGCACGACACACAAATTTTACGAAAACCCAAAAGTAAAGTAAAGAGTTACTGCTATGAACACAACAAACTTAAACGAGGATTAGAAAACAATAAAAGAAACTAAATAGAACAATAGGTTTAGAACAACGTTCATTAAGAGATTTGAGGAGCGGCGAAGAAAGTCGGCTGAATAATCGCCTAATCCTTAAACCACACGCGGTGACGATTACAACGCACCTATTAGTCAAATTAGCCTTATTGTTAGTTGCATGGCCGATCGGCTTACAGGCCGACAATTATGTAGAAACATTAGCCGGCACAATGCGATGAGTCAGCGCGTCCCGGGCGTTTATCAAAACAATGGTATTGATAAGTTAATAAAGCGAGAGGTGCGAGACGACTAACGAGCGATTACCGCGGCGAGAATAGACACGCGTCTCGCGCGGAATACGTTATAGGCGACGTGAGTCACCGCGCAGGCGCAGGGTCCTCTAAAAAAGAGCAGGAATTTACGACTCGTGTCGGGACCACTGCAGTGGCGACAGTCGTTTTTTGATCCCGGGACGTGGTCAGAAATAGAACTAAAGAATTCACCGCGGAATCCGCACCAGACTCCGCCGAAAGCGAAATCTCGAGTGGCCCGCGGGGCGTTACGAAACTGCGCTCGATTAGGGATATGCGGGGGCAATGGCCGACTTCTGCACACACCGCTAATTCATGCTGAGATCATCTTGCATCCTACGAGGCCATAATATCGCGGGCGTTCCGCAAGACACACGCGCCCCGAGCGCCGCATGCTGAACATACGCAAAGAATCCTATTTATGTGCGCGGCCACCGATGACAGGTGAAACTGTGCCTAGAGATACAACTAGACGCGGCCTTTGAATTTAAAGAATATATCCAACAAGAGCAAGACACAAGCGCGCATTCAACAGAGTCACGAATTAAGATGTACAACGAATAGAACACAAAAACAGAGCGGATAAGGATCTAAAGAGCGGCCATCTCGCGCGGTTATCGCTTGGAATCGTAATTACCGCGTGAATATTTCAATCGGATCTGCTTATCGACGCCGCATGAACAATAATGATCGATATCGTCGCGGGCGCAGTGTTTCCTTGCGGACGGGCCAGGACGAGGGACCCACCAGAAGACGAGAGATTTTTATCGACGCGAACGCGAAACGAGAGAAACGACGTAATCGATTTCAACATATCAAAGCTGACAAGCGATATTCGAGGTCGGGGTGAAGGCGCAGTGGGCGCCGGATGGGTTCGAAATTAAAACGGTATGCAAATGGCGAGCGGGAATTAATCGTTCGCTGCAATCGACGCGACGGCAGCGAGAGCGGCTACTGAGTACAAATCGATGAATAAATAGTGTCCGATTAGCAACACAAGGTGTGTTCGGCGTTAATGGGTGAAGCGGCCGCTGAATGGATCGCCGCTGCACCGTATTTGGCGGGTGTTTGATCAGTTGCGCGCTCCATTGATTAACTGTTCGCGCGACCACATAATGAAAACGGTTAAATTAGTGACGATGATTACACCCATATCAAGCGGGCACGATTGGAATGATGCGCGAAGCGTAAAGGTTCGCTCGCGGTCGAATGTGAAAGCTACCGGGTTACACGGATCGCTTGTCCTAGCGACGCGCGTCGAGTTTGACAGGGGAATTTATAAGAATCTGTCGGTGTCCGAAAGTAATTTTCAATTAAGTTTCTTGATAATCCGGATCACTGCGAGGGACCGGCGGCGACAGCGCGATCCCTTCATAATTGGAAACTGTCTCTAGTAGACGCTCGAGCGGTGGTGAGAATTTGTCCTCTCCCGACGTAAACATTGAGATAGATCCGAAGCATACGTTTATCATCTCTCTAAATGGTGACGTAAAAAATGCTTTATTTTTAGAACGCCACTTCCTACAATTTCGAGGATAATCGCGATGATTAAAGCTCTTTTCGACTGTGTTTTTTACACAGAGCATAATGAAAGGCCGATTCATCGATCATAATGAATCGGTAGCGGCGCACACCGCTCCCATTTCCGATCCGAGGCGTCACACAAACCGTGAAACCGGTCCGTTGCGTTAATTATAATCGGATTTTGAATCTGATTATTTTACTACTGAATATTGCTCTATCAGTTTCGACACCGTTCATCAATTTTGTTGATAGGATTTTTGGGATGATTAATTCAATGAGCGCTGCCCGATCCATTATAGCCTCTAATCGGCTCGCTGGGGCTCGAATGAGCGCTGCGCTCGATATATTACCGTTCTCGTTATTGAAATTACTGTTGATTGTGTTTTTGCCCTTTATCAGAAATTGAAATCAATCATTCGCTCGTAAGGTTCGGCGGAGTGTCGGCCGTCACGACGGTCCCTTGTCGCAAAACATTTTTCAACAGAAGCGAGAAAGTGTGGCAGCTCATAACTCATTTTACACGCTCGCAGCGCCCGTATCTCGCGATCTGTTGCGACCTGTCAATTACGATCCGCAATCGGTTACAGCCGCCGTTCGCCTGTCCCGAACGCCGAATTCCTCGAATACCTTGCATCACTGCAAGTTGCGACCGCGGCTCAAATCCTCGCAAACCAAACGCAACCGTTAACTATTTACAAATATACTATCAACGTTATCCCTAATCATAATTTACAAACCTAGTAGAACGTGACTATATCGATGATGCGGTATCATCCAGTGAATTCGCTAAACTGGGCTTAACAAGAGTGCCATCTGAACTACCGTTGAGGATGGTGCGACATGTGGGGGTGTGAGAGATGGGCGTGGGAGTAGGGTTGTCCGAGGGAGCCTATGGGGAGAGGCGAGGGGCAGGGGGGGTGCTGGTGGTACTGCTGCAGCGGCGACGGCGCGAGCCCCGGGTGGTGCTCTATGGGGTACTGGACGGAGGACGCGTATGCCAATTGCCTCACCTTCATATCCTCGCTATCTACGTTATAGGTGAGCTCGGTCTCCTCGAAGCCGGTGGCGGCCATGCGCTGCTCGCTGGTGGTAGGCGGGTCGGGAGAGTTGAGGCACGTCTGAATGAGCCTCTTGCCGGCGTCCGACGTGATCATGGGCTGGAGCTTCCGCGTCGCGAAAGTGTACACGTGCCCGGTCTCTGACGCCACCAGCAGCATCACTTGTGTACCCGTCAGGGTTGACAGCTCGTAAGCCTGCGAAAACAAAGAAGAAAAGTTTTAACATCTAGCAGCTACCGTCAAATCATAACACACCATCAGTCTGTCGATTTGGTCAATTTTTTTGAAATAATCAGATTTCGAACACCTTCGTTTTATGTCGCTTATGTATGTTTGGAAGGAACAAAACAACTACGATGACGTTATGTTGGCCAAATCAAATTGATCATCCCGCGCAGCGAATTTGCATGATTTCGTCGTAAAACAAAACTTTCTTCCCGCCCACGTGCGCGTGCGATTACATGTCGGACGCGATTCATTCAATCGGCGTCATAAACTCGCAAGAAGTGCTAGGATTCTTATGTGTAAAAGGTTTATGGGATCCTTTACATTTAAACCCAGTAGTTTACTCGTGTACCTTTAAATTTTCTTTGACCTATTACCTATCCCACGCGGCTAATTCGTAAGTAAACCTCCGCACGTTTCGGGAGCGTATCACTATCTCACGCCACTCTTTGTGTGTGCTGGAGGAATTATCACACCCACCGGCGCCCGAACGCCTACACCGCCTACTAAAACAAACAAACGCTACCATCCACCCATGCAACTACAAACCTAAAGTTAAAGCGACAAGAACTTCGTGACGGTAAAAGTATAAAGAGCAATTTGACACGGACAATTGACAAAACTACGGTAGCTCGACCTTTGATGTTCAAATTGATGTAAACCAGAATGCAAACCTTAGTGCGTGGGTAATACAGGCCTAGGCGACTATGTTTGTTCATTTTCGAATGCAGATTTACGTTGGTACGAATTTGCTTTTCGATTATGTAATGAGTGTGCTAGCATTCGCCCACTTGCGATAGCGATCTTTGTGTTAACCGTTTAACGCGGAACTTTGGATTCGCGCGTCTTGTATGGGATGCTGGGTTTAAGTAAACTGGTTATTCTTGTGTATTTTAATATACTTGAAATATGTGTCAATGGGCAGTCTGGGTTTAGTTTCGTTGTAAAACATGGCGCATTGTTGTGAACAGATCATTTATCGCATTTTTCAAAGCAAGGGTAGATTAGCGGCAAACTAGATACCAAGAAGAATGAATGGAGAACGGGACGGTAAGTGGGATACTAGAAACGAAATGGAAACGCAACAACTTAATAAAATAGTAAAGGAAGAAGCGGTAAGTGAGAATGTTTTGGCATATTACAGAGAAGGGCAGGAGGTGCAAGATCGCAGGTCGACCAAATATCAAATTCGATCAAAAGTGACGCAAGCAACGCTACGCTTATCAAACTTAAGATCTTTCTGTCAATCAAAATACATATCTGCTGTGCTTTAGACATAAAGACATAAGTAAGAGGCATAACATTTCCACGATGGTTGTTGATAATCTTAGCAAAACAATAGGTATTCTACAAAACCAGGAGTAGCAGGAAATGAATCTAAAAAAAGTTTCATTATAAAATAGGAGAGAGGTAAATCTAAAATACCTAATGAAAATTCAGAAACGAAAATACAGCTCTTGGTGTTTCCGGTTTCCTCATACGCCGCACCATTACAATTATCCTGTTGATTAGCATGTGATAATAACTATTACCTCCTTCATTCCTGGCTACAGCATATTCGCAAACCAGCTACAGTTTCTAGGGTTCCGTAAGTACCTCAAAAGGAAAAAACGGAACCCTTATAGGATCACTTTGTTGTCCGTCTGTCTGTCTGTCTGTCTGTCAAGACCCTTTTTCTCTGGAACGCGTGGAGATAGCATGCTGAAATTAATATCAAATACTCAAGCCTGCAGTCCCTTGAAAGAAATCAACCTTCTAAGTCAACGCAATCAAAAGATACACTCATTAAGAAGGTAGTTTCCATACAACAAAATCTGAAATTTTTTTGTCTGTCCGTAGATTTCAGAGACCTATATAAGTTGACCTCACACTGCGTACATTTTGCTTAGGAGCAGGACTCTGCTAACACTGGATTTCTTAAAACACTGGGGAAAAGCGTTAAAATCTTCCTACGGAACCCCCGTGCGCGAGTCCGACTCGCACTTGGCCGGTTTTTTGTTTCATTTCAACAAGGTGGGAACAAGTTTCATTTATGCTCAATAAAATTTCCCTCCTACCCAATCCCAACAGTGATTAATGTATGTCTCTATAATTACCTATTCTACACCCAAATTTTACGAAAACAAAGCCAAAAACTCGTGCTGAGCAAAAATGAGGCCCTACAGCTTGAGTATAAAAATGAAATGGTGTACAAATTGACAATTACAAACGCAATTTTAATGAGCCCCGTTGTACATGATTAATGAGAAAGGAAAGATTGGCAGATGCCATGTGTGACCCTAATTTTGAAGCATGAGCACGACAATGTATTGAAGACATCCTTAACACGTCTGAAGATGGACAACACAGACACTAAATAATAAAATTAGAAGATAATAATATGAAGAGCATAGATGCATTAAGTATGCGAGTTTGTCTCAAGAAGTGAGCACTATTCTAACCTAGGGACACCCCTAGCGGTCTCCAAATAGGTGTTTGGAAGCTGCAGTAAAACTATCTAAATTGTTTGAAACTTAAAAAAATACTTTATCTACACACATATCATAAGTCCTCTATAATGCTTTCAGAAACCGTAGAAAATGACCAGCATTGCAACACGACGACGCCTCCGCCGCCAACCACCACGACCAGCAGGTCCAGCAGTAAAGTAATGGTCATTACGACATCGGATTCGATGTCGTAATGACTTTTCGATATCGAATTTGACAACCAACGTAATTTACAATCATAGTGAAATAAAGCGGATCACTCACGTATATAAGTCGAGTTCAGTCCGACATGTATAATTAATAATGTGATATTTTTTTTTTTTCCAAAAAAAAACAGTTCACGAAACGTCAGCTATCATTTAAAATGCAGTTAGCAGTCTATGATTTTAAAAAAAAACAATCAAATTCGTGACAGGTATGGGTATGATACATGCCTTCGGCTTCTGAACCTATCTTAGAGTACATATAATATATGTGTAGATAAAGTAATGTATGCAACTCCACATAATTAGGCCTTAAAACACTCGTGTGATCCTATTATGAAACTCAGCTTCAGTGAAACGTAGAACCTCCTCCTTTTTTGAAGTCGGTTAAAAAAAAGCCGTGATAGCCTAGTGGTTTGACCTATGGCCTCTCAAGCAGTGTCGTGGGTTCAAATCCCGGCTCGCACCTAAGAGTTTTTCGGAATTTATGTGCGGAATTACATTTGTAATTTATCATGAGCTTTTCGGTGAAGGAAAACATCGTGAGGAAACCTGCACACACCTGCGAAGCAATTCAATGATGTGTGTGAAGTTCCCAATCCGCACTGGGCCCGCGTGGGAACCATAGCCTAAGCCCTCTCATTCTGAGAGGAGGCCTGTGCCCAGCAGTGGGACGTAAAAGACTGGTGATGATGATGATGACTGTACCTAATATTGATAGATAACTTTCAGCTCAAATTCACTTACCTACATATTTGATTGCAAAAATAGAAACATCACTGTTTGCTTAACATCAATTAAAGCATAATGCCTACCTACTTTCGTCCCTTTTTTATACCACAAAGAAGGCAAACGAGCGAGTGGGTCACCTGATGGTAATGATCACCACTGCCCATAGACACCGAGGGGTTTGCAGACGCCTTGCCAACCTAGAGAGCTAAGATGAAATGCCTTTTGTGCTCGTAAATACACCGGCGGTCTTACGCGGCTGTTGTGTTTTTATTAGATTTGAAGTTAAATTGCATATTTCTTTATCAATGGCAACTCCTTCTCACGCAATCTTCAACTTGGCAATGACGATGACTTAGAAAGCGCTCTCGTATTTCAGAGAACCGATCCAAGTTTATCTAAGGGCATCGTCGGTTTTACAGTTAAAAATAACTTTGTCGAAGTCTAAACCAATAATAGGATTAAGATGATTAGCTCATGGTTAACCTCCGTTTGACTTCACCGGTGACCTGTGTAGGGTTACCGCGGAAAGAAAAACAGACAGTTTTCAAAGATTAACTATTTATGAGATCCATTGCATGCTTTTGAAGATTAGTGAAAGGGTACGCGTGAAAAAGGCCAAACTTTATGTATGAAAGAAAAATATAAAGAAATAAGAAAATTGGCAGACATTATAATGGAATACCTAACATACATGATATGATAGATACGACATGTTTATCCGGCTTGGGGAATGGAGAAAATGTTAAGAGGAGAAAATGTAGTTGAAGAGAAGTAAATTTAATTACTTACGTATTATGGAAATTGTCACTTTTTTTACAACAACAAAATAGTACTTAGATCTAAAAACAAAGAAAATAAAACTGACCTAAATAAAGAGTAGTTCGTAATAAGACCGTTTTTTATGCGTGAGAACGAATAACTAGACGCATGCCTTCAAAGACCCTTGTAACTTTAATTAATTAACTTTCTATAATCTCATTACAGTGACTTATATCGAGTAATACCCAAGTGATGCAATAATCCGGTAAAAACAATCCGATAAGCGACAAAAAAAACATATTTGCACTAGCCAAGAGTGACGGATCGGAGGTTTTAAAAGTGCTATTGCAAAAAGCCCCGGACAAATGTTCCAGTTGCCGAAACCCGTTTTACGCCCAAGCTGCACGAGTTTACCCGAACGGCGGTTTCAAAAATCGAACGTCAATATGTAGCTGTCAAAATTATGTATCATTACGCGCATGCGTGATTACTTTTACAGATTTAATTATAAACTTATCTTATGAGTTAAGCAGCGCCGTAAGAACTGTCATAATACCCAATGGCCCAGAGCGAGTTGAAGGCGAGAGTGTAAACAGGAAGCTGGACCTAATTTTTGCAAGTGATTGAGATGTAGTGTGAACAAATTGATCGGATTAAGTCAAGGCTCGATATATTGATGGGGCCATTAAGATGTCTGGAAGCAAATAAAATTATTGATGGGCATTTAATAAGACAGATGAAAATGAAATATTAATATGTAAATAAGGAACACTACGCTTTAAAAGATAGTTTTAGTTCCTCATACTAAATCACTGCCGCTAAATGTTTAGTAATTAAATTAAATTCTAATAATAACCCCAACCAAAAATTAATTGACGCAAAATGCGTAAGATTGGTAAAAACTAAATATTAGGACATTATGTTAACGTCTTAACTTTAGAATGCTTCATATTTACCACAAACTCTACAAATAGAATCATAATAACGTCATAGGGGAATAGTTTATATTTACATACCACTGGAGTTTTGCTCAAAGGACATAACAATTTTTTTGAAATAAAATCACGGGGAGCCTACTGGTTAATTATTGAAATCGTAACAAGTCAACAAAAATCTATCAAAACAGTAATCTCAAAATCTGACGTCCAAATTGCAACTTCTGATTGCCTAATCCTCTCGAAACACAAAGTTTAGACTAAGAACAAACTTAACATACTTTGAGATGATATCACTTCTGAAAATGAAGGAATTTGGAAACCAATTCGCACCAGCCCTGAAGCAGTTATAGCGGCGTTTCGTTTCGAGCGGCGGGCGATGAAACCGGCACTTTTTGCCGTCCACGAGATCAGATACAGAATCCGATGGCACGATAACTAATAGCTCTATAAACAAGATGATCGCCTAGTTAGCGCTGGGAACGATGCAACGGATGTATGAAATAACTGACGTGCAATGGATGAGCTTAAAACCAATTAAATGATAGCAAACATATTTGAAGCGCCTATGTTACGTGTTGTCCATGTAAATAATAAAAAGTGGATGCATTGAGCTACTTGATTGAAGATGTTGTTGAGGCAATATACATTGTCGCTAATTAAATGTCAAAAAGCGAGTAAATTGATAAAACGTTTTAAAAGTAGATTTAGATGACAGTAAAGGTGTACAAGATGCGAATCTAAAATGATAATTCGAAGTAGTCAAATCGATAGTTTACGAAATACATAACATAAGTAATTTACTGGTAACGGTTATGATGGGGCCAATATCGATCAAGCTACATAAAATTAACTCTATAATTTAATCCCGCGCCACGACAATAGATGCGACGATAAAGATGCATCGTGAGAAACACAGAAAGAAACAAAATTGCGCATCGTTAAAAAATATTAAATTAAAGTAGGGAGAGAAATTTTAAACGGTCGACTGACAATGAAAAACGTTCGTCAGGGCCTTCACACGTGAATAAACACTTACGAATTGCAAAAAATACATTTTGATCATCGCGAAAGTAGGTACGTACATGGGCAGTTATTTGTTCTTTGCTTATTAATTTGGCTAAGGTATTAGGAAGAGAAACTGTTTCGATCTAGTTTTTTTTGTGGTCGCATATAACGATTTCAGTTTTTCATGTTTTAACCCTCTAACCCTAAAAGGTTCTGCTTGTAATTTTTAGAGTAGGTAATGAAAAAAGGCTTCTTGTCAATTTAGATTTTTTTGCATTCAGAACAAATATAAAACGACTCGACGTGCTATGGGGAGCTAACTATAATTTTATTTTGCACGAGACGAAAATGCTCTTATTCCAATAAAATGTTTTGGAATTTGCTTTCGATTCCGGGTTCGGTGAAATCGTGGCAAACCCGTATACATTTCGATGCGAACGGTACCCAAAAAATCAAGGTAACGAGCACTGACGGCGCCGTGATGTACGCAACTCACAAATTAATGGAAAACATTCGGGACAAGGCATTACGAGACGCGACATTTCAGCAGCAAGTGCGTCAAAAAACTGCTAATTGCAAGTACAATGGAGCACAAAGCGACCGCTTTTCCCACGGCGCATCGCGCATGCGTACCGATCATTTCGGGCGCGCTCGTCTTTTATTGCCAAAAATTAATGCCCGGTAAGCAGGCCCTAATTGCAAGCCCGGCTTGTTAAACTCCGCCCGTCACCCTAACAGTCACAGTTCCGAGAACGCAAAACCAGAAAACGCAAACTCGTAATAACCGATTAATAATTTAATATTGCGAACACTCAGCGATTTCCTGGTCGTGCGCAGCGTCGGCGCTTAACGGCCTTTTAATGTTATTGGTTAATATTGCGTTTTCATCGCTTCCGATGCGTTTTTTAACAACTTCATAGTAACCATCATCATCAGGACAGGTTATTTTATCTCATTCGGCAACCTTCAGCAAATCGCCATTAATTTAACAGTATCAATGTTTTTCTTCGTAACGTTAACGGGCAGATGTCAGCAGTTAATGCAATGCAAATGGGTGTTAAAACTGTAGATTCTGAAGTTAACGAGGGGGACGTTGTTGGGGCTGCATACTTAGGGAAACTTACGCGGCTCCTGGAACAGTTACGAGCATTACCGGCCACACATTAGTATCAAGAAGTTGTTAACATTAATTATAAGCGAGCCCCGACAAGAATATTAAAGTCGTTATTAAAGGATCCTCCGAGCCACGAGTTAATGTTTAATGTGCGCTATGTACGCGGGAGCTGATGATAAATCATTTATGAGGCGACTTTCAAATTACAAAAGGCTAATTGACAACATTTCGTTCTTTAGATACCTGAAAATTAATATAGGCATCGCAAGAGTTTTGACTCCTGAGCACACCAATATATTAACACTGATTCGAACATAACAGAGTACAACAGAATATTATGACAGTGCTTGAAAAATGGTACATAAAGCGGACTATTACTATTGCTTATGAGTTATGACTACTGATGATGGTAATGATGGGGTAAGGCTGCTCCATCGCCGAAACCGAATTATTTGGAGACTGGTTTGAATTTGTGACCCACTTGTTCGTTTGCCTTCCTTATAGTATAAAAAAAAACTATAAATTTAATATTAAGTACTTCCTATATTTAAAACAAGACCTTCATCACGAAAAATAATGCTCTTACAATTTTGAGTTTAACATCGTCACATTATCGTCATAAACGTCTTTACTTTGTTTTGTTCGAGACAGCACAAAGGCAATGGATCTATCCTAACGTTAGAACTGGAGTTACTGCTTTTAATTAATTAATTATGAATGCTAGTGAAATTTTAAAACGATTGTGTTCTTCTTTTCAAACAGAATACAGACAACTAATCTAATCATAGTCTTAGAAATTATGAAATGTTGTCAATTGAAGAGGGAATTTGGACTGTAGTTGCGTCGTCTTTGTGTTGAGCGTTTGATGTGCGGAACGTTGGTGGTGATGGCGTGTACGCAGTCCCTGAACCATTTAGCAGACCACTTTCACTGTAGCCCGAGGTGTTAGTGGTGTTACCCTATTATCGGCCGACGGCGAGACAGCGCAATTCCTATGGTAATGAGCTATGTGGACTCAGCTGGCTTATGGGACAGGTTGCTGGTGACGGTACAAGGCTAAATGCCTAACATTAACGTTTATTAGTTTTCAGGATACACCGGTTACAAGAGGACTATGTGTGGCGAATTTAATATGATTCAATTGAGATTTAATTTGAGATAAATTGTCACCGCCGTCATTGATCAGAATATCTTCATTAAACGTAGCGAGCGCAGCGGTGTAATGCTTGGTCTGTAAACGGCTATAAAAAATGTTCTTTATCCAATAATAAAAACTGTTATCGGTGTCTAAATCTGAAGCGCGTTGAACTTTAAAAAACACGTGGCATAACGCATAAGGGTCTGAGGAAACCCCAAAAACAGGTTATGAAAGGCCAGGTTGCCATATTTGTGGGCAGCCGGCTGGATTAGTCGTAAAAGGTTTAAACGGGCCGAGAACGTCTTGCCTACCCGCGCCCGCACCACGTGCCGTGCCTGTATTTGTTTGCCGACTCCACGTCACCGCCTCCGCTTACGAAGGATCCTTTTACGTTTGACGTTAAGGCCGTCAGGTTCGCATTCGCACTCAGACTTTTACCGTAATCGAATCAAGATTCCCGCGTAACCTGATTCAACCACTATTGTTTTCGCATGCGCGAATACAATTAACAACATTACCGTAAATCAAGAATGCGAACGTAAATAACCGTAGTTGCCGATTCCTCATTCCCATTAAAACGGTTGCGATGTCCGAGTAATGATCGAAAAGTGAAAGTATTGGACACGGACCAGCTTCGTTATCGTACTACAGCCTGTTGAAGCTACTACTTTAATTACGATTTTAACTGGCTACTTTAAAAAGAAAACTGAGGGCTTACCACTTAAATCAACATCTTCTTCATTCTTTTGTTTCTGTAGTGCGATAGCTTAAGGTGCAGAATCCAATGTAGGAAACTTTGACAACGGCAAATGTATGGCGACACGTAAGCCGTGTGTTTGTTTTGAGTGTTCGTCAGACGCGGGCGAAAACTTGATTATGGAAAAAAAGGCAATGATTCAGTGTGAACCAGTCGCTTCCTCGTATAGCGGTGCATGTAAATGGCCCTGGACGATAACGCGCAATAAGAAAAGAATGGATCTGATGACGGCTAACATGGCGCGTGGAAGATAAAAGCATTAAAGGCGAAACGAGAGTTACGATAAAGATGATACTTTACACAATTATGGCGCAATTAAAGATGTAACAGTCGCAATTATTCGCGATAAGTCCTGATTTAAGATCAAGACACATGAAAAGTATTAGACTTAGCGCCACTAGTTATCTTAAAGACCGTTTTATCGGCTGAGATTTTGATAATTATTGATCGCGGTATCAAAGTGAATGTTGTTTTCGATACGCTGAAATTGTCACGCGTCGGTAATCGGCGGCTGGCGTCGCAGCGGCGCGCGCGCATATTAGTTTAAACGCCGCTTTAACAATAATTACCGACCGCGCAACCGCTCCACGTAACGCCAGTAGTCCTCGAGAGCCGCGTTAATACACATTTTTAATGATACTTATCGCTTTATTAAAAGCTTATCGAGATGATAATTGAAACGTATCAGTTTGAACTTCAAGAAATTGTAATTGGATATTTAATATCGATGGACTTTTAAAGCATTCGGAGAACGTAATGCGTATAAAGCGCACAGTAGCTGACGTGATCGTGGTTACCGCGGTGAATATGAAACTTGTTTATTCGCGACATAAGGACAATGAGCAGCCCACAAGCCGGAGGCCCTAGAACATGTAAATGCGCGCTATCAATAGCAACGCGTCGATAATTACACGCTATAGCCGTTGCCAGGTTCATTCATAAACAAGCGAGATTGCTTTATGAATGACCGTCGGCACTGCTCTTAATTTATTGTGTCGCCCGACTTCCATAAGTTTCCTGTTCGCCTATTACCATTTATCGAATGTTGTCCACGCAGGCTATCATTTCGTACGCGCTCGACCTTCATTTATGAATTTCATTGAAAACAAACCTATAGCAGTCTAGTTACAGTCGACCAGCCGCTCGTAAATTGAATTCTTTTAAACTCTAGGCAGCGCAGATGAATTTAATAAATACATTAACGTTCAATTCATTAATGTTACACGAAAAAAAAAACTCAACACGCTATTACCAGAGCTTATGAACATAAACCTGTCCGGTTGTTAATAATTCTTACCTTAATGGTCTCTCATTGCTGAATAAATTTTAGCGCTAAATAAACAAGCGTTATCTATGATCTCCACAATGCAACGGGTTGGAGGAGCAGCGTCTGAAGCGCCGCGCGCGATACCATCACGCCGATACCCATCAAGGAAGACCAGTTGTCAATACATTTCACCTGCGACGGCGGGCTGATGGCTGTCGCCGCTCCCGAACGAGTTCCCATGAATTGTGTTGCGTGCGAGACATTTTTATACCACTGTCCGACAAGACTTACTCCGCTACCTCACATGTTAATGCTGCCCGCTGCTCGTAACTCCCGGGCGCTTGTTCCCGCTCGTCGATCGGGAATCTAATGCAATTTGACGTCGCGGCAATACAATCGAAGACGGACGGCGGCGGCGGCCCGCGTTAAATGCTAATTCCCTTCCCGGTCCTATGCAAATTAACAACATAGCCACTAAATAGCATTAAGACCGAACGGGCAAATATTCCGCTAACCTTATTTACGGGACAATTCAGACGTCCGAGCGACAAACACAGGTGGTCCCAATAAAAGGTTCTGAGGAAGCCAAGCGCCTCTGAGAGGAGATGCCGCCCTCCCTAAAAGGACAATAATACGTCGTTCCCGTGCCCCGAGCCTCGAGGATCCCAGGACTCCGGGAGAAATGTAAATTGTCGTGCCACCGACAAATAGCTTTATTAACGACTAACACGCGACACGAGAGTTATAGCGATTATTCGAATGGTTCATTAATGCGGCTGCGGCGCCCTCTCGCCCGTTTATGCACAATTACGGGCTGCTTCATAGTCTTAATGCTTTAACAACTGCAATCTTTCGCAGCTCTAATTACGTTTCAAGTGGATGGAACCGCGAAGCTCGTATCGATATCACCTTCGGCTGATTTAATTCAAGAGAACGACCGCAAAAAACTTTATTCCTCCGAATACAATGAACAAAAGATACTGAAGGAAACTTATGATACGGCCTAAGTAGCCCACATGCGGTAATTTAACGAAGGCATTAAATCTCAAGGTTAAAATGGGAGTTACGTTAAGAGTTTTTTTCGCAATGTTATGAGTCGGTAGGTGGAGAGTGGGCGCGCACGTGACGAGGCAGTGGCGTGCGCTGGCGTGGGAGGCCGAGGCTCTACTGAGGACGCGGATGGGTGCTCCGCGACAGACGAACATACTCTTACGGTTGGCCGCAGCTTTACGTCAATGTGCAATATGCAACCTTAGTGCGCGTCCAAAACCAAAATTTGGAATTTGGAATGGACTGGCGGCTGACGTTTTCCCATTTTGCTACGACATGGGCTGCTTTAAAAGGCGAGTGTCCCGGTTCTTGCAACGCCGGCACCAACAGTTCCAATGGTGCTGTGGGTCTATGGGCGGCGGTGATCACTTATGATCAGGTGAACCGATAGCTCGTTTAGTATAAAAAAAAACACTAAAGCACTCGAAAACCAATCTTTCAAACAGCTGCACCGAAATCCAGTCCCACTCCAAATTGTATCGGACTCCGCTAAAACCCACAATAGCCACAAAAACTTGGTATTGTCCAATTGCATGGTAACGACGCCCAAACCCGCGCTTTCCCACCGAAATCCGGGATCGTTTGCTTTTTTTCCGATTGATTAAAAAATGTCTCGTTGTGCTTACGAACGGCAATCAAATAAAAACTACGCGATGTTTTATGTATGAAATTCCCGCTGGCGATACATAATGCATGGGGCGGACGGAGCTCGGAAATTTGACAAAACAGACGGACTCTATGGCAGTTCTGTTCTTTTGGAGCGATGGACTTCTGATAAGATGTTAATTACTGTTATTTAAGCTCAGGAAACACATTAATACACGTTTAAAAGTTAACAGCTTAATAAAGAAGCAAGCTGTGACGTAAAGTTTAAGTTCTCTCCGAGATTCTAAGGTCCTGATCTATCCTCTCTGATGTCTGTTTTAATGTCCCCAATTTTAATGTGTATCATTAGAATCGCATAGGCATATTTCGTACGGGACCAAAAGCTGACAGAATTTTCATTTTAAATAGAAATAAATATTTTAAAAAGCTCCGATTTCTTCTAATAGTAGCGCCATCTCTGACGTTACAAATCTTCGTTAGTTGATTCTCTTGTTCCAGTGAATAGAATATAATTTGTCCCTTTCACACAAGAGGCGTTAAAGACAGACAGCGTTATAAAAACCATATCGTTTTCACTTAGAGTGCGACTGTCATTATCATTATCATCAACTCTTGTAACTTTGTAAGTGATCGCGTGCAACCTGGATGTAAGCAATGCTGATGAGAAGGCATTACAATTAATATCGTGGAATTATGGTGTCCATACATCCTTTAATATAATTTTCACTAACAAGGTACCATTATGACAATATTTAAAAAAGACACCTGTCTGCAATGCGAGACAGTGCTGCATGCTGTGAAAATTTTCGTCTCAAAAAAAAATTGCTTAATGTTTTTTACACATTTTAAAATCAAATTCGTAAGCATTGGCCATTGGCTACGGATAGCATAAATACAGTAAATAGATCAACACAGACCACCCTCATAACTAGATATTTAAATAATAAATACCATGCACACCTTAGATTTAGCGATACGCTATCGCCATCAAAATCCATCCCATCCATAGTAAACAGTGGTAACACCTGGAACTATTTCGGTCTAACAGGTTGTCGTTACCCGTCGCCTGCGCAGGTGCCGTGTGAAGGGCGCTTAAGGGTGCTGCCAGTTATTTATTACCATAGCACAGTCTGCGGTAAAGGGCTTGTTGCCATACAATTTACAGTTAACGTTGACGTCAAAAGCTGCAGTTGATTTAAAATTGCTAAATTATTGTTACACACTTTGTAGCTGGCAGGTTTCCTTGGCCGTTTTTAGTCGATTTGAAATTAGTACTATTAATTTCAAATCGACGTCTTATACAATGTGAGGTTTTAAATTGTATCAGAAGCCAGGAGTGCCAGGACTAATTGGATTAAAAACGCAGTTTTTTAAGGCGTCAGACCTTTGGTCGGACAATGAAGAAATTAAAACGTTGCAATTTCAATTTTAAATTGCGATCACTATTAATACGTCAGGCGGGAAATTTGAAATTTAAATTTAAGGTAAGGCTCATAACTTTGTGGCGATCGTATTTATCACTGGACCAATTAGGTGTCATGCCAGTCACCACATAAGCCCCTGGGAGCTGTTTTTGTGCCTCAAACTGATCAGGAATTAAAGACAAAGGTGTTAACATCAGGTGCAGGCAAAGAGCAAGCTTTTCAATTAACTGGCTGCAGTTTAACTACAAGTATTCATTTTCTCGTCGCCTCGCAAAGCAAATTCCCTGACAGCGTAATTTAATGGTAAGTGCTGAATTATTCCTTGCAAGCACGAGCAGTTTGAGTACAAAAGATTGATAAGATTTAAGTGCCCCTGCTGACTTAACGTTAGTTAAGCAACTCAAGTTAAACATAACATTTTTACAAAGAAAGTTCATGTTAAACATGTAGATACTTCATTGATAAAAGAGTCACATTAGTGCCAAAGAAATAATAATTATGATTTCAAGAACACGATGGATAACTAAGCAAACAGAACAGCTATTAAAGAGCTTAATAAGAATCGCATTTAAACTTTTTTACCCAACAGACAATGTTCCGGTACAGCGCAATCGTGCACATATTTGTGTTTTATGTAGAGTTTTCTCGAAAAACCGTGCCTCAAACATTCTAGTCGTGAGACTCGAAAACTCTTTGATATAGACCGACGACTAACGAACCGCTTGCCCGATAAATCCACCGATTAGTCCGCCGTACGTACGGCACCCGGACAGACTGTCGATCTTCTGGACTAATCAGTTTAACTATTGACAATGACAACTTGTCTACAACGCGCAAGGTTCGATTTGTTGCTAACCAGATTGATAGCCAAGAAGTTAAATTAACATAAGTTCAACCGCTTCTGTTTAATAATTAGCTGATTAAAGCAAAATATTAAGCAATTACGGCAAACTATCAAACAGCGCTGTGAATAAATCTGGCTACACTGTAGAATGACAGCGCAAAGTACTAGGCGAGCATAGCATCGAGGCGTTCGAACAAGGTGTTGGGAGGCGGGCCAGCGCGCCAGACATTCCCTTTCCGCTGTCCAATTAAACTGGACCTCCCCTATGCCCCGGTACTGCCATACGCACGGTAGTCAAATTGCGGGCCACTCTAAATTGGACGGGTCGCGTCGGCTCATGGCATCGGCATTGTTATGAACCCCTGGTAACTCGATCGGTAAAACGGCCGCGTTTGGTGCTTTCGGACTTTGAATGAATTTAATTGCCACTCTTTTACACTTATCTGTGGCGTTTCTTTCTGTTAAAAAACGTGTTAAAACCTCAGATAAAACAATTAATTTCATAAAATGCATATTTAAAAAAAAAAACAAAGAAAATAATATCATAACGTGATCATAACCATAACATTTCTTTGAATGTTCGAAAACGTCTGCAAGTTTTTTTAATCTATGGTATGGCGCTACATTCTTCCGAGCATTCTTCACTTTTCCGTCCTTAGTTCATTTAGTTCTCACATGAGCCGCGAGATGGCCTGAAACGCAATATACAACCATCTGTAAACTCTGCGCTCCTGATATTCGGGAGACCGTATTTGGCGCTTTCGGTTCCATTCTACAGCCAACACTCGCCGCGCGTCTATGCGCCTTAGTGTTGTGACGCAAAGTGTTTATAAGTAATTGATCGATTTAATTTCTGCAAAATTGACGATTTTTAATAAATAATCGTCATGTTGAATTTGAGTTTGAGTTGAAAGTTTTTTGACACGTCGGATCATTTCCATTACTTAGATTAAAATTGATTTGATCTTAATAACGCTGGAAGACTGGTTTTTGTCTAGGTACAAACTTTAAGCAGAAATTAATGTCTTTAATTCACTGCTGCTTTTAAATCTTAAGGCTATCTTTCAAACAGCAAAATCTGCTTACACAATCAAGCAGAAGCAACCAAAATACAAAGCAGCGCCACACAGGTCGCACCCGCTGCATTAGCATTACAAAACTGCAGGCCGTGAGATATGGGTCGCAGATGCGCGCCCGCGCCGCAATTAGTGTAGGCGCAACATATAATTGTCTCATTTCGGAACAGCCCCGTATTCGCGCTCCTGTCCGCGTGTTATCTCCTGAATTACTCATCCGAAAAATTATATCTTGACGGCTTACGAGACTTATAACGGTTGCTGGCATTACGAAAACGGATTTAAAATGTCAAAATAAATGTTTTAGGTACATGCTTTTGTTTAGATATGTAAATTTATTTAAGTAAGTATCTAGTGTAGTAAACAATAGTTACAAAACGTTAAGATCTAAACGTCGGGTCGTGTGGGAAAATAATCGCGAGCGCAATCTACATCCTAGCTAGGTCCTAATTAATTTAGTAATCGCTCGTGACGACTTATTCCGGCCGTAGACCGAACCACGAACCTAACGAAATCACGACTCCGCCAGACAACGATAATCGTTATTTTAAATTTATTAAAATGTCCTCTTAAAGGACTATCGGGGCGCCTGTATCGGACTGTATAATTCACGCTTCGAGAAAAGGAGTAGACAATGAGGGTCATTATATTTTATAAAGCTGTTTTATCTTGCGGTTTAAAATAAATCTGCATCCGGGTGAAATATATCACCTTATTCCGAATTTTATATTAAAAAGCGTGTAAACTTACAGCGAAATGCTTTTACTCTAAGATAAACGGCGGGGAGAAATGCCGGGCGCGCGCGATAAAGGGTTATAGACAACCTTTACGTCCGGAGCAGACTACATCAAGGGCCCAGAGGTACACCGTCGGCAATTACATAACAGAGTGGGTACAATACCGGCATGCACAACAAATGCCATGTCGCCGCCTAGACCCCTGGGGCGTCGTAATTAAACTCCCGCTCACGGGGTGATCAGTCTCTAACCCGAGTTATAAGGCTGTTCTATTAATTGAAAGGTCACGTCATTTGAGGGCTAAATTAACTAAAGCTGTTATCTATGAACAATGTTTGGACAGTTAATGGGATTGTGGACAAAGAACAAAGGGATCCTTAGATTGGATTCGATTTAACTAAAATATCAATGACGGCCAAATCCAAACTAAAAAAAAGTCTTCAAAAACGCATTCTAGGCCTTATTAGCGCAGCTTGGATTCTCATAAAACAAAAAGGGCCATTAATTAAGCACGTATGAGTAAAGGGCGAGCCGTGCGGTAACGAGGCCGGATGGACGCGCAAACAGCTAACAAGTAACAAGAGAGCTTGCCGCCGACTTTGATACCCGCTGTGCGACAGCTTGCGTGCGCGACCCGGACGAGTGCCGCAAGTTACAGGAAATGCATAGATCTCGGACAAAACAATCAACGAGGATCTTAGGACTCTCGGGTTAAAGTAGAAAAAATTATAATACTTCTGGAAAAATCATTCAAAGAGAGCTTCTTTTTTAAATGCGGTTAGAGTTAGGATATCGGCAAAGAGAACACTACCTAACGGAATACGTACAAAAAACTATTGAATTCTATTTTTAAGATAACAATGGCTAAAAATAATCCACTTATAAAAGACTAATCAGTCACATAAACTTAAAAACGTCAAATCAATGTTAGTCTGCTAAAGGTTTCCTTCCACTGCTACGCAAGCCTTTCCCGTGGTGATTCCATTCAGTCTATTGCAATCTCTGACCAAACTAAATAGTTACCTTCATGATCTCAATTGGAGTATTTTTTTGTATTTTTCCCCAATTTTTATCTTTTATTTTTACGGTTTTCCCGTGAATATCAATCATTCGCCCTACCCATAGGTACACCAAGATATAATTGATATGATCGCGGTTCGATTCCCGGGGTTGCCATTTTTCTGTTGTTTTTTTTTCTATGTACCTCTACTTATTCATGTTTCAGTGAATATTTTAAAAGTATAATTAAATAGTTATCTCGACAATGGGACTAGGTATACCAAATTGGGTTTTAGACTAACTCAACAGCATAGTGGTACTATATTAAACACGTAAGACCTGTGTATACAAAACTGTAATTACCTATGTTTTTTGACAAATATATTTCAATCGAATTCAAATATCCTCCAGATAGCTATTTGCATATATTCCTAGCTCGTCTCTTGCACCGGAGTCGAGTGAATTTTGACGGACATCCCTACAGCCTACACGGCCCGCGAAGACGCATGCGCAGATTGACAATATCCACGATAATGAAGCTGGCAGGGAAATCTTGCTATAAAATCTTTATATCTACTGATTTTGCATGTAACTAGTCATTTTATTGTTAACGATTGTATAATTGAGCATGAAGATTAACGAGCTCCAATTGATTGCAAATGTGGACCGTATGATTATTTGCGTTTAATTAATTTCAAAAGGTTACGGTTTATTCTATCAAGTATAATCACAATCATTTTGCAAATCGAAAATGATTGCAAAATCATTAGTCGATGGCATTGGCCACAATTTAAATAAGTACCTGCGTATGGATCAAACCTATTTTTCCCCGCAATTTGATTGATTTAACGTTTTATAAATCTTATAAGCCGTACTTCAGTACTTAACAATGTACAACCAAAACGTTCCTCGCTTTAGAATTGGAAAAAAATCTTGATAAATCGGTGAAGCGGAATTGGGGTGTTTCATGCATAAGACGTGATGACTATACTTTTTAGTACACGTTTTAATTATTTTATCAAAATTGTTTATCAAGATAAAAACTATGAGTTACGACAAATTTACGTTCATGATGCCTAAAACTATACCTAACATGATAAATTGCCAGAAAATCCTTCCATTTTAATGCAATGCAACGCCCATCGGAAAACCAATAATGTGAGTACCTACAAAGTATTGACCCGCGTAATCAAGCATGATTGCCCACAGATATGAAATAAAATATTATTAAATTATTAAACTTGCTCAAGCAAATCGGTCAAAACTGTAACAAATTTCACGCAACCAAACCCGTTTTGGCAATGAACAAAAGTTGTTGACATGTCGAGCTTTTGAGAGCAATTTTAAGCGAATTTCCAAACGTCATAGAGTAAAAGTTGTTCTACATGCTCACTGCTTAAGTATGGTAATTACCATTTCGATATTTCATGTAATAATGAACGGATTTCATTACTTTTTTGCGCACGCGCGCCGCCGTTTTGTGTCAGGCTTTTCATTGGCTAAAAACTCGAGCGAAATCGAATCGTTCGGATTAAAATGCAACTTCGTCGCTTTATTGCAATGAGACAAGAGAAAATGACATCGAAGTTCGTAATATTTTGCTAACAACATACGGAACGAAAAAATACGTAGTCTCAATTTCACAAACAACGCCGAAACTTTAATAATGGTTTAAGACAAGCTAAATTAGAACTTAATTAGAAATTAACACTTTTTTTCAGTTAACGTATTACTTCGTTGAATAGAATACTGCACAAAAATACAGAGAATCAAGAATGCTTTGAATCTTTTGAAAATAAATATTCTACAAAATAAACTTTGCGTCCGACGGAAAATATAAAGGAATAACTAGCTACGCGTAAGTCACAATTAGGTACTTATTTATTTAATACTCAAGAGGAATTTAAAATAGGTATGACATGTATTCCATTAATCGATCTTATAATCTTGCAGTAAAGTAAGTATGAAATATTTATTTACAAGACTTTATGCGGTTTGCCAACTGCAGAGTAGGTAGGTACTTAGTGAATATAAGTTCAGTGAAACTATTTTAAACTGCATACCTATGTCAGTTATTTACTTGTAAACTAAATATATAATTTATTTAATTTATTTATTTTTATTTCTGTAGCGATAAGGCCGCCCATTGCTACCTTGTATTTTCTTTGTGCCTTATTTCTTGTTTTGACTGTTATGTGGTGTTCAATAAAGAGTTATTGTATTGTATTGTATTGTATAATTTATTGTTTCTTAAAACGAAGTTAGATAGCGTCAAATCATCAGTACCAGGTCGTGTCTCTCAGTAGACAGGTATGTTAGGGACATAGGAATTATAGATTTAGATCATGAGGCTTCTAAACAGACCCTATTTTTGAACTATAGGAGTCTGTCTTACTTTCATAATAAGAGTCAGACAGCAATAGTTGCCGGCCACATATTGCCCGTTTAGAAGCCCCTTCAGTACCTATAATAATTATCTTTTCCCAAAAGCATTAGGTACAATTCAGGCTGCTCGGCTCCTAAGGCGTACTTAGATTTTTTTTTTTTTATGTATCTGTAGATATTTAAAAACTTGAGATAAGAAAAATTTTACATAATAAGATAGGTAAATGTATTTCCTAGTTTTATCTAGTTCGAAACTCGTAGTTTCTGGAACTAAATAGGTACCTACCCACTTTGTTTGTGACTACTAACTAAGAGGGTTTTATAAATTAAATTACATCCTTTTAAACTTATAATTTCTTAGGACATATCGATAACTGGTAAGCAGACATCGTAATTGCGATTTTATTTATTTATAATCGAAACATTTGGACCAACAATCGAAATACGCACGGCACTATTTTTCACAGAACGTGACTGCAAGCGCCATCTAGTGGCTCGTTATGGCAAGTGCACCTGTCACAGCTGATTGTCATAATTATATTACTTAGCTTTGATTTTATGTTTATCGCCAACAAATGCAACTCCAATAAGACAGTAATAATGTACTAAGTACGCTTGGATATTATTTTTTAGTTTGATAGCGGAAATACCAATAATGTTACTCACGAAACAACATCGTCTTGGCTGTCAGCTGTCAAAACTTTCGTCACAAATGTGCACTAGAACACGATAAATAAATGGAAAGCTCACTTTTTGGACATTGGCCAAGTCGAAATAATACATAAGAGGTGTGAAATAACCACTAGGACGCATTTTCGGCAATATTCCATACGTTTTACGCACTCTGTAGCAACATAACCTCCAAGCTTGTCAACAAAATGAGGATTGCTTCTCTGAGCAGATGAAATAGAACTACATACCCTTTTGTAAAGATTTCAAGCGTTATAATTGCAATTGAGAACTTGCAGGTTGCTATTCTTGCACATAGCACTCGTTTGGTAATTAAATTGTACAATTTTTTTAAGCTTGAACATCATCACTCATTTGTGATTTTACTTTGAATTATTTTGAGCAAAGCCTTTCCTTTCAGATTTGTAACATCTTTTTTTTGTATTTTCATTAGAATCAAATCATCAGTCACTGTTAAAGGCTTCAAATATGTGTTTCTTTTATGATCAGGACTTATGCGGCTGAAGTATTAAAAATTATAATTACATTTTATCTCACTGGAAAAACATTTCCATTACTTGTACACTGTATTTTCATTTATTTTTAGCATCAAATCAAGATAGGCTTTGGACGAATTTTGGGAGAAATTATGTCAAAGTTGAAATTTAATATTTTTTGTGGTGCGGTCACTTTTGAACTTTTCATAATAAGGGTTAATGTGTTTCATCATTTTGCCAACTGAACTCAGATTGTATTTATAACAATGCCCAGGGAGCTGTCACGTTGGACACAGCCAGTTGTTGGACTTTGTTGCACTTTCACACGGGCCGTTTCCTTATGGAATATTGCCAAAAGTGGTCTCAGCGACCCACCTTCTTCATTATCCCAGTCTTCCGCTTCGAGAACGTCGTGTATCGCCGCAATTTGTTGTCTATGTACTCCATTTTGATCTTAACTCGTCCTTTGGTCTTCTTGCCATTTGATGGGGGTGATTTTTTGGGCTGGAGAGAAGCATAGCCATCGTCCGCAATGTCAGGCATGGGGCAGTGGTCGAGGCTGAGGCTCTGAGAAGGCCGCTCGTCGTAGCACTGGTCTGAGGGCCGCTTGACACCGCGCGGGCCGGGGCAGGGCTGCAGCCCCGGCCGCAGCGCGCCCAGCGAGCCCGGCGCGCGCCCGGCCCCATACATGTCCCCCACGTCTCCCAGGAGACCCATTCCGTATGGCGACCCGAAGCGGGGCTCCCGCGCTCCGCCGGGCGCGTCCATCATAACCTCACAGTACGCCACAGTAGCCGGTGCGCACACGCGCTATCACACCTCACCGTTCGAACGCCGAACGGAGACTAACCGAAAACGCGAACGAACCGAGGGCGGGACTGACGGGTCGGCCGCTCGGACCGCGACTGACTTCGTGCGGTTCGCGTCCCGCGCGCCTCCACCACTAACCGTCTCGCTCGCACTCGCTCGCACGGACCGCGCGCGAGCGAGACCGCGCTTAAGAGCCGTAATCTGACACATCCGTAGGAAAAGCGTGCTCCGGGATGCGACGGACGTTTCAGTGCCCGAAATCCGTATTAAAATAGAGCTTTTATTTTGAGTTTATTTCGTAAATAGAAATAATAGAATCGGAAGTAGAGCGAGCGAGCGCGGCGGGGCGGTGGGCAGGCCCGGCCATATTTAGACGCGAGCCGTGCCAAATATGGCAATCGACGGTCATATGGGGGCCACTGAAATCCCTCCTACTCGCACCTGGCGATTTTCACGTCTAATAATCAATTGGAAACTTTGTCACGTCAGTTTAATGCCCGACGTATGACGGCGACTAAATAAGCCTTTGTCTCTCGCCTCGCCGCCCAAGCTTGCGCCAGTTTTGAGTTTTGACTGCAACTTCCCTCGACTTCGCAAAGTTTTGAACACGCATTGCGCATGCCCGAAAGTCTGAGTTGCGTCAAAAGTTTTCTATAGGTGCGTCAAAAGTATTCTGCATGCATAAAACTTTTTGAGTCTATTTTTAACAGGTATTATAAGTCGAGTAAATTAAATTTTAGCTGCTCCATGTTAACTGCGATTGCTGCAAATCTAATTATATCTTAGTGGAATAGATAGGTAGGTAGGTAAGTACATAGCTGATGTATACACTCAATTTTAATTTCCTACAAATGAGCTGAAAGAAGGTGATCAATCTTTACCGAAAAAAAGCAACCATTTAGTGACCATAAATATGATAACTCTTTGGTGATATAAATATGGAGTAAGCAGGTACATAAATATCGGGGTATGTTACGAATAGGTACGAATTACCTACCTTTGTTAGGTATATTAAGGACTTACCTCTAAGTACGTGCAACCGGTAAAAGTAACAAAATACATAAAGGAGAATTCTGTTTAAACATTATTAGGTATTTCGAGGTGAAATTTCCTAATTATCAATATGCACTTTTTAACAGAAGGAAATAAGGCGCTAATTAAAGTAATTATGCTTTTGTATGAAAAACGCTGTAGTTAATAGTTTATATTGAACTAGGTGTAAATGCCAATGTAATCCATGGTTAAAAATATATTCCGATGAATTTAGATCCTCCTCCTTTTTTGAAGTTCGTTAAAAAAAACCAGGTGCAAATGTGGAAAAGAGCGGAAAATTTTTGTAAAATAAAAATACACAACACGACATCAAAGTGTTTTGCAAATAGTACCTTTAAATGTTTTCTTTTATTTTTATTGAATGCGTACATAGAGCCTCAAAAACTGCAGTTGTAGTACTTGTAGTTATTCAGTTAAATATCGCCAAATTAACCTCTAATGTGTGAGTTAGAATCATTTCTAGTCAAACCGCAGTACAAGTTAGGGGCCAATCTTTTAAATCACGTCCACGAAAAACTATTCGAGCGAGAGTGAAACTCTATGTGCTACAAAATTATTAGTATCATTAGAAGTCCACAAAACGAATTAAAGCTCTAAATTTTTTTTTTCATTTCTCTACATGTATTTCAAATAATTATCACAGGTATCAGAGCTAACTTATCACTTATCACACACGTATTTAGGCAATTCGTAGCCATAGTGATACACGTGAACGCATTTATTACTTAGCCCAATTTATTAATTACCTGTTCCTCATAGAGGTTAAATATTAAATTAGAGTCTTCTTTTTACTTAAAACCCGTGTACGAATTTGACCGTTAAATTTCCAATTTTATAATGAACAGGGTAGGTACAGTTTTAAAGATATTCGCGAGTTCCCTGTGAACTTGGTTTTTTAGGAACCATAATTAGCTATCGCTTGATTAAGTATGTTTTCCTAAAACTCCGCATCTCTTCGGCAGTCACAGTCACAAACTTTCTTCAAACGCAAACTTTTTTAATTGTTGGCCGTCGATTACAACTAGCGGCTGTTCCGTTTAGTTTAAAAAGCCTCTACAATAGATCAATCACTTGACTCTATCTCCAAAAATCACCTACGTGCTAAACCTTGCTGTTTATTCAACTTATTGCCAAAATCAAATTTAAATTACTTTTAAATAAGTTTTATAGCGTTATTAACAAAAATCCGTGAGTTTCCTCGGCGTAACAGCGGACGCCCACCT
The DNA here is from genome assembly GCA_963691665.1 of Clepsis dumicolana. NCBI lineage: Eukaryota > Metazoa > Arthropoda > Insecta > Lepidoptera > Tortricidae > Clepsis > Clepsis dumicolana. Next base: position 2,433,185 of record OY829518.1, read on the forward strand.
CATCCATTATATGCCTTGTTTTTCCTTTTTTAGTTTATTTTATTAATCTTAGTCACGGTGCATTCAACTCTAAAAAGCCTTTTAAAGGTTGGCATTATTTTTAATTGCTATTTTAGTTGTGATGAAACGTGTTTTTCGTGTAAAACTACCGAGTTTGGCTGTCCGGTGATTTAGATGAGGTCAAATATTAACTAGTTGGATTCAGTTCACTTCCTTACTACTCAACATCTTGGTAGATCATAAAATTACTCCCTAACATAAAGACCCTATACATCTCCTGGTCAATTAAAACGTGCCAGTGAAGTAAAGTGTTCTGGTTTTGCTGTTTTAATAATTATTTTTTACACCTGTTTCTAAAATACTAATTTTTATTTCTCTTTGTTTTCTAATGAAACAGTGAGGTTTCTTTGTGTAATTCATCTGTGGTTACGTATTGTAAGAGCTAATAATAATAACTTTAGTTTTTAGAAAAATGACTTTGTTTCTTGCAGCGCATACTTCTTGGCAATCATGGTCTTTCCGAAAGCGCTGGTAGACTCAAAAAAATGACGTGTAAAAGAGCATTCAACTGCCTGTTTGCTGAATAAAATTTTGAATTTTGAATTTAGAATCTTGGAATAAATGCATTGATGTGTGTGATAACCTTATGCCTAAGTGTTGCTTTGCACCACCGCAAACTTGCCTCATTTAAGTACCATAATAACCTAACCAACTTAAAATTAAAAACAGAAAACCCGACTGCAATTTTGGGAAACCTGGGAATTCTGGGAAGTGTCACTCTACCCTATGTCACTCCCACAACTACGATGAATCCAATGACACATCATACATTGAAATTCGTCAAACGGTTTAGGCTGTAGAGCGTGCCCAAGAATTGAACAAACATACATACGCTTGAAAAGCATAACCGTCTTTGGACAGTCCGATAAAAATAGCTAAAGTACATAATCAAAACGGGATATTGACCGCGATTACCTTATAGGTTTGATGAGCTCCCGATATTTCGACGCAGTTACATGCATCATGATCACGGCAAACTGACGAAACGCGGGTAGATACTAATGTTGCGCAGACCGGGGCTCTAGGTACTTACTGCAGTTTTACAGCGAATCATTCAGTCAGTCAGTCAGTCACGGTACTGTTTTATAGGTATAGAAGACGTTACGCAGGTTTCGAGAATTCGTACTAAGGCCTCTGAGGGTCGAGCACGACTTTATGAATGCTGCGTAACGTTACGGTTATCGTATCGAGATCGAGAAACCTCATACTAAATTTCTGTTCCAAATACGCTCACGGACGGGCGCTGTTCCAAACGTCATACAAACTCAACAACGTTTACTATTCGATTTTACGTTACGCAGCATTCGTAAAGTCGTGCTCGACCCTCTGTAGTTGTTCAGACCGTCGGTCCTGTTCCCACATCGTTAGTCTCTGCTTCTCGCTTCTCCTACAAGTAACCTTCAACCCAGGCGCATTAAAGTTTGACACGAACTGTAGCTGTAACTGCTTTCTAGCTAACGAAATGAGGCGACGTCGACGGCCGCGCATTCCTCGCCAAAAGCGGCGCGTCGGAGATGGTGCGCTTACGCATGTGCGCTGTGACCAGACGCCAGGAAAACTCAGGACATAAGTAGTGTGCGTAGACCACAGACAAAACCGATGAAAACGGAACGGACTTAAGATTCCATCCAGGTACTTCCTCTGCCCGTGATAGCCTAGTGGTTAGACATAGTACCTCAAGCAGAGGGTCGTGGGTTCAAACCCAGGCTCGCACCTCTGCGTTTTTCGGAACGTGTGCGAAATTACATTTGTAAATTTATCATGAGCTTTTCGGTGAAGGAGAACATCGTGAGAAAACCTGCACACTCCTGCGAAGCAATTCAATGGTGTGTGTGAAATTCCCAATCCGCACTGGGCCCGCGTGGGATCTATAGCCCAAGCCCTCTCATTCTGACAGGAGGTCTGTGCCCAGCAGTGGAACGTAAAATAGGCTGATGATGTATGACTTCTTCTGAAAGCAGCAGGTTAGTAGTTAGTAGATCGGCGGTAGCGAAACAATAAACACTGAGCACCAACGCTATTTTTGTTCTAGTCCAAATCGGCGTTATTCGTTTAGGAGCTACGATGCCACAGAGAGACGGAGAACTTAAAACGCTCCTCTTTTAACCCCCGACGCAAAAAGAGGGGTATTATAAGTTTGAACTGTGTATGGTGTGGGTGTATCTGTGTATCTGTCGTAGCTCCTAAACGGATGAACGGATCTGGACTCGGTTTTCTTTTTAATCGACGATAAATTGGACGACCGGATAGCCTAGTGGTTAGAGACCCTGACTATGAAGCTTGAGGTCCCGGGTTCGATCTCTGGTCGGGGCAGATGTTTGTATGATGAATACGAATGTTTGTTCTCGGGTCTTGGATGTTTAATATGTATATAAGTATGTATTTATCTATATAAGTATGTTTATCCGTTGTCTAGTACCCATAGTACAGGCTTTGCCTAGTTTGGGACTAGGTCAATTGGTGTAAGTTGTCTCATGATATTTATTATTATTATTATTCATTATAATCGAACAAGAATCGAATCGAATTTTGAGATATTGAACTTTAAAATGAAAATGTCAGGTTATTTTTCAACTTTTCTAAGCTAGTTGTGTATTTATTTTATGTGTATTTTTTATATCATTGTGTTTAATGTATACTTACTTTGAATTTTCCATCGCTTTGGTTTTATTACTGTCGTGCTTTGTAAATTTTGGTAAATAGTTGATTGAACTTTTGACATGAAAACGACGGGGATTTTTCAACTCTTCTAAGTTGGTTAGGTTAATAGAAAATCAAAAAGTAAGTACCTAAGTATGAAGGTGGAGGAGGATAAAGAGGTGTGTAAGGATCGTAGCAAGTGGCAAGCCTCTGCCTAGCCCCGTGGGAAAGATGTATTCGTAGCAAGTGGTAAACCTCTGCCTAGCCCCGTGGGAAAGATGTATTCGTAGCAAGTGGCAAGCCTCTGCCTAGCCCCGTGGGAAAGATGTATTCGTAGCAAGTAGCAAACCTCTGCCTAGCCCCGTGGGAAAGATGTATTCGTAGCAAGTGGCAAGCCTCTGCCTAGCCCCGTGGGAAAGATGTATTCGTAGCAAGTAGCAAACCTCTGCCTAGCCCCGTGGGAAAGATGTATTCGTAGCAAGTGGCAAGCCTCTGCCTAGCCCCGTGGGAAAGATGTATTCGTAGCAAGTGGCAAACCTCTGCCTAACCCCGTGGTAAAGATGTATTCGTAGCAAGTGGCAAGCCTCTGCCTAGCCCCGTGGGAAAGATGTATTTGTAGCAAGTGGCAAACCATAGTTTCTGCCTATCCCCGCGATGTATGTATACAAAAAGTAAGTTTTTCTACTCCTATATTATAATCTGTCAATTAAATGGTAAAAAAGTATACAATAATAACTAATGTTATAAGTCTGTTTCAAGTTTTATGCTCTGTGGTAAAAAAAACAGTAACATAATAACCCCTACAAATTTCATTAAGTTACACTTATTGAGTAAAATAATAGCATTTGAAAAAAGAATACTAAGTTCGATTCTGATATCGAGTTTTTTTAAACATGCATGTGCATCGTGATTGGTTGCTTAAACATGAATAAGAACAGCTGTAAGCCAATCATAATTAAGGAGTATTTTTTTAAGCAAATTTCCGTAACTGAGAACACGCTAATATCCTAGCTCTGCTGTGGTCTGTGGTACGGATGCAAATTAAAAAAAAAAGGAGTCAGCTGGCGAGTTTTACTGATAATGCAAAACGTAGTAAATAAATTCTCTTTGATGCAAAAATTGCACTTAATTAGTTATCGGATTGGTTTCGGTTCGGTAAAAGAAATTCTAAATGAGCGATGAAAATAAGATAGATACTGTGTAATACCGAAGAAATTAAAATAATGGCGCAAACAGTGACGGAAAATGTGTTGCGGGAAAAGTCCAAGAACTTTATAACAAAAACAGATAAACAACTTCGTGAAATGGTGAATTGAAAAAAGTGTTACATCTTTTTCACTATTTAACTTTTTTTTTCTCATTGTCAATGAATTAAACGATGTGTTGCTCTGTAAAGTTTTATTTGAATTAGTTATATTCAATGAGAAAACTTTACACTGAACTTAAAGAAAACTTACCTGATGTAAGTAAACAAAGAAACGACATTTACCGTTTTTTACTCACATTGTCAATTCCTATATAGATCTTTTTGCAATAATCTAAACAAATTAAATTAAGTAAATAAGGTTTAGTCATGTCCATTATCATCATCTCTTTATTTACAATATTTTTATAACCTCTAAAACTATTATATATTTTTTTTTTTTATAAACTCACTGAAACATGAATACACAGAAAAAAACCAGAAAAATGCCAACCCCGGGAATCGAACCCGGATCCTCGACACTCCGGGTCGTGTGCTTTTCCCCTACACCACGATTGGACATAGAGGAAAGGCCGAATTTTTTTCCATGTATTCAAATCTTAGCTTGTTTTTATCACTTTTTGCAGTGACTAGCGCCATCTATGCGATTACTTCGTAAACCGAAAACAACGCACCCTTTCGAAACTTATCAGTTTACCCAGGCTCAACAACGAGATGGCGCACTAAAGCAATCAATTCATGATCTCAGTAGGAGTATCTTTTTGTATTTTTTCTCCCAATTTTTTATTTTTACGGTTTTCCCGTGAATATCAATTATATTTTTTTTTTTTTTTTTGCTCTAAAACTATTCCGCCTTAGCGGCACTCTGCTTTACCGACCGGGTCGCGGGTTTACTTTGGAACTTTAAATTTAAAAATGAAGAAATGTTTTAACTATTTCTTTACAAATATTTCTTATTTCTACAATTAAGTCGTAGAAAAAGTAATGTATGCAACGGTACATAACTGGTCATGTTACAGTTGCATAAAATACTATTATCTACACACGTATCATAAGTCCTCTATAGTGCGTTCAGAAACCGTAGAAAATGACCAGCATTGCAGCACGACGACGCCTCCGCCGCCAACCACCACGACCAGCAGGTCCAGCAGTAAAGTAATAGTCATTACGACATCGAATTCGATGTCGTAATGACTTTTCGATATCGAATTCGGTATATCGAATTTGACAACCAACGTAATTTACAATCATAGTGAAATAAAACGGATCACTCACGTATATAAGTCGGGTTCAGTCCGACATGTATAATTAATAATGTGATATATTTTTTTTTACAAAAAAAACAGTTTACGAAACGTCAGCTCGGTATGTTTGTCTATGATTTAAAAAAAAAAGTCAAATTCGTGACAGGTATTCGTGTAGGTATATATGCCTTCGGCTTCTGAACCCATCTTAGAGTACTTATAAATATGTGTGTAGATAAAGTAATGTATGCAACTCTACATAATTAGGCCTTAAAACACTCGTGTGATCTTATTATGAAACTCAGCTTCGCCTCGTTTCATAAAAACACACTCGTGTTTTAAGGACTCTCATTATGTAGCAGTTGCATAAACTACTATTCCCATAGAGTCCATTTTTCGTTGCCACCCTGAGTACACTAGGTACCTAGGCCAAGTAGGGCGCAGGTCAAACACCTTCGGACTTTGATTCTGTCATATAAGCACCTAGGTATACTTAACATGAGTATGATGTGATGATTATGACAATATAGTTTACTTTCAGTATTTTGTTTCACGCCTTTTAAGTTTGGTATTGAATGCTTACCTTCTAGGAAATCGATTCCATTATCGTTATTGGTAGGTAGGTACAGTCAGCAGCAGAAGTAGCTAAGCAACCGGAGCGTTCACAATGATCTAAGCACGGCTCTATTGTTATAGACATAAGAGCGTTTGTGCAGAAGCATAAGAGATTGTTAGAGTTTGTGGGTGGTAGGACCTTGTGCGAGGTCTTGCAGCAGTGCTTGAGCTGTTGTGTTCCAGTGCTAAGACAGCCGGTGTAATTATGGACACAAGAGGCATTTCATCTTAGGTCTCTAGGTTGGCAACGCATCTGCAAACCCCCCGAGGTTGTAGGTGTCTATGGGCAAGGGTGATCACTTACCATCAGGTGACCAATTTGCTCGTTTGCCTTCCTTGTCGTATAAAAAAAAGATCATTGTGTTCACTTCGATTGCTTAGCTACTTCAGTGCCCTAAGCACGACTTGTCGAATCCTGCGTCACGTAAACTCGAATAGTAAACTATAACGAGTTTGTATGACGTTTGGAACAGCGCCCGCCCGTGAGCGTATTTGGAACTAAAATTTAGTATGAGATTTCTCGATCTCGATACGATAACCGTAACGTAACGCAGGATTCGACAAGTCGTGCACTGCTGCTGTACCTACAATGTCTCTATGGTCTAAGATTACTTTAATGATACGGTGTAGATATCGTTTTTTTAACCCCCGAACCAAAAAGAGGGGTGTTATAAGTTTGACCTGTGTAAGTATAGGTGTATCTGTCTGTGGCATCATAGCTCCCATTTTGTACGCGACTTTTTAATGTTCTCTGTAGCTTTTTTACATTTTATTCTAAATATTTTCTAGTATATGTACCAGTGGTCCCTGAGCTATGGCGCGGAGAGACAGACAGACGGACATTGTGAAACTATAAGGGTTCCTAGTTGACGACGGAACCCTAAAAGTGATCTCACTTCATGGTAATTTAAAACCGATTTTGCATGGACGTAAGATAGGTGGAAAAATAAGACAGGTAGAGCCAGGTAGATGATATTACTAGCTACATATATAATATATTTCTCTAATAAATGCAATGGAAATTAAGTCATTGGAGAATTTTTTTTTTTAATAAAATAAAAATAATGGACAGAAGTAGAAATTACTTTTCTAACGATTAAGTAATTCTAGATTGATTTTTAAGCTCCATAGCTCAGGTGAATTGCTTGATACCATGAATTAAATACCTCCTGAATAGCGCATTCAGATCTAAAATAAAGACACAGCACCAGACACAGCCCCAAGATTCTTGTTAAAGATAACTTGATAGGCCCTTTATTCGCGGCCGAATGCCTGCCATCCGAAACAAGCGAATACTCGGGATTGCCAGAATATTGTCATCTAGTAGCCAATTATTGAGGAACGCGCAAATGGCCAGTCGAAACCTCAAGAATCTGGCAACACAGTTTATGTCTCTATTCATTAAAAGCGGCCATTCTAATTAAAATTGTTGGAGTTCGGTTACGCGTAAATAAATCGCGGGCGGCGTGTTCGCGCGTTTTGCTTTTGTTTCGTCGCGGTACATATTTGTGGGAGCTGACATTAACACCTCCGTGTGTTGGTTGGTACAATGCGTTGTCGGTGGCACAAAGGCCAGTGTTGCGATTTGCGGGGCAAAGCATTAAATATATCGAGGCACGGACAATGCTATATAGTAGTAGGATAGTGGTCGTAAGTAAACTTGCTCGATATATGGACGCCCTGAGCTTTGTTCGGGCGCAGATTACATCTTTCCCTGCTAATAGAATAGGTTTGAGGTGATTGTTGGTATTTATTGTTTGTATTCAAGTTTAACCGAAATTGATGGGGTGCGAAAGCTCCTGCAATAGATAAGTGGGTGTTGGAAGTAGGTACCTACTTTGTATAAAATGGTTAAGTTACTAGTTCATGATTGAGCTTCGATGGTTCATTTTAAAAATAATTTAGCGCTATTGAGCGCCATCATAACTCCTAACGCCATCTAGTTTCAAATTGAAGAACTAGCCTGGTCACGTGACTATAAGTCACCATCACAGAATTAACTTGCTCGTTTTCTCACTAAGGTATTAAATGAATTGATAAATGTGTTCGAAACAAAATGTACCAACAAACTCTACCTTGATTATAATTGAAGACTTAGAAAACTGTTCTGATTCGTTGACATTGAGAGTTTGATTCAATTTAATTCAGTAGTAGGTAAAGCAACAGTAATGTACAAGGATTCAGTAATGGACGATGAGTGTTATTTAATAGAAATTATGGGATACTTAGTCATTTATTTTATGTCAGCAAAATTTTCAACCGTATAATCTTTCAATTAAGAATAAATGAACGAACCCATCAATTTTGAGAACTTTGAAAGGTTTAGAACTTTTTTACCACCAGGGGACCCACTTGCATTGCACATGGATTTTTTACCGTTATTATTTAAACCATATCCCGTTTATCCTGCGTCGGCGAAGCATTCTGCGCGCGCATACCGTAGCTAACAGCTACTGTGACAAAGAAACTACACGCATTCTAAAGCGGGCTTAAAAATATTTGTAGTCTATGGCTACTTGCTTTTTGGCCGAAAGAGTATCTTAAGAATTTTGTTATTGGAACTAATATTAGGTATACAGTGAATGAGAAAATAAATTACTAATGTAATTTCGCACATAACTAAATTCCGAATTAGAAAAGTGGAAATACCCCCGACATTGTCATTTCAAAGTTCAATATTTCAACGAATGAATCAGTTTTAATGAAACTTAGCTAAGAACCATCTCGATTAAACTAGTTTTCAATTTAAAAAAAACACCGCATCGAAATCGGTCAATCCGTTTTTGCGTCGGGGGTTAAAAACTCATCAACGATCACTCAAAAACATGTCGAACTAAACTCGACTTATACATTAAATACGTGAATGATCCGTTTATTTCACTATGAATGCTTTTACAATAAATAGGTTGTAAAAATAGGGTGAGCGATTAATTAAGCTGATGAGTAAATTGTGGAGAAATTAAAACAACCAAGTATACAAATTGATATGTCTTCTTTTATTTACAGTATATAATATTTACACGTTGTACATAAAAACAAATTAAATAACTATTTAAGTACTTAAACCTAACATTTCCACTTAAAAAATACAACAGATTACATTTTGAAGTGAAACGTTTAGACGTTGCAATATAGCACAGAATGCCTTATAACTTATAACGCATAGCAAAGCAACGAACACAAAAAGTACAGTCAAGAGAAAAAGCATTTTGAACATCAAAAAAAAATTGTTGTCTAAAGTGTCTAATCTTCAAAAATGATAAAAAATGCTGTTTTCAACACGAGCTATAGGGTCAATCAACCTTTTAGTGTTGTTATTCTGTCCCGTCACTCAGGGGACAACAGAGATACAGTTGCTTGTCATGTATACTACTAGCATGCTTACGAGATAAGGCATGAAGAAATAGGCTTATAACTGTTACAACTTTTTAGTGTTGTTATTCTGTCCCGTCACTCAGGGGACAACAGAGATACAGTTGCTTGTCATGTATACTACTAGCATGCTTACGAGATAAGGCATGAAGAAATAGGCTTGTAACTGTTACAACTTTTTAGTGTTGTTATTCTGTCCCGTCACTCAGGGGACAACAGAGATACAGTTGCTTATCATGTATACTACTAGCATGCTTACGAGATAACGCATGAAGAAATAGGCTTATAACTGTTACAACTTTTTAGTGTTGTTATTCTGTCCCGTCACTCAGGGGACAACAGAGATACAGTTGCTTGTCATGTATACTACTAGCATGCTTACGAGATAACGCATGAAGAAATAGGCTTATAACTGTTACAACTCCTAACTTTTAGTGGATTTGTACCCCAGAAAATCGCATTTTTAATAAGTGACCGAGGAGACGTCGCCATGGCAACGAGCAATACTTAAGAGTTGATTGACCCTAATAACAAATATACTATGTATTGGAATCTTAGATATTTACTTTGCAATGGGACTCAGGCTAGAAAATATACGGTTGCAAATAAAATATATGAACAGAGGGTCGAACACGACTCTACGAGTGCTGCGTGACGTTACGGTTAACGTATCGAGATTGAGAAACCTCATACTAAATTTTAGTTCCACGCTCACGGGCGGGCGCTGTTCCAAACGTTATACAAACTCGACAACGTTTACTATTCGATTTTACGTTACGCAGCATTCGTAAAGTCGTGCTCGACCTTCTGTATTTCTTGTAACCTAAAATTGATTTCAGATAGAAAAAGTACAAAACAAAAAATACATTCAGACAATAGCTTAAGTCTAGCGGTATAACTAAAGCTTTATTTATTCCATTTAGCTGCACTATTTGTAACACAGACAACTACCTATAAATACATCAAAATAAAATAAACAAAAAAATACAATGAAAAATTAAAAAATAATAACGCTGATTAAATTATTGTTTTAATAAAAACACGATTTCATTTAAATCTCTCGCTTACCATTATTCGTCTACTGTACTTCGATCTTTTTATATCTCAGTACTATAATGTACTATTAAAAGCAACACGTGATGTTTACGAGAGCAACAACAAACGTCATATACGTATCACAATATTTATTACAATACATTCTATCTGTTTTAAGTCCGAAAAAAATATTTTTGCAGGACTCTATGAACTTAACTTCATTTTAAAACTATTTTGTTCTGTTATTTCGTAATTCACAGTCTTTACATTTAAAGTGTACCCGCCATTGTAGTAATAATACATTACAACAAAAAATGTCTCGGCGTGGCGTTGGCTGTCGCTTTGCAGCATACCACAACTGTTAATAACATTATGTATTGTAATAACATTGGAAAGTGTTTTCCTGTTAGAAATTATTATAAATAATCGCTTGGTTTACCCGGTACTACACGAGGCACGGTAAGGTCAAGGACCTGGGTTCGATTCCCAAACTCTTGATTGAGTATTAAGAAATGTAATAATTGTGTAATGTTTTTATGTAAATAAAAAGGGTTCTACGGACTTAATACAGACAGAATCCACACTCGGACGAAGATCGTAAGTACATTACTACGCCAACTACAGTTTGTACCTATCTAACACCTATTCTTAGCCTAGCAGCAACGAAACCCCTCAGTCTGTCGTTTGATATAACTGGTAACTCCATCGCTCCGACAATCCTACCACTTACGGCCATCGGCAAACTAAACTGACCAATTCCAAGACTGTATTATTGATGTCGACCAATCACCACTGAGGAGACCCCCCAACTGGCCAATCAGAAGTCTAGTTTGTCGACACCCGTGCTACGAATACAAAGTAAATGCGAAAAAAAAAGTCGAGACTAGTGTACAAGGTCTTTGGCAACGATTAAAAAAAAACTACCAAATTACGCCATACGAATGTAAAAAATGCATCAAAAATAATTTAATAATATTGTAAATAGAAATGGCGAATAAATTATTAAGAAATGTATTACACGATTGGTTCAAATTATTAAAACATTAAAATTGATTAAAATCAACAAGTAAATACTAGAAATGTCAAAAGGAATCTGGAGTTACTTCGCAAGGAAGCCACTTAAAATCCAATTGCCTAAAACATAAGTCAGTCGTCGTATAGTAATAAAATACAAAAGATATACATTTAAAATTATGCCCACGGTATTCTCATTAATCATAATACATCTACCATTCGTGCGTCCATACAAATATTAATATATCTACAAATAGGAATATTCCACGACGCAAGCACCGATATGTCAAAATGGACTAAAGTTTCGATCTAACTCTAAAATTTCATATAACATTTTAGAATATCAAATTTACATTATCTAAGGACAGACGGCGTACTTTTATTACTCGACCTCAAGGCTTTACTCTGATCAATGTCAAAACAGTACTTTTCCAAAGCGGAAAAAATTAACGGTCTCACAACTGTTTATTTTTTATTAACGACTCGGGGCGTCAACGAACAGTCTCAAACGAGACATAATTATTTGTAAACACAAATAATTAAGTATTATAACATATTATGTACTTAGATTATTTTTGCACCTGCAGACTTTGTTGTCTGAGTCGCTCGGGATCACAATCGCGTTCATTTTAACAATTCCGAGCGTTTGAAAATGAAACAAATTGTACCGCGTAAGGTGATGACAATCGAAAGTGATGCCGAGGCATTTTTGAAGCCAATTGAACAAATAATTTTGTTATATAACGGCTTCGGAATCATTTTGGTTACACGAAAGCAATCTTTCGAGGCGTTTGGAATCGCTATCCTTTTCGTCCGTCAAGCCAATGCAGATTCCGAATGAGTTCTGTTAGACAATAAGCCTGCTGATCTAAAAATCTTGATAAAAAACTGTCAATTCCAAAAAACGTTGTCAATTGTACTTCTTCAGTTGCGTGTGTTGACACTGATCAGTTTCACCGTTTCAAGGGAGAATTGACATCAAAGCAATCAGGGATTAAGGTTAATTCACCAACTTATTGTCGTAAATTATTCTACTGGGCAAGAAACTCTTCGAAGCAAATACTCGATTTATCTTAGACCGTAAATTTCCAAGGATTCGACAGTATTTTGTTTCCATTATAAAACTGTAACAGCTACAGTATGTTCTTTATCGAAAGAAAATTTTTTTTGTGACCAAGATAAAGTTGTTTCTCAAAATTGCGGATAAAAATCATACATAATATTTCGGGATTTACGATTAAGCAAATTATAACAATAAATGAAACCCACATTAAAACATAGCAAATTTGTTCGCGGAAATTGTCTTAGAGCATACGCACACTGCGTTATTTTTACGCGCAGACAACGCGTACCTATAAGACGCGTAGATAACGCGCGACTCTATGGCCAAAAAAAATGGCGCGTTCCTCTAACGCCCATCGCCAGTGGGTATAAAATACCTGTTATACCATAGAGTATATCATAAAAACTTTGAAAAAAAAACGAAAAAGAATTGCTAAAAAGCACTAGAGTGGGGATAATATCATTTTCAATTACACTTTGGTGAAACGACTCCCACTCACAATTAACACTAAACATCGAAGCTCGTTAACATTAAATAATAAATACTACCATTAAGCCTACTTCTAAAATTGACTTCAGACAAAACAACGGCGATTCGCTCACAACACAAAGGTTTGATCTAAAAAATATTATCAATAATGATTACGCGTTGTTGACATTTATCATCTGCATCAAACGTAATTTTTTATTTCCGCTAGTATTTTTGACATGACATTCATGCGCAGTGACAGCAAAACAGAACTATTTTACCTAAAATATATTTCAAATATTAAACTTGGACTATAAAATAGACACTAGGTTAAAAAGATTATTGGCAACTTAAAGTTGGATTTTTAACTAGCTGGAGTGATTTGACCAGTTGTCGTAATAACTATTTCTTTACCCTGAAATTATTTCTTGAAAGAATGAATGAAACTGGGTGAATCAACTTTTAATTGCCACTCGTTACCATGGAGATGTCCCCTGGGTAACTTATCTAAAACAAGATTTTCTAAGGCACCACGACATCAAACGTTAGGATTTTTAACAGTTATATACCAATTCGTTCATGCTTCATCTCCTAAGCATGCATATCCTGAATTTCGGGGAAGTGGGGTCTCAGAAAATCATATTTCTGATGAGTTGTCAAGGGGACATATCGATGTTAACGAGCGGCAAAAGTTGATTGACCCAATTGCTAAAAAAAAAACACCGATTCCACTTTTTGCCGTCACTGCGCATAAACACGACAAAACCAAGTTTGTTTTTGTTGCCACTAGATGTCGCTACTGCGGTAACTACATATCTATTCCTATTGGTTAAAAACCGTGCTTTAACGCACTGAAATATTATGTCTAATTTGCACAAGCAAGAAATAAAACTGTAAGTTGCATTACGTTGCATGGCCTTGCAGGGAATGAACTAGAAGTAGTCCATTTTAGACCGCCGAAAAGTACTGTAACTTACATGTTTTTCTTACTAGCAAAGACGATAACACCAAGAGGACTGCCAATGTCTATACAATTTCGCATTCCTTTAAAACAATAAGCCTGCAGTCATCGATATTATAAAACATTGATAGGCCGTTCAGCTGTTCAGCGCTGACAAAATGCGGCCCTCACTAATTAGCTGTCATTAGACTGACATAATGTCAAACATCAGGGGATACTAAGTCACCGAATCAACGCGCGCGGTGAAGCGGTGGCGTATCTTATTTTTAACCGACTTCATTGTATATCAATGCCTGCTGTTGCTAATTTCACTACAAAGAGATGTAGTGAATAACACTTAGACCTATGCCTAGCGACATCTATATTACTTTTTTGTTTGAGTTCATAGATAGATACGAAATGAATGGTGAAAGTAGTGAAAGTGCTATAGCTTAGACAGCGGGCTTATTACTTAAAAAGAACACGACATTATAAAAAAAAATATCATGGGATAATTAATACAAATTCACCTAATCCCAAACTAGGCAAAGCCTGTACCATGGGTACTAAACAAGGGATAAACATACTTATACCAAGGATCATGGAAAGTAAACGGATTGACAAAGCCCATACTTTGAATAGTTCTTATTTACATTCAGCGCCATCTACCTTGCTTGAGTGACACATTCGTACCGCTGTTTTGTTATTATTTGACCCGCTGGCTACGACCTTGGCGCCATCTAGAAATTGCCTGAATTTTAATATAACTGCGGGGAACGATTCGAAGTATGGGCTTTGACACTCCATATACTATCCTCCTTGCTTATACATATATTTAAATACATATTAAACATCCAAGACCTGAGACCAAACATTCGTATTCATCATACAAATATCTGCCCCGACCGTGGATCGAACCCGGGACCTCACGCTTCATAGTCAGAGTCTCTAACCACTAGGCTATCCGGTCGTCCATTGTAAAAACATCGGCATTCCTAGTGTAATTTCAGCGCAACAGTACTTGTTCTAAGACGCACTAGCGACATCTACCGTCAAATAAAAACTACCGAACTTCAGTAAATCAACAATTTGCATTATATTCCTACATACCCTGGGTATAAGGGACGTATTCCCATTTCTCTTATCGCATAACCTTCTTTGCTTATTGTCCGTCCAGTGGCTAAACCTAGATGCCAATCAAATCCATACTACCTGATTTGTCAACCTTGGCGTAATTCTATGGTGTCCTGAAACAAACAAAAAAAATGCGATATCAATATACCTATAGTAGTTTATGTAACTGTTAGATTACATAATGAGATGAGGGTCCTTAACCCTTAATAAGGCCCCATTTATTGGAACATACTACCACCGAATGAATAGCAGCTATGGAATATATACCTGACAAAGAATATTTTCGATGCAAGTCACATATTAAATAAACTCAATTGACATTGTACTTTATCATTTAGATACTAAGGTTGAATTTCCAAGTAAGTGTATGTGGTCATTAAATCGCATCTGTCTCATTAAGGGATCGAACAGGAGCGCAGATTTATAAAACGAGGCGAAGCCGAGTTTTATAATAATATCACACGAGTAACATGAAACTATCGTGAGACTCAATCATAGTGAAATAAAACGGGTCACTCACTTGTATAAGTCGAGTTTAGCTCGACATGTTTCGGACTAAGAAGGACTACGAATTAGTCCGAAACATTAGGGCTAAACTCGTCTTATGATCCGACTGACTGAATCACTGAGTGATCCGTTTTATTTCACTATGACGTCACACGAGTGTTTTAAGGCCCTTATGAGAGTTGCATACATTACTTTATCTACGAGTAGGTACATACACATTATAAGTACTCTAAGACGGGTTCACAGATGAGAAGCCGAAGGCATAACCCGTCACGAATTTGAATGGTTTTTTTTAAATGGGTCAATCAACTTTTAATTGCCACTTGTTGCCATAGAGATGTCTCCTGGGTAACTCGTCTAAAACAAAATATATATACTGAAGGCCAATTCTAAGCCTTGAAACAACAATGGGCCCGCTGGCTCTATGGTGACTCGAAGGCTATTTTTACCGTTATGGTGAAGGTACATTGAAAAAGATTACGCATTTCGCGAGGTACATCCATTGGCATTAATTTCATCTTTGCAGCTCAGGGGGCCCCGCTAGATATAGACACACGGCTATTACGTATAGTGAGGAAAGTTAGACTTTTCGCACTAGTGATTTTTTACTTTTCCAAGACGCCGGCGCGAAGAGGTGCGCGCGCGCCTGGCCTAACTAATACTGCTTTATGACATAACTTTTTGAACATTTTTCGTTCTTTTCCTTTTTTTTTTCTGCTCACAAAACTTCACAAGAATCGGCTAAGAAATGCGACCTGTGGAGAACAGTCGGACAGACATACGAATGCATTTTTGTCCAGGCTGACACGGTGACGCTCGCTACTTAGTTCGTTCGATCAATAAAAGCTTGTAAAACGCTCACCTTACAACACACCAATGTCCGGATACATGTGCGGGACGCCAGCGTTCTCCTTGTACTGCAGCGGGTCCGCGCGGAACTCAACGGCCTTGAGCGCCATGTGCCCGTACACCTCCGAGAAGCGGCGTATGCAGGCCGAGCGCTGCGACATGTGCCGCGCGTCCGCCGACAGCATCTCCGTGTTGGTGCATTCAGGACATTTGAACTTCTTGCGGGGCGTCACCTGCAAATTAATAAGTAAAATATCATGGGACAATTTGACACCAATCGACTAATCCCTATGGGTACGAGACGACGGATAAACATACTTATATAGATAAAGACATACTAATATATTTACGAGAAAATAATTTATTTTTTTCTGTGTATTCATGTTTCACTGAGTTTATAAAAAAATATAATTTACATAATAAAAGCAATTTACAATTACATTAAATCTAAGCTGAAACTAAATAAACTAAAACTTAAAACTAAATTAAATCTAAATAAGGCCCCCGTCGCATGGTGCCCAAAAGGCTGGCAGCATTGCCTCGCTGAATAGCGATGTTAATTCTTTGAGAGAGAAAACTGCCAGCCCTTTGGTCACAATAAGTTGCATCGACTAAGCGCTTTTTCAACTCTGAAATAAGCTTGTAAGCACCGGGACCCCAAGGTTTCAAACCCGACAGCAACAAAATTGTAGTTCGGTCCGAGAGATTGATACTTAGATACATATTAAGCATTCAAGACCCCAAAACAAACATTCGTATTCATCTTACAAACATCTGCCCTGACCGGGGATCGAACCCGGGACCTCCAGCTCCATAGTCCAAACCATAGTACCAGCTCCATAGTAGTTTGGGTTATCTAACCACTAGGCTATTCGGTCGTCAAACGATACAGATCATTGTTTGTTATGTATTTGTTATTGTGTAATTCATTTGTGGTTTAGTTATTGACGACCGGATGGCCTAGTGGTTAGCGACCCTGACTATGAAGCTTGAGGTCCCGGGTTCGATCCCCGGTCGGGGCAGATGTTTGTATGATGAATACGAATGTTTGTTCTCGGGTCTTGGATGTTTAATATGTATGTAAGTATGTGTTTATCTATATAAGTATGTTTATCCGTTGTCTAGTACCCATAGTACCTGCCTAGTTTGGGACTAGGTCAATTGGTGTCAATTTGTCCCATGATATTTATTTATTATTTATTTATTTAGTATTGTAAGAGCTAAAGTAACATTAATGTTTCTAGAAAAAATTACTTTGTGCCAAGTTTCTTGAGGCGCATTTTTCTTGGCAATAATGGTCTTTCCGAAAGCGCTGGTAGACTCACAAAAATGACGTGTAAAAGAGCATTCAACTACCTATTAGCTGAATACAATTTTGGATTTTATTCTTTTTTTGGAACCGGTTGGCGAAACTAATTGATTTCCTGGAACGAGTACAAGTGTTTGCGTGATCTATACCGATGGCGTTTTTAGACTGACAATTGCAACAATCATATTTCCTAATTTGTACAAAAAATCCAAATGAGCAAACCATAGGCATGTCCATAATCCCTTCGAGACTATGGACGCAACGTCGCGTCCGAAACGTCGAGATATTTAAATTTAAAAATATATTTTTTACGCGATTAAGTCCCGAGTATCATGACAATGTGTCAAAATCGCAAAACTTTAAATATAGTGTATAGTTTAAACGTAGCGTACTTAGTGTACTAGCTTATGCCCCGTGGCTGTGCCCTCGTGAAATATTTCAAAATGCGTTAGTTCCGTATCCCGAAGGAATTTCGAAAAATCTCTTCTTAGTGCACCTCTAAGATACTCAACGTATATGTTTGCCAAATTTCAAGTCTCCAGGTCCAGTGGTTTAATCTGTGCGTTGTCTGTCTGTCAGTCTGTCAGTCAGTCACGGTACTGTTTTATAGGTATAGATTATAGTCAAATCGAGACTGATTATCGATATCAGCCACATCACTATTTAATTTAATCTAACCCTGGCAACCCTTTACCTGTCACTTACTTGTCAAGCTTGTCTCACGAATTATGGCGTCGACTTTAGTACACGACCAGAGTGGTCATAAGCGCAGTTACCTTTATAGGCGGCTTGCCAGTCACGTTGGCGACGAGGAAATTCATAGCGATGTCCTCGCAGTTGAAATTGTCGTCGACCCACTGTCGGATGGCCGACGGCATGCGGTGCGTGTAGTACCACGACCACAGCTTGTGGTGGAACGCCGCGCCTGTCAACACCTGGAAATGCCGTCATAATAAAGTCAGGTGACAATTTCGTAAACTTTACAGTTGTCAGTTTTTAATGACAATCCGAACCACATTTCTTTGCCAGTATGAAGCGCGCTATTTAAAACAAAAGCTCTTCAAGTCGGCAATTGACACCGAATTGTCTTTGAAAACTGACATTTGTAAAGTTGGTGAAATAGGGAACATTTCTTTGCCACTCGTTGCCATGGAGATGTCCCATGGCTAACTCAGCTAAAATAAGATTTTCTAAGGCACCACTCTATCAAACGTTAGGAGTTTCAACATTTACATGCCAATTCCTCCATGCTTCATCTCCTAAGCATGCAAATCCTGACTTTCGGGGGAGCGGGGTCTTAGAAAATATTTTTTTATGAGTTACCCAAGGGACATCTCCATGGCAACGAGTGGCAATGAAAAGTTGATTGACCCACTTACCATAGAAATCTGGTTGGTCCACTCGCTGTGGTATTTCCAGGAGTGTGTCGCGTTGTCCCACACGTGGAGACGCGAGGGGAAGCCGACAATACGGTCTGGGAACTCGCGCCATACGTCAAAACTGAAACAAGACGACGCATCTATTGATCATCATCATCATCACCACCAGCCTTTGTTTGTCTCACTGCTGGGCACAGGCCTCCTCTCACAGTGAGAGGGCTTGGGGTATAGTTCCCACGCAGTCTCAGTGAGGGTTGAGAACTTCACACACACCATTGAATGATGTTTTCCTTCACCGAAAAGCTCATGTAAATTACAAATGTAATTTAAATTCCGAAAAACTGAAGGTGCGGGTCGGAGTTCGACCTTCTGCTTGAGTGGCCATAGGTCAAACCACTAGGCTATCACGGCTCTAATGGATGCATTTGGGTCAATCAACTTTTTATTGCCACTCGTTGCCATGGAGATGTCCCCTGGGTAACTCGTCCAAAATGAAAATTCCTAAGGCACCACTCGGCACTCCATGAAACGTTAGGAGTTCAATAGTTATATGCCAATTCCTTCATGCTTCATCTCCTAAGCATGCGAATCCTAACTTTCTGGGGAGTGGTGCCTTAGAAAAATTTATTTTGGACGAGTTACCCAAGGGACATCTCCATGGCAACGAGTGGCAGTAAAAAGTAGATTGACCCATTTGCCCCTTAATTTTCTAGCTTGCATATTGCGTGCCGCTGTCAATATGATACGGACGGTAACGAATTCAGGTCAATAAGTGTCATTTGAATCGTGATGCGATACCATTTGAATCAGTTAATAATAACAGGCTGATTAATTTTATCTGTGTCACGCTCATGCTCATGGCATTGAACCGTGTGTAAACTTTTTACTGTTTACACGTATCAAAGCATTATAATTTATAATGATAAAGCGAATAAATTAGTAACCAGTCTAATCATAAAAAAAAAAACTAAAAAGTTCGCAGTTCCTAATCTGCACTGCCTAAGCTCTCTCACTCTGTGAGGAGGCCTGCTCCAGGCAGTGGGACGTAAAAATCAACTGATGACTTACCCAAACTCCAGTTCATCAGGCGTCAGCATGACGATGTCATCGTCGATGGTGAGCTGACACTCCGTCTCGATCTCGTCGTAGGGGTAGAACCGATTCGACAGCTTGTTTTCCTTAGTCCGGATCACTTTGAGAGGCTTGTTTATCACTGGCCACTCGGAAGCTGAAATAAAAAAGTTAGGAATTAGAAAGGAATAAACCTATACTTAGTTATATTTTTTATACACTCACTGAAACACGAATACACAGAAAAAAAAACCAGAAAAATTCCAACCCCGGGAATCGAACCCGGATCCTCGACACTACGGGTCGTGTGCTTTTCCCCCTACACCACGATTGAGAGAGAGGAAACGGCCGAATTTTTTCCATGTATTCAAATCTTAGCTCGTTTTTATCACTTTTTGCAGTGGTGTAGGGAAAAGCACACGACCCGGAGTGTCGAGGATCCGGGTTCGATTCAAAGGGTTGGCATTTTTTTTCTGTGTATTCATGTTTCAGTGAGTTTATAAAAAACATAATTGATATTCACGAGAAAAGCCTAAAAATAAAAAAATTGGAGAAAAAATACAAAAAGATACTCCTACTGAGATAATAAACCTATGCTTACATCGAACTAACTTTCGATTAAAGCATTTCCCACACTGGCGCGATCAGCGGTGGCGGCCTACCGCTGAATACCGTGTTCTGACTGCGTCGAAGCCGCGTCAGTATGAATCATGCCGAGGATTACCATCGTATACAACTGACCGCCACCGTGATCGCTACCGCTGATCACGCCAGTCTGGGAAACGCTTAAAAAAGCCGCTTCCGAATCCGTTTATCCGTGGAGCTGCGATATCGCATACCGATACATAGATACACCATACACAACACCATGGACTTCGGGTTCGCGCTTGAAAACGTCCGAACCAAAAGACCACTAACTTGCAAAAAAGACCACTAATCGAGCGTCAGTCAGTCTCAGTTTGGTCGAACGACAGCGCTATGACCGTAGGATGTCATCGAAAAATGCCGTGTTGTACTGGGACACATTTTTCGTGAATTTTGTACTAGACCCAAAGTCCATGGTGTTAGTAAGTCAATAGCATACACAGGTCAAACTTATAACACCCCTCTTTTTGCCTCGGAGGTTAAAAATAAAATCTCAAAAGAAATGGCGATCTATGAATATTTCTTTATTTGAAAAAATCACAGAATATACAGGGTTCGTTTTAATGAACCGTCAAGACTTCAGCCAGGGGTTGAGAAAGTGTGCACCCCTGTGAAGGTTTTTTTTTAAAATAGGTATCATCATCAAACTTGAGAGTTACACCCTTGTCGGTGGAGTTTCTTCCAATCATCTCTCCTATGAGCCAGTTCCTTGACCTCCTGATACGACACGACACCGGCCTTCTCCTTTATGCGGTCAAAATAGGTATAAATTAAAAAATAATTCTTCCATATGTATAATTGTCAATCACCAGAGGCAATGAATGGATGGCAGATTTTTTTTTTTTTTCAAATAAACAACTCATTCATTAAAAAGAACCCTGTAGAAATGTAATTAAAAATGTAGTTAGAATGTTTTAAGCAGCATATCAGCTCGCCAGTGTTAATAAAGCGTACTGCAATCAATCAACTGGCCATGTAGTAAAAAAAAAGTGAAAACAGATAATGCGTAGCCATTATCAAAGTTTTCACATCTATAAGAAGAAATTGCGATTTATATGAATAATTAGATTACGCCAGACAAATGTAGACATTGTTCGTTAGACTTGTAAAGTTGCTATTTGATTGACGCTAAACTAGAACTGGTAATTAATGGCTATCAAACTGAAATAAAATTACATACGAGCGTTAATTAATTGAAGACAATCAGAAACAAGAATAAAGTCATCACAAGTTCACAACTGTGAGTTGTGATTATACAATTAAGAACCGACAATTTAACAGTACTTGTTTTGAATAATGGACGAGAGTTTTCAATGAAGGCAACTAAATTGGCTTAATGTCGATATTGTCCTGTTGTTAAATTATTTTTGACGCGGAAACCCAAACTATAGTCATCAATTCATCAATCAAAAGACAATTAATCGCCGTTTTTACTATTTACTATTTTAAGTAATAATTTCATTAAAATAACAATTTTCACAATAATCCATGGGTGATTAATTGTACTAGTTAGCGTATTGATCTAAGTATCTCTATACCTACTAATGCAAGGTTATAAAAACCACATTACACCTAAAATCTACTTTTGCTGACTATACTTTGTGCGACCTACCATTTCTTTTAATACTATACCACGTCACGTCGGTAGCAAACAAGCATGGGGATCGCGTAATGTCAAGCAATTACCGCCGCTTAAGGATTACCTACAGCGTAATCAATGTTTTCACAATGACAGTTCTGAACAAACATGTATTTCTCTGCCTTGCAGCGGTCGACTACAAAAATTTTACCGATCTCTCAATAACCACTAAGAAAACCATTTATTTTAGATGCATGAACTGAACTCATCACTGACCGAAGGGATTATCAAAGAATAACTGTCATGACTATGACCAATAATTATTACACAGTACCCAAGTACAGTTAATCCATAATTACAAACTTTCCCACTATTGTCGTCCAGTCGAGGATCATTAAACTGTTACTGGCCCACAGAACTATACCGAGATAGAAGGGAAGAATGTATGTATCTTGCCTGCCAATGAGAAGGGTTGAGAGAGAACCTCATTGCTCGCCGCATCCTTTCTCTACCGCTCTCCGCGTGCGACGTCAAATTTTAACAACGAAACGCCTTTTTGTTCAACAATTGGCTGTTTAAACACTATCACAACAAGTTGGAGCTGTTCGGTTAGTAGTGAATACTCTTTGTCCTAAAATATGTATGTGGGTCAATTAACTTTTAATTGCTCTCGTTGCCATGTAGATGTCCCCTGTGTAACTCGTCTGAAATAAGATTTTCTACGGCACCACCCATCAAACAATTATACAAACTATATGCCAATTTCTTTATGCTTCATCTCTTAAGCGTGCAAATCCTGACTTTCGGGGAGTGGGTCTTAGAAAACCACATTTTTGATGAGTTGTACAGGGGACATCTCCAGGGCAACTAGCGGCACTTAAAAGTTGATTGACCAATATATGTAAAATGTTACACGCTCGGTTTTTAACAAATACAAATCGATAAACTATAGGGAAATAAACTGATCACTGACCTACTTATGTCAATCGAGAGTAACCCGAAATGTTTGCGTTTCGCTACCGCTACAGCGTGCACTACCTGCGTAGTCCCAGAAGGACTACGGATTAGTCCGAAACATGTCGGGCTATTTTCAACTGACATAGTGAGTGATCCGCTCATCTCACTTCAGGGTTTATCATTAAAATGCCAACACACGTTTCACAGCCGTTTAATTTCATCGCATTTTATTTCCATCGAAAGCTATTTTCTGACTAACAAACACTAAAATTATTCTGAAATTTTGAAATTGAAGTTTAGCAGAAAATAGCTTTTAATTAAAAGAAAATGCGATGAAATGGTTTCATTATGAAACGTCTGTCGACGATTCAAGGGATTCCGCTCGCGGTAGCTTCATGTTAAAATCGATAATCTCTTTCCATCTAATTTATTGAATCAAACGTTACATTGCGTCTTTCCATCTATCTCAATACAGTTCTGTGTACTGGCCACATTTTCATCTCGCGTTCACTCTCCATTCAACAGCGCGTGGAACCGATGACTAATACTGAATGTTATTAATTGCTTGCTGGTTTAAAACAGATCAATTTAAACCTAATGCTGTTTCGCAGTAGAACTGTTTTCAAACAGTTTTGGTATGGTACAATGTAACATCTGTTTTGCATCGCAAACAACCCGCAGTGTATACATTGTGTTAACATAATCTGTGCATGCTGAATTGTGTGAATTGAATTATTAAGATAGTGAAATAAAATTGAGATTTTGATATTACGACGAAACATTTGTGTTGGGATTTCCCAAATAATATTGATTTCGTTTCGTATTGATTTCTAAACTTGTAAGCGAATCGCGCATAATTTTAGAAACGCGCGTTGTTCGAGATTTATGATATAAACATTGCCTAGAATAGAAAAGATGAGCCGCCACTGTTAGTAGGTGTAGAGTTTGGGGATGGCGTGCTATATTAAAATATACATAATAGTACATAGAAGAATACCTTAGGAAGTGTAAATTTAAACTATGATATAAATGTACTTTGTAAGGCATACGATAAAGGCACAAGATGAGAGAGAGAGAGAGAGAGAGATACATTTATTCACACAAATTCGACACACACACAAAAAAGCAGTACATTTGAAAAACTAAAAATAAAACAAAAGCAGAAACTTAATAACTATTTAAAATTTATAGAAATGCCGAATAGTGTGAAATGGGCCCAACTCAGCATAATGTTGCGACGAGCCGCAACGCTGTTTTTCAGCAGGACTGCAGGACCCATTTAAATTAAAAACAAAAGAACAAACACATACACACACAAGATTGTAAACCGGGTGGATAATAATAATCATGAACTAATAACACCATTATATTCTTTTACTGCGTCGAAATATCGGGAGTTCCTCCTAACGTAGTAAATTGACCGCGGTCAATAACCCGTTTTCATTATGTCTAATCATCAGACACATTCAAAACGGGATATTGAAAGCGATTACTTTACTAAACAATAATAAAAAAAAAAAATCTCTGAAACGCGTGGAAGTAGCACGCTGAATTAAAATCAAAACCTGCAATTCCTTGAAGCTGTGAAAAAATCAAACCTCTAAGTCAACGCAATCGAAAGATACAGTCATTAATCAAATTAAGGTTGTTTCCAGACAAATTGCCGTACTGAGAAAGCCTAAAGGTGGTCCAGTTTGGTGTTTCCAGTTGTCCTATGACCCCACACTGTGTAGGTACGTTTATTAAGGAACAGGGGTCTGCTAACACTGGACATCTTAAAACACTGGGAAAAAGCGGGAAAATCTTTGTACGGAACCCTCGGTGCGCGAGTCTGACTCGCACTTGGCCGGTTTTCATAATGTCTAATGCAATTAATCGCGAATCATTTATTCGTAAAACTAATATCTGATGATGTCTAGTAAAGATCGCGGGACCGCGGTGGGTGCGGAAATCACAAGACCGGTCTGAGTGGAGAGCCTTGGGGGAGGCCTATGTCCAGCAGTGGACGTCTGGACGTCTTTCGGCTGACATGGTGATGATGATGATGTCTGATGATGACGATGTAAGTTTTTAATTGTAAGCTGCGAGTACTCACAGGGCGGCGGCGGCTTGCGCTGGTTGTTCCACACGACCAGTATCTTGGCGAGGCTGGGGGTGCGCACGAGTTGCCGCACCAGCGCGAACAGGCTGTCTACGCGGTCGTACGTCAGGATGACCGCCGTGAAGCCCGGCCCTTTGGGCGCCGTCACCGGAAGGAAGAGCGGGTTCACCGGACCGTACTGAAACAAATTCATTTCACGGGTTGAATAATAAAAAAAAATGGCTAAATAGTAAGCGGTCATACCTTTAAACTGTGACCGCTATTTTCTAGTATCAGAAATTATTTTTAGTAGTTTCTAAGGAGCCGGTGGAGGTTGACGGAGCTGGGTTCCTGAGGGTGGAGGTTGGGCACCTCCTGCCGGACCCACCACTTCGTTGTATTTTTTTCGCAAATGTATTAAATAATGTCGTTTGGTACACGTGGGGAAGGGTCATTTTCGCTCGTCCCGAGTCTCGACCCTCGCCTTGGGACTCGTGCAGAATGACATACCTTCCGCCCTTATATCAAAAAGTACTATTTTATGATACTTAAATAATTCAATAAAGGTTTTCTTTACACCCTGTCGCCGCTGGGGCACCGCCGGCTATCTTATACCGGATCGGATCGGGAATTCGAGTCGTAGTCTAAGTTCAGAAGTTCAAAAAGTGTTTTCATATACCGACCGGTAGGTAGCATAACTGTAATTACGGTACCGCTTTGGCTCTACCTTTAAATCAAAGCGGTACAGTAATTTTATACCGATAGAGTAACCACCTTAACCGCTTTGAAGCCCTGGTTTTTTTTTTTAATTACTGCTTTACACAAGGTTTACATTGAACATGGTGGTCACAGTCACGGACATGACATCAAAAGAACCGTCTTATGATGTCATAGCAGTCACAGCCCGGATGAGATATGCCCTAGGTACCCGATTGTATATAATTTGCAAGTATATCATTAGACGAAAGGAAATCATATAATTATCAACACGCGTAGACAGAAACTGTAATGGTGACCTTTGAAATCCTTTTGCCGAAGCTAATATTAACGAATTATGATCTGATATCTCGAAGTCCTGGTGTGGAAGCTCAGACTTTTTCAGTGGGTGTCGAATATCTTCGAGAGGAGGAAAGTTCTTCGCATAAATTATATCTTGTTGGTACAAAGTTTCTGATACAGAGTTGAGTTAGCTTTGGGTCGGAACGTTACGAATATGGAGAGGAGTCTCGAAGTAAATACGAGGAAATTGTTATTAAGTTTACTGTCTCAGCGAGCATGACATCGAATATCGGATCAAATATATTTATCTGCATTACAGATTTACTGCTCGACAAAATGCATAATGGCGGGTGTAAATCAACGTAGAATTGGAGTTTTGAAGCTATCGTTACGTGAAGATCAACTCACTCTATGGACGTGGATTTAGTTTTGACGGATAACGCTTAGAGTTACATTCTAAACGTGTATACATTTAGCGCTTCGCTGCTTCCGTATTGTAAACACAAGAGGATACCAAACACATACTTAGTATCTTTAACATAAATAATTTATCCCAACTAACTGTCGAAAGAGGAAATTAGGTATGTCTACATTTGAGTCAATTAACTTTAAATTACCACTCGTTGCCATGGAGATGTCCCCTGGCTAACTCGTCTAAAACAAGATTTTCTAAGGCACCACTTCATCAAACGTTAATATTTTCAACAGTTATATGCCAATTCCTTCATGCTTCATCTCCTAAGCATGCAAATCCTGACTTTCGGGGGAGTGGTGCCTTAGACTCGTCTAAAAATAAGATTTTCTAAGGCACCACTCCCCCGAAAGTCAGGATTTGCATGCTTAGGAGATGAAGCATGGAGGAATTGGCATATAACTGTTGAAAATCCTAACGTTTGATGAAGTGGTGCCTTAGAAAATCTTGTTTTAGACGAGTTACCCAGGGGACATCTCCATGGCAACGAGTGGCAATTAAAAGTTGATTGATCCATTTGCATTATCGTCATGGAGCAATAGACAAATTGTCTACTCGATCGTCAAGTGTGGATTAAGATACTGTGGCATAATTTAGCGTGCTAGCCGTCGCGACAAAATATCGTTTATCACTCACTGATAGATAAAATGGATAGACAGTCCTAGGGCTTGCCAAGGTGAGACAAAGCGAGCCATTCTAAAGGACCCCAATATACGGTACGATCGAACGTTACGAAGCCCGAGTACGAATACGAATATTGGAATCCTGCGTAACGTAAACGTAACGTTATCGTATCGGAATCGAGAAACTTCATACAAAATTTTAGTTCCAAATACGCTCACGGGCGAGCGCTATTCCAAACGTCGTACAAATTTCTCGATAACGTTACTACTAGATTACGTTACGCAGGATTCGAATAATCGTAGTCGGTTTTCTGATCGAAACAACGGATCAATTCCGTCTTTATCTTTACCATAAGGGCACGCGGGGCACGGGCCTAGAGTACCCATCCCAGCATTACAGAAACTAGTAAGTATTTGGTGTTTTCGATATATCTTTCTTGCTGACTACAAGGGCCCCCGAATTTTATTTTACCCCGGGGCCTCTGCGTGGTCTAAGACGGCCTTGCGACGGCTCTAAAGTGTAATGTATCGATATTGACATACACTTTCGATCCGTCGTTTCGATCAGTCTGAAAAGACTGCTAAAGGTAACTATGTCAAATTTACATAAAACATCAAACGCTTTTTGCAAACACTAACCGCACAAAAAAGGAGAGCGTTTACAGTATATTTCCACTCATTAGTAAAAACATTAAACCTCTGAAATATTCCAATTCTCTTTAACTTCCAGAAAATTCCACGCAAATGAAGTCAGAGGCAAAATAAACTAATCAATATGCAAAAACCTAGTCTGGGCATCGGCTAAACGATACGATATTCGACTCCCTGTTTAATAAGCAGCACGGTAATGAGGGATTTTTAGATATTGAATATTTAAACATCTTTTCGTCGGAGTATTCAAGGACTCTGACAAATCAATGTTTCGTAAGAATCGTTACTTTGTTCAGCTGGAACACGTTTTTGTAATACTACGTAGAGGTCCTGTTCGATGGATGAAGTTCAGGCTAGTTTGGTTCGGAGGGATGACAAAGTTTCCATATGTGTGTAATAAGGTAATAACTAATATGAAGTTGTGAACAGTAACTGTTGTTAAACTGTCTAGGTATGTTACATTAAATATCAAAAGCAACACGAAGTTCAACTGCTTTAGATTGTCTTCTGGTTAACTTTTTAAAACTGGTTTAATCAACTTTTGTCGACGGCCAGCAAAATTGTGCTAAGGCCCTAAGGGCTATTAAGTATTATCTAAGCCTTAGAGTCTAAGGTTTACGCATTGTGTTGAAGTGTTAAATTGGTTGTCATTTAGTACCGAAATATGGCAGCAGCTCTCGAGACTGCATTAGAGAATAGCTCAACTGCTAGCCATTTTGTCTGTAATAATGTCATATCATAATAATAATTTCTGAATTGCCAAATAACGGAGGTTTAAAAAAAACAGCTTTAAGTTCGAAATCAATAAAACGAATGAAGTTGTTAACCGATTTAAAAATACAAAAGCTCTTTATGTATCATCGCTGTATTATTGCCTTTGTTTCCCCTTTATTTTTGTGTAATTATAGGCAATTATAGCTACATTCAGCGGCCTCGCTTACCCGGGGTTTTTGTACGGGACTTTAAAAACCCTGTACTTTTTTAGAGTAACCGACCATCCGCCAAATTATTAAACAGTTTCAGTAGATTCGGAAACACGTTCCAAACAATGATATACCTACATAATACATAAAGACTATATTTAATCCTTTTGTAGAAATCGACATCATAATTATTTTCCTTCTTAAAAATTTTTCGTATTACGTTTTTCCAAAGTAAGCTGCATTAACAAAAACTTGGTTTATTTTCTGCGTCCGAGAGTTCCTCTCATTTTTATTAAGAGACTTTTCCTTTGTGAGTTTTATACGAAGCCATAACAGGAACGGAAAATCTTCAAGAGCTGAATGTGACTGTATAAAATCTTGTAATAAAAAAAGTGTACGTACATCGAAGTGTTATCAATTTTAACAACAAATGCTTCATAAAAATTTCAACTCAACATTTTTTTTTTCAAAATTTTCTTTCTTTCTAGTACTAAATTTAAGTGAGCTAAAATTAACAGTATAATTAATAGTAATAATTAAGTAGTTATGGTTACAAAATTGTATGAATGAAAAGTTATTTGTCATATCTATTACTTATGTCCGACACGATTGTAAAATTGTTATGGAAATAAATAAACTAAACTACGAATATTCAAACACCATGAGTCCATGACAGTCAAAAATGTAGGTATACTACTCAAAAGAAAACAGAGGCCACCAATTATTTTCATCGTTACGTGAAAATTATATTAAACATATTCTTTTGTGACAGTAATACAAGGCTTTTGTTTTTATTTAGGCCAATAATCATTAATTAAGTAGTCAATTGTTTCACTTATTTCAACATACTGTTTAATACAATTTTTACGTAACGATCAAAATACTTAGCGGCCCTTATTTATTTTGAGTACTTAGTATATAAAGGAAACCAATAAACCTAGGACACGCACAGTCATCAGCGCATTGTTTTTCAACCTCGGCGTATATTGAATTATAAAATGAAATCGTTACTTGTTAGTCATACATAATAATTATCAATGCTTAGGTATAAGTCGATCTATAAACGGCTTGTGTAATAAAACGAGAATGTTGCATTGTGTAAACTAGTCTAAAGAATTAAATGTCACAGAAACAGCTAAACCACTGATGATAAACGTATCAAATAAAATATGAACATGCCTATTAAGAAGAAATACAATGCTGAAATAAGAATTTGGGTCAATAGATAGATAGATAGTCTTTATTTTTCACAACACAGGAAACACACAAACATGCAACACGCAATCAACTTTTCATTGCCACTCTTTGCCATTGAGATGTCCCCTGGGTAACACAACAAACATATGATTTTCTAAGACCCCACTGCCCCGAAAGTCAGGATTTGCATGCTTAGGAGATGAAGCATCAATGAATCGGCATATAACTGTCGAAACTTCTAACGTTCGATGGAGCCTTAGAAAATCTTATTTTGGACGAGTGACCCGGGGGACATCTCCATGGCAACGAGTGGCAAAGAAAAGTTGATTGATCCATTTACAGCACGCTTCAAACTTTTAGATGCGCCTTTAAAGTGGTTCTGAAATGTTATTCTCTAAAGTCAAAGAATATAATACACTAACGTAACAAGAAACGACACTGACGCATGTGTGCAGTAAACGACATCCCGGCTGTGTGCGTTGCGGGACGCGAGCGGGGGTGAGCGCGGCGGGTCGCACGGGGGGTGGAAAGGCGATCCACGGTCGCCACGGCACGGGAGCAA
Source organism: Clepsis dumicolana (assembly GCA_963691665.1). Taxonomy (NCBI): domain Eukaryota; kingdom Metazoa; phylum Arthropoda; class Insecta; order Lepidoptera; family Tortricidae; genus Clepsis; species Clepsis dumicolana. The sequence goes on from OY829518.1 coordinate 2,463,777, forward strand.
AATGGCAGTGACGGGCGGGCCTATGCTAAAGTTGCGGTTAAGGCTGTTTCAATAAGCACTATATGAGAGCCAATTTGACACATAAGACGCTGAATTGTCACGTCACGTTACAGATGCGTAGGTCAAGCGGATACAGCACAGACCAATTTATTGCACGAAACTGCCATTAAACATTACTCGTTGGAAATGGCGTGATACATACCTACATGAGTCAATGGAAAATTACAGGAAGCAATTCCGCTTTGAGTGAAATATAAATATGGTGTATTAATTGTGATTTTATTCTTCCCGTTTGCTGGTTAGTTTATTGGAAAAATTACCCACATCCTGAATTCATACTCCGCTTTTTTTAAGTTTTGGATTAACGGTCAAACTATCACACACGTTCTTCGGCAATACGAAGACAAACGAGAAAAAAATTAGTCGCTCTCCTACTCGTTGTAAGTATTACACATTAATTCTTCATGGTAGACATCGGTAATGAAGGACACAGCAAAAGATAACAAAAACCAGGGGACCGTTTTTTGAATCTCATCCAGTGACTAAATTCACTGATTTCTAAAAAGTTCATTTTTTTTTTAATGTCACCAGTGAGTAAAATTCTCATGCCTATGATATCTAATACGAATGCCCCCACCCACTCGTAAACGAGATCACTGAATGACTTCTTGACCACTGGCAGTGACAGCTAACCTCAATATACTATGTTGAGATGCTTGTCTATGTCAGAAACGCAAATTAGCTGCATGTTAGTTAGTTAGTTAGCATGGTATGATATTCAAAAATAAGGCTTTTGGCAAATAGTGATATCAATGCCATTGGTGAGAATTTTGTCACCAAGTGAGATTCAAAAAACGATCCCCTGGTAAAATTCATAACTCACCTCCACCGGTTACGAAATCTTTATCTCGCCGAACTGAGATAAGTGTCTTCACCCTACTTCGCCAAGTACTTGAGTCTGGCTAAAGCATTTGCCAAGTCGCGAATCGATGAATTCAGTTGGCGAGGCGTTAACATATAATTTAGCGTTTAGAATAGGGACCCGAATGCAGATTACGATTCCCGCTAAGGTGGCTTTTATTGAATTTATCGAAGAAACGTATTTTTTCGGGGTAAAATGTGGATCTATTCAGGGAATCTTGGGGTAGTGAGTTATTGTTACGTGCCGCGTGGGATTGTCAGACTTTCTAATATTCATTTGAATATTAGTCCTATAATTCAACGTTTTTGCCCAACATAGTCGTTAGTAATTTAATTTAGCTCAAGAGCAAGTCATTTACATATATTGTACTTGGACGAGGACTATATATGACGACCGAACAGCCTAGTGGTTATACTGGTTATAGAGATAGTCTCTATCTCTATAACCAGTATAACCACTGATTATGAAGCTTGAGGTCCCGGGGTAGATGTTTGTATGATGAATACGAATGTTTGTTCTCAGTTCTTGGATGTTTAATATGTACGTATTTATCTATACATATAAGTATGTGGGTATTCAATTTTTTATTGCCACTCGTTGCCATGGAGATGTCCCCTGGGTAACTCGTCTAAAACAAGATTTTCAAAGGGACCACTCCATCAAACGTTAGGATTTTCAACAGTTGCGAGTATATGCCAATTCTTTCATGCTTCATCTAAGCATGCAAAACCTGACTTTCGGGGGAGTGGTGCCTTAGAAAATCTTATTCTAGACGAGTTACCCAGGGGACGTCTCCATGGCAACGAGTGACAATAAAAAGCTGATTGACCCATGTTTACCCGTTGTGAAGTACCCATAGATTTGGCTTTGCCTAGTTTGGGTGGGACTAGGCTTGTCCCATGATATTTATTTATTATTGTTGTAATATAATATTCACCTGATGGCTAGAAGCCGTTTGCAAAAAAACTTCCTTAAGTTGACGTGGTGTGAAATCTTTTTGAAATATCCTTTCAGCCCACGCTATACGCCCATATCTTGATCAAATTACGTCATCGAAGGAATCCGTCAGATCTATATCTGACTTGTCGCAAGACATTATACGTAATTGAGAAGACTTGTCTGGAGATACAGTATATCGTCAACATAAAATGCTATCAGTAGGTAAATTCACGCTGAGCGCAAATTGTAGCGGAAAGAACACATTACGAGAACGAGAGTCGACGAAATTTCTGTTCCCATGTCTCGCTTACACCAGCCTGATATGAGTGAGAGGATGATAACACAATAAAGTCATGATCATACCTCATGAGAGAGACTCGTGTTTGTACAAAAAATCGGCCAAGGCGCGAGTCGGACTCGCGCACTGAGGGTTCCGTACAGTAGCCTATGTAAATCCACGCGATCCAAAGAAAAGGGGTATTGAGAGACATACAAACAAATGGATAATTAAGTGATTTTATAAGGATTCCGTTTTTCCTTTTGAGGTACGGAACCCTAAATCCAGGTAAACATAATTTTATTTATTCGCCTTATTGACGTTTTGTAGCAGTGGTTGTTCTATTATAGCCGTATTATCGTCGAGGTGCACGGCAAGGAACTGAGGTCCGAGCACGAATACTCGCATCCTGCGTAACGTAACGTTATCGTATCGAAATCAAGAAACTTCGTACCTACTAAATTTTATTTCAATTTTAATTCTAAATACGCTCACGGGCGGGCGCTGTTCCAAACGTCATACAAAATTCACGATAACGTTACTACTCGATTACGTTACGCAGGATTCGAAAATTCGTGCTTGGTTCTCTGAGAAACTAGAACGCCGTTATCTGTCACCGGAGGGAAAGCGGTGCGTACGATAAGAGTCCGCTTACCTCGGCTTTGCGATTTTGCATATCGAATGGTTTTACGTACCTACCTAGCTTGTCGATATCGTAGGTATTCAATTGAGAGCATACACCGATAGGTACTTTATCGAATCGATAGGTACTCGAGAACTTTTGCTCAGGCGTAAGCTTAAAAAAAAACCGGACAAGTGCGATTCGGCCTCGCGCACTGAGGGTTCCGTGCAATTTCGTAGATATGTAAATGGTTGGTCTATCGCGGGAATCCAGTCCCGAAGATTTCTCCTATTTGTCCCAGAATGTTTTTAGCTGCAGAGCTTTGATTTATTTAATTTCAACTTGCTACCTTCACGTGTTCCAGAGAAAAAGGGTCTCGACTAGACATTGCGCCGATCGCAAAATTGTCGGCAGCGGCGTCCGATGGTTCTTTAACCGGCGACGGCGGCGTGATCGGCGTGAAATCGGCGTGACATAGATTTTTTCAAGTGTACTAGTTTATCATATAGATTTTTCAGATAGTAGTAAGTACATAATTACAGTAAAACAAAATTTCAAATACGATATTAACACTAAAATGAAAATTCTATTGTAAATCACACTATCACAAAATCATAAAATATAATACAGAACCAGTTAATAAATGACAGAAAAAAAAAAAAACAAAAAAAAACTAACAACAAACAATGTAGAGCGATCTTCTGAACCAAGTACGACCCGGAGCGGAGTTTGTGGGCAACGGCAAGTGGCTTAACTCCCATACTAAAAGGATTTGGCCTCCATCTCCCAGGGGATTTCCGTCGACCGCAAACACAGACACAGCGCCCTCTCTGCCAAGGAACCAACGTCAACCTATCAGGTCTCTTGCCGTCACTACGGCTTGACCCCGGAGGCTTTAAAAAATGCACGGCACATTAACAGCCACAATTGTTTTGTGAACAAAGTCATTCATCGTGTGGTGCCTCGAGAACCACCCAGCACCCAGCACACTTTTGACAACTGAGGCCTTAGTAGCGATCTTCTTCCACGATTATCCCTCATAGGCAACGGTGCAGAGATAGGCAACACTTAACACCCAAATACCCAATCTTAGCGCAACGGCTACGTGGTGGTGGAGACAGTCGATGTCAAGCATCGTGCCAAGCTGGAGGGATCGTAATCGTAGAGCGAGGATAGCACCTACCTACCTACCTAGCACAACTCCCTGTTCACTGATCATCGGTCGCATCGCAAACACGACGCCCAAATCGTGAGAACCCCCGATAAAATTGGCAAAGATACTCGGTTGCTAATAAAAGATCCGCCACACCATACGCCGAAGCCAAAACGCAACCAGGCCGACATTGCGCTCACGCCGCACACCAAGACCGCCATACCGAACCGGGAGAACTCCTTCCGGAAAAAAAATGGTGCATCAGGGAAGGTCAGTTCGGACTTTCCCAAGAGTTTTATTCAAGAAATCAAATACCAAAAGCCAAAGGTTCGATGCTCAGTGCCCCACAAATTCTCACTTCCCCGATTTAATCTCAGGCCGTACCTCTTTTAAAGCAGACACAAAATTTCCCTATTCGACTAAAACTAAGTACCTAACATCCGGTCCACCACCTATTGCCCAGATACTACACATTCAATGATGAGTACGAATCTGTGAAGGTCTTGTGCATCGCGGCGAAGCAAAACACCAGAGGTCCCAATGCGCATACCCCTGCGAAAATACCCTTTCAAAAGGGATATCGCGAAGGGAATTTATCTAATACCTCTTTCAAGACGACATCCCTTCAACATAGTTGAATGCATTTTTGATGTCAACCTTAACAACAACGGCACCAGTAGCCTCGCCAGCCAAAGCGAAGGAACGCGTGGCATGTATAGACGCCGCACGCGCACGAGTCTTGCCTCGTGCTAAAATCGAAACCAACTTGTTTTGACTTACACTGCAGGTATCCCTCCATCGCATCCCGCACTGCTCGACAGAACAATTTAGTATTTAGAAATAGAAAATGCGGAAGGAGAGATAAAATTATAACTGTGGTACCTATTAAAATATGGCAAATAATTAACAATGAAGTCGGTACTATTTTAAAATTATTAAAATATTCGCCACGCCGATTATACGACGATCAAGTCCATCGGCGGCGGCGGCGTGGAAAAATCGTCGGCGGCGGCGGCGCGGCGGCGCGGCGCACATGTCTAGTCTCGACAGACAGACAGACGGACAGCAAAGTGATCCTAGAATGGTTCCGTTTTTCCTTTTGAAGTGCGGAACAATAAAAACAGTACAATGACTTAGGCAATCAGAAGCATCAATTCGACAAACATCGGTTGAAAGGAGCAAGTATTCCTACAGAATTTTCCAACCACCTTAGAAAAGTCGAAAAACCCCCGACATTTTTATTTCAAAGTTCAATATCTCAAAAAAACGGCTGAACCGGCCGGCTCTTAGAATTCGCGAGGAAAATAAACCTTTACAAAAAAAATCTTGGCCCCTATCTCAGCATCTTTACAATTGTCAGTTTTAAATGACAATTCGAACTACATAATTTCTTTGACAATATGAAGCGCGCTAAAACTAAAGCTCTGCAAGTCAACAGTTGATACCGAATTGTCATTGAAAACGGACAATTATAAAGTTGGTGAAATAGTAGCCTGACCTCTAATGTGCTCCAGTTAGCCCGGTAAATACCGAATGAGTTGTAAAAACAGGACCACATCCTCGCCCACATTGTTATGTACGACCATGTTCTTGGATCTACGAGACAAGATAATGGTGTTAGAGTTGCGACCTTCTAGTTGTTTAGCGAACTTTATCCCGACCTTTTGCTGCGACCGCTGTTTACATTCGTAGTTTTATGTATAAGGATAGTATGTACTCGCTGTGAACCAATCATTAATGTCCTTTAGTCCTCTGTTGTAGGCGTAGAGCTAATAATGTTAAACCATTAGTATAATACCTAGCTATAATAAATCGGTAACTTATTTTAAGTAAAGTACCTACTAATAATTATTCTTTTGTTCTGTTATTGTTAAATAAATTATTTGATTTGATCAATAAATACAAACTGGTACAATAAAGACTTTTCTAATTTTATTGTGCAATGAAATTATATAATAAAATAGCAATAATAGCTTAAGTGATATATCACTTACACAACAATCGCCCACATAGGTACAAAAATATGTATAAAGAGAGAAAACACAAAACACTTTTTGAAGGCACCGCATTTTCGACGAACAACCAAGCTAAAGGCAAAGTTAAAAGGTTAACATCCCTAACATTACAATGGTACATTTTACTCAGCCATCTCAATATTCTCAATTCTACAGAGATTTCATCAATCTGGCAAAAAATTCAAAGAATGAAATATTCCAACTACGTCTCCCGGGGAATACCTATCAGAGTGGGCTGAATGCAGGGTTACTATTACGAAAATTTAATAAAACGGTACGTAACAAAAAGTATGCATATTTTGACAGTAAAATAAAAAAAAATATAAACACGAAACGCACGTTTTACATGAATAAGGGATGGGACGGCGGGAGAGGAGGTATGATTTAATTAATAAGTATAAATTACGTCCGATATGAGCTCTGCTATAATCATGGATATGAAAATTGAAACTTCGGTCTGTCTGTAATCAGAATTGCTACGCTCATCAGGCACTCATGTGTATGGTCAGCATCGAAAGTAGCTAGTCGGATTGACACATCTGTCATTGTTTTGTATCTGACGTTGTCGCTCCGAAAGTGACAAGCCATTTTTACGCTGACTGTACAAGTGGGTATTGATTTTGTAAAGTTACCTACATGTGTAGTCTTAATGTGATGCGTATGGAGTTATGTGTCCGACTTCATCCAATTTAACGACAGTCGAGAATTCGAAAAATCAAAATGGCCGCCAAAGTCCGGACAGCGCGGGACGGGGAGGCCAAAAATCGGAACACGTCTGAATACATCCGGACAGATGGTAGCCCTAGCTAAACGACATACCATTTGCTTCAATGCTTAATATAAGGGTACAGCAAACGACTTTGGGAAATATCGGCTTCCTGTGCGGGCCCACCATCCATCATGATAATGCAGAGTTGACATTGCAGTGGAAATTATGGAAAATTGGACAGTTCGTTTAACCCTACCCGTGAACAAAATATGATTTGTGATGTTCCTAAATACTACTGGCTATACGTATCTGTAATCTTGCAAGTTAAATTTGACCCATTTCCAATGGTCGGGTTCACTTGAAATTTTGCATGGATGGTCTGGTGGCCCTGCCAGAATCGTCTCTGTGGAACGTAACTCTTCAACGGTTATTAGCATTGACTTCAAATTTGGCATGAATATGTACGTTGGATGACAATACAAGTACAGACAAGAAATAGTACAGTCGGCAATAAAGGTTGTTTTTTATGGCTGGTTATTATTTAAAGAAAGGAGGTAATCAAGTTTGATTGGTACACCAGACACGCACCAGAGGGATTGAAAATGTGTCGCCTACACTCTTAGGCTGGTTTGATTGGATAGAATGACTATTGCGGCAATAATTTTATTCGCTGTGTTGTTTTATAATATTACTGTGGCATCTTAGACGGTGTGAAATAAAAGCCCGGTGGACTTATCCTACGAACAAAACAGATTCATCCATCTACACTATAACAGTCCAAATTTCGGTGATTACCTCGGAGCTCGGACCTTCTCCATACAAACTTTCGCCTTTATTAGATTAGTTATATAGACACGAAAAGATCAAGTTCATCGCACATTCGGGGGTAAAACGTGACTGGTAACGTGTTGGATAATAGCAGCATCAGAAACTGAGGTAACTAGATATAACTTTTTCTCTAAACCAGGAAAATTAACCGACATCAATGTACTCGGAACCTCCGGTACCTCGGAAGTATCAAATAACCTAACCAAATTAGAAAAGTTGAAAAACCCCGACATTGTTATTTCAAAGTTCAATGTTTCAAAAACGGGTGAACCGATTTTAATGAAACTTGGCTAAGAACCATCTCGATTAAAGTAACTTTCGATTAAAAAACTGCATCAAAATCGGTCCATCCGTTTGGGAGATATGATGCCACAGACAAATACACAGGTGAAACTTATAACACCCCTCTTTTTCGTCGGGGGTTATTAACAAAAGGGAACAAACCGGTTTATAAATGACGGAGTTCTGGGGGTAACAATCATTGAATTATCTCGCAATTTTGTTTAAAAAAATACACACAGTCAAATCGGAAACCTCTCCCTTTTAACTGTTAAAACTACGACATGTTTATAGACGCCTTTTACTATATACACTGTCGAACCATTTATAATCATACATAATCGCGTACTTACCTAACTCTATGGAACCCTTTCGTATCGACGTAATAAATGACAAGAGAATTGCCTTTAACGCAAATTACAGTGTGGTATGAATATTGTTTTTGTGTTGTTTTATACGACAAGGAAGGCAAACGAGCAAGTGGGTAATGGTAAATGATCACCACTGCCCATTATTTCACAGCTGTACGTGATTTAAATTCACTGCCTGTGTGTTCAGCCAAGGAGGATAGTATACGGAGTGTCAAAGCCCATACTTCGAATCGTTCCCCGCAGTTATCTTAAAATTCAGGCAATTTCTAGATGGCGCAAAGGTCGTAGCAGGCGGGTCAAATAATAACAAAACAGCGGTACGAATGTGTCACTCAAGCAAGGTAGATGGCGCTGAATGTAAATAAGAACGATTCAAAGAATGGGCTTTGTCAATCCGTTTACTTTCCATGATCCTTGGTTCAGCTTAAGAATCCACTTACATCTCCAAGTCAACGGCATTACAGAATCATCTGATCAATTCAATCATGTCAGCCGAAAGACGTCCATTGCTGGACATACGTAGGTAGGCCTCCCCCGCGGCTCTCCACTCAGACCGGTCTTGTGCTTTCCGCATCCATCGCGATCAGGTCGTTGCTCTTGTTGGGAGGCCTACCGACAGCTCATCTCCCGGTCCGCGGACGCCATTCGAGAACCTTCAGAAGAAGAGAAGCAATGTGCCCGCCCACTTAAGATTCGCAATTCTTCGGGCTATGTCGGTAACCTTAGTTCTACTGCGGATATCATCTTTGCTTGGAGGCTTTGTAGGAGCTTCAAAAACTCGTGTGAATACCTCACAGTCAAGCCAACCCAACTGACCCGTAGAGATATCGGAGCTGGAATGTAGCGGACGCTTTAAGCCCGGCCCTGAATCATGTTTATGAGGTTACGCCGAAGTTAATATGCACCCACCGCGCGAGCGTCATACGAAAGTAGAGTCATATAAAATATAAACATTACCTAACAAATATGAACAACGAATTAGCATGCAGCGCGCATGCTGTGCGCTTTTATTGCCCGAAGCTTACGAACCCTTGAGAGCGCGACCTAAAATAGGACATGATGCTGACTTGAATATGGGTAGGTAGGTACTTGGAGTTTCTCTACGTAATAGAATTTGGAATGAGTTAAACCGGAACGGAACGAAAGTCATGAGTTCTTAAAGTCAGCAAGTTGAAGTAGAAATGGGCTGACAACATAAATCTAAGTACCGACGAAGTAGGTACCTTAATAATTATGATCTCCACAGCCCGGGCCCGGGAGTCGAGGTCAGGTAGATACAAAGTTATACCACCGACTTGATTTAGGTAAGTATAATTTCCACCAAACGGCTCGTATCGCATCGTATCGAAAAAGGTACGAACGGATCCGGCGACAGCCGATCGGGTCCGGTAGAATGTCGACGCATGCGATCGGCTCCGTACCGTCGCTTGCGAACGTCCGTTTCTGTGTCTATATAGTCAAATCACGCCATGGTCTCCGGAAGGATCCGATCGGATACGACGACATCCGGAAGGATCCGATCGGAACGACGACAGGCGAACGGTCCGTCCGAGCGCGCGTCGCAGCGTACTTTCGGCTACGATTGCGTGTAGCGGAAGACGCCCAGGGTCAAGCTGCTGTATTTATTTATTTTTTACATACATATTTATTGTAAATACTTCAGGCCGCGGCTTGGTAAGTTCACATTTTGGGAAACTGGGTTTTATGAGCCTGAGCCCAGCAGGCATACCACAATATCTTATGGAATCGTTCGAATGAAACCATGCTGAGTAATCGCAGTCCACGAGCACGAACATCTTACACACGCCATCAAAATATAACGAACAATGGAGCACAGCGTAAGATCGGCGCTAAGAAAACTTCCCACGGCACCCCGAAATATGACAAGATCACCGCGATATTCATGAATTCTTTAAAACTTCAGGCATCACGAAGCAAAGCCTTCAAAGTTGCGAACTCGCGACTTTGTCCGCTAAGTATAACTTTTATCGAAGCCCCCGTTCAGCCGGGTAAAGATATTATACCTACCTACTTAAGTAGCAGCTTGAGGGACTAAAATTTCACGCGGATGAACGACTTTTTCAGGGAGCGGACGCATCAATCAATGTTGGAGAAAGGCGAGAAATCCGTCACTCGGTATAACTGATATAACATCCAGCGCATTGTTTTGTTTCATTACTGAAATGCTTTGATCAATAAATAAATAAACACATTTAGTCGGGCACAAAAATGCTAGTGTACCTACCTACTACGGCTGCGAGTACGAATTACCATTAGTTATTTAATTACCGGATAGCCTAGTGGTCAACTGCTCAGAGACCCTGACTAAGAAGCTTGACGTCCCGGGTTCGATCCCCGGTCGGGGCAGATGTTTGTGTGATAAATACGAATGTTTGTTCTCGGCTCTTGGATGTTTAATATGTATATATTACCTATAAGTATGTATTGTATAAGTATGTTTATCCGTTGTCTAGTTTAGGACTAGGTCAATTGATGTTAATTGTTTCATGATATTATTATTATTTAAATATCGCATCCGCCATTTCTATTTGACATAAGGGACAAGACGGCGATAGAAAAAGATGGCGAATGAGATTGTGATTGCGTGCGAGGGCGTTAGACAAATCAGTTTGAAGCAAGACTATTTTTTTATTGAATGATGGACCACAACTGTGATGATGGTATTCATCAATTTGTTCGTGGTCAAGGTCCCCGGATATAACTCGCGGTTCTGAGTTATCTACGCTAAGAAATCGGATGTGGGCGGCCGGCCTAAGAAGCAACAACAATTTTGGCAGCAAAAAGGGAATAAGGAAATTCCTTGTGTATTTTCTTTACGAATGTTTACGTTAATAATTAATTTGCCTGCCAAGACATTTTGTGATAGTAATTATGTTTTTGCTTTAGTCGAAAACTGTTTTCTACTGCCACGGCTCAAATCGCGAAGGGAATCTGACCTGCAGGGCACCATTATTAATTATCTTCGTTATATCTGTAATTGTTGGAATATTATCCAATATATTAAAGTGTCTAATCTGGTGTCTTGCATTGATTATGACTCATGGAAGTCATTCATGTCATAATATGAACTGCAAATTTAATTTATCTTTCAATCACTGTACCACTAATTAATAATGCAAGTTCTAACTAAAGTTTAGATTCTAAACTCACCAAATGTTCCGGCATGTTCCATTCTTCGTAACTCCTAGCTGCTAATGGGAACACCTTTTCATTTATAATCTCCAACATGGTCAATGTAATCTTTTGTATGCTTGAAAAATACTTCTCGTACACCCATCTCAGCTGCCAGTACAACTCTCCCCGTCTCTCCTTGCTAACTGCATGCACTATCTTTATCACATTCTTTAAATTTTCTTCAGGTACAAATAAACCTATCTTATTCCAATCAACATGGGAATTGAATGGCATAACTACGGAGTCGGCTACTATTATGGGAACACATTGGGATGCTAATATGTCCATTAGCACTGCTTGAGTCAATCTCGCACTACGAACCACTAAACAAAACATAGCATCTTTCAAAACATCGGGATAGTTAAATATTCTTCCAGTTTCGTATTCACAGCGCTTACTGTGGTCTATGCTGCTGGATTCTGTCTCACATCTGCCCAGAAGTATTAGATCATTGGAGGACGAGGCTATATTTTGTAAGGTTTGCAAATAATCAGTCTGGATGTTCTGTTGAGTTGAGAGTATAAGATATTTCTTCTCGTCTGGTTGAGAGCTGTCTATTGTAGCTGCTACAGGGCTGTATACCGGTATTGATATATCAAAGCCATAACGGAATGACCAGGAGTCGAAGCCTGCTCCTGCTATAATGGCTTTTCCAGTGTTGAGATCAAGTACAGTCTCATAATTCGGTGCTGAGCCAGGCAGTATGTTGAATATAATGTGGTTTTCGCCATCATCCCATCTGCAAGGAATTTTGTGTTTATAGTGTTTGTTGCAATAATATTAACTAGTTACATAGTGAAGTAATCTAAATAATTAAATAACTAAAAAAAAATTATAATCAAATTTGGAATGTACAAGTAATCATCATCAATCACATACTTTAACAGTTTTAATGATAATTATTTTAAAAGTAAGTATATAATGAAATTGCGATTTTTAAATTCAGAAAATTAACATAAATAAATAAATCACTTAATTTGATTATGTCTAACATGCATTGTTAGTGTAATTATAAATATAGGTATATCAAACCTCTAAATAAATGTAATTTGTACAATTTTCAATTTCATTTTTTTAATTGATTCTTTGTAATTTAATCTTTGTGTGGTGTGGTGTTTTGTATCATAGGTATTATACAAATTTACTTTATACATAATACTATATTAACACACGGGAAGCTAAATAAATAGGACTAGGCCTATTCTGGGCAGCATTAGCTGGGTTCCGAGTAGTGAGGCTTACCAGCCAAGAGCACCACACTACTTTCAACATTATTTTGAATACTGAGCCAAAGAAAATCATGTCATAATGCCACTGATGGGCAAAGTGGCTCATTCAGTCAATATCTGACTTACACTCTTACAATGACCTACTTTGTATTTCAACTAAAAATTTACTGTGAAAACTTAGATGGTTTGATCCATACAGAACTTATAGTCTAGTTTAACTAGTTTTACTAGAATACAAAAAAAAAGAAATACAGACATTTATTAACATAGTGTTAATGTGCTGATGTTCTAATGTTTGAATATAGAATATTAATTTAAATAAACTGTTAAAACTTGATCTTGCCCTCAGGGCCGGCCTTAGGGGGGGGCGACCTGTGCGACCGCCCAGGGCGCCGGGGTCTACACATGGCGTCGGGGTCTACACAGGGCGCCGCGCGCGCCGGCATAATGTCACCACTGTCTACAAAAGGGCGCCAAATGCATGACTCGCTCGGGGCGCCAAGATGATTAAGGCCGGCCCTGCTTGCCCTACATTTCTTATCATGTGTAGGATAGAAAAATATTTATAGGTAATTATACAATTTAACTACTTACAATGGGAGTGCCTGTAAAGCCTGTGAGACATGTTTGCTTACAAATTTACGCTGATTCAACGTATCTATACTAGGTACTAGCAAGCACGCTTCCTGCGGGTCCGCTGTATAATATTTACTATGTCTTATAGTGTCTAAAATTACGTAAAATTCTCTAGAAAATGTTGATATAGGACCCTCGGGCGTGTGGTAGTCCGTTCTCGGGTATATGTATACTGTTATCTTATTGTGGCCGCCTCTACCGCATCGGTACACGTCAAAGCACTCCCAGTAAGTGCAATTCGCATTGCGGACTCCCGCGGCCGCAGACTCTTTTAACACCACCACTGACGAACTCCGGTCCAAATTCACAGGCTCATACACTTCTGTCCGCGGCGCACCGCCCGATAAACCATTGAACAACACAATTATCGCCAAAGTCACCACTATAAACAACAGCAACCCAACGAAAAACCTATGATACAAAATCTTTCTATACGATATATACTTCGAGTGTTTGCCCGTTTTTAATAGCGAATCCGCAGCCATTTGTGAACGCCGCGATCGAATTAATCTTCATAATTTACGTATGACACCCATAATACAGGCAATATTAATGATTTCTCATTCATAAAATTAAATTAGTGATTTATAAAATGCTACACCACTCGGCTGATCAGAATTTCTGATTTGATTTGACAGTTGGGAAGTGTGTTGCCAGTGACACAATCACGTTAGGTGCGGACCGGGAGGAATGTAAATGATGCCGTGCTCACTAGCGCCATTCTTAAGCCATTTGTACACTTTCCAGCAAGGCGGACACAGTCCGAAGTATTTTGTATGACACGATAATGGATTCCAAAAATATTAAAAAATAAATAAATATCGTGGGACAAATTCTGTATGAATTCCATAGAAATCGTGCTCATTTGCTTACATTGCCAACAAACAAGCCTGAGTGTCTAAAGAAATGCATTTCGATATTTCAATTATTAAGACATAATTATTACCAAATATAACAAATTCGGTGCCAACGTGTAATTTAGGAAACCGATTTTTTTGTTATAATTTTTATACGACAAGGAAGGTAAACGAGCAAGTGGTTACCTGATGGTAAGTGATCACCACTGCCCATAGATACTCGGAACCACGGGGGTTTTCGGATACGTCGCCCATAAAACAGACCTTTCTGCTCTAAGATACGAGCTGCGCCGTGTTTTATAAAGCTACAAGTTACAATTTACAAGCGGAAGTCTCTTTCTAATAAAAGGTGATAGAATGAGACTTCCGCTTGTAAATTGTAACTTGTAGCTATATAATACACGGCCCTGTTGATAACTGTCAGCTAACGGACTAAGCACAGCCATAAGAATAAATAATAACATAGTAGAACGGAATCTCTTTTGACCGAGTCCAAAACGCCACCATTTATATACCTACTTCCCCCTTTCACGTCGTTACACCCTCTGTCATCCAGGGCGTGTTGCTAGGGTTGCTTGCTGTTAAATATTAGGTAAGTAAGTACTTACCTCTAAAGATAATATCACTAAGATATAAGTTTTTCTTTACTTTGAAATCATTACTTTATTCCAGTTTTACAAAATATGAGATTTATAAATCATTACGTACTTACCTACGTAATTATAGACACTTCTAAATAAGAAGTTATTATAAGTGCCATACCAAATGAAGCCATTTAAGGTGATTTAAGTAAGTATTACTTACCTACAAATATAAAATAAAATACATAGGGGCTCACGTAAAACTATTACAACCAAATTATAAACAACCAAACGCGCGTGCGGCGACGCCGGCCGTGACAGCCTGACTGAGTAGTTTGTTTAACGAATACTCCAATATCGTGACCTCCAGTGACCTGTCCAGAGCGGGAGTTTCCGTCCTACTATGTTATTATTTATTCTTATAGCACAGCCAAATTATACCTGTAGCTACGGCCAAATAAAACTCATTTCAATCGTGAGTGGGACTTAATGCAGTGGCGTCAACCTTTTCAACCTTACAGTAGAAACAGCTTAGGCCGTTTTGACTTGGTGTCACTTGACTCATGTCAAAAGATATTTTTAATTAACAATTTACAGAAATATGCACATTAGTGGCCCAAAATAATGTATTTGGCTGTAATTGCACCCTTATGTTTGTTGATGGAAACCCTATTATCTACATAATTTATGCATTACCGTGCTAGAGCGGTAGATAAATTGTCTACTCAATCGTCAAGTGTGGATAAAATACCGCTTCATAATTTAGCGTGCTAGCCACCGTTTCAAAAATCTTTTGCCGCTCATTGGTAGATAAAATGGGTGGATAAACCTTACCACCTTACCGTGCTAGAGAGGCTGATACTTGTTCATTTGGATCTTAGGGCAGACAGACTTCTGCTTTGAGATTTGGATTTTGGACATGAGTCATTTCGGGCCACTCTATAGTCAGCCATTTCCAAACCGGAGCATCGGTCTCTTGCATTTGTTTTGCTAGTGAAATCTCAACATTTCGTAAATACATTTTTGTAAATATTTATAGCCTGTTAATTAAAACTTTAAGATTTTTTAAGCATAGTTAAAACTGTCATCGACAAACGTCATAAGAGTCATAACGTCAACGAACTCAACATTTTCGTGTGCTATTGTTTTGTATTTATATCTAATCGCTAATCGTCATTTTCTCGATTTGTTGTTTCTAACTGATAGTGTCCGAAAGTGTAAGAGCCGCTTAATGTAACTACCGCAGAACAGAAACCCAAACGTCACAAAAGATCTGTTCATAAAGAGTTCTTTATTTGGTTGAATCAGTTCTTTCGATCATGTTTTACAGTGAAGTTTTAGTATTTTTCGCAAGATTATGCTACGTGTGTCTTTAAACTTTACGTTTTGCGTCGTCGTTGTTATCCATAATTAATTTAAATTTTACATAAAACTTATTTTAATTGTCATTTCAATGTCTAAATTTTATATTCTGAACAGACAAAACAGTGACGACGTCGAAACTTTTTTTGTGTTTTTGTGTCAGTTTTGTGTTGTGCGTAGTTATGGTTCAGTTACTGATGGCTTAATTAATTTGTTATTATTTTGTTTTTATATTCCGACCAAGTATTTCGGTTTGAGCTTGACCAGAAATGGCATTGTTACCTCCCGACCCAGTTTATACGATTCGTAACGTTGACAATGTGCCGGTTTATTCCCTGGCATTTAGTTTTCTGCCTGGCGGGTTGGAGAGGTTGTTAGCCGGGTCGAAAAATGGTTATGTTTATGCATACAACCTTCAGGTGAGATCTTGTTCAAAGATGGTGTTTGCGTGGTCCACTGTGTTTTGTAACTGCGTATTAAGCGTGGCGTCCGTTGCCGCTGTGGCGTACCTTTCCTTTGTTGACTACCCCCAGTAAGTGACCCAGAAAAATGAAATAAATTCTCCGCCACCCAAATTTTTGTAGGTCTGTTTTAAGATTTTTCTTTAAATATTGAAGCGTTTCGGGAGACACTTAATTTGAGTCTGCAACTGTTTAAAATTAGGAAGGAGTTTGTTTTGCCTTAACTTTAATATCTAAGTACCTTTCAAACTACCCACCCACTAAAAATAAATGGTACTTGAACTTACCAACTTTCTTATTGATTATGTGTCCAAAAAAAGGGTTTTTAATTGGTTAAAATTTATAGTTTTCATGATAATAATAATTATAAATAATTGTAATAACTTTTATCCCTATAAGAGTTAGGAACATCCCACTTGCACACCTCCACAATTGTATTTCTAATCATTTCCAATCGATTTGCCTCTATCCTTGTATGTAGTCACCAGCAATAATATATCATTGTGGACAGCGCTGCAAAAATATCTGATCACGGTAGAAGGCAAAAGTATATGATGACACTCGACGGCATAAAGATCTAATGGGTTGCGGCCAGCATATATATCGTTCTTGGTTTAGTGCATAAATATCGGACACTTGAGTCGCTTAAAAATGTCTGACACTATACAAAATCAAAATTAACCAGCATAAATATGTATTCACTTTGGAAGCAAAAACATCAAATCACATGGACCGCATAAATATCTCACATGTTACAAAATCAAAAATATGTGATCAATCAGCAAACATGAACTTAATTCACTAGTATTACGAATCTTGTTTGAATGCAGCGATCTGACGCTTCTTGAAAACAGTGCATACTTGTCACTACATATATCTATCTCACGTTTCTTAGCTTTTAAAATAAGAACAGTATTTTTGTGCTTGAAGTTTTTTTTAATTAGCAGTTAAACTCCTTGGTAAAGTATTTGGAAAAAATAATACGTCAACAGGGTATGTCATATTAGAAACGAAGAACTGTATTTGTTGGATTTAGATAAAACAAAACATGAGACAGACATATACAGTGACAAGTACGCACTGTTTTCGAGAAGCGTCAGATAGCTGCATTCAAATTAGATTCGTAATACTACTGAATTAAGTTCATGTTTGCTGATTGATCACATATTTTTGATTTCGTCAAGTATCAGATATTTTTAAGCGACTCTGTGTCCGATACTTATGCCGTTACCCAAGAACGATATTTATGCCGGTCGCAACATATCAGATCTTATTGCCGTCGAATGTCGTCATATATTTTTGCCTTCTACCATGATCAGATATTTTTGCAGTGCTGTTCATAATCATATATTATTGCTGGTGACTGTACTACAAGTTGACATACCTATTTATTGTTTCCTGTATCAACTTTAATTTAACTTCTCTTTTTTTCCGCAGACAAACCGTGTGCAACAAAAAATCCAAGTCGGTCAAGCTCCCATCCTCAATCTTCTTCACACCACCAACCAACTCATCACTCAAGAAAAAGGCGGCAAGTACAAAATATTTACTTTGACAAACTCTTATGAGGAAACCGCTGTCATCGAGACAGACTACCCTGGCTTTTGCCGCTTTGAAGCCAACACAAAACTCGAAACACTCTATGTACCTGATAGGGAATCTAAAATAAGCGCTTATAATTTCATGGGAGAGAAAACAGGCAGCCTGGAGCCAGAGACTAACTTGAAACTGGGAGATCCAATGTGTTTAAAGTATATTGAGCTATCAACTGACAAGCATTGCCTCCTGGCCGGCTACGAAGCAGGCTGGCTGCTCCTGTGGGATCTCACCACTAGTCAATGCATCAGCAAGCTGCAGACAAAAGAATGCCCTATGTCCGTGGACTTCCATTTGGGACAACAGAGAGGCATGATCGGCAATGCCTCTAATGTGATAACAATATTTAGCATAGGAAAAAAAGACTTCGCCCTGGCCCACAAGCAAGATGTTAATATAAAGAATCCAGGTATTAATAAGGTGCAGACTCGGATGGATGGCAAAGTGTTTGCATCTGGAGGCTGGGATGGTCACATCCGTATTTTCTCCTGGTTCTCCTTAAGGCCGCTGGTTGTCTTGACAGAGCACCGACAAGCTATACAAGACGTTTGTTATTCCACGCAAAAGGTTTCCTATTGGAATGCCAACATCATGGCCGCCGGGGGACTAGACGGCGCCATCACGCTCTGGGATTTGTACAACAGCAAGCAATAACATGAATAACATGTGCATTTATCAATAAAATAGTAATAGAAATAGCCTTCCCCCTGTGAAATACAGAAAACATTTATGTACCTAACTTAAGGATTATCTAGAACTTCGTAAACAATGTTTATAGGATACCTTTGTTTGGTCCCCTGATTTGCGATTCTAATAAAATATCAAAATGTATTCTAGGAAGATTGTTTATGGATTTGTGCCAGGATTGCCTTTTGATGTTTTAGAATGTTAAAAATAGTTTTGTTATTGCCTTAAATAATAATTGAATTTGAATATTTTGAATGCAATGTTATATTGTAAATCGTAATTGGATCTCATTTGTACAAATATCGACTGGAAAACTGTACCTAACTTGTTGGCCACGGTTGGTAGATTAAGTTTAAAATGTTTGAAGATATTTCCCAGTGGTTTTAGTGGTTTTCTCTGAGAATAGAGACATTAAAACATGATTTTTTTGAAAAGTTTTCGTTTCATTGTAGTTTTTTAGTTCCTTCCCAGGTAGAATTAAAATTACCATGTTCGCAGAAACTACCCTGAATTCAATGATTTTTCACCAGTAGGCACTCACAGCACTAGCACAACTCACAGTGCGTCTTCTATCTTCCGTGCGTCCATCCTTTTCTGACACTCAGAATGCAACGGGACGGGTAATATAATCTCGCGCGACAAACAAAGTCGCGGCTAGTTGTGCTAGCGGTAGTCCTACAGTTTTCCAATATGGAAAAACCAACAACTTGTCATTTATCATAGTAAATGAAAGCAAAACATCGTACCTATACAAACATTGTATGCCTAGGTAGATAAGTATGTAGTTAGGTATGCCTGTTTGACAATCTTGTTTTGTTTAGGGAAACTATGGCGTACGTATTACGCATTACGAGATATGTTTACTTAGATACGCATATTGTTGTATATGTCGCATATATTGTAATCTTATCTATTTGTCTGTGTCGATAAAAGACTTAAACTTAAATGGTTATAAATAAAACTGGATTAATTTAATACCATTAAGTAATCGGTTCGAATAGGTATTTTGCGTAATTGTTACAGAAAGTAGGTAAGCATATATTCTCTCACCGTATTCCATCGGAATAAGAATAAGGTGACCTCCTCTAAGGGACTACCCTAAAATTAACTATTACTACCAAACCGGTAAAGCCTCCTTATCTCTGATAGTTTTTCTTTTAAATTCACTATATGTAGGTACTACTGCTCTGATTTTTTTCACATTTCCAAATATAAGTTTGTCTGGTAGAGGGGAGGGGGGGGGGGACACTGGACTCCAACAAAAATGAGCACTTCAAAGCTAAATATTTCGCAAACGAATAACCTTATCGAAAAATTATCTTCGAGCACCCCTAATATTTTTCAACGATACCCCACACTATGGGGTGGGCGAGAAATAAAAAAATCATCCCTACTTTACGTGTAGGAGAGGTACCCCAAAAAAATTTTTTTTTCAATATTTTAACCCAGCACTTTTTCGGCCTAATTAAATATGTATATCTATGCAAAATTACAGCGAAGACAATTACAGACGAAACAATAAGGGTTCCTTTTTGCCAATTTGGCTTCGGAACCCTAAAAAATAGGTTCTATTACCTACTTAAAAATGGCCAGTATATTGTATGAACACATTAATGAGTCACATTTATACATATTCCTACCTACGTATGTTATCTGCTTCGGTATGCGAGTAAATATTAAAACAGCTGTTAAACCAGAACAAAAGTATTCCTCTTTAACATGAAACTACCGTGTCTATTCGTTGTTGATAAAGACATTATGACTAGGCGAGGAAAATTGGGTTGAAGTATAGGTAAGTGAATAATGTTTTTGGCACGTAAACAGTTCACTTTAAAGAGTGAAGTTAGGATCAAATAACAACAAAAACATCCTTTATCTAAAAAAAACTTTCACACAAGTACCTCAAAATTCTAAATGTTATTCAGCAAATATCAGTTTTGAGTGCTCTTTTACACGTAATTTTTTCGAGTCTACCAGCGCTTTTAGTAAGACCATGATTGCCAAGAAGAGTGCACCGCAAGAAACTTGGCACAAAGTCATTTTTTCTAAAAACGTGTTAGCTACAATAGCTCTTTACATTACATAACCACATGAATTATAGGTAGGTACAAAGAAAACTCACCGTATCATTAAAAAGTAAAGAAAAAAAAATGCATTAGGTATTTTAGAAACAAGTGTATAAAATAAAAAATAATAAACTAAAAATAATTTATTATCAGATCATTATAAATCCATAGATTGTTAGTGACAATGGTTCTGCTTACGAGCTATATTAGTGAATAACAGTTTTAAATGATTCGCGGTTAATTGCATTAGACATAATGACAACGGGATATTGACCGCGATTACCATAAAGGTTTGATGAGCTCCCGATATTTCGATACAGTTGTATGCATCATATCGGGAGCTCATCAAACCTATAAGGTAATCGCGGTCAATATCCCGTTCTCATTATGCCTAATGTATATTAGTGATAAAATAATAAATACCGTATTATTACTTTTATGTCACTGAAGTTAATTGAGTCATGTAATAGAATAATTTGTATTTAATAAATAGAACAACAGCACATCAGCACATCTAGGAACACCTGTAATACCGTAATACCGACTTCAGATTTCGTTTGTTTTCAAAAAACTTTTCTAAAGTTTTTGTCTAAGAGCTTGTATCTCTAATACAAGTAAATGGGTAACACCGTTTTTAGGGTTCCGTACTCAAAGGATAAAAAACGTAACCCTGTTACTAAACTCCGCTGTCCATCCGTCTGTCACCAGGCTGTATCTCATGAACCGTGGTAGCTATAGTTAGACAGTTGAAATTTTCACAGATTATGTATTTCTGTGACCGCTATAACAAGAAATACTGAAAACAGAATAAAATAAATACTTAATTATTTAAGTGGGGCTCAAATACAACAGACATGATTTTTAAAAATGACATCTGTGGACTAGAAATAAAATAACTCAGGTACCACCGCTACTTGCCACTAGATGGCGCTGTCAATCACTTTGCTTTGTTTGTATAGATAATGGTACGGAACCCTGCGTGCGCGAGTCCGACGCGCACTTGGCCGGTTTTTTTTACTATTCATCAGGTAAATTGGTTTGATTCGGTTTTCGCTAAACGTAACAAGGGGTCGCCAGTGGTCCGTCTATTAAAGTCCCGCTAGAACTCCGGTAGAGGGCGTCGATTGAGTTATACCAAGCTATACTTATAGCTCTCATTATAATATTTGTAACCACTAAGCAGCAATAAATTGTTGTGCTGTACTGCCATGAAAGTTCTTTCTTATTAAACACGCATCCAAATACCTGACCGTGTCCAAATGGATATTTTAACTTCATTATTCATTCATACTTAGTGTTTATTATACAAACGTGTTTTCCTCTCGGGGGTTAACGAACCTACTATTCTCATAGTATTTGACACGTTATAAGAGCTCGCGTCTAGTGTAATCAACGGCCAAAAATACTTCTCGATCGCGTTCGCGTGTACGTCTGAATTACTATGGGCAAATTAGCAGCGCCACTAGTGGCACGTATCGGCAACAAACATTTTTCATACTGTTTGACAATTTAACGCAAACGCGTTCGAGACGTATTTTTTGGCCGGCGATTACACTAGAGGCTCTCAGCGTTACGTGTAATCAACGACCAAAAAAAAAACGATCGCGTTAACGTGCCCAATACTATGCAAATAGTACGTTGCCAATACGTGCCACTAGAGGCGCTGCCGATTTGCCCGTAGCCCACAATAAGCCTGCTGTAGCTAGTTTCATTGTAGAGAGGCTTCGGTACCATTCATTTCGTATGACACTTGGACCTCTGCTTAACATAATAGCGACATCTATGTGGCCACCATTTCATATTAGTAGTAGTATTTGCTTGCCTTCCAACTTACGCGCGCATTGTTTCTGTACCTAACATCTATCCCTTCTGTTTCTACGCTGTGTTCTTTCCTGCTTATCTTTCTGTACATGTGCCTTCTGACTTTCTGTGCAAGTGTTTATGTACCTACTATTGTGCTTCGAACTTTATTCAACGTTAAGTGAACTCTGCTTTTCCTCTTTTGATCACGGAACCCTTGGACACTCAAAAAGGTACGTCCGTAATGCCTGGTTCTCACATATATATTAGTTTTTCTTTTGTTTTGTCATCCTTGCATTTCCTGACATACCGATATAAATGAGCATTTTCAGAAAACAGTGTACCATTTTTGCCAAAAAAGTCCTATTTTTTTCCATAGAAAAGTTATGTGTCAGTTTTTTTTGTGACGGTCCATAAAGAATGCAGGTATGTAAAAACGCGTCACAAAACTTGACAAAAAATGCAGGATACTTTTTTTATCATTTAAATAGATAGTCCACGTGATTCTGAGCAGAAGTAATCAAAAATTTGCTAGGTTATTCAAAAAAAGTAAATGGTAGCTATACTGTTTTCTGAGGGTCTAGCACGACTTTACGAATGCATACGCAGCATTACGGTTATCGTATCGAGATCGAGAAACCTCATACTAAATTTTAGATCCAAATACGCTCACGGGCGTGCGCTGTTCCAAACGTCATACAAACTCGACGACGTTTACTATTCGATTTTACGTGACGCAGCATTCGTAAAGTCGTGCTCGACCCACTGAAAATGCCCAAATGATTCAGTCGATTGCAAGGATCATGGAAAGTAAACGGATTGACAAAGCCAATACTTTGAATCGTTCTTATTTACATTCAGCGCCATCTACCTTGCTTGAGTGACACATTCGTACCGCTGTTTTGTTATTATTTGACCCGCTGGCTACGACCTTGGCGCCATCTAGAAATTGCCTGAATTTTAAGATAACTGCGGGGAACGACTCGAGGTATGGGCTTTGACACTCCGTATACTATCCTCCTTGGTCGATTGTAAATAAACAACGTATCATGAGAGATATTTATTCCTTTTATACATTACAGTTAATAAGTTACTAATATCACATATAAGTGCGTTCATTATTCCCTAGCATTATAAATTACGACTACATCACTTCTTACAATATAGGACTAGCAATTTGAAAAGTTATATTATAAACGTTTCAAATTATCATGCATTTGTGATATTGATATGTATTTAATTATAAAACTGTATTATATTAATTTGAGATAATGTATCTGACGACCAGATAGCCAAGTGGTTAGAGATCCTGACTACGAAGCTAGA
The DNA here is from genome assembly GCA_963691665.1 of Clepsis dumicolana. Taxonomy (NCBI): domain Eukaryota; kingdom Metazoa; phylum Arthropoda; class Insecta; order Lepidoptera; family Tortricidae; genus Clepsis; species Clepsis dumicolana. The sequence continues at coordinate 2,487,688 of OY829518.1, forward strand.
GATTCCGGGTTCGATCCCGGGCAGATAATCCACCCGTTAAGTTAATAAGGTCCAAACTTGCGCGCAAATGTCAACATGGTCAGAACACGATTTCAGATTTTTTACTGAGCATATTTCGTATCCTTACTTATAATATCATTGTATCCAGATGAAAAAAGAAAGGAGGGGACACGAATATTCGACAAATATTCCCAAATGAATGACCAGCATTATGCGTAAGAATGGAGATAGTTTATTTGCGACGTTGTGCTTGTAGACTGGTATGTCTTCCAGGGCCCTTGAATAGAATAATAGTGGTAACAATAAATCGTTGCGACTTTTCTAGTCTGATCTTGGCTTTACTGAGGGCTCGAATGAAGTCTTTGAAGCTACAAGTTAAATACAATTTATACAAGTTTAGTATGACAATGCTGCTGGCGATAATTGACTATTGCGTTCCACGCTCAGTTCCGCAAAACATTGGCCCAGCCTCTATTCCACACGGTGATATATACAGAATTAGAATGAATGTTCTGTCGTCACCATTGAAAATCCGGGGATATGAATTAGGAATACTTATCCACTGAATTAAATATGTATTGCACCTAAACTTGAACGATCTTTCTTGTCTTCGGAATAAGGGGGTCCTCTTCAGTAACCACTTCGACGAGTCTCCGTCGTTTTCTTAACGGTCTACTCGATTCCGACGGCTCCCGCGCTTTCGTAACTATCTTCGCCATTTTGTTTCCTAACCTCGTAATCTTAAACTTGGGCAGGGTCTGTTCCGCGTTGCCAGTCTCACTGGCTTCTGTCTCAGGTTCTTTCTCTTCTATCCGATCGTTGAGCTCGTTGCTTTGATCACTAGAAGTCTTCTCTGGTTCCGTGTTTGTTTCGTTGTTGTTCTCCTTGGATTCCTCGTCTTTATTCTTGTCGCTGTTCATTGTGAAGTCTAGAGGCCCTTCAGCGTCGTCCACGTTTGATTCCACTTTGACTTTGGTCGTGCAGTGTGCTTGGAGAAAGGATGCGAAGGGTATTGGGATTGGGATGGGGAGGGGTATTGGGAGAATTACTGGGTACGGAACGAGGACAGTGACCGGTGGAGCTTGTCCCAGCGGTGGGGGGAAGTTTAAGGGGGGCGGAATACGTGGTCTTTCCTGATGCATCGGCATCCCCGGCCGCGGCATGAAGCCAAAGCGGGGTGGAAACATCGGCCGGTGCTCGTTGACATGATTGTCCATAAAAGGAGGAGGCATTCCGTACATCGGAGGGAACTGGGGAGCTGGCATCGTGTGCGGGTTTATAGGATGAGGCGGCGAGTGTATTGCACTGTTCCCTACAGTGGACGCTGGGGAAGACCCGTCCATTGACGGGCTTCGCATCCGCAAGTCTTGGGCCTTAGGGGTGGATGCGTGCTTCACCGTCTGAGACGTCACAGTAGCTGAGCATTTCGACGTCCTACGCTTCCTCAAGTTCATCTTTAGTCTGGTATCCTTTTTAGTTTCTGGTGATTTCTGTACCGTCTTCTCTTCAGGAGTCTTTGGCTTCATGAGTTTCGCTGATGGAGCTATAGTTATTAAAGGTAGCGGGGATTTCCGGCTCTTTGTTTCTGTTTTTTCGGGTTGTTTGCTGCTCTCGGGTGAGCCTGACCTTTCGGATGTTGGGGAGGCGGATCTGCTTTTGCAGTTCTTAAGCCAGAGCTCTGGAGTTATGAGGTTGGAGGTTGAAGAGGCATTCACCAGGTGCGGGTTGAGATCGAGGTGCGCCTGCGTCTCTCGACAGAATATGTGCATCTTGTATTGGTTGAGGCATTTGTCGGAGCAGAACTGGAGTTGCGTGGCGCCGTCCTGGAATGTAAGCAGAAAGCAGGGGTCAATGACTGAATTAAACTACGAAAACCGACGACGACCGGATAGCCTAGTGGGTAGAGACCCTGAGTACCCTGACTATGAAGCTTGAGGTCCCGGATTCGATCCCCGGTCGGGGCAGATGTTTGTATAATGAATACGAATGTTTGTTCTCGGGTCTTGGATGTTTGATATGTATACAAGTATGTATTTATCTATAGGTAAAAGTATGTTTATCCATTGTCTATCACCCATGTACAGGCTTTGCCTAGCTTGGGACTAGGTTAATTGGTGTCAATTCCCCCAGGTCCCATGATATTTGTCATTTATTTATTCAACTTTCCTTGACATCAGAGACAATTAAGTAGTATAAAGACTGGCAATCTCCAATTCTCCATACTAACCTGCGTAGCTCCGAAATATGAGGTTCACTAGATGGCGTTGTGTAGCCGGATATTACTCCCGTACATGCTAAACAACGCCATCTAGTGAACCTTTTAACATGAAACTACCGTGAGACTCAATCATAGTGAAATAAAAACGGATCACTCACGTATATAAGTCGAGTTTAGCCCGACATGTTTCGGACTAATTCGTAGTCCTTCCTCTGGGAGCGCACGACCCAGCGACGGCGAGATGCACACAACTTATATACGTGAGTGATCCGTTTTTATTTCACTATGATTGAGTCTCACGGTAGTTTCATGTTAAAAGGTTCACTAGATGGCGTTGTTCAGCATGTACGGGAGTAATATCCGGCTACACAACGCCATCTAGTGAACCTTATTTCGGAGCTTTGACAAGATTGGCAGTGTTTGTATTACCTGTCTTTGGGAGGCTAGCACGCGTGCCATTTTTTCGCCTGTTGCTCAGTGCGTCCTTCACTGATTCCGTCACTATGAAAGGGACGCACTGCGCGACAAGCGACAAAATGGCGCTCCGTGCTACATGACTGCTAGTTGACATTCATTTCCCAAAGCACCAGCTTACCTGAAAGTCGACGTATGCGACAGTATGCCGCACGTGCCTGCACCAATCACAGGTCTTCGCGCGCTTGAAGTTGGCGCGCCGTGATTGGCTGAAGCACAGCTCGGAACAGAACACCGCCCCCGCCTGCTGCAACGCCCCGCTGTCCGTTATGCTCTTATTGCACCATGAGCATTCATCTGGAATTAAAAAAAAAAAATCATTTGAAAACTTTTCTATTCAGGATCTTGTTAGATACGCAGTATTTACCAGTGCAGTTACGCGGTATTGCACTATCCCCGACGTTATGTCATTTACGTTATACCTAAGTAATGTAATGAATGACTTTGCTCCTAACACTGGACAATATACTTAAAACACTGGGGAAAAGCTGGAAAACATCTTTGTACGGGACCCTAGGTGCGCGAGTCCGACTCGCACTCGGCCGGTTTTTTTTATAAATATATGCTTTATTAGTTTTAATACCGCTCGCGGTTTTAAATTAATTACTACAACTACTTACACATACCTACTATAATAAAGAGAGGAAAACACAATCCACTCCGCTGCAATTTTTACTGCGCATTTTTAATTTTATAATGGGACAAATTGATACCAATTGACCTAGTCCCAAACTAGGCAAAGCCTGTACTACGGGTACTAGACAACGAATAAACATACTTATATAGATAAATACATATTAAACATCCAAGACCCGAGAACAAACATTTGTATCCATCATACAGACATCTGCCCCAACCGGGATTCGAACGCGGGACCTCAAGCTTCATAGTCAGGGTCTCTAACCACTAGGCTATTCGGTCGTATTAAAAAGAATATCACGTAGCTATGCAGATATTATAGCAAGCAAAAAAAGCAGATTGTTAGCGAGCCCGTGTTGGGTGTCCATCTCCAATTAGCAGACTGCTGGGCACGACCTCCTCTCGCAATGAGAGGGCTTGGGATATAATAGTTACCTCCCACACGGGTCTAGATCGGATTGGGACTTAACACATTCCATTGAATTGTTTCCATTGCTATACAAAACAAGACAGATACGCCACCGCTTCAACACAAGCCATTTTACAGGTGATTTGGTGATTCGGGGGCTTACATACCTAGATGTTTGACATTGTGTCAGTCTAATGACAGCTAATGAGTGAGGAATAATTGAATCAGCGCGCGCTTTGGTCTCGGGTGAGGAAAGTAATTGTTTTTAGTTCATAACGAGTAGGGCCGCATTTTGTCAGCGCTGAACAGGTGCGTGCATGGCCTATCTTTAACGTTTATGTTTGTTCTTGTTATATATCGATGATTGCTTCGCAAGAACGAGTAGATGTTTCCTCACGATGTTTCCTTCGCCGAAAAGCTTGTGGGAGGACCGCAATTAAATTCCGAAACACTTACGAGGTGCGAATCCGGCCTCGAACCCACTCCAGCTTCGTAATATTAAAATGTAAATAGATATAAGTACGTACATACATACAATGTTTGTGTGACCTAATACCTGTGCTTATTGTTTGAATGTTTTGCGGTTAACATATCCGGATCCTTTCTAATGTTGGAATTTGGCTATAATATTCCACCCACCGTAGCACCCACCGCAACCATATAATACCGGCTTAACATGAAACTAACTAACGTGAGATTCAATCATAGTGAAATAAACGGATCACTGACGATATATATCAGATATATCTGTTGAGTACAGCCCGACATGTTTATGTCTCATGTCCCTCCTCTAGCACACGTTTTGGCGGCAGCGAAAAGCAAACCGCTCCCAGAGACCCGAGTACAAATATTCGAAACCTGCGTCACGTAAAGTCGAATAGTAAACGTTATCGAGTTTGTATGACGTTTGGAACAGCGCCCGCCCGTGAGCGTATTTGGAACTAAAATTTTGTATGAGGTTTCTCCTAGGTTTCTCGATCTCGATACGATAACCGTAACGAATGTTACGCAGGATTCGAAAAGTCGTGCTCGACCCTGTGTTGACTTGTGACATACACCGATGTATAAAGAATTTAACAGGCTAGGATTTCTATGTTTAACATTATTATTATACCTTTTTATAATAATCATCACCATCATCGGCCTATTTACGTCCCACTGCTGGGCACCAGGCCTTTATTTATAATATTTAAAAAAAAATTAAATAAGTAATTTACGTAGGTATTCGGCGCGAATTCAGAACCATTTTTTTTTTTCGAAAAGACGCGTTATTTGTGATAAGTCGATAACATTGTAAAATGAAGTTAGACCGATATTTAATAGATGTCGCCACTAAAACGAAGTTGTTTAGTAGAAGTGAGGTGGGGTGAGGAAGGCGAGAAACGTTCAAATTCATACTCTCCTACATCGATTTAGGCAAGTGAGACAAACTACTTACTACACACTATTTTAAACTAAAGTTAAAACTTTGATTTACCGCAATAAAGCTCCGTTTCACTATTTTAAGATATTTAGTGGGTTCTAGGTAGTTACAAAACTTTTTTTGAACAATGGAGATTGAAGCAATGTCTCGAATAACCCGATGGACTCGGATTGTTAGGGGCAGAAAATTAATAACCAACGAGCAATCGTAATGAGACCGGTGTTCCGTTACTTGGCTCAACGTTGCAATTATTTTTGGATTAATAAATAAATAATCCTAATACCTAGTTAAAGCTGTGATAGTGGTTTGACCTAATGGCCCCTTAAGCAGAGGGTCGTGGGTTCAAACCCCAGCTCGCACCTCTGAGTTTTTCGGAATTTATGTGCGGATTGACATTTGTAATTTATCATGAGATTTTTGGTGAAGGAAAACATCGTGAGGAAACCTGCACACTCCTGCGAAGCAATTCAATTAGAGTGAGAAAAAAAGGCTGGTGATGATGAATACCTAGTTTTAATAATCTATGTTTTTTCAAACGCTGATAGACACCTTTCGGAAATACCATCATTCACCAAAAAAGCGCCGCAAGAAACTTGACAGGAAGTTCATCATCATGTCAGCCGAAAGACGACCACTGCTGGCCGGCGGCCTCCCCCGCGGCTCTCCACTCAGACTGGTCTTGTGCTTTCCGCATCCACCGCGGTCCCGCGATCTTGCCAGGTCGTCGCTCCATCTCGTTGGAAGCCAACTGTCAGTTCGTCTCCCGGTCCGAGGACGCCATTCAAGAACCAACACAGCACACACACAGGACATGAAGCTATTTATCATTAAATTTTAAACAGTTTAAATACTAACTGAAACCTGAAACAAGAGTATAGTTACTCAGAAAACCAGTAAAATATAGGTAACTAACCCGGAAGTTTGTATGTTGGAAGTCTATCTGACATTGTGTGGATTCGTGTGGTAACGGAGGTGAATGCTGCATGAAAACATACATTTTGTCGCATGGACGGAGCTGTTTTAGTTTAACACGTGTGGTCGCGGTTTTTTCGGTTTTTTTTTTCTTTCAACATTCTCCAATTTAGGTACTTACCCTGTTATTCATAAACCTATATTAATTATTATTAATTAATGCCGTTAAAGTTCGTTTGTCCCTTTTTGTCACATTGACATTTCCCCTAGTGAGAGGAAGACAAAACATATTTTAGCTTGAGTGGCGTTTATGAATAAGGGCATTAGACTCTGAGTGTTTTAACTTTAATCCAACCCCTGGCAACCCTAATAATATAATTATATCCACAATAATATTGGGATCCTTACCGCAATTCCACATTCAACAGCACAGTATTCGCGCCGTTCATTAGAAATAGTAAACCGGCACCGCGATATCAAATTTATAAATAACGCTCGCACAAAGCTCAGTGTGTATTTCATACGTACCTAAAATCGGTAAAATATCGCGTTGCGAAGAATTTCACGTGTTCAGCACTCATTAGTGGTGGAAAACTTACACCATGGGTATTTTGGTATCAAAATCCTGTATGTCGCGGATATGCTTTGACTGTTTTTTGTATGAACATTGTGTGTGAGGAAATAGTACTTTTTGATATAAGTGCGGAAAATATGTCATTATGCACGAGTCCCGAGGTGTCTAGGCCCGAGCCAGAAGGCGAGGGTCGAGTCTCGGGACGAGTGAAAATGACACTTCCGCACGTGTACCAAACGACATTTTTTTATACATTTGCGAAAAAACTACAAAGAGGGGGCGGGCCGGCCACCACCACTCGCCGGCGCCCAGCTGGAGGAAGGCGGCCCGGTGCTGCCAGCGCCTTGGAAAAGTAAAAAGCACTAGTACGAAAAATACAACTTCCCGCATGAAACGTAGCTACAAAATGTACCACTTTTTGAGCAACTGTATTAAAAAGGATGATTTGTATTTTATCGCCGTAAAGGAAAAAGTCTATTTGGGCAAAAAGATTAGTTGAGCATTGAGCTTTTCGCAAAACATTTTCCTTTACGAAAAATAAGGGTTTACGCCTCTTTTCTTATATAAATCGTTTATAAAAAAGTTGCAAATGCAGCCTTTTACCCAATGGGCCAGTTTGACTAACGAAATTTACGACACCTCTGTTGTAGAGTAGAAAGCCAATAACGATAACGAATCCAATATTTGTGACCAAAGGGCTGGCAGTTTTCTCTCTCAAAGAATCAGCATCGCTATTCAGCGAGGCAACGCTGCCAGCCTTTTGGGCACTATGCCACGGGGGCCTTATTTAGATTTAATTTAGTTTTAAGTTGTAGTTTATTTAGTTTAAGCTTAGATTTAATGTCATTGTAAATTGCTTTTATTATGTAAATAAAGTAGATGTCATCCAATAGATAAGTACCATATAGTCCATATAACTATTTACTAGTGTGAGTGTTTTTGTGCAGATTCCCTTTCTTTCATTCATAAAAAAAACGCTATCATAACCTTACCTACTTTAAATCTAAATACAATTCAACACCATGTAATAAAAGTAACCGATAAATAATTTGATTAATCCCCCTAAATCTTTCCAAGAATGATCGGTTTATTAGAGGGAATTAGATTTTATCGCTGGCACCCCATAGATCTTTTCCCGCCTTTTTAAACGTCAAAAAGCGTAGGGTTGCGTTTCAAATGTCATGTTTCAGAGAATTATAGCTGATCGGGGTGCGTTTTCTGAGAAAATTAATTCTTCAAAAGTAGCTAATCTAAAACGTGTGATGTTTGATTAACACTCGCGTTTCTAGCAAACGTGATTTTGATATTTGACAAAGTTTAACTTAGGTACTTATATTAATTACACTTATAGGACTGAAAACAAGGGATTCTTAAGTCATACCTAGTGAAACAAACCGGATTACTCACGTATATAAGTCTATTATGATTGAGTCTCACGGTAATTTCATGTTAAAACGATTCTCAAGTCTTCATAATTCCGAGACTCCGCGATTCCTGTGCTTATGCTAGACCAATGCTGTCTTAAAAATATAATAATTTGACAATATTTAGCGATTCAGCTTTTCGGCTTTTCAGCTACAATGGCGATATGGGTTTTATGAAAAAGTATCAGAACGTTTTAAAAATGATTCTTGTCTGTTTCATGGTAGTTTCTAGATAGGTAAGTAAAAATAGTGAGAATCTGATAGCGTCTAGAGTCTAGTGTAATCAACGGCAAAAAAAAACGTTCGCGTTTACGTCTGAAATCATCATCATCATCATCATGTCAGCCGAAAGACGTCCACTGCTGAACATAGGCCTCCCCCAAGGCTCTCCACTCTGACCGGTCTTGTGCTTTCAGCATCCACCGCGGTCCCGCGATCTTTACTAGGTCGTCGCTCCATCTTGTTGGAGGCCTACCGACAGCTCGTCTCCCGTTCCGTGGACGCCATTCGAGAACCTTTTGACCCCTTCGGCCGTCAGTTCTGTGAGCAATGTGCCCCGCCCACTGCCACTTAAGTTTCGCAATTCTTCGGGCTATGTCGGTAACTTTAGTTCTACTGCGGATATCATCATTTCTGATTCTGTCCCGCAGAGAAACCCGGAGCATAGCCCTCTCCGTCGCCCTCTGAGTGACTTTGAGCTTCCTTATGAGGCCCATCGTTAGCGCTCACGCCTCAGATCCGTAAGTCATCACTGGCAACAGACACTGGTCAAAGACTTTTGACTTCAAACACTGCGGTAATTTGGACGAAAAAACACTGCGAAGCTTCCCGAACGCTGCCCAGCCGAGTCGGATTCGACGAGTGACCTCTTTCTCGAAGTTGGACCTACCTAACTGGACCGTTTGACCTAGGTAGACATAGTCGTCAACAACTTCGAGCGCAGAGCCTCCGATTCTTACGGGAGTTGGCACAACATGGACATTGGACATGACTTTCGTCTTGTCCATGTTCATCCTCAGGCCAACTCGGTCGGAAACTCTGCTGAGGTCAGCGAGCATAGCACTGAGGTCCTCCATGGTCTCAGCCATGACCACAATATCGTCGGCGAATCAAAGGTACTCGCCATTTATGTTGATGCCTCGTCCTTTCCAGTCCAGAACCTTAAAAGCATCCTCCAATGCAGCGGTGAACAACTTCGGAGAGATCACATCTCCTTGTCTGACTCCCCGCTGCAGAGGGATAGGCTTCGTGGTCTGGTCCTGTAGTCGGACGGACATAGTGGCGTACGTCTGAAATACTATGAGCAAATTGGCAGCGCCTCTAGCGTCACGTATCGACAACAAACTATTCTCATAGGTAGTAATTTGACACTTTAACGCAAACTTTTACACTAAATGCTTTGGTCAGTCAACCCCCAGAAATTACAAGGAATACACACCAATCCAATTACACACCAATACAATTACAAGGAATACACACCAATCCAATTACACACCAATACAATTACAAGGAATACACACCAATACAATTACAAGGAATACACACCAATCCAATTACACACCAATACAATCACAAGGAATACACACCAATCCAATTACACACCAATACAATTACAAGGAATACACACCAATCCAATTACAAAAGTATTTGTTCATGTTAGTAAGTACCTTTGTTTTTCTGATCGCTGGCCTGGTCCGGGCTCTGTCCGCGGGCGCGGGACGCTGCCCAGCGCCGCAGCTCCAACCTCTCATACCCGTACCATCCCAGCAGTTCGTTCATTGCTGTCTCCGCGAACTCCTGGAACAATAGACTTATTTATACACCTTCCTATCCACTGATGAAATACTACAAAATAAAAGGGACTGATCTTGAGCAATGACCGAAAGGGCAAGATCCTAACGCGTGCGGGGACTTTGACGCGAGATATTGCCAGAAAAATATTCTTGCGCTTTCACGATTAGCGATCAAGATACATATGATTCATACCGCATAATTAATACTATAATACCGATTGGAAATGGAATGGTTTTCTTGCGTAATCTCAAACTACTGCTATTTTTAAATGCAATGTCTCTAAAACTTATAAAACAGCTTTCAGCGCCTTTTCTGAGCTTAAGGAATTTGTGGAGGCCACGACTTGTTTACATTTTTTTGTCACTGACGGACATTGAAACGCGTTATTTTTAAATAAAAAAAAAACAATTTATTCAAAATAAATGGCGCCAGGATGACCTCCTTACAACGTTTTATAGCCGACGATCACGATAATAAATTCGTAAGAATATATAAAGCGTGAATCAACGCGGTAACTCAAGAAATATTTGTGCCAGCGAAAATATAGATTGTCATGTTATAAGAGTCACCATTCTTAAGTCACAGAAGTGAACATTTTTCTTAACAGCTGCTGTTAGCATATCAAAGCCTTTCTGACACGTGAATTTTGGATCATTATTAAATAAATTTAATGTTATGTAGCAAAAAATGACTTGTCAAAAATAATTGTTTTTATTGTTGCTGCTGAAAAATTTAAATCTTTTCTACTGTCTGGAAGTTTATGGTTAGCAAGTAAAATATTTACATATATTCGAATATGTTTCTAATGCTTCATAAGTCTCGTTCTGATAGAAACCTTCCATAAAACGTAACAAAGGGAATTACCGACCTACGTATGAAAACTTTGTAACACGGGAACAGTATCCTCAGACTCCTTCATTATACAGGTACAGTAACAGTAGCTTCTTTGTCATACGACCGCCTAAATAACCTTATTTAATTAATCTTGTGTGCACAAGGCTATGGCCAGAGACAGGTTATATTTCAGGGCAAGATGGCCAGTCGCGAGCCCGTCTAATTGGACTCCGGTTACACAAAGAGTTCTACGGAAAGTATTAATATATTCAACACTAACGTGGGAAAATTAAGGGTTTTTTGAAGAGAATATACATTTTAATATTATATTTATAATGAGGCCTATACATATCCGCCCCACTGCTGAACGTACTTAAGTAGCATAATATGCGAATTATTAAGTGTCTGGATCATAACTACTCTATATGCACTCGTGGGTTTTTAGCTCTGCTTGAAATGTATCGCAAATATATTAGCTAGTTATGGCTAGATGAAGTATAAATCTTTACATGAACCGATAATTACAATTTATACACACTATCAAGAAAATACAAATGTAAAATATAATTAATTAGGTACCTACTAATACTAATCTGCCAAACATTTCGATATAAATGATGAGTCAGTGCAGGCTAATGTTAATTAAAGATCGTGAATGAGAAACGTGATCATCACAAGCAAACCTGATACGGTGTATTCTAATGGGAAATAGCGCAGCCGCAATGCACCGGCGCGGGCTTCACGTTTTAATTTACCGCCGTTCAGTGTGGCCAGTGTACGGTTGCGTAATAATTATCAACGCCGAAAACACGATATTCCAACCAAACGCACTGCAACCCACAGTGAAGGCGTTCGGCCATTATTCGAATTTTGCGGATCAGATCAGGCTGCACTGAATATACAAAATACACGAGTCGCCGACCAGATAATTAATATCGGAGCTCGTATGTAATTAATGCTCTGGTTCAATCGAGGATGTTAAATTTTAATAAAATAGGTAGTTGTTGAAAAACGTCGTATGAACCCCTTGAGCAATTGGTCATTGTCCTCGGCTAAATTGAAGCCTTTGCCTGCAGCTCGGCCTAAAACCACCAAGAGTGTAATGACTAACTTTTCAAATGGATTAGGTACTCACTGGAAGAATTTTATTAATCGACCACCCTAAATTTACTAATTATTATAAAATGATTTATTGATTTAACAGTTTTCACGACAATCAAGGAAAAGGAAAAAGAGGTCTTAATAATACCTTCCTAAACCAACAAAACTTAATTTCAAATTAAAGTACAGTCGAGTTCTCCAATATCTGTACAGACAACGGTTCATAAATATCTAAACACATACCTAATGTAACTGGCAATAAGGTATGTGTATAGATATTTTTGAACTGTTGACTGTATAGATATTGGAGAACTCGACTGTACTTGGCCACTACAAGAAATTTTTGCCAAGCACCAAGCCTTTTTTTTACCAGTCTGTACAATTAACAGCACGGTCTACTTGCCATATGCAAATCATCTCCGAAACGCCAGTTCGCACGGGTATCGACACGTCTTGTTTACCGTCCAATAAATGGCTCATAATGCTATTTGCTTTGACACACGATGCCGCCATATAGCAGAGTGACGTGACTTTGCGACTACATGGATCAATAGATGATCTAGGCTTGATCATTAGAAATACATTGTGAGTGATGTTCGTATTTACAAATGAAGGGATCGCTTTTATTACTTGCCCACACAACTTGTGAATTTATCATTTGTACCAACGATTAAGTATGTAAGAAAATGCAAAAGATCTAAATTACACGAGGAATTAATATTTACATACGATGTTAATACATATATTATTGGAATAAATGAAAAATAGCCACCGCGGCTCCGTCTTCATCAGATCATGAACTTGGCCGAAATGTCAGCTGCGGCTAAAAATACGGCAAAAACCGTCACCCGACACGTTACATCAGTGAGACTAATTCTGTGCCTTACTCGGCTACTGTAACTAGGTGATTTATTGTACAATACTTTTGTTCCTCTTTATCATCCTACAACAAATGTTAGAGTAAAACATACGAATCATGTAGTAGGTCGCTCTCGTCGCCTTTTGCAATAATAATAGCAAATTCTCCTACTTCGGGTCCTTCTGTATATCATCACCAGCCTATTTACTTTCCACTGCTGGTCACAGGCCTCCTCTCACAATGAGAGGCCTTGGGGCTATATTTCCCACGTAGGTCCAGTACTGATTGGGAACTTCACACACACCGTTGAATTACTTCGCAGGTGTGTGCGGGTTTTCTCACGATGTTTTTCTTCACCGAAAAGCTCATGATAAATTTACAAATGTAATTTCGCACATAAATTTCGAAAAACTGCTGCTGCGAGCTGGAACCCACGACCTTCTGCTTGAGAGGCCATAGGCCAAACCACTAGGCTACCACGGCTTTTTCCTTCCTTCCTTTTCCTCCGGGTTTCCTTCTGTACGTTTATAACGAAATGTGTAATGTGGGATCCAGTTGCGATGCGTCACTTGTTAAGTTACTCCGCCCGCTGAGTCATGGAAATAAGATGAGATGACTAAATACTAAGGCCAGTAGCTCGCTTTTCTATACTGATACAAATATCACGGTATGGAAACTTTGAACTGGCTACGAAAAATGGATATGAGAAGGAAGCAGACATTTTAAGCAATTGAAGTCGTTGAAAAAAAAACAGCTCTACTTAGAGTGAAAAGACAAAAGGATCCTATCTTTAACGTTCTATTGGTAGATATGAGATACTTATACAATTGAGATTTAAAGTATGCCTATACTGTAGCCACGTAAATCTCAAATTCTCATGTACCCATGGACGGCTCTTTAATTACATGGCGCTTTAAATTTGTCACTTAGTGTTACCTTCTGGAAACCGTATCGCCTAAGCGTGAGTCTCAGCATTATAGTTGCGGCGTAATTTTACAAAGGCGTTCCGAGACCTGCACAGTGTTGCCAGCTAAAGCAAGTCTTCCCATAAAGTGCAGGGTTCGCATGACCAAAACAAGCTGGGATTGCTAGTTAAGGAGAATCTCTGGAATATTTAATTCGTCGTATTAAGTTCCGCTTCCGCTTGCACAAGCACAAGCAGCATAAAATAACTTTTGGTAAATATGAAAACTAATAATACATCAAAGGTAATTAAGACAATTAAGTAATTTAACAAAATCAAAATTCATAGACACTCATTTATGTAGTTTCAAACTTAAAATTTTAGTACACTTATTTTATTTTTTTGTACGCTAGTCAAATCTCAAATCCCTAGAAGCCATTTCAGTGACTTTCCCACAACCGTCTTCCATTTCCCGCCATTCCGATTCCAAAAGGCGAGTGCTGCCAGTTGCCAGTACCAGCTCCCCGAAAGTGGGGGTTCGCATGACCAAAACAGGCATCCGAAGAGTAATGCACTGTAACGCGAGCCGCCTTTGTTTCCCGGCTGGCATAATGAGAAACATGTGAAACATAATCGATAGGCTACCGGAGATGTAACCGTAGAACATGCCCGGCCTTTGTGCTCTATCATAGATGGGGTTCCGAGCGTTTTGAGTAAGCTGATACGAAATCTTTTTAAGTGCAATAATAAGTTAGGCACCGTTTTTTTATGAGTATTTTCGGAAGCTTGATAAGTGAAAATGTAAAATGACTTTATTTTGACATCAGTAAACAACCCTATTAAATTAGATTATACCTGGTTTTGAAGAAAATATTCAGATTTAGTCTAAAACCTCACCACATAATTATGTATGTATATCACCAGGGGAGAGGAGGCGGTTTTAAAAGTTGCTAAAAACATCACGTGATTACTGGACAATTCCTTAGGAGCTTACTCGAGATGATTAAGTATTTCGATATTAATTAAATGAATGAGTGCGAGTGACATTCAGTTGAATTCTAATGTTAATGTTGACTCCTCAGCGACTTTCTTAGATCAAAAGTCCGAACTTAGCTAACGACAAATGCTGTAACTGTAACCCTAATGCCTGCTGCGCTGTATGCTGTATAGTGTATACAGAACAACACGCCAGGCTACTCGGGTGTCAAGGCGATAGCATTGCCTTTCCCGGGAACCAAGGCTTATTTATGCTGCACACTGCCAATGAGTAAAGCGAATAACTCTATTTGTGCTACAATTGCTTGTAAATTTTCACATAAAATCCGGTTTTGTATTTCCACTTGCACGGAAGGTATCGTTTTACTTTGAGTGAAGTTGAGAAACTGAGTTTTTCGAGGTTAATAAAAGTCGTCTTAAGATTGAACATTAATTTCTAGAGACTAATTATGTTTTAAGACAGTTTGATATATTTGGCATGAAATTGGATTGCTTATGGTGAATTTATAAATAGCAAAACGAAGTTGTGGCTGCGTGTAGCATTACATTTCAACTTCGAGCTATGCTTTTTTTAGTTCGATGGATTTCACACATGTTGCTGTGTATTGCATTTTCTTACCAAACTGATAATAATTATGCAACCTAACCCTAATAAATGAAATCAGAAAATAAAAAAACGGATTTAGTGAGGGACAAATTCAATCATTTTGAAATTTAGGTCTATTATGATGATGAATGGCCCATTAGGAATTAATTAGGATAGATCTGAATGGAGTATGGTTTTGTATTTGAATTGTTTTTTTCTAGTCACTGCATAAAAGTGTTAAGTAAAATAAATGAGCTTAGTTTTGAATACAATGGAAAGAAATCAGCGTGTGTACCAATGCTAGCTGTGGTGTAGCGGTACAGCACATTATATTCATTTCCCTATTTTAGCATGCTGCTTGCCATGACTGCACGCTGATTGTATGCCACTAGGCAAATCAAAGTGAAACTACAACTTTTGTATACATAATGTTTGACAAATAAATTACCTTACGCCTGCTCCTAGGTGGTACGGAATGTTAAGGATTCGGGTTGATTCCCGGGGTGAGAAATATTTTTGTTTTTTCCGCCTATTCATGTTTCAGTGAGTAAGTATTTAAAAAAAATAATATAAATTAGAAGTCAACAACAACCACGAGACAGACACTTCTCAAACGCTTCACTCAAAAGCGTGCCTTAAACTGCCAAACTAAAGTAACTTCGTCATCGTCACTTAAAAAAGCGAAACCAAAGCCATTCCAGATTCCACCGCTCCCTGTAACTTTTATATTTGTTCCCGCACATTAGTAGGAGGCGATCGTGTTACACAGCATTAGGTGAATTATAAGCTCCACTAGTGTCACGCGATCTGTTTGCCGACTGGGCTAATGAATGGCGACATGATAGTAGACTGTTTGGCTATTGATGCTAGGCTCTGTTGTGGGCACTGGGCAGTGGGTCAAGGAAATTATTTGAATGAAATTTCTGTTAAAAAAAAAAACATTTTTAACACAAAATTTTTGCTAACTGTACCTTTAGTTGTCTGTACTTGTATTGTCATCGAACTAAGATATCCATTCCATACCAAAAGAGCTTACTCCTGCGGTGCGGAGACAATATCGGCCGGACTTACATATTACATAAGTATGCAAAGTTTCGTCTTAAACGGTTGAGGATAACTGCTTTTAAATCCAGTTGCAAGATTTGACCCGAACGTACAATACAAACATTGCAAGTTAAATAAAAAAGCTTATAAAATAAGTTGGTTTTTGCAAGCATATTAAAAAAAACTACATCGATTGGGCTAGGCTATTTGTAGTTAAAGGCAGTAAATCAGACGTACGTTGCATTGTTTAGGTACCTATATTATAATAGTAAAACAACTAGTAGTACAAGTACTGTAGTATGTAGTTGTTTTTAACTTTTTGTTTTATTTTGTTGATGGACAATTTTATTGCTTAAAGATTTCTGTTATTAAGATGATGTTTATGTGTTAATTTTAGGGTTTGACTTCTGTCCCACTAACAAAGAGCTTGCCCCTGTTTATACTAAGTATTATTTTATTTGTGCCCTAGTCTCTTTTAAAGCTCAAAGACTTAGCAGTCATGTGCAGAAAATCAGAAATCGCCTCAAGTGATTACACGAATCACATAACAAACCAACAAGCTACTTAAATGACTATTACCTAACTTATGACTCATAACTTAAACTAATGTATAAGCAATAATTTTCCCACAGCTACCGGGATTGTTTTCCGTGCTGGCAACACCATGCCGTGCGTAGGTCGCCGGTAGGTGTCGTGTTACGAGCGCTCCTAAATTTACCTTAGCAAGCTACCATTAAAAGCATTTATGTTATATTGGATATCACAATATTATCGACTGAAAGTCTAACGTTACACGTGCTTTGACCGCTTCTTTGAAACCGGTTTACTTAGAATATGTTTACTATTTTGTAGCTTGTCGAAATTTAACTTAGAAATGTATCTTGTTTTATATCCCACTTTAAGTAGGTTAGTAAGTAAGTAATAACATTTTATTCAATTTAATATTTGATTTGATGTAAAAAATCTAAAATATGGGTGGGTGGCAGAAATTGAAGTTTAGGTTTGTCCCAAACTTAGTTTGAATGCAGGTACAAAAATGCTTACCTACTGAACGATGTTTTAGGACAACTCCCACATTGTGCCGCTGAATATATAATTATTTCAAATTTTTTTACCAAAACAGTTCTATAACCTATAACTATACTTCTTAAATTCTTTTTAGGGTAAACATGAAGCAAATCTATATTTTCAGGAATGGCCCATTTTCAATAAAAATCCGGATATGATGCCGGCTATATGTTACGCGTGTATAGGTAATTAAGATTCCGAGATGCGATAAATTTATTATGTGTGTTCAAATATTCACCGTGAAAATAAAAACAAAGTTCACGTCGGTGTTTGGTTTCATCTCATCTGCGTATAAATATCACGGGAGACTTTTTTTAGTAACATACGTACCTATTATTACAACATGACTAAGTACTGGCTGTACCGAATTATAAAAAACATGTGTGATTTGGATTTAAATTTGATTTATTAACATTTGCTTATGAGAATGATTGTTTTTTAGCAATTAATTAAACGATAAATTGATACTTAATGATTATGAAGACCAGGTGAATAAAAAGCATTTCAGCTTTTAGTCTGCTGAAATCAAGCTAGAAATTGTGACAAATAGGTGATGAGAACCAAAATCATAAGAAACAATAGTGACTGAAAAAAATGTAATTTATAAGCCATGAAAAAAGTGTCAACATATCTTTATTAAAAACTACGGAAACATTACTTTCGTCACTAATTTTATTTAAAGATAGCAATTGAACTTCTTTATAGGTACGTATTTCGACGACCACCTCTTATTCTGAAAATGCTGGTATCGAGTTTTATTCCTACAGAATCGTTGGCTATAGTGGCTCACCAAGAGTGTTACAAACACGAAGAATGTATAATAAAATTGTAAGTACACACAGTGTGTTGCGGTGACACAAGAGACCGTCTCAGTAAAGCCACCAGGTTTGGGTAACAGGCTCGGGTGACAGTCGCGAGGGAAACAGACGATAATTGTTAGGGAATTATTACTTAGATCATGTTTGAATTAGAATGTTAGAGGTAAAAGCGCTCTAAAGTTATAATTATCAATTCGGGCATAGAAAGTTATAGGCCGTGAGCTCATAGGATATAGAATAGGACGTGGAGTCGAGTGAATTCGCATGGAAATCTCTTGCTTTTACTTAGGAGTGAGCAGATGACAGCCAAAGTATTTCTAAGACAGTATAACGGGAAAATATGTAATGTTTTCATTGATGATCATATAATATTTACACCAGTGGTTGCTGAAAAATTTCGTTCGTATATACCCAAAGGCTGTAAGTAGCTCGAATGTGAGATCAAAATTGTCATCATGGTCTTGTCTTTACTCGTAAAAGGAAATATTTTGAAAATCACACTCAACTCAAAACAGCAGCGCTCAAACGTCAAAGTCTCAGAGATTACAGAGTGTAAAAATGCGCAGACGGTTCGCGTTTCACTAAAATTAACGTCAGATGGTGACGCGGCGTCAAATGACGACGGCCGAGACGTTAATTACACGGGCTCGGGTTCGCAAGCGCAGCCTGGCCGGAGGCCTAGTGCGGGCTTCAAAAGCAAAGGCTAAATCGCTAAAATTTCTATTGGAATATGGAAATTCTAGCGTGAGAATTATTGACACGGCAAGTTTGAAGGAAAGGTAGCAAATGTAATCTCATGTGTATTATTCTGTCCTGCAGATGTCTAATTAAGAATATTCGACATAACTAGTGTCACAAAGGTTACAATAAAATTGTTTTTACTTCATATGTAATTGTGTTAACAGCCTGTGTAAACCAGTGAATGATCTGCAAACTTTTTTTGTACAATGCACGAGTAGGAAATCGAAAAACTTTGAAGGTAAAAGTACACCATAAACGAAAAACCAATTTTTAAATAATATTAATTAATATTTATGTGTTAAGATACTTGTACTATTCTGTGGGTAAGGGTTAATTTTATAAGAAACCCCTATTTTTCAGAGGCAGGGCAACTAATGACCACGGTACATCAATATGCTGCGGCGGCACACACTTTGCGGAACACTCTTGTAAACCATAGTATCGCCTAGGTACTTACCTACCAATCATTTTTACCAATAAAATTTTAATAAAGCAACCCGATACGGCTCCTAATTTTGGGAAATACTTAGAAGTACGTAACCTCACGTTACGTAATTGTAGAAAATTAATTATTCGTGCATTAAAGCAGGCTGGCATGGGATACTGCGGCTCCGCTTACACTAAAATTAACGACGATGCCGCCTCGGATGTCGACAACTTAGAATAATTAAAACGAGCAATCGAAACCCGCCAGCGTTCTCAAATTATGTAATTAAAAATATCTGGAGATTAAAAATTAGGCTCGGGTTTTGGTTTTCGCGAAACTAATAATGTTTTTTAAAAACATGAGCTTTGTAGTGCAAATAGACTAGTAATTAAAGTCACAATAGGTAGGTACTAAGCTGCAGCATAGTTTCGTTTGTTTTTTTTTTTTTTTGCTTTTTGACGGCATTCAAGTCTTTCCTATTCCTACCATATATTATGCAAAACTAAATCCCAAGAAGCAGGCAAATATGATTTCCAGAGACGAAAACTACTTTCTACTACGTCGGTTTTATACTAAATCAAGCACTTTGATGACCATGAAACTCCAATATCACGCAAATACAACGCTACCGCAACAAAAAAACCAAAACAAGAAACATCTCAAAAATTAAACCCACAACGGTATATTAGCACAAACTTCCATACCCACGAAGTCACACACTTTAAAAATCAAACCCCAGGATTATCGAATAGTAAAAATAACTGTCGGGTCCGGCGTAACCCGAGCCGACGGAACCTGACACCGCACTAAAAGCGACCCGAAAACAGTCGTCTTCTGTTACACGTGTAAAGGGTATTTAAAGTTGATTGGTTCTTTTTATTGTGACCGAAAATCTGGTTTTGTCACTCGCTACCCCGTGGAATACGACGCGGGCTTAGTAATGCCGAGATTATGGGTGTTTTATTTCATGTTAGTTGCTTATCCGGTCCATGGTTAAAGTTGTATGTGATTCCCAGCACAACCATTTCTGTAGTACCAGATGGAGAACCTGTTAAGTTGTACATGAACTTTTGTCTACTTCTTTAGCTAAGAATCACAATACAAAATATTATACTATAATAAACTCTTCGGGGGCTTCAGGTGTTCACTTAGGCGATATTTTAAACAGTTCATCTTTTGATATTTGAACATTATTACAAATGTATTCGTTTCTTTTGCGCCTTAGCTTGGCGGACCATTCTTACTCAGAGTGGAATTTCTAAGAATTGCCACTTAAAATGTCCTGACAAAACGGACAAAGTTCTAGATAAGTATTTTAGTAGAATAACATTATAATAAAATCCGCTCGCACAGCCTGTTACACGGGGATTGAGAGCGTGGTATTTTTGAAACTTTAAAGGAAAATTTTACGTTTATCCTAAAAAAAAATTAGGTCGTGTGGCAAACCTAGTTTCAAACATACCGAGCTGATGATTCGTATCAACTAATTTCCTTTTTAAAATAGCCTTATTTTAATTGTATTGGTTTATGAAGATGTTCCCAATTTGAAACTCATAACGATATCGAATTCGATGTCATAACGACGTTACCTGTGGACATTAAGTTACCTACTAACATTTTTATAGTAAAACTGACTGTCGTATTGCTGGTCTACTCATTACACCATTACCTACGGCTTCTGAACGCATCATCTAGAGGACTTATATCATTATTTACTATGACAGTAAGTAGGTACGTAATTGTCATCAGAACAGTAAATGCAGTCATCCCACAAACTACGTATAAAAAAACTGAGAAACTCGTACCTTTCAGCTTTAATTAAATATAGTTCAATCAATTATTTTTTTCTTTACATCGCTACAGTTTCAAACTTACTTTCACACTTTAGCTGCCACGATTTTTTATGCCCACAAATCTATCTAAGGACCTAGATTTATCTTTGCCGCCTGTCCGCTTGACAAGGGAACCTCGCCCCTTAGTCCTGCGAATAAAGACTACATTGGTCGTGTTAACCTGAAACCGATATGGACACATAATACCCGCATGCACGCCTCCCGGGTGGAGGTGTTGCTTGTTCACCCCCTGTCATAGAATAAGAGGGAGGCAGATGTGAAACGGGTAAGAATATTGGCAGCAAATTGTTTATTACATAATTAGGGCCGCGAGTCAAAATTCCGCTAGAATCGCTACTTAGTGCCGGAGTGAGGTATGTCTGTCAACTTTTACCAATCATTAAGCAAGTAGCTTGTGTAATGATATCAAAATTTTACTAAGTATATGTGTATTTTATCTTGATTATTTCTCTTACTCATCATTCATCACTTTCAACTGTACTGATCTAATCCGCTTGTTCCTAAATCCTAAATTCCGTGTATACTTTTAAATTCCGCCGTTTCCTCACTTTTGTCATTGGCACAATCGTTCGTTCCATCAACCGGAACTTGTATATTGCCATAAAAAAAGCAGTTTGTCTCTAATTGATTGAGAATGACAGATAGACCTCACTCGACCGACACTAGCGATCTTAGCGGATTTTTGACTCGCGGTAGTAATCATTGATTTGTTTCATTTGAAAGCAGGTTTTTCAACGATGGTTCTTAGACATGTTTCATCAAAAATCGGTTCAGCCGTGTAACAGTCATAGGTGGCCAAAATTACACCAGAGGCTCTGTTTCTCCGTCTAAAACATTTGTGCCTTCACGGCCAGTCTGTCACCTCGCTCTTTGCGAGATTTACAATGCAGAAACGCATCGACGGGATCAGTTACAACGAGCTATCGCGTGTCATCCCTCGCGTTAACTTTCCATGTTGGGACTTGTTATTCAGCCTAATGTTTCAATTAACTAGTTAGCAACTCAGTTTCAGATTTTGCAGGTTTGCATGGATCCGTAGGTTTTTTTATTAACTAAAAACAATTACACCAAAGTCCAAAAAAACAAAGTTTAATTAAAGTAATGGCTGAGAAACATACGAGAATGGACGGGAATCCCGAATGCCGCTGAGCTCTTTCGCCTTGCCAGGGACAGGGAGAAATATGCTGAGCTGACTGCCAACCTTCACTAGTTGAAGAGGCACCAAAAGAAGAAGAAGAAAAAGAGTTATATCTGTGCGGCATACGTATGTTTCCATGCAACACCTCCGCCTCCACTGCTACACGAATCAACAGATGCCACACAGACCCAACTATAACCACCACCACTAGACTAAACGCTGACTCGTTTCGGCACTCTCCACATGACCATTATCAAGGCACCAGAACAACATTTCAACATTGCCACCATTTACACTACTGACCAAATTTAACTAAGAATTTTTTTTTGTCGTAAATTATGACTCAAATATTGTTTATATAATAATCCATACTTAACTGTTTTTGTGTCTGAAACCGTAAGGATTTCGGGAATTTTGTAATGGTTATCCTGTAGAATTTAGGTTGGGTTCTTAGGTTTATTTTATTATTCTGGACAATTTATAATTTCGTAGATAAAAATGAAGTACAGTAGGTATATTATGCCTTTCAATTGTATGGGAGAAAATATGTACCCCTTTTTTTTCAAGATAAACTCAAAACTGGAAAGTACCGTATAATGGATAACACTTATTAGCATTAATCAACACATAAATTAAAATTCTGACTCAAATTATGACTCAAATATTGTTTATATAATAATCCATACTTAACTGTTTTTGTGTCTGAAACCGTAAGGATTTCGGGAATTTTGTAATGGTTATCCTGTAGAATTTAGGTTGGGTTCTTAGGTTTATTTTATTATTCTGGACAATTTATAATTTCGTAGATAAAAATGAAGTACAGTAGGTATATTATGCCTTTCAATTGTATGGGAGAAAATATGTACCCCTTTTTTTTCAAGATAAACTCAAAACTGGAAAGTACCGTATAATGGATAACACTTATTAGCATTAATCAACACATAAATTAAAATTCTGATGTACTTACCTGTTTTTTTATTTTAGAAAAAACTTAACGCGGTAAGAATTATACGGGAAGATTGCAAGTATAGTATAAATTTACCCAGACGAATTTGCAGATTCGATCATAAATCTGAAGTAATAATACTTAAGTACCGCATATAAGTCAGAAAACTGAAAATTACACATAATATTAAAACTGGAATAGGGTGGCCATGATTGTAACCGGATGTGGAGACGTGTCGTGTCCTAAGTGTTATCCGGATGCATTTTCTTTTATTTGTTACGTTTTTGTATATTTTGTGAAGTGGTATTAATTAATAAGAAAAGACTCATTATGATAACTCCTTGACGCTTTTTCTGTCAAAATTTTTACCTTGTCTTAATAAATAGACTTAGATATAATATAAACAATTATTAACGATGTAAAAGAATGTATGCTATACCCCACCACACCAGGGCTCGTGTTTTACTTAATTTTTAAGATTTTGATACATGATTGTGCTTAATAAATAAATACTGTACTTAATACGCATCATAAAATATTCTTAACCAAATCACGTTTGATGCTGCGACGATCTCTTAAACATAATTTGCACAACGCATAACAGCTGTGCAGTAACAAATATTCACACATACCTAGCCATTTATTATTTCAGGCGTTAAAACAAGGATCGGGCGGAGCCCTATAAGATATTACACATTATGTGTCATAATACGTCAGGTCGCATCTGGCCAAACGGCCGACATTGAAGCATCACTCCGCTTTATGCGTCAAGGGATCAGCCGTGTAATGAAATTATGTCTGCTGGCCGTGTCGCGACCTTGGTCCAATAATTTGCGCATACGAAATGCAACTTGTACTGCGTGTAAATAAGCCTGCTTGGGTTTTGTGGCTAAGGTAATACGAGTCAGAATATAGCGGAAAATTGTTTAAGCCTGCGTTAAGTGTAGTATTTTTCGTATCTTGACTTCCAAAATACTTCCAAATAGGTTCATCAGTTTTTTTATTTTGGTACAAAACATTTTAATTGTAGCTGTTTAGGTCCAGGGGGTGGTTACTTCGTTGTTAATTACGTTTACGATGCAGTTTTTGTTGATGCAAGTTTCTTATTTTCGACAACACTTTGTTTTGTTTCTACGGTTTAAATTTTAAACTATACTCTAAAGTAATGTAAAAGGCAATTTTCAGGAATCAATTGGATATTGATTTTTTGTTTTGGGAAACAGTATAAAATACCATTTTCTTTCCAAAAGTTAGAACGGACTCATTTTCACGTTTTACGCGAATTCTGTTAAGTAATGTGACCGCGGAATCGCTTATAAAACCAATAACTTACGAGTATCAACTTCAGGCAAACAATACCTCAAACCCACGTTTCATGCGAGCTCGTCATTACTCCAACATGCATGCATGCGATGACAGCACGTCAATTGCAGCGCTACGACTGAAGACAAATTGCTCATATTTTGACATTTGCATATAGAACGAAAACTAGATTTGATTCAGTTTTGCTAACCGGATAATTTGAATGACATTTTCACTGGATATGCATGAAAGATTTATGGGTCTTTGGTGATTTTAGTAATTTAGGCATTCTAATGTAACTTACATCAAATTCCTTTTTTCGTCGCTGAAAAAGTAGCCTACATTGGTTTTCATTTCATAATTTGAACTAATATTAAACTGAAAATTTGGTTAATTTAAAGCTCTACACGTGATAAAATTCCTATTGGCAATAGTCTAATTAATAGGTATAATCTAATTTAAAATAATCTAATTAATATGTACTGTTTTGATTGTATTAATATTATTCGGTTTTCTTATTGTGAAATTTTATTCTAATTCAAATAGGTACATACCTACTTATGTAATGTAGCCTTGTTTCTTATTTGCATTATAATAAAACCATTTCTAGATTTTAACGTGAAGCATAAATAGCATAATGTACTAATAATACCAACTATGTTTTCAGTTTCTCAAGTGTGAGCATGACGCAACCGCAGCCCTACAACTTTGGAAAATAGGAAATTCAAATAGTTAGAAGTTTGGCAACCGTACCTACAAATATCGCAGCTAAAATTTACGCGCAATATCAAATCCAGGATTTTGGCGCTTTTAAATAAGACGATGAAAGCTATAATTTACAGCATAATTACAAGTATAAGTGGGTGTTATAATCAATTACATTAAATAAAATTGACCTCAAACTTTCACCAACCGTTTCACATATATCCCGTGACGTCACGCCGCGTGGACACCGGCAATGAGGTTATTGACATGTCAAACTATTTCTGCGGCGCCAAAATAAAAGCGCGCGAGCAGCGGGGGCGGCGTGCATAGACAACAGTGGCAACTTTTAATTTGTTTACGCAATTAACACCATACGACGCACAGTACGATAATCAGATGAAAACAATAAATTGAAGCGTCGACTTGCGACCTGGGACGGTCTCGAGTTACGTTTTGAGCAAAGGAACGTCTAAAATTACCCCGCACGCACACACGTATCCCGGTTGATATCGGTACGCACGCACACAGTGGCGCCGCCTATATCTATTATCAAAACATCCAGCGACTCCGGTTACAGCGATCCGAGCGCGCTTCAGATATCGTGTTACACACTTTAATGGCTGGAAAAGGCCTCAAAAACGTGATATTACACGAGTTTTATTGTGTATCGCAAAATGTAATTAATATTGTAACCGTATACTTGATAATTTATTCGGCGTAACCCCGCGACCGCCTTTGTGGAGGTCCCCTCGACGTGAGCATATCGAATTTAAAAATACGACTCGCTGTCTCCTCTTTCGAGCGTGGCACTGCTGCCAACAACTCGAGCCGCGAAGAACAACGGAAACTCACATCAATGTCAGAATCCGAATACAAAATATAAAATTTCGTACCTTTATTTCTTCTTCGTTTTCCTTTTTGATGGGTTTGGGGGGTGACGACGAGGTTGACTTGCTAGGATTAGAGTCCATTTTGTGGCCGCACTTGCACACATGAAAATTAACTTACTAGTGGTTAAAAGTTTTTGTCGCGTAAGTTTGCGGTGCGCGTAAGTATGCCATGGGTTTCGCCTGTGCGTGATTCACGCGCGGCGTCCGCTCCACGACTGTCGCCATTGGCCGCCGAGTGCCGGAAAAAGCTCATTTTTCGCGCGCTCGTCGGTGGGCGGAGCTATCGCGCGCGTGCGCAGGGCGGGCGAGCTTTCATGTTTCCTGTCCTATCACAATAATATATGTTTTGACCATGATTATGACGGTAGGAATGTGATTTATTGGGAGGCGATATTTTGTTAGTGAAATGTACGTACAGCTACTTTGTTTAGATTATACATACTATGCAAGGTTATATTGACCCATTTTTTTTTATCTTTCTTAATCTGACTTATATTCATAGTTACATTTTTGATAATGTTAGATAAGCTATTTAATTTAATTCAAAACAATAATTAATACCACTGAAGATTTAAATAAAATAAAGAGTAATTTTATTTGAACAGGATGCGATGTGATTTAATTTAATTTACGTATTTACTTGAAGAGTTATCCGTATTAAAATTTTGAGACTGTCCTCGCGGAAAAAATCGAACAGTCATTCTACTTGCTATTCTTGCTAGTGCAAAGAAATGGTAGTGGTTCGCCCTTAAGAAATATAAATTTAAAAAAGTAGCAAGCAATTTTTAAAATCAGACCTGTGTGGAAAGTAGATACCTCTTAGTGTATAATAATATTATGCACTAAGAGGTACCTACTTTCCACGGGTATGGTTTGATTTTGAAACGTCAAACGCAATTTTATTGCGTTTGGCGTTTGACGTTTTTTTTAATTGAGACGAGATTTTCGGAGTAAGTATTATTTGTATTTCCTTTGACTTGTAAGTGTCGTGTTGTTCGACGAGACCCTGTTTTGTGCCTTTTTTCTTAAAATTCTGTCAACCCTATACTTACTTAAGGTTTTGATTTACAAAGATAATAATAATAACCAATGTCGCCCTTCTATGCTTTCCCTAATCGTTATACGTGCATGCCTGGGGTGATACAGATACACAGAATAAGGGCAACAAATATTACTGCTTATCTCGTTAATACAGGAGATACAGAACCTGGAGTGTGCAGGATGATTTCTTATTGCAATGGCTTCACAAGATATGTGATGACAATGATTCCTAACGCAATGTGGCTATGCCACGTTTCTATCTCGAGCTAGGCATAAATGGCAAGCTTAGCTCACGGTCGATTTACTCCGGTTTAGGCACAGCGCTATGCCCGGGTGCCTCATTTCTTAGGACCTTCTCCTAAGAAATGAGGCACCCGGGCATAGCGCTGGACCTACCAGTGATCCTAAGTCCAATCGCGACCGATCAGTAGGCTCCTGGTCGGTTCAGTTTGCCTAGATCTAGCCTGGCACCCACCGGACGTGGGGGCTTCGCCCCCACGAGGACCTCCACCGTCCCCTAATAGTCCTGACCTCGGTTGCTCCATCATCGTCCTGACCTCGGTTGCTCCATCATCTTTTCGACCGTTATTGCTGGGCAAGAAATGCTTGCTCCGTGTCCAGTTTATGCGCCCCACTGTCTATGACATTATCCAAGTGTACATTGTACTCTAGCACTTACTGAACCCTTGTGAGGAATCTAACCTATATTCAATGCGGACATGCCTACACACTCCATGGTCATAGCGATTAATATTACAATATGAGTGATAACTCACCCAAGGTATCAGCCGGGTTTCAGCAACTGACCTCTCAAGCAGGGTGTGTCTCAGCTCCTTCCTTCTGCCGCTATGTTTTCGCACACACTTGGCGCCATTCCACTATATCGTAGTGCCAACACACAAGGTTAGTAAATAAGCAGTGTGACCACATTACAAATGGAATAAGCGTAGGGCTGTGACGCTCACCTATTTTTATATGGCGACTCACGCTGTGCGCGACAACCAATATGACATAACCAACTACTAAGAAAAGTTAAAAAACATAGAGAAAAACGATATTATTATTGATAAAGAAATTAACGAATCACTTACTGATATATGTCGAGTTTAGCCTGTTTAGCCCGACAGTTTCAGACTAAGTCCTAGTCCTTCCTCTGGGAACGCAGGACTCGGCGGTAGCGAAACCTAAACTGGAGGCGCTGCTACAATTTCAGTCAACATTTTCTTTCTGCTAGAGCAGGTAGGTAAGCGATTTTTAAAATAAACCCCTGGAAAGTAGGTACCTATTTTAAAAATGATTTTGTGTTTGTTGCTACAAAATTATCGCTCTTTCAAATAAAAATTTCAACAAAGGGGGAGACTTTTTTTACTATCCGTATTCGTATTTCAAACTCAACGAAAATTTGCAACGACTTCAAATGGTATTTTATTTTCACAGGCTGCACAATGTTACTTTTACCTTTTACCTGCACATGTAGCACGGCGCGCCATTTTGTCGCTTGTCGCGCAGTTCGTCCCTTTCACAGTGATGGAATCAGTGAGGGACGCACTGAGCGACAAGCGACAAAATGGACTATTGGCCCCAATGGACTATATGTATTCTGTGATTCTGTGGTTTCTTGCACCATCTTTTCCCATTGGAATTTGGAACACCTTCTTCTTCTTCTTCTTCTTAACAGGGAAACTATGTTCCCCAGATATGGCAATCGGTACTCGTATTACGAGACCATTTTTGCCAGCGTCATGTTGTGGTGAATGTTGGTAAATCTTCCAGTTCGATCTTGCGCGCATTTTCAATATTTTTTCTTTCTTCATAAGGAGGTAAGTGAAGGAGAACAGTTTCGGATGATTGGAAGATTTTGTGGGTAAGGACTTTTTTGGGCAGGGAATGTGTAGATAGGGCAATAAATAAACGAATATAAGGGTAAGTTATAATTTGTTCATAATACTATATTGTGTACGGACAGGAATTTGGATAATGATATTATATACTTATTATGAGTCAGCGATAATATACAGGACAGGTTATACGGAAGAGGAGCTTTATTCGTGACAAGAACGTCATGTAGGGATGGATTATCGTATAAGCTGCAATTAAATAAAATATGTTCAATGTTACCATTTTCTATGCCGCAATCACAAAGAGGTGAGTCTCTGATTTTAAGCCTGCTCAAATGAGCAGGAGACGAGCAGTGTCCTAATCTTAGTCTCGAAATTATAGAAGTGGTTTTTTTGTTCCATTTCAACTTGGAAAACCATGGTTTCACACTAGCTATGGGATGAAATTGAAAGAGAAATCTACCTTTTCGCTGGTTTGGATCAGACCAGTCCTGATTCCAACTCTCAATTAGAGAACATTTAGCAATATTAATTATATCTTGACTATAAATATCCGAGAATGTTGCATTACCATTAGTAGTAGCCAACCCAGCAAGTTGATCAGCTGATTCGTTTCCTTGAATTCCTTTATGCCCCGGAATCCAAGCAAGAACAATGGAAATATTTAAATCCGCACAGAGTTTTAGTTTGTGCTTCACCGATAACGAGAGGAATGAAAAATCATTTTTATCAAACGGATTGGAAAGAACAGACTGAAGAAAACTCAAAGAATCAGTAAAGATTAGAGCATTTGTAATTTTTTTTTCTAATATGTAATTAACGCATTCTAATATAGCCATACCCTCACCAGAGAAAATTGAATACAAATATGGATACTTAAAAAGTCTGAAGTAGCCAGAGGACTTTTGTAAAAAAGTGGCACCTACAGAGCCGCGATCTTGAGTTGATATTTTAGATGCATCAGTAAAGAAAACTTCTGCATTACTATCATGCTCCTGAATAAACTTGTTTAATTTCACCTCGGGCTCAGTAGTAGCTTTTGATATCCCAATGCTTAAATTAATTGATGGAGAAAAAGTCAAAACTTCATAATTATATACGAACAGAGGGTGACAAGAAGTTTTTACTACATTACAGCTGAGATCTAAAAATTTTCTATAGCTCATAACTATAGGAGGTACTGATTTATTACGCCAATATGTCGAATTGCCGCTATCGATTAAATTGTGAAGGGCTGTTACTTTGGAAATAAGAGGATGTAGTTCATACTGAATGATTTTGAAAAAAAAACGATCACAAAGATATTGCCTCCGAAGATGAAGTGGAGGATCTCCACATTCAACTTGGAGTGCGTTTATAGGAGTACTTTTCATGGCACCTGCAATTATCCTAAGACTTTTGGACTGGATGAGGTTCAACTTATGCTGGCTTTGTTTAGTTAATGGACATAACCCAGTTCCATAGTCTAAAATACTTCTTATAAGTGCATTGTAAACCAGTTTTAAGGTGGAAGGATGGGCGCCCCACCATACTCCTGCTAGTGATCTCAATAAATTTACGGTTTCTTCACATTTACCAACGGTATGATTTATATGTGCTAAGCCAGACATTTTGGAGTCTAACTTAACACCCAAGAAACGCACTTCGTTTGAATTTGGTATACTTGAATTTTCTATACATAAATTAACATTACTACTAGTTTTTCTTCTCGAAAAAGTAACTACTACACTCTTATCCGCTGATATGTTTAAGTCGTGTTCAGCTAACCATTTCGACAGTTCATTCAAACTTTGTTGGACAATACCAGCGGCTAAACATGCTGATTTATCAATACTATATACGACTAAATCGTCTGCATATTGGAGAATAGAGCTCGTCGGTATAACGCTCTGGTCCAGATTATAAGTATAAATGTTATAGAGAAGAGGGCTTAAAACGGATCCCTGGGGAACACCTTTCCAGATAAGCCTGGAAGGAAGGTTAACGCCAGGGACACGTACGGATATTGAACGGCCGGTATATAAGTTAAATAAAAAATCCACGAATTTAGTAGGAATGTTAATAGACAACATTTTTCTTTTCAATAAAAGAAGATTAACGTTATCGTATGCAGCTGTAATGTCGAGAAAAGCAGCTACAACAGATTCATTATTAGAAAAGGAAATTAAAACATCAGAAGAAAAAGAGTTAAGACTATCCATCGTACTTTTACCTTTCCTGAATCCAAATTGACTACTGGGAAAGATATTATTTTTTTCAATGAACCATTCTAATCTATTTTTAATTAAATGTTCAGAAATTTTACAAACGGTAACTGAAAGAGCAACTGGCCGATACGATGCTGGATTAGACGGATCCTTGTGTGGTTTCAAAATTGGGATTACTATTTGTTGTTTCCAACTATCAGGTATAATTCCTGTATCAACTACTATATTAATAATGTCTAAAATGTATTCTAAAGTATCGTTTTCTGAATTAATATAGAAAGAATAAGGTATGCCGTCAACACCAGGGGTTGAATCAGAAAGACGTTTTAAAACCAGCTTTAATTCAGCTAAAGAAAAATGGGAGCTTAAATTAAAAATGTTGCAATTCGGACTAGGAGAAGTATATCTATACGGCATTTCACTATAATATGGAACAAATTCCGGCGCCAGATTATTTAAAAAAGGTTCAACCCAATCAGTGCTAAAAGAAGTGAGCGAAGTATTATTACAGGAACCTCTGTATTTTCTAATTTTATCCCAGACTACGCTAATTGAGGTGTCTGGAGATAGAGAGGAGCAAAAGTTGCGCCAACTCAACCTCTTTTTCTTCTTTAAAAGTCGTTTTGTTGCAGCTGAAACATTTTTGAACTTTAGGAATGAATTTAGATCTAGTTGTATGTTGCAATCTCTCTCTGCCTTATTTCTTTTTTTGATTATTTCCGAACATTCATCATCCCACCTTGGTGGGGAAGACCTACGGCCTCTGGCAACATTTTTAACTTGAAAATGTTTATCAGCTGTCATAATTAAGCTGGAAATAAGGTTATTATAAGAGTCAACTAAATTATCTGGTGTGACTCTAGGAAATTCTTGGATTTTATCTTCCAAAGTATTGCCGAAAGAAACCCAATCACACCTTGTTAGTTTGTATTTAAGCAACGGGGGTAATGATTCAATAGTTTTAATGGCATGATTAGGAAACCTTAAAATAATAGGATAATGATCACTCCCATGAGACATGGATAAACATTTCCAAGAAAGAAGGGAAGAAAGAGATGAAGAGCAAATAGATAAATCAATGTAGCTCGGATTTTGCCCAGGAATACGACAACGCGTTGCTGATCCGTCATTAATTACACATAGATTTAAGTCATCTAACAGTTCAACTAAAAGAATACCTAATACATCATCATTTGGAGCACCCCATAATGAATGATGTGCATTAAAATCCCCTAAAATAACGACCGGGGGAGGCAATATTTCTATGATATTTTTTAATATCGGGATTACAGAAGTATCTTTACGAGAGATGTAAATAGAAAGAAAGGAAATGTTACCAATACGAGCTGCTACAGCG
The DNA here is from genome assembly GCA_963691665.1 of Clepsis dumicolana. Taxonomy (NCBI): domain Eukaryota; kingdom Metazoa; phylum Arthropoda; class Insecta; order Lepidoptera; family Tortricidae; genus Clepsis; species Clepsis dumicolana. Next base: position 2,520,210 of record OY829518.1, read on the forward strand.
TTCAAGTTGTTATTACCGAAAGTCGGGAGTTGTAAAGAGGAAAATACACAATTCTTTTTAATTAATAGGGCAGAGCCCCCATACCCATCAATTCGGTCATCTCTGATAATGTTAAAACCAGAGACCTTAAATCTAGAACCTGGTTTTAGCCAGGTTTCTGACAAAGCTAGCACAGATGGATTGTATTTACCTAGTAAATAAAGAATGTCCGATTGTCTAGAGTATACACTTCTAGTGTTCCATTGAAGGACCATATCCATGTCTGAAGCATTCGAAAATAGATAGTGAGATGTTATTTATTAATATTTTAGCAATGTGGTCCGGTACTTGCGAATTAGTTATAATATTTATTAAAGATTTTAATAATTCAGTAATTGTTTCAGTTTCATTTTCATTTTCAGAATTACTCATTTGTTTTCGGTTGGCTACACCATTTGTTGGAGGAGGAATATTAAAACTATTTACTAAAGCATTGTGATCTGCCTGATTATACCCTTTATTAATGGAGGGAGGTGTTCTAGAGTGTTTAAAAACAGTTCTTTTGTATGAAACTACATGTGGGGATGGAGGACTGACAGTTTCTGTAGTTTTGGTCTCTGCTGTATTTTGGGAATGACTCAGAATTTCTACATAAGATGGTTTTACGCTGGGAAAATGCTTTTCAGCTTCCTGATATGAAATGGAGTGGGATGACATGTAGTGTTTGATATTTTTTTGTCTTTGAAGTTCTGGACAGCTTCGATCTGTAGCCTTGTGTATTCCGCCACAGTTAATACAAGTAAAAGATTCAGCTGAGCAAGATGCACCATCATGTTCATCCCCACACTTGTAACACCTGGGTTTACTTCTACATTGAGTACGGGTGTGACCAAAGCGGCAGCAATTAAAACACTGAATGGTCGGGTATACATACATTTCAACCGGAAGTGATGAATAGTAGGCAAATACCTTTGATGGTAACGCCTGACCATCAAAGGTAAGTACAACCGTCTGAGTCGGCAGCCAAACAACACCTTCTACTGTAACAGTTTTTTTGCTAAGACGCCTCGTCCTTATAATAGGGCCAAAGCCTTCGGGAACTCTTACATTTGACAAAATTTCCTCATGAGACCATTCAATGGGGATGCCCCTAGCAATACCCATTTTGCAAATGTTAAACGCGGGTACGTATACTTTGAAATTACCTTTTGGTAACTTCTCATTTTGTAGAAATGAGTTTGCGTCTTGAATGTTTTTGAACCTTATCTCCAGTCTGTTCCTACCAATCCGCTTGATTCCATCATCAAGTATGTTTTTTATATTATTCTGATAAAGGAAACGGCCAAATTTAACAGGATGAAGTGTGCTATTATCCCCTTGGGGATTGGCAGCTACTAGCTCGACATAAACTATGTATGGGCCAGGATCACTCAGCAAATATTCCGACCGGAAAGTTAAGTTGTGTTGCGTAAGAGTTTGTTGAGTGTTCCTATCAGCAACAGAGCTGGAGTCATTGTCTGGTATTGGTTTTATTAATTGCGCAGTACGATCCATACGATTAACCTCATTAGATATAATTCCCGCCATAGCAGTATGTACCGGTTTCACAAGCCGAGGCTTTTCTTTGTTTTTAAAATTAATAGTCCGGCTGGAATTAGATTTTTTGCTCTTTCTTCCGTGAGAAACTGTTTGAAAGTCAATAAAGTCAATCATATTGGCTGCTTCTATCAGAGAAGAAAACGGAGGAGGATCGGGAGGATCCGGAGGTTCTATGGAGACATCAGTCTCCATATTTAAGAAATTTTCACCCCTTTTATATAAAAAATGTATAAAAACTTACCTAGAATAATACTATGATACACTAATTAATATGAGATACGTAAACTTTAAAATATATACAAAATTAACTATAAGTGAAAAATTTATGACCGCCCTGTTGAAAAGCCCGCCAAAAAAAAAAACAACGTGTGTTTTCTTGTGTTTTCATTCGCGAACAGCTGGAACACCTTCAGTCAGATGGACGGAATCTTCGTCAAAATTAACGTTCCAATTATCGCATGATTAATTATAGCCCTGGATTCCTAAGTAAAAAGTGTTACAACATTTTATTTATAGTAGTTGATATACATCGCTTTCCAATTATTATTTTGTCAACAGTTCACGTTTTAAAATAATGTTACACATAACTGTTATAATTAAATTACCATTGATTTAAGCTAAGCATGCATTTATATCTTCACTTTAACGCGTATAACGTAACGCAAACGTTGAAATATCCTTAATCCTTAAATGTCAAAGTGACAAATCACTCAAATCAGCAATCAGCCGTGCAGAGCTTAGTTTCGCACACTATTTCGTAAATAATTAATAAAAAAATGTTTCTTTTTATATTATTATGACCTCATTTACATCTACAAAATCGTCGTCGCTTAAAATGTCCAAACTTCCGAAAGTTACACTTAGTCTGAAGCAGGTAGTACGATACGAAACGTTACGTATTAATGGATCAGTGCATTAAACGTAATTCGTCAATAAAATATTCTAATTTCACAGTTTATGCTGCGTCAGGAGGTATTAAAGCTTTATAAGGATATATTTAGAACTATACGACATGTGCCCGATGCCTCTACGCGTCAGGAGTTAAAGGAATGGGCTCGCACAGACTTTAAGAACAATAAGCATCATGCCGATGAGACTACGATCAAAGCAATGCTTCATTACGGCAAGAAATCGTTGAAGGATTTAGAAAAATCCATGGCTTTAAGCAAATAGCGCATGAAATTATGAATTTGCTATTTGTCTTTGTGTCTGCCCCAGTTTGACTACAATTTGTTAAATGTAGCAGTTGGTACATAGATGGGAATATTGCTAAGTTTAATAAAATTGGAGAAAAGATCTACTTACTTAAAAGTTGAGATTAGATTAGATTCTTGTTTGTTGATGATATTTTATTGTTCATGCAACAACTTGTATAATTATTAAGGTGTAGCTTGTGTTAAAATATGTTATTGTCATAAAAAAAGTTTAATGCAACATTTAACTATCTACACTATGTACATAGAACAAAAACAAAATAAATGTAATGATTACAAGCTAGTAAATGACTGACTACATAATTACTTCGTTTATTAACCAGACTAAATAAAGCTGTACAGTCTTAAATCTTTGTTTAACTTCATTGTTTCAGGTTACTCTAGCTAGGTAAGCACTATTATATCCAGCCCAGAAATAATACCTCTACTCTTATTTTGGTAATCAGTAGTATTTGATTAGGAAACAAGCCAGGCTTTCTTGCCTTTTATTCTTTTCTTTATTTCATATGCAGACTTGCATTTCCATCTTAAGTATGTCTACAATCCATGATTCCATTTGTTTAGCTTTTGATTATGTGGCTCATTAATGATTATTGTTAGGGGTACATTGGAGAATAGAATTAATAATATTAATAAAATTAGAAGCCAGCTAACTAATTGTCCACATATATTGCTTTGTAGAATAAATACAGCAGTATTGGTACTGTCATGCCTGTACCAATCACAACAGTGAAAACTGTAAAGAATGTGACAAAATCACCATTTTTGTTCAAATACTTTGCTAACATTTGGATCAAATTTCTAGCTATGTGATGGCCATCCGTCCCATAGCAAGGCAATATATTCAAAAACGCTATGCCCATTGAGAATATAAACACATACCTTAGAAGTTTCTCAAACTGTGTTGGTGAGAAAAAGGAGAATATGGCTGTTCGTGGAAAATACTGGTCAACAAAAACTGTTTTATGCAAGTCATATGGCACTCCGAGGAACAGGACAGCATTGTTGCCCTTCCGCTCTATAATCATTAAAAAGGTGTGGTTGTTGAGGGAAGGCTTCAGACAGTGCATGCTCCGTGGACAGGCGTAGCCGTCAACTTCAGTGCACTTTTTAAAGTCATTTGTCACCATATCTCTAGGTTTCAGGCATGAAAACTGCCCTGGCAACACTGCATCCACCCCCACTTTTGGCTCCATGTATTCAAAACAGAAGCTGTAAAAGTCATCTTTCCTGCAACACTCCACAACATCATTCTCCTTGATTGTTTCCATCATGATTTCATCATTTTTCGCTACATATTCTGCACTAGTACATATTCCGTACCGCTCATATGCCATATGCAAACAGTATATCCAGTCATTCACATTCTTTATCTCACAACTATTAATAGAAGTAACTGTGTCACCCTTATCTAACCCTCTTACATCTTTTAAAGGTGAGTCGTCCGTGAAACCTACAACTCTGACACCCAAGTCTGTTTCATATGCTATACTGAATAAAATTGGGGCTGAAAAGAAGAGTAATAATGCTACGAAAGCTGTTGCAATGTTGTGCCACACTCCCGCACAATATATTCTGAGCCGTTTTGTGACACACAGGCTATTTAAATGCTCTGTATTTAATTGTACAAATGCGATAGGAACAATAGTACATACAAATACACCAACAGAAATTACTTGTACATCTTCTTGTGATGCAGCTAAGGCATGGCCTAATTCGTGAAAAGTACTGCTAAAGGCTATAGCTAGAAAGTACACCCAAAAATCTGAAGCTGGTATGTTTACTCCAGGCAACACTGCTTTTACTTCAGGAACATTAGTCAGCTGAATGGTTTCATTGAAATGTTGGCAGATAAAATTCACAAGGGTCCAAATAGAAAATGGCAGGAAGATCCAAATACTTATTAAGTAGCCGCAAGTGAACCACTTCCGAAGGATCCGTGTCAGATTCTTGCTCCACCGGTAAATGCAGCGGTTAAAGGCCGTAGTTGTCCATGAGAAGTTCAATATGCCCACTTTTAGTCCAGTGCCTTCTAAGAATGCGTAGTACGGGTAGTGCATACAACTCTGTGAAAAGAAATAGGTACTTGATAGCTAAAACATCAACTTTTCTCAGATATTGCATCATATTGATCACAGAAAATTACCTTGAAAAATGAATCGAAAAACCATATTACAACATAAAAGGCTAAAACAAAAGAACATAGCAGAGTAAAAGACATGTCCGTGGATGTTATAACACTTGTTTTTAAAGCATTTTATCTTAAGAAAGTGTATTATTTCGTTGTTATTATTTTCTGCAGTAACCGGTCAAACTGCCCGGCTCACGTTTGCAGGTTTTTTACGCCAAAGTAGTCGCCAGCCAAAGTCGCCACTCGTAGTTTGTTTTGCTTGATGAATCGTTTACTCTCTATGGCTCAAAACGGCTCAAAATGAATTAAAGCCAATCAACTATCACTGTGCTGTGCATATATCTGAATAAGTCGAACGTGATTGGCGCTTATAAAAATCAATCAAATACGATCAAATACAAGATCAAATAATAAAAGTTCCTTTTTTTGACAGCTATTTCCACTTTGTTATCATATCAGTTACCACTGTACCTACAAAGAATGACAACGATATCTAAATTAGGCTCAAAAATTTAATTCATTTTTGTATCCATGTTATCAGGGATAATGTTCCTAACTTTTAATCCACATTTTTAACTCAGCTGCTACGCTACGGAATACTGAAAATATCCCTCTGTTTTGCCTCTAAGTACCCGCCGGTCGCTGCTCGCCGTTACGGAAAGCATGTATGCATATGCATGCTGAGTAGCTGCCAGGATGTGACTTGACATGACAGCAGACTGACGACTCTGACCTGCCTGGAGGGATCCTTTTGGGATCCTTTAATTTACAGCCTAATAAAAAAACAACAGACATGGCTGCATGGACTAAGATTCACTATCACTTAAGGGATGAACTATAGAAAAAAAAGACTGACAGACGTTTCCGTCACCGTCACGTCAGTCGGTCTACGCACATTAGTTGTACATAGTCTCTCTAATCTGTGGGTCTACGTACATGCGTGTTATTGACTAGTGTATGTGTATCGCAAATAAATTAATTGTGACACTTTAAAAAACATTTTATCATGTGAGTGATGAGTTGTACCGAAAATGATAGTGGACCTTTTGTCGTATTCTTCTTGCCGGCGGTCGTTGGCTGCTTGACTATACTCCTGGCGCGGCGCTGGGCTTACGCGCAAGTTAGCAACACATCGTCGACTGCTGTATCGAGGCGGCGGAAAATCATCAAAGACCCGCTCGTAAAGCGGCCTTTACCTCAAATCACCTGTAAAATGATGCCTCCGGGAACCAAGAAGTCCTCCGGCGTCGCCAAAAAGGTACAGACCATACAATCTCATGGTCTTTTTACGACGTTTTCTGATTGACAATAATATTGTATTTTTTTATTGTAGGGCTCGTTGCCGGTTCAAGAGGAGGATGCGAACAGCAATGGGAAGCGTGTGGGCCGGCCGAGGTTGTCTCCGACGCCGTCAGCTGGCGTTTTGAATGAAATAAAGCCTTTAGTAGAGGGCCCTTCTCCACCAAAGCACATACCATTCCCATACATCCCACATGACGGGGAGCTCCTGTTTGAGGGAATGACTTTTGTCTTTGCAATAGTTGCAACGGGGCTGCAGTTCCTCAATCTGTACAGAACCGCTTGGTGGTTGCCACATTCCTACACAAACCAAACTATGGTAAGGTTTTTTTTAATACTTGAACTTTCTTAGGACATGAAAATAATAGACCAGTTAATTTGTTTACTTATTTTTTTTAATAAATAGTAATATTTGTATTCACTGCACAAATATCTGTCCCTACTAGGGATCAAACCTGTGACCTCAAGCTTCATAGACCACTAGGCTATCCATCGTCATGTTTACATAAACTATTTATACAAACTGATGTACTCCATATCAGTATAATCAATCATATAGTTATTAGTTGACCATGTTGACATCCTGAACAAACAAATGAGTTCTCAGTACTGACCTTGTTTTATTTGGGAGTATAACATTAATATATGGCATAATAAAATATGATGTTATATCATTGTAAATATATCTACAAAATGCATTTAATTATGTGGTTGCATGGTGAATTTTACTTTTTTACTCTGCTGTTGATAACCTAAATAAAATCAGCAATCCATTAAGTAAGTGGACTCTATTTTCCGTGGCCTGCTTGTTGTCAAAATGACGGGAATCTACCCCTATTATCGGCACTTTAATTTCTTTTCACAAATTTCAAATTTGATGCGTAAATATACAGAAAAACCAGAAAAATCTGTTCTCGCATTGGGGTTTGAACCCTAACCCTTACCATACCGTGGTAACGCGCTAATCCAATTACGCTATCCGAGCAATTGGACAAATTTTTCTGGTTTTTCTGTATATTTACGCATCAAATTTGAAATTTGTGAAAAATTAATTTCAAACGGGATGACCGTAAAAATAAAAATAATACAAAAAGTTACTTTAATTTCTGTCATTATGAGTGAAGATGAGAAGCATCAGGTGGGACCTCAGACCAAATACAAAGAGGTGTTGTAATCAGATCTTTCTATGAAACTACGCGTGATATTTGTGAGGGGATGTTAGATCACGCCCACTTCTTTATTTTCCATTTACCGGGCAATAGCGAAACTGCTCGCTTCATTCTGTGTCGATGTTACTACGTAGTTTAACTACCGCACACTAGATGTCACTAAATGTAGGCCTGTGTAAAAAAAATATTATAAAAACTGCAAAAATAATATTTTGGCGACTAAAAAGTCTAGGATTGTAAGCAGAAGCAATTTCAATACATATGATTTTTAGAATATATTAATACTGAGCTTTACGTACCCATATATTTTTATTTTCCAAGACGCAGTGTCGCCATCTATTGTCAAGTAGAATTATATTTGCAGACGCCGACACGCAATGAGATTTTTCTAGAACTATTCAAATAAATTACGCAAGAAATGACTTACAGATGAAATGTGATGCTATCCATAGCATCAGAACGTATATCCGAGTAGTTTTTACATGATAAAACACAACACTTCATCCTTTTCTTCTTAGTAACATGAAAATAACACGAAAATGCTACCGGTGACAAAGCTGTGCACAGGACGAGCGATGACAGTACACTGACTAAGGCCACCCACGCCCACTGTGATGATGTCAGGACCTATTTGAGAATCACAGTGCACAGTTGCTCAGACCCTCTCCTCTTTGTATCAGCCTTACTCGCTGCTGTCAGTGTCATCAAACAGACTAAAAGTGTTACTGAATGTTCCAGAACTTCTACCTGATAGACCCTCACCTGGTGGCGTTCATCGTGACGCTGCTGGTGCGGCGGCTGCTGCTGAGCCTGGCCGCCACGCTGCTGCGCGCGCTGCTGGCCCCGCCCGCGCTGCCGCACGGCCACGCCGCCGCCAGGTCAGTGCCGCCAACCTGCTGGTGTACAGTCAAGGGCACCAACATGTATACACCACAAAGTCCCAAAAATATTTATACAGACCTTATTACTGCGACGGTAAAGTTGATGTATACATATTTTTGCAACTTTGCGCGGATCCATGTCTTTGACTTTGACTGTACAGTGCCGCTGCTGCTGGGCGGCCGCTGCTGAGCCTGGCCGCATTCTGCTGGCGCTAGCCGCCCTGCTATAGTGACACAGACGCTTCAGGTTTTCAACCTACGGACACAGCTTCCATTCCGTCTTCCCTGAACTCTCTTAAAACGAACGGGTGTCACCAATATCGACCGACCTATCGCCGCCGATCGACCTTGTCATGGCTGAACAACACTGCCTCACAATCCATGGCATCCACTCTAGAACGTTTACATCCCATCACCTGTTAATTTTTTTTGTACAACAAGAAAGGCAAACATGCAATTGGGTCACCTGATGGTAAGTGTTCACCACTGCCCATAGACCCTTAATCCCGGGGGTTTACAATGCGCTGCCAACCCAGAGAGCTAAGATGAAATGCCTCTTGTGCCTGTTACACCGGCTGTCTTACTCTCCACACCGGAAAACAATAGTGCAAATATACGGCTTAGCGGTAGTATTAGCGAGTAAGATGGTGGTAGCGATCCGGACGGACCTCGCACAAGGTCATACCACCCGTAATTTTAGGAATTATAACCGTCCCATTTGATCGTTCCTTCAAGTCGCTGGCCTGTTCCAGGATGTTTATCTTGGGCGTGGTGGCGGGCGCGCTGGCGTGGTGCAGCTACTTCATCGCGCTCAAGTACCCGCTGCTCAAGATATTCTACCTCTGCTACCCGTAAGTACATACCACCGGCCGATAGTACCTAAACATATCTTTAGTAGGTAACCATCCTTCTTGCGAGGACGGAGAGGAGACGCCCCTTTAAAAAAAGTGCGTAAAGAAACTGACTAATCATAATCAAATATTTTCTCGTCGCGGTTTAAGAACGTTAAAGTGCCGAGGAAGGGCTTAAAATAGTACATTGTATATTAAGAGCAGTAAGTTAGGAATTACCGACGAGGATCTAGTAGAAGACCGAAGTCGAAGAGGGCTTTCTGAGCTGCGCTTCGTAATTTCTGTACTGCCCACGAAACAGGTAGCTACAATGTTTTTTTACCACACTTGCGTGCCACGTGCAGTTCTGATTTGGCCTCACCGTGTGAGGGTTTTATCTAGGGCGCAACAGCCAAGTTGGCTTGCATGTTATGACCCTTGTTATTGTTATGTGGAAGTGTGATGAAAAATAAAGTTGTGTGCATGCACTCACACACAAGTCTCACTACCCAAGTATCTCATTAACCATGCCTTCCTTCCACAGAGCAGTGATCTACTTCGTCCTGTTCGGGCTGCAATTGTCTCCGTTCCTGGAGCTCAGCAACGCAGACTCGCCGCTGCACTGCTGCTCGCACGAGCCGGAGCACATCCGTGCTGAAGTAGACGCTCTCCGGCAAGACTTCAACCTGAGGGTCAAGAAGATCATCTTCAACTCGGTGGTTGGAGCCTACTATTCTAGTTTTATACCGTGCTGTTTTGCACAGGTGAGTTCTTTACCAACTTGACCGGCAACCATCAGGTGACCCACTTGCTCGTTTTCCTTCCTCGTCATATAAAAAAAAACCCCATTCTTATAAAGCTAAAGCTAAATAAATTTGTTAGACAAGCTTTTGTATCCAGAGACTCGGGCTCTGGGCAAAGTGGACCGTGGTTGCCCATGGGGCTGACATAGTCACATTTGGTGTACTGAAGCCTCGTTAAAATATAAGATAAGAAAAACCTCGTTCTTCCCGGCCTCTGCAGTAATGTACTATTACTCCATTTCTAGTCATACGTGTACTACGACGTGTATCTGGCGTCGCAGCAGACGGCGTTCGTGTGCGGCGCGCTGATGGCGCGGCACGCGGCGCAGCTGCTGCCCGCCGCTGCACACGACACGCCGCACCGCGCCGCGCGGCACCTGGGCCGCTGGGACTTGGCACCGGGTGACACAGGTAATAACTGCGCACTGTTATGCTGTTCATGAAAAAGGTTGCTCCGATCCCGGTCAAACTTTATTTCGCGAGTAGGCCGCGAAAGGTTCTTTTACGTGTGTTTTTAATGCAGTTGCTCAAAAAGTGGTGCTTTTTGTGGCTATGTATAGTGCGGAAAGTTAGATTTTTCTCACTTGTGCTTTTTACTTCCGTCCTCGCAGCCTTTGGTTTCATTGTATTTTTTTTGCAAAAGTATTAAAAAACGTCGTTTGGCACACGTACGGAAATGCCATTTTCACTAGTTCAGAGTCTCGACACTCGTCTGGCGGCTCGGGCTGACACACCTTCGGGATTCCTGCAAAATTACATAATTTCCGCACTTGTATCATAAAGTACTATTTTTGATCGATAAATAAACCTATCATCTTAAGTAGGCACAAGTAGTTTAAGTTAGTTTTTAGTATGGTTGGAGGCTGAAAACCAGCGGCCTCGCCGAGTTTCATTTCCTTTTTACTGCACACAATGTTTTCTGCCTGTAATAAGCTATTATTATTATTATTTTGTGTTTTTGTGTAGGTAAATAAAAATTTCTATTATTATTATTATCGTATATTTATTGCAATCTTAGGCTAGGTTTTCACAATATTCATATAAAAAGTAATAAAACAATATTAATACAAAATATAAAAACATTATAAAAACCTAACCTAGAGTGCCGCCGGCAGCGAGGCGGGGCCTAAGCTACCGGTGGTCAGGGCGACAGAGAGAGGAACCTCCTGACTATCCGAGCCGTGTCCAGGAGTACCGCCTTCTGTATCTGACCCTTGACCCAACCATCTAGCGAGAGCCTTTTAAGGTGATGGTCAAGGCTCTTCGCTATTAGACCGTTCGCCGAAACGACTATTATTATTATTATCTTTGACGGGTGTGCTTTGGTGCTGGGTGTGCTTTAACGGCCGGACAGCCTAGTGGTTAGAGACCCTGACTGTGAAGCTTGAGGTCCTTGGAGGAGATGTTTGTATGATGAATACGAATGTTTGTTCTCGGATCTTGGATGTTTAATATGTATTTTTAAGTATGTATTTATCTCTATAAGTATATTTATCCGTTGTCTAGTCCCATAACACAAGCTCTGCTTAATATGGGACTAGGTCAGTTGGTGTCAATTGTCCCATGATATTTATTTATAATTAATTGATCACCGTGTTGGTCCCCAGAGGCGTGCGCAGAGTGGAGCCCCGCCAAGCTGTACGCGCGCGGCGCCGTGGTGTCTCGCGGCGGGGTCCCGTACGCGTGCGCCGCGCCCTACGCCGCCGCCGTCCCCGGGAGCGCCCAGCACAGGCGGTTCCACGTTAGTATACCACGTTTTTAAATACTCCTCCTGTCAGCATTTCGTGTGAGATCTGGCCACATTCCAGTAATTGTGGTTTATGCAACTGCTACATAATGAGGGTCCTTAAAACACGAGTGTGTTTTTTTGAAACGAGGCGAAGCTGAGTTTCGTAATAGGATCACACGAGTGTTTTAAGGCCTAGTTATGTGCAGTTGCATACAATACTTTAACTACACACATATTATAAGTACTCTAAGATGGGTTCAGTTCAGAAGCCGAAGGCATATCATACCCATACCTGTCACGAATTTGACTGGTTTTTTTTAATCATAGACAAACATACCGTTTCGTTGACTGTTTTTTTTATTGTAAATTATCACATTATTATATATACATGTCGGACTGAACTCGACTTATGTACGTGAGTGATCCGTTTTATTTCACTATGATTGTAAATTACGTTGGTTTTCAAATTTCATTTCATATTAGTCTACTCGCCACTAGATGGCAGTAAAGTCCTAAGCAAAATATAGGATCAGGGTTTTGCTAATACTGGACAACTTAAAACACTGGGGAAAAGCAGGGAAATCTTTGTATGGAACCCTCGTTGACTCGCGATAGCTCTCAGTATTATTTAACAAAACCTGACGTGCACCTTTTGTCTAGGCGGTGTTCGCGAACCCCTCGACCCTGCTCTGCCTGCTGCTGTGCCTGCAGCTATCCTTGATAGTGCTGCAGCTCTGCCTGCTCTTCAGCTCGGCGCCGTGGCACAACTTCGTGTCAACAGTCATGCTTTTATTCATCAACTACTACACGCTGTTCAAGATGATGCGAGACTACCTCGTCGCGTGGAAGGTGTACAAAGCCGAGAACATGATACAGGATAAGAACGAACCTGTCAATTAGTTGCTATTTTATTTTGGAGCTGTGCGAGATGCGGGTGATCTGGAAAAAACGTGGCAAGCTCGCACTTGGCGTCATTGCTGATTAAAATCACTAGGCACCCGACCAGAGTAACTAACTCTAACTCGCTCTAGGCACCCGACCAGAGTATTGTCTAACTCGCTCGCAATCGCCATCGTGTGCATTTTGACCAGTTTTTGTATGGGCTGACAATTATTATTATTAGAAACAGCTAGTTGTCACTGTCACACTGTCATTTGACGACCGGATGGCCTAGTGGTTAGCGACCCTGACTATGAAGCTTGAGGTCCCGGGTTCGAATCCCGGTCGGGGCAGATGTTTGTATGATGAATACGAATGTTTGCTCTCGGGTCTTGGATGTTTAATATGTATATAAGTATGTATTTATCTATAGAAGTATTTTTATCCGTTGTCTGGTACCCATAGTACAGGCTTTGCCTAGTTTGGGACTAGGTCAATTGGTGTCAATTTGTCCCATGATATTTATTTATTATTTATGAAAAAACTGACAAGTGTCAAAATAATTACGCAATTACCCTGCTTATCGTTGTCGACCGGCGGACGTGGCGTGGTCCACGGCTGGACGTCGCGTGGTCCACGGCTGGACGTCGCGTGGTCCACGGCTGGACGTCGCGTGGTCCACGGCTGGACGTCGCGTGGTCCGTAGGGTGGATGCCAGATGTAGCAATGAACTCTTTATATAGTGACTGTGTAATCACAAGGGCAATGTGCGTTTGTGCGAGTGTCAATTTGACGCGTCGTTTGTAGATTACTTGCGGTTTATAGTTTTAGATGAAGCATACCCACTGAGAAGTATGGTTACTGAGTGAGCAAAGTATCAGACCCAGTGAGTCGGCTGTGTGTCTGAATATCATACCTGGATATCTGTCCTAGCTTTCAGTGTGTTAATGTGTAACCAAGGACAATTAAATCAAGAGGACTGAAAATGTCTATAAATGTCGCATTCCTTTAAAATAATAAGCCTGCTGTAGCTAGTTCGAAAAAACTAATATGGCGCTATCGTGTTAAGCAAAGAAAATGAGTAGTACAGATACCTCTATTCCGTTAGCAGTTTTTTGTTGTTTTTTTTGCGAAATTGTATTTAAAAAAAAACAGCAGTTGAATAATAGCTTAAACGAGATCGATCTTTTTGTTCAAAGTTGGCAATGTATGGGTGGGCGTCGACAGTGTCGTATGCTTAGTAGTGTGCATTGCGGCTACGTTGCCAGCTCGCCAAAAATGCGCCGTTGCCAGATCAGAGGAGACGTCAGTCGACACAGCGAAACGGTTTCTTTTTTTTTTCGTGGCTATGACGATAGATTGAACCAGTGTCATGTCGATTTGTTAACAAAAAAATAAATATTTACGGACGCGAAAAAACTAAACATCAGTGTTGCTGCTCCTACAAAAAATAGATGTTAGTTTAAAGACACACATCTACGGAATTAGTAACATTAACCACCACCAAACATATATGAGAATTTACTATGAATTTTATACAAAAAAAAATACAATTTTAAATTGTTGAGTTCACAAAAATTACCCAAAGCTATGAGAATATCTTTATCTTTTGCATCAATCAGGCTTAAGATATGAGTGGGGAACTGAACATTACATTTTAACAATTCATTGTAAAGAACAGAGTGATTAAGTACTGGACAAGAAAGGAAAATATGGTTAAGATCCCCGTCGTCCAACCCACACTCGCAAAGGGAGGAGTCCCTGATGTGAATTTTTGCTAAATGAGAAGGGGTGCAGCAATGGCCCAGCCTCATTCGTATTATTATTGAGCATAGCTTTTTAGGGACGAACATTTTCGCAAACCAAGGCTATCTTGATACTGTGGGCTGAACTAGAGAGAAAGTCCTACCACGTTTCCTGCTTGTAGATTTCCATAATTTAGACCATGCTTGAATTAAGTAGTTAGATGCCAATGGAACTAAATAATGACAATAGTTACGGAAAGAAATCTTGTCTCCACATACCACTGCATCTTTTGCGACCCGATCAGCCTTCTCATTTCCAGCGACCCCGGTATGTCCCGGGACCCACACCAAAGACACCTCAAACCCTTTTGATTTGCACATAAGTAAGTGCTCTTTAATTTGGTAATTAATCGGGTTATGAATTCTAACCGAAAAAGGGTTGGACAATAATGATTACAGACAACTACGTGAGTCAGTAAAAATGATAGTTTTTTCTTAATTTAAATAATAAAATATATTTCACGCTCTCCAACACCCCTATGCATTCCCCCGTGAATACTGAAGTTTCTGGGGGACATTTCACCTTTTGAACTATATCGAGTTGAGAATGAAAGATCCTCACGCCCACGCAGCCAGCCGGGGACAGCTTGGAAGCATCGCAGTACATAGTGTTCCAGCCGTGCCATTCACGCGAGAGAATCTGACGCAGATACTCATCTGCATGCGGATCGTTCTTACAAATGTCGAAGTTAAGAATGACGCGGGGGTGGTGAATGATGGTTACATAGTCAAAGTGAAATAGGGGGATTCTAGCCGAATGAAAAGTAAGAGTCCTTTAAACACTGAAATTTGACAAGACTTTTAACCAGACAAGGTGGATCTTTTCAACTCTGACTGATGGTTTCTTTTAGGTCAAACAGGCGATGGATTAGGGGGTGATAAGAAATTTGAAATGTTCGAAATAAGAAGCTGTCAGCAAGGAACTGACGCCGAAATTGAAGAGGAGGGTCAGCACATTCTACCTGAAGAGCGTTGGTAGGACTAGACCTCATTGCTCCAGAGATGATTCTTAATGCTTTAAATTGTATGAGGTCCAGTTTTTTCAGCCCCGCTTTGTTTCCTGGATCAAGGAGAAAAGAGCCGAAGTCTAGAACACTTCTAACAGTGGCATTGTACAGAAGTCGAAGAGAGGAAGGGTGAGCGCCCCACCAAACTCCAGCCAGGCATCTGAGGGTATTGAGGCGTCTTTCACATTTTTTTATTAAATGATCGAAATGAAGAGAGCCGTTTAATCTAAAGTCCAGAATCACACCTAGGAATTTATATGAAGGCCTAACTGGGATGTCAGAATCTCCAATACTGACCCTAATTGGAGGAAGATTTCTTTTATGAGAGAAGAATACTGTACAACTTTTCGATGGAGAAATTGAGAGACCGTTTTTTGAGATCCAGGAATTTAATAAAAGTAGGGAGTCTGATATAATTTCGGACGCCTGTTCAATATTGCTGTTAGAAGAGTAAATCAGTAGGTCTTCTGCATACTGTAAAATTTGACATCCCTGAGCTATTGATTCTTCTAAATCACTAGTATAAATGTTGTACAATAAAGGACTTAAGACCCTTCCATGCGATTCTTGAAGGGTTGATGTGTGGGTCTCTTCCACGGAAAGTGACCTGTCGTTCAGACAGAAGATTATCTATGAGGCAGGCCAGCCTCGCCGAAATTCTCAGCTTGTGGAGTTTCTCCCTGAGAATGGGGAGCTGGACATTGTCATAGGCAACCTCCACATCTAGAAACGCAGCTACTACAGACGAGCCATTTGCTAGAGCGAGCCTTATATCGGAGGTAAAAATACTTAGGCTATCAACAGTGCCTTTGCCTCTTCTAAACCCAAACTGCGATTTATCAAGCAATTCCCGACTCTCAAGGAACCATTCAAGCCTATTTTTAATTAGATGTTCAAGAATCTTTGTTAAAACTGATGACAAGGCAATAGGTCGGTACGACCAAGGATCCTTAGGATCTTTAGATTGTTTCAGTATAGGTAAAACTAATTGAGATTTCCAATATTTTCGAGTACTCCCTCGGGAGACAACTCCGCCGGGACCCCCCTCACGAGGCCCAAACGGGTAACGTTAAAAGATGGTACAAATGCCTCATATTTGTGGGTTGTCAGGGTAAGGGATACAATAAAATTGTTTGCGTCTACGCCGGAGTGAAAACTAACCGAAATCCTATTTCGACCTATTCTCTTAATGCTTCCTTCTTTAATGTTGGGGAACTCATGCTTCCTATTGTGAATGAAGAGCCCGAATGACACCGGGTGGAGAACCGTGCCGGAATCCGGAGATGATTCAATTTTTCTGACGTGAACTACAAACGGTCCTTGATCATTCACGTTATACCTGTCGCGCCCGATGGGCGTGAAGATGGCGTTGGCGGTCTGGGTTTGTGAGACAGGTTCTCTCGGTGGATCAGTGACTAAATGAGGCGGTGGAGATGACAAGTCAGTCGGCGTATATATGTTTGCTGATTGTTGACCAGCGCCGTGTTTTATAAAGCTACAAGTTACAATTTACAAGCGGAAGTCTCTTTCTAATAAAAGGTGATAGAATGAGACTTCCGCTTGTAAATTGTAACTTGTAGCTTTATAAAACACGGCCCTGATGGCAGCTGAGTGTCCTCCCCAGTCCAGTCCTCAGGCTGCCTCTGCGAGGCCGGGTTTGATCGCGAACGAGATCTGCTTTCCTTATTGGTATCATTATAGTCATTTTTCCCAGGGCGAGACTTTCTTTTTTTTCCCATTTCGGGGGTAGGAAATTTTGTCAGAGAATTTTCGAAATTTTCATGGACTTCTAAGCTTATATCCTTTAAGATAGGGCGAAAATTGCCATCCCCCGGGTCATCCAGGTCAGCACCCTCAAACATGAGGATGCCGGCATGAACTACCGTCTAACTTTTATGAAAAATTATTACACAACTTCTATGGACACGGACAAAAACCAAAAAACCACTTACCATTAACCACCACCAATTTAAAATAAGGAGCAGCAACTAATTGGACTACTATTTTAACTAATTTTCATCAAAAAAACTTTCAAAATTCTATATAGGAACTTAGTTTAAAACTTAACGACAACCGACCGCGATCGGCGTTCTACCGCTTCTCAAACGGTTTCTTAGTTTTTCCCAATTGCTCATATTCATTCTTTTTAATCCCTTAAAGGATAGGCAAAGGAAGCAAAGCCCATACAGCCATGTTGGTTGTTACAAAAATGTATAAGTATACCTTTTGTAGATAATTTTAGCAATGCCATTGTCAGGTGATGTTTAAGTTTTCTTGTGAAGGTTGATCTGTAAATTAGTGATATTAGCTCCAGCAGGCTTATTATTTTAAAGGAACAAGGCATTGTCTAGACATTGGCAGTCTTCTTGGGTTTGTCGTCCTTGGCTTAAGTGACTAGTTTTGTAAAAAAATTTAATTGAGGAGTCATGAAATAGGCAAAAAATATTTTGTAATGATTGTAATAAGTTGCCAATTTTTGTTGCGCTAAATTACTTTTTAAATAAGTCTGACGAGTGTACAGATAGTAGTTTATAGTTTGGCTCTGCAATGCAGTGTCTTTGGTTGTATGAACTGAAGCAGCGTTTCCCAAACTCCATGGACCCTCTGCGACATAACTATGGTGGCAACGGCCCACCCAAAATCAAGCGCACCCCACGCTTTCGTCATTAACATCCCATTTTGATTATGCCCGCGGACCACAGAGGGTCGAGCACGACTTTTCGAAACCTGCGTCACGTAAAATCGAATAGTAAACGTTGTCCAGTTTGTGTCAGGTTTGGAACAGCGCCCGCCTGTGAGCGTATTTGGAACTAAAATTTAGTATGAGGTTTCTCGATCTCGATACGATAACGTCGATAACCGTAACGTTACGCAGCATTCGTAAAGTCGTGCTCGACCCTCAGGTTGGGAATCTCTGGACTAAAGTGTATGCTATACCTACTCCGTTTATTTTAAGATTTGAATTCCGGCAATTCGAAGACAAATGGAAAAAAAAACACTTGTAAGTAATTACATTTATTAGCGATATATAAAGTTAAAATGAGAAAAGCTTTCCCCTGTCAAAATGTTTATGTCATTGACAGAAGATTAATTTTTGCCTGGTCCGTTGGAAAGGTTTTTCTACTTGGTCTATACTATGTTTCCTTCATGGAATTTAAAGCAGCCTTAATAGTATCTTCGTTTTAATTAAAAACGTGTCCGAATTTGCTGTTTAATTTCAAATGTCAAAATAAACTGAGTATAAGCAATCTCAAGTATCTTTTGGTAAGGTCAGCAACAATAGTTGATAAGCAACCGAAGCGGTCACAATGATCTAAGCACGGCTCTATTGTTGTAGACATAAGGGTTTGTGCAGATCATTGTGAGCGCTTCGGTTGCTTAGCAACTATTGCTGCTGACTGTACATACACAGATACAGCACGCATTAATGTCCGCAAAAATGATCTTGAATTTTTGCTCACTCAGATATTAATCAGACTTTCAAAAAATTTGGTCCTGTTTTGAGTATAATAAAGAATAAATTACTTTTATTCAAAAAAGTAAGACGTTTTTTAAAGTAGATGGTTTGACTTCCAATGAATGGCACTTTTGTACATTTGTGAGCGCTTCGGTTGCTTAGCAACTATTGCTGCTGACTGCACAAAGTCGGTATGACACAGGCCCAGGGATTTTTGTGTGATTGTACTTAATCATCTTTAATTGCTCATGACTTTCCTTTGACAATGGTTTGTGAATTTCTATAAGACTGACGTCAACTAGGACTCTATCACTTCCAAAGAATACTTGTACCACTAATCTAAGTTCCGTATATTGTGTCCATGTTATTGTTATAAATCTTTTATTGCAACACATTATCACTTAATACTTTGTTTACTTTCCCATTATCAATATCCTTGACTTCAGGTAGGTAGCAACAGCCACTGACTTGGCCGCAATATACAGAAATTTCCATTTTATTTATCAGTTGTAAAACTCGAACAATTATATCATGTACTTGCCATAACTTTTCACTTCTTTTCTTTTTACCTTGAAGGGATTCCCTTTTTGAAAAGGATGCACACAGGAGCAGTTAAATTTATTGCGGGCATGATTTCAAATCTCTTAGGTCAATGGTCAACTTGCGCTAACTTGACGTACCTAATATTGGTATCGTCTGACTTAAAGTTGACCCCTAGTTAGTATGTTAAATGTTTAACCTATGTTGACGCGATCTGATGCTGTATGTGACGAAGGATAAAGTGCTGAAAACTCAAAATACCCAGATGGTATGTTTACGTAACTAAATGTTTGATGAAAATGAAGCTTGAGCTTCAGTGTGGTGTGTGGTCGATGCTTTATACTGTAAAAGAAATATGCAACAATTTTAAGCTTTAACTGCAAACAAACAAATTATTGTATTTCATATTAGTCTACTATCTAGAGAATTAACTTGCGGTGTGATACTGATATTGATAAGACTAAAAAGTTTTCTCTAGGATTAAAAACATTTATTTATCTTAGAGGTAAACATATTAAATCCATATTTATCATACAAATGCATGGTAATACAAATAATACACAATATGTACACAGTATATTATAATACAATGGGTCTTGAGCAAAACCCTTGTGACTCCATACTTATAAATTATGAAGCAAACACCATTAGAGAGGCAATACACATCACATCACCATCCATATAATACTATATGAAAATACATTGCCTACCTCTATACACAATTTGCCTGTGTAGTTTCAATGGAAATAAATAGATACCCAATCATTCTACTTGAACACCCAAGATGGTGTTTTTGCAGTGTCATTAATTTGTACTTTAGCAGCCTTCATTTTGTCTCTAACAATGTCACAAGCATTCAATAATTCTGTATCTTTACGGCCAAGAGCATTCTGCCTAACTGTATGCCTGAATTCTACCAATGTGTCAATCAGACTGTTCTGTTCGACACTTTCTGAACTGTCTGTTAGTTTCAGGCCAAGTTTCATCAAAACACTAGTAACATACTCTGCAATTAAAAGAACAGGGATCGGATAAAACTCCGAGGTCTCCAGTTTCATTACCCTATTCGTTTTTATAACTAGATTTAACAAATTGTTAACACAACTTGCGGTGTCGAAATCTGATTTCAGCACTTCTAGATTTACCTCCTCGACTTTCTGCAAGCTGTCAAGTATTTGATACTTGTAGTCGCCATTTTCTAATGCACTGTTATTGACATAGTTGTATGCGTCTTTGAGGAAGAATTTGAATTTGTTGAGGACACTTTCAGCTGTCTTCATTAGTTCATTGCTGTATTCCATTGGGTATCTGTAGTTGGACATCAGGCAAGCCATCCTGAAAGTGTCAGCACTGTGATGTGACAAGAGCTCCGGTATAGTGATAGTGTTTTTTAACGATTTGGACATTTTGCTGTCCCCTTTAACATGCAAATGGCCGACATGGATCCAGTAGTTGGCCCACTGCTTAGTATTGTGGAAGGTGCAGGACTGGGCCTCCTCATTCTCATGGTGGGGGAATTGCAAGTCAATCCCACCAGCATGGAAGTCTATTTGTGACCCGAAAAATTTGCTGACCATTGTCGAGCATTCTATATGCCAGCCTGGCCGGCCTTGGCCCCATGAGGTGGTCCAGGAAGGCTCACCAGGCTTCTGGCCCTTCCAGAGAGCAAAGTCCATTTTATTTTTCTTGTATATGTCAGCTGCATCCCCAGAATCTTGCATTTTTTGCAACTTACCATAAGAGTCATATTTCTCTGTGTCAAAATATACGGAACCATCTTTAGTAACATACGCCATTTCGGAATCAATGATCTTCTTGATGAAGTTCTCGATGGCAGGAATGTGGTCCGACACTCGAGCTACAATGAGTGGTTTCTCAACATTTAAACTCGCCATGTCTAGCCAAAACTCGTGCTCGTACTGCTTTGCCACCGTCCTAAAGTCTGATTTGGTTTCTTTGGCTTTTTGTATGATTTTATCATCGATGTCAGTGACGCCCATCGCTGTGACAAGCTTGATCCTGAAGAATTCTTTCATTATTCGCTGAATGATATCTAACTTAACATAGCAGCTAGCGTGTCCGAGATGAGCAGAGTCGTAGACGGTGGGTCCGCATGAGTACCAGGTCGCTATGTGCGGGTCGCCGAGGATCACAGGCACCTTCTGATCCGCCACGCAGTTGTATACGTAAGCCCCGATCGGGTTTCCGTTCGGCATCAGCCATTTCGTCTCCTTAAATGGCTTTAGAGGGCAAACGTGGGACAGTTTTCTAGTGAAAATTGGTAAAGCTCTTCGCATTTTGGGTTTGTTTACTCGCGCTTTAATATATTATAGAAGCAAAAAGCGTAATTTCGCGACAAATTCATCGCTACGCGGTAATTGACTGACCGAGGATTGATGAACTTTGAACTGTCACTGTCAATGAGCAGCTGATTCATTGTTTTGTTTTTTTTTATTCACCCATAAGGGATAGGCAAAGGAACTAAGTCCATACAGCCACGTCTGATGTGTTTTGTAAATTTCTGTATATTAAAGTCCTGTCACCGTCAGAGTTGTGTCAGTCTGTCCTAGTCACGTCCTGTCAGCTGCTCATGCCGTCCATAAAGCGATAGTGTACTTTACGGCGAGCTACGGCGAGCAGCAGCCGGCGGATATTTGGGGGTCACAAACAGAGGGAATACGCGTTTTCACTTGAATTCTTCATTTGCTGGACACTGTCACATTAATTTGTTGTATAACACACTATCTTTATTATCCACCAAACAACATTAAACACAGAAACTAAGATTCAATTAACGACACGATCCACTCTCATCGGTTTCCCGCCAAATTCTCGCAGCTGATTCAGCTAGATTCTAGCACTTTAAGCCACACTGTTTCGCATTATTTTTAAACGTCTATTAGTTACTTCCGAACTGAACGGGCAGAAAATGTCAATGTCAGTCAGTCAAATGAAAAAAAAGACAAATCGGATAGAGATAGACAACCCTTATGGGATGAATTAAAAAAAAAAAAAAAAAAAAGAGATAGACGAATGGCTGAAAATCAACAAATAAATAATTTCATGACGATTTCAAGTTACAAGTTTATTTAAAATGGTTATTTTCGCTCCCGACGAATTAGGTTTAGTCGATAAGTCGCCTTGCGCGGGGATCAGGGCTGATCTCAAGATGTGTTTATTGACAACTGATTGTTGCAGAAAGGTTAGTAAAATAAAAATAAAATATTTGTAAGTAATTATCTTGAGTTTTTCGGTGAAGGAATTCGAAGCAATTCAAAGGTGTATGTAAAGTTCCCAATCGCGCCCGCGTGGGAACTATAGCCCAGGGAACTATTCCGAGAGGAGTCCTGTGTATGCCCGCCAATGGGACGTAAAAAAAAAGGCTGGCGATGAGGAAGTTAAAATAATACTCAACTATCTATATCTACAAATATTATAAGATTATAACTCTACAAAAACTTCAGTGTTTATCAAATATTTATTCATATTTTTCAGGAGAAAAAGACACCCCGCGAATGCTTGAAATCTGGTTCAGTGGGCGACGAGTGTGCCCAGCTGCGGCAAGCCTTCTTCGAATGTAAAAGATCTTTGGTATGTTGTTTGTTACATTATCAACATTTCAATAACAACTTTGTATTGTATAACTTACTATCTAGTATCTAGGTTTTGGATAGCTTCTTACAATTAGTTCTTATAGCTTTTTATATGAAAATAAATTGTGAGGTAATCTGGGATAGGGTTACTGATCCTCGTGGTGCAGGATTTAAATTGTCTTTACAGTTTCTGAGCATTTAGAATAGAACTCAGGTTAAATACTTCGGCTGTCAATGGTGCTTCTTATGTTAAAGAGATGTCAATATGAATTAGGAATCCTATTTAAAGTGCTCACAAAGTGGTACTACATCTTTATTTGATACTGACATTCATCAGGTATAGTATGCATACACATTTTTTAGTTTAGTACCTACCTCAGTTTTGCATGATTATGTTAATAATAATTGATGTCTATTTCAGTTTATGTCTATGTCTATTTAGGCCAATCAACTTTTTATTGAGACTTGTTGCCATTGATGTCCCCTGGGTAACTCGTCTAAAATAAAATTTTCTAAGGTTCTCCATCAAATGTTAGGATTTTCGTAACTGGTAAAAATCCCAACATTTGATGGAAAACCTTAGAAAATTTTATTTTAGACGAGTTACTTTAGGCAACAAGTCTCAATAAAAAGTTGATTGACCCATTTGCACAAATATATTAAAGATTAATTAACCATTTTTGATTTTAAACCAATTTGTGTTTTTTTTTCAGCTTGACAACAGAAGGAGGTTCCGAGGCCACAGAGGGTATTGATACTGGACTTTTTAATCAGTGAGAATTAGTTTATCATTTAATTGTTAAAATAACAAATGTATAGAATTAATTTGTTTACAATAAATTTCACAAAATAAGCTTTTGTTATTAAAATCTATTTACTGATTAATCATTATCATGATTTGATCTTAAAATTTGTCTGATAGCTTTTAAGGTTTTTTGATATACCTGAATAACTTAATGAGGTTTTTTGAACACACTAAATTAGCACACTTATTAGCACACTTCCGCTAATTGATTGTCAGGGTAACATTACTCTTGTTACCAAGGTAACAAAGGCTAGAATTAGTAAAGAATTGTGTAAATGAAATAATTAAGTTTGTGGTGCAAAATTAAAGAGTAGTTTACACAAGTAGTGAGAGCCTGAGACGTAAATAAAACAAATTCATATATTTGAAATTTTTATTACAAAAATAATTGAAAGTCATTTCAATCTCCTAGTCGCCTATTTCGCTTCCCAAGCATGTAGTTAACGCTATTTTAAGAAAGCGAGTTTAAATAGAAATAAAACTATGTAAGAGAGAAACAATGTTGCCAACATAACATAGCTACTTATCGTTTTTTTTTACATAAACTGTAAACTATTAGAGTAAGTGGAAGGGAGGAACTAGATTGTACATAATTTAAAAGTTGTATTCAAAAGGGAATTATTAATTTCATTCTACATCTATCTAAATTCAATTACTTACTCGAATTCAAATTGATTTAAAATTCTGAAATATTACTCATTTTTAAATTTAATTGGCAAAAGTTAATTGTACTATTGCTTACATAAATTTATTACACCTCTATTATAGTAATAAATATCTATACTCTTTTCCAAATTAATCACACACACAAGTCAGATTGACTTTAGGTTACCTGTCACAATTTTTTCCTTAATTTTAACGTAAAACGGAACTGGGTTAAAGTGTCGTACAGTTAGCAGCAGAAGTAGCTGAGCAACCGAAGCAGTCACAATAATCTAAGCCCGGCTCTATTGTTATGGACATAAGAGCTTGTGCAATGTGCAGATCATTATGACTGCTTCGGTTGCCCAGCTAGGTACTTCTGCTGCTGACTGACCCACGGAAAATCGTCTATGAAGGAATTTCCCAAACACTGTTTTGCCATGGCCCGATAATTTATGTATTCCCTCCCGCTTCGTGACCCACCCAAAGAGTTTGTAAACCCTTTGATAGCTATTTTATTTTGGAGGCCCACCGCCAGGTCGCTACCCACCAAATGGGAAACGCTATTAAGATATTAATTAATGAATGCACGAATCTAAGTCCCGTTTACAGGTTAAAGTACCTACTTACCCATAATTACATACATAACCACTTAAACTTATCTTATACATTTGATTCAATAGGCCCATGATTGATACAATTAATCTGTTACGTAGATTAATATGGAATAGAGTTCAACAAATTGCACAAATTCTTATAAATAAAGCAAATAATTACCCTAGTTTATTAACAAATGCAAGCCTTTATTGCTTCTACGTATCAACTAGATATTAGCACCATAGCAAAAATAACCGCGTGCATCGAAACAAGTACTTATGATAACTTTCTAATTAATAAACTCATTCTGCGATGTAATGGCAGTTTTACGATTCTTACATTATAATATCATTGAGCTTACAGTCTCGGATGTTCTCGTTTCTGATTTTAATTCATGAATTATTTTTTTAATATTATAGCGCTTAAAAGCAATTTAATGTCTACATTATTTTAAATAGGTACCTATTTATTTAATGACTCACAATAGAAGATAGAATTTTGGTCAGTAATAAAAGAAAATATATTTAGTTTGAGAGGCTACTGGTAAGGCGGTTTTAGACTCCCTACGAAAATTTCAAGCTAACGCTTTAAGTATCTATGTGTAAAATGAAAAATCTACTTATGAAAATATTTCGGCCTTTCACATGTCTAATAATTTTATTTCAATAATTGATCAGTAAATTAATGATAACAGTGCCGCTGAATATTTAATATCAAGAATTCTATTACGTATCTGTATATGGCCACGCGTAAAATTGGATCATTTGTGCATCATGGTATTTAAAGCTGAAGCGTAGTCGTTATTTTTAAAAATTCAAGTGTTAATAGTATTTTTTATATTATTTTATTGTAATAAGTTTTGATTCCATGAAATTCCAGCTTTGCACGTTATAGTGGATTTAACCTAGTCTACTACTACCCTGACCAGGATAGACTGTGACATTTTTTATATATTTATATTTCTCTGTCCCACACTCTTGGAAAAATTAAATAAGATTCTTCTCGTGACAATACCGACTATTAATACATATAATCCTCCTGGTCAGGGTATTTTGATAAATACATGAATGCATGAGACTATTCAATGCAACGATTTCCTCATGCAATCTTAGCAAAATATTTAAATTTCATTTGTTAAGTTATTTTTATAAGCGATAGCTTTAACTTTATTTAGTATTACAATCAGCTTAAAATATAACGTGCCTAAACACATTTTATTCAAATAAGTACTAATTCTGAAATATTATAATTACATAGGTAATTTAGGTATGTTATTTTGACAACCCTTAAAGAAACACACATACAATCAACTGGTTGGAAATTTTAGAGCTGATCGTTATACTATCTTAAGATTAGAGTAATAAAATCGAAAACAGCTTGTGGTACCGGCCTCGCTGTAGTGGCTAGGGTTGTTTACCAAATATATAGGTACGACATTTTAATTATAGTTTGACTATAAACAAACTATGTAGTTAACACGTATGATATGTTTTTGGATATGTGAGGAACTTTAGAAACGTGGAATTTGTGACAATGCAGCTAATTTTAGAATTGTGCCTGGTGGAAGACATTTTACAGTTTTCTGGTTTTCCTTCTTCAGCATGGACAGGCTTAGGATTAACTTTTATGTACTTGTTGATAATTATTTTTTAAAAGGTCTTATTTACTAGGAATTTGACTCGCAAGTAGGTGTATGTTCATATCGTAAAATTTATCAAAGAGTCACGTGATCAACGTATATCTTTATGTGGTGGTAATTTTTCAGCAAAGTTTTAACTCAGTTTTCTTATTTCGCATTCAAACATGTTTTGAACGGGTAATCCGCTTCCCTGTAACTACATAACGCTTGCGTAAATTTATTCAATTGTTTTTGTTTCTTTATCGATTTGAAAATATTACCTCGCTTTACCGATAATCGAACCATCCCTTCTTAATCTTTTACCATTCATTCCATTCATTCCATCCATTCATTTCTTTATCTTCCCATTCGACGTGGGTACGTCGTGATTAGAAACCTAAACCTAGGTAGCCACCCGATACGGAGATCAAAGACCTAAATTAATCCAGTGGACTGCCGGAGTGTTTAAAAATTCAAAAATTTCGATTTGGTAATAGGGTCATTTAAAAAAAAGTTGTGCGCCCACATTTTTTCTGGAGTTTTGAAAATTTTATGTTATTGATTTTAATACCTACGTGAAAAAAAGTGTCCCAAAATATCGTGTTCTATTCCGTTACCCTTTTCAAATACACAATATGAGAGTACAAAAAATGACAAACAGAATGGAAGTACAAAAAATGTATGACAATTTTGGACACTTTTTTTTTCACTTATTAAAATCGATAGTGCTCGTGATTCTGACTTTTTTTTAACATGACCCAATAACCTATAAACTACGATTCACTTGCACTGTGTAAATGAGTCCTGAGGCCGGTTTTCTATTTTTAAAATGTGCTCGGTCCTTATTTAGCTAGCTAGATTTAATCCCAAACTGTAAACCTATTCGGCTCGCAGTCTCGAGCACTAGTGTCAACTTTTTCTTTTGACACTTCGACGCCGCTCGTCGCTCAAACAGCCATTAATTAATAGCCTTCTATTGTGTTATTCTCTAAAGCCGACTTGCAGCAACCAGGGTTAGACTAACCCTAGGTTAAATTTATATAGTAAAAAGCCGTGATAGCCTAGTGGTTTGACTTACGGCCTCTCAAGCAGAAGCTCCTGGGTTCGAGCCCCGGCTCGCACCTCTTGAGTTTTTAGGAATTTATGTGCGAAATTACATTTGTAAATTTATCATGAGCTTTTCGGTGAAGGAAAAGATCGTGAGAAAAGCTGCATACTCCTGCAAAATAATTCAAAGGTTGTGTGAAGTTCTCAATCCGTACTGGGCCTGCGTGGGAACTATAGCCCAAGCCCTCTCATTGTGAGAGGAGGCCGGTGCCCAGCAGTGGGACGTAACTAGGCTGATGATAATGATGATTAGTATCGCAAGCCTGTCGTAGAGAATAACACCCTTGAACTCAAATACTTATTATATTTTTCACACTAGTATGAATATTCGAAATGGGCCGTTTCATCTAAAATCTTATGAACACTTTCAAATTGTAAACATAATAATAATGAATAATATTTGAAAATCGTGTCGATTTAGGTAAAAAACTTAGATTTATGCGGCGTGAAGATGCATTAAAAAACTTCAGTAGGCTTCAGTAAGAATCTGTAGTTGAATTATTGAAAAGCAATTTTTTGTTTTCTGCAACTGTTGCGTTATAAAAGTACTTGCTTCTATGTATGATTTGTCCAAATAGGTAAGAGGTGTGAAACTTGGTTTTCTCTAGGTATAGTAAGTACAGGCAAACTGAAGTTTTTCACCTATATCAATAAGTATCACGCACGAAAGTTAAAATACGTCTAATGATTTGGTCCATTCCAGGAGCATATTAGGTATTAGGTACGATAATACTAACTCTAGTACGATAATTTTAAACGCCTTTAAAACTATTGAATGCTAGATTAAAACCATGTAGCATTTAAGTGATACAGCTCAAACTATTTAGTACTTCGGTACTTATTGTCAAAGATGTGGAGTGTGTCATGTCAATCGAAGTGTCAATGTGATGGTGATCGCATTGTTACGAGTTGTATCACTTGAATACTCTCAGATCTTAAGTGATACCAATTTGTCTTAAGGTAGCGCCACACTCTGGCCAAGTCACAAGCTCATTTTCAAATGGAACTGTGGCAAATGAAAAATAAAATAAATTCAGTATCGGTTATACACCTACCAATACATTTTATCGAGATCTTGTGATAGCATCTATGAAATGTACTAAGTAATCCATAATTTAAAGGCAATCACGAGAATGTATTGAAAAAATTCCGCAACCACCGCGGTCCCGCAATATTTACCAGGTCGTCGCTCCATCTTGTTGGAGGCTTGCCGACAGCTCGTCTCCCGGACCGTGGACGCCTTTCGAGAACCACAAGACCGGTCTGAGTGAAGAGCCTTGGGGGAGGCCTATGTCCAACAGTGGAAGTCTTTCGGCTGACATGGTGATGATTGAATAATTTATATTAATCGGTCTATTTTCCAGTTATTTTGCGGATCTCAGGCTCAAAGACTGGGCGAGAGTGTGATCCTAATCTAACTTCAAACCTTTAACTATCACGCTTCGCTTACTAAGGCTTCCCGCTAAAAAGTCTGTATAGGCCTATAGAGGCCCGTGTAACCGCACAACCGCGCCCGCAAGGCCGTGATCAGCATAGCGGCTCCCGACAGGTCGTCCAACAAGTTGGCACACTCGCAGACCAACAGGTACATTTTGTCGCCGTGAGTGGCCACGGACTTGTGTAGCGCTATTTTCCTCATCCCGACGGAGTGAGGGAGATGGCGGTAGAGCATGCGCGCGCCGGTCCAGTACAGCCAGTTGCGCTCGAAGCGCTCGCCGTCGTCGCCTTCGAACACCTGGAAATAATGGCGGCATAGCTATACATGTCTTCATGTCTCATGTATTACATGTTTCTGGGTCAATCAACTTTTAATTGACACTCGTTGCCATGGAGATGTCCCCTGGGTAACTCGTCTAAAACAAGATTTTCTAAAGCACCACGCCATCAAGCGTTAGGAGTTTCGACAGTTATATGCCAATTTCTTCATGCTTCATCTCCTAAGCATCCAAATTCTGACTTTCTGGTCAGAGTGGGGTCTTGGAAAATCATATTCTTGATGAGTTGTCTAGGGGACATCTTCGTTGCAACGAGCGGCATTTAAAAGTTGATTGACCCTAATGACCCTTCTATAATGAGGGTCGAGCACGACTTCACGAAAGCTGCGTAACGTTACGGTTATCGTATCGAGATCGAGAAACCTCATACTAAATTTTAATTCCAAATACGCTCACGGGCGGGCGCTGTTCAAACGTCATACAAACTCGACAACGCTTACTATTCGATTTTACGTGACGCAGGTTTCGAAAAGTCGTGCTCGACCCTCTAAACTGTCCTAGGACCAAACGCGCATGGGGATTTATATTTCAATATGAGTAGGTCAACTATGCTGTTCTGAATAAATTTGTAATTTGATGAGTACCTATAAGTTTTATCTAGACAAAGTAAATTGCCGCTGATATTTTTATGTTAGCTCGAACCAGTTTAATGCACATCAAATGTACAAACATTATTGCCTAAGTACTACTCACAGGTGTTACTAGTTCCGTTACCCGCAGCTGTGTCAGCGTGCGATGCCAAGAGCGATCATATGGCAGTTCTACCGGCTCAAGAGCGGATAGTTTTCAACGAGTGCTCCATTTGGTGGCTTTCCAAAAAACTTGCACGCCTATAAGACTTCTGTGAGTATATCAGTGATCTTAAACTATAATACTTTTAGAAATGAAGCCAAGTTTGCGTAATAAGAATTTGCCCTGTCAAGTTTGGGTGACTGATTTCTTTTTCTGATATTTATGTTTTTGAGAGACCGCGTCCAAATATTTACACACATTGTGGCCACCTCGCTGTACACAATGGAATTGATAGTTTGGGAATTAAGTGACTCATGACGGGAAAAACCATCTGTGGAAGGAAACAAGTGACTCCCGAATGGAAGAATTGACTCTGGAATTGGGGAAATGACTCTGGAGAGGAACGAGTGACTGGAAGGGAAGAAGCAACTCTTGAATGACACAGTAGGATCTCTAGAAGAGAACAAGTGACATTAGAAAGGAGGAAGCGACTTTGGAAAGAGACAAATGACTCGAAAGGAACAAATAACTCTCAGAAGGAACAAGTATTGGAACTGACCTTATAAACGCTAATGATGAACCCGGTGGACTGCGTGAGCGACTTCTTGGGCCCGCCGGCGAGGTCCGCGAGCGGCGGCCGGCAGATCATGGCCACCTCGCTGTACAGGTCCAGCGTGTGCGCCGCCGAGTAGCGGATCGTCTTCGGATCGAACTTGTTTAGGGAAGCACACCTGCAATACAAGGCCATAAGGCTATGGTAAAGATTCAAATGGTTCGATTACGAGAGACGATTCGATGAAAGAAAGCAACAAATGGAACTTGTCATAATTTTTCGGATATGCACACAGACTGACAAAACCTTGAAAGTTCTCTGTGACACCGTGGCAAGTTGCCTAATATTTAGTACAGTCGACGAAGAAGAACAGGGGAGAACTCTTTGTCATTTCAGAGGCTCAAAATTAGGGATAATTATGTCGATGAACAAAGAGCCCTACAACATGCATAAATTTTAAGAGAGCCATAATTTAAAATACGTTAAAATTATCGTTTACTTACCTCATATTATTATAGAAAAGCAAAGGATCAGTTTGCGTTGTATTTATCACATAGTAGGATATGAATGGGAACTCCGCGCTTCTTTCCATATTTGCCAGCAACATGCCTCCTACAGCAGAATTTGCTTGAGCTACTTCAGTGAGCAATTCTGCTGCCGCCATTTTTTGTTTGATCAAAGGTTTGGCCATTGGCGACTCCAGTATTGGCTCTATTGGCTCCAAGGGGCTCATGAGGTGGGCCAGTATGCAGAGCTTGGGGTCAGCGACCTCGAGAATGCTAAGAGGGTTTTGCCCAGTTTTGGTCGATTGGCCTTTCTCTGGCGTTGGAGGGGGAACTGGAAGCTGGAATGAGTAAAAAATACGTTAAACAAAAAACAAAAGGGATAAGTCCGTTCTGTTATACACGCCGTCTTTACAACTTAGCAAAATGTTGGTGACACGAATGATAATGTCAATTATTATTCAGTATCTAATGATCGAGAGTCAACTTAAAATCACAACTCAAACTTAAATTAAAATTGGTTATAACAGCATAATCACCAGTTGGCATGTACAGGGAACCTTATCTTCGTGATAAAAAGAAGAACAGCATAATCAAAAGCTAGATTAGTTTTCCTTGTTTTTATTGCGCCTTCCCAATTACCAACAAAATTGGGTGCAAAATGAGGATTTCCTATATTTTGACTTCATTGCTGTCACTTACTGACCACTCGCTAAGGCAGTGATTCCAAACCTGTTTTGCGCGGATCCCCAGAGGTCCGCAAGCCTATGCTAGGATGTTCGCGGTCAGAATAAAAATTAAATGTTAATGATGAAAGCATCAGTAAAGCGTAGGTGTGCGTTTGTTTTTGGTATGGTCCGTGGCAATCATAATCAGGTCTCAGGGTCCGGCCCCTTCATTAGACCCAATGTATATTTTTGATGACAATTGTACTCCTGTACGGTCTACCAATTACGTAATCAGTATTTTTTCGTAGTCATAGTTCTGCATAAACATGTATCTTTTCAAGCTATTATTTAGTTTCCCCTGTCCCGGAATGTGTCTAATCAAATCGTGCCAGTTAAATTTGACTCACTTCTAATGGTTAGACTTAAAATTTGATATGGATTAAACGAAAAAGCTTGATTAACTTTTTTTGGCAAAAAACTTGATCTGTTGGGTTGGCCACCTTTGATGATTATAGTCGATGAAGAAGATACACTCACCGGCACGCCATCGGGCAGGAACCTATCCAACGCGTGCGCCGGTATCACGAAGCAGTCGCGCTCGAGCGTGGCCAGCGACACGGGCTCGGCGCGCGCGCGGCGGTCGTGCGCGGGCGCCGGCCGGTCCCAGCGCAGGAGCGACACCGAGGGCTCCCGCGTGACCAGCGGCTGCGGGGGCTCCGGCTCCGTCCCGGAACCGCCGCCGAGGACTGGGCCGCATCTTTCTGGAATTACAGAGGTTTCTATTAGTTGCATAGGGTTTCTCGTAATCATAAATGGCATACGTTTTATATGTGTATTTTGTATGTGTTAAAAATGTAACGATCGTAAAGTTAAATGAATTTAATATTTTCGTGGCGTCTTATAGGCTTGACTATGCGCGTTTGGTTAAAGCAAGATCTGGAATGCCGAGGTTGCAGATTCAAGATCAGGGCTAGCACGACTGGCCGCGACTTTGTTTGTCGCGCGAGATTATATTACCCGTCCCGTTGCATTTTTGAGACAGAAAAGGACGGGCAGTTGTTCTCGCGCGAAATAGAAGTCGCACTGTGAGTTGAGCTAGACCTACTGTCAGACGAAAGCGTATTTTTCTTTGACCTATCATTTCATTCATTTGATGTTGAATGAATGTTCATGAATTGTTAAATAGCTATTACTTAATATCACGTTAACACAAACATTGTTTAGTTGTCACACGTGAGCTACACCTTTAATTAATATTTTTAAGTCTACGGTCGGTTTATGACACATTAAATGTATCCCTGTGTTACCTATCTGATTAAAATAACACTTGTTAATGCCGGCAACTAAATTACATGGAGATTACATGTTAAGATTTAACGGAAATGAAAATGTCAAGTCATCATTAATTTTCGATTGTGACTAGCGAGAAACTTAGTACAGTCAACGTCAATTTTATAAATAGGTTTAATTTGCAGAACTACACGTGCTACACTTTTGACAAAAATAAGTTGTCAGAAATATCAAATTACATAATAATATCTCTTCTTTTATCTTCTGTGAAAAAAGACAGATTATGTCCAGTCTTGGCAGTCTTCTAGCGCAAACTCATTTATTGGTAATAAGATATTTATGACATGTTAGACAATTAAATTATCGCGTTACGTCACTGCAAAACAAATGACAATACAACACAAATTAAATTGTTAACCGTGAGCCTTAATAGCGTGCTATAACACGCCTGCTGGCTGCTTTTATCTTCTTGGATATAAAACGTAGTGATTCTGATTATATTATCTTTGCTTGGATGTAGGTAACGCGCAAATCCCTTCACAGATGAAACCGTTTTTCTTCTGCAGCTGTTTTTGTAATAGCTATGCCTCTATGTGCGGAAAGACCAGAACTTTGAGGCCTGCCCTGTTTTCTTTGTTCCTTCTTTTAAACTGTCTATGAACGTCAAATGCTGTGACAGAACGTGATGTTAAATGTACCTATAGTATAGGTATACTATAGGTACTTAAACAGTAAACATAAGCACATTACTAAAGCTCTCCATCTCAAAAGTTTAGAGTGCCGCGTGTGACGGTGACGGCTGTTTTTGCAATGTTCCATTAAAAGCGTCCTCGCTGGAAATAACGTCCATCCGGTTCGAAGCGGATTTTTGATGCGTGCATTCTCGCTTATAATAATGGTTATTAATATTTTTTTTAAATCCATGTGGCTGTTTAAAATAATGTTAAGAAAATTCAAAAATTTCTTAAACACTTTCTAAAGTTATGCTTATGTTAATATGAGTTCGATAACTTTTAGGAGAAGGGGTTAACGCGTATATTTCAGTACAATTTATATGCGCTTTCGTCACTTTTGCCGAGTACAGCTGTAACAATTTTCGGCTTAAGACAGTTTTGCACGCAGATTATGCGTATGACGTATCCGCCGGAGACTTGCAATGCAAATTGTCAGTAGTGCCTACGTTCATTCAACCGTGACAGCGTTCCATGAATATGCAACGTCTGTCTGTCAGGTATTTATAACGCGTAGCATCTGGCGTGTTATTAATGTTCGCACTAACGAAGCCGTGTTCCTAGAGGTTATGTTGGTTTTGGTAATGACTAGACTAATAATTAGCAACACAGCTAATTATGAAGTATCGAAAATGTATCAAATTAATACAATGGATTAAGATTAGCTGTTGATGTTGTATATTGAACAACACAAATATTTACAGTGAGATTATAAAAACAAGGCAGGATAGACAATATTCGGTCTTATCGCTTAAAAGCGACCTCTGCCAGACAATCATAGAAATACGGAAATTAATTATTATGAATAGGCTTGATCAAGTGGAATGGTAGTAGAATCAAGTGGAATGAAATGGAACCTTGTCGTAGTGAGAGGATTGCTTGCCATTGTGCATTGTTTACAAACATGTTACCAGCATTAACAAGTAGCGTTGGTAGGATTGCCAATGTTTATAATTATGTTTGTTCTATGGTGGATTAAGAAGTAAA
Organism: Clepsis dumicolana; assembly: GCA_963691665.1. Taxonomy (NCBI): domain Eukaryota; kingdom Metazoa; phylum Arthropoda; class Insecta; order Lepidoptera; family Tortricidae; genus Clepsis; species Clepsis dumicolana. Next base: position 2,555,133 of record OY829518.1, read on the forward strand.
ATTGGCTCTTATACAAATCGTTACATAGGTACGGAAATTATTGCAAAATTAATTTTGAAATAGAGTTTTTGTTTTGAAAAGATAGGTACCATATTTTTAACCGACTTCGAAAAAGGAGAACGTTCTATGTTCCACTTTTTTTTGTCTTCTTCTTTGTATAATACGACTGTTTTGTCTTCACTAAGTAAATAGTGATTTGATTATCATTTAAGTTAAAATGTACTATGAAAGTCGACTCCACTCTTGCAGTTTGCAGTATCACAATAACCTATATTTATAATTAATATACTTACCTATCGCAAGAGCCAACTGCATTCCGAAAGTTGACGTCAAACTCAAACTCTTATTTCCAAAACATCTTAATACTCGATCGTGTTTTGCAAACTAAAACTTTGCCATGTACGTTTTAAGGATTGATTTTCAAGCAAAAGATAAATCCACATTGTGTCTGTACAGCTGAATTTTCTGTGGCAAAGTTTTCTTATAATCTGTTTACTCGCTATGAGAGCTTATAACTCACTCTCAACCACAAATAACTCTAAACTTACCACGAAACAACACCGAATAAAAACACTTCCGAAACCACAAGTAACCTTAAAAATACACTCTGTTCCCGCTTTAAAAATTTTTTAAGCCGCGCTCCGGACGCTGGCAATTTGAGCCAAAAATACACTTTTTTACCTGAGCCTTCGTTGTACTGGGTACTGGCTCGTGGGGCCGAGAAGAACAAATGAGTCCTGTAGTGATGTTCCTCCATGCAGGAATACCGTTCGCGGTTTTGGCGCTTCGCGTTCCGGCCGGCCCCGAGCGCACCCCGCGCTTTCCCCCCTCCCCCGCTACTACTAACCGACTTCTCCCCACTAAAGTTCTTCCGAAACATCAAATTCATCTTGGACGGGTGCCACTACTGTCTCTTTCACACTAATTAGAAGTTAATTAGAACTAGTTTGGCTTCTCTGTCTGGTGCACGATTTAGTCTTGTTTTATCGCTTTTAGTATTTTGTTATGGTTGATTTCTTAACAGGTGCAAGATGATCGTTTGACGGAGATTACATGTTTTGGTCGCTGCCTGAAGAGTATGCGACATGGTGGAGTATAAATAGATACACTGAAAAGTCAATTATAATGAGGTGCTTATTTAGAAACCCTTTCTACGGATGCCACTGCCTAGTTGTTTAGTCAAAGTCCCTTTTGTTCTTATTATGCTCATCATCCCTGAATAAAAGCAAGTTCCTTTGGGGTGATTGAACCCAGTTCAAGAAAAATTGCGAAAACCCAGGACTTGAATGTCGATTGAAAAATAAAAAAAGTTAGGAATAGGAAACCTATGAAATAAGAGGTCGTGACGTGAATAATAAATCCATTACTGGCTGCAAATCGTTCAATGTCATCTAAAATCGATGATGTACGGCGCAGTAAATAAATGATGATTAGAATCGAACGTGCAACAAGTGTCCTATTTGCTTTGGATACTGATGAAACTATTATTTTTTAAATGACTGTTCTTTTCGTATACGATGCCTATAAATGACTAAGTAGGTGCTTTACCAACTCAAATGTTCGATACCTACAATAGATTAAAGGTTTTTCTCGCAGTTAAAGTGAAAGGTGGGAATGACAAAACTGTAGATACTTAAAACTTCGAATAATACTTGCTGTGCTGTCTTTATGCATCTAGTTCTTAGTTCCAGATTCACTTGAGATTTAATTGCATAGTATCGTTGTAGTCTTTTTGTAGCAGATGTGCCAAAAATGAAGTTAACCGTTTCGATGGTAGGTAGCTATATTATTAACACGATTTAAAGTGACAAGATTTTTAACTAGGAAAATATTTTCAAATAGGAAATGCCCTACAGTATAATGTACTTATACCTATTAGTTATACGTATTGCAAATACTTAGTTAACTGCCTATTCCCTAAAATGATTGTTAGACAAGCGATAAAAGCTTGCTCCAGTCAGCAATCGTGTTCATATAATTTATCGCCCGACTAATCCTTTGCCATAAAAATGTTTTTTTACGACAAAACTAATGTTCCGTATTGCTCTATTGCTGTGATTTTATGAGCAATTTTGTGGTGAGGATAAAGATTATGGCTTGTTTATGTCGTGGTGGGAGAACATTCCGTCTTGTCAAAGAAAGGGCGTCTTTTTTGACGAGTTCGGCAATATTATCCTTTGTAGTACGCTACCAGTAACCATTTTAAAATACGTAACAAAAGACATTTGAAAATTATCTAAGTTCAAACATTTTGGCACAGTTTTTGTGTTGTGTTGTGTTTAAATTTTCTTACTTAACCCATGATTGGGGAATTGTTGAATAAGACCGAAAAATTTTGAGGGTGTGCCAAGACCATTTTCCGATTTATGGATCCGTTTGCGAATCATTTAGCTTTAAAGTGCTCATTTTTGTTGGAGTCAAGTGTCCCCCCCGAACCAGCGAAACTGTTATACTTGGAAATGTGAAAACCCACAACGTTAGTGCTTTACAGGTTAACGAGTAATGGTTGACCATTTGACCAACTTATAAATAAATTGCCCAAAAATGTCTAGGGATGAAATGCGTATAATTGATCCCTAGACATTTTGAGCAGTATGTTAAAGACTTTTCCTAAACGCTACAGGGTTCTGTCCTGGGCGTTTCCGACAAGCTCTTGCTCCACTTCATTCGGATACTTCGTATCGTAAAGATACTCGTGCACTGTGCAATCTGCAAGTGTTTCCGCACGCTAAAGCAAGGTAAGGAACAAGGCTGATTGTTTTTCAATCGTTATTCCTTATCGGTTCAGGGATCTTGTTATCATTTCCCAGCATTATCTAGGCGGCTTCCGTTTCCGGTCCTTGAGTAATGGATGAATTTTATCGTTCCCAGAAACGTTAACTTGGGGTTGGTTCTTTAGTTTAACTTCGAAGCTAAAGCTAGATGAGTACCTATAGATAAGCACAGGACTTAATCTTAACCCTGACTGAACAATTGTGTTTTAGCAGAGGACAAAAAGGTTAACATGGATTGATACGTTGTTTCAAATCCTGTGAATCAAATTCCCTTGAATCGTAAATGAAGAATATTGCAGGCATCGTAGCCGCGGACACTGGTGCAATAAACTGAACAGAACATATGATCTTTCCGACACTACATCACGCTGTTTACGAGGCGCTGGTTGCGCTGCGCGATGGCGCAAGGGACAAGAGACAGATGATAAATAATAATAACAATCGATTATCTCACGACGGACGGATAGCGTAGTGGTTAGAGGCCCTGACTATGAAGCTTGAGGTCCCGGGTTCGATCTCTGATCGGGGTAGAGGTTTGTGTGATGAATATTAATGTTTGGTCTCGAGTCTTGGATGTTTAATATGTATATAAGTTATGTATATGTTTATCTATATAAATATATGCTTATCCGTTGTCTAATACCCATAGTATAGGCTTTGCCCAGTTTGGGACTAGGTCAATCAGTGTTAATTGTTCCATGATATTTATGAGTATTTATTTATTATATTGCCTGTGACTGTCGTAAGTTATATCGCCAACCCGTAGCTCGAGCAAGTACGAGCTTTCCACCAAGAGTATAATAACGTTAACGTATCGCCGTCGAGAAAATTTGTATGACGCTTGGAACAACGGCCCCGTACGCATAATTAGTAGGTACTAAAGTAATAAATAAATACTCGTAAATATCACGTCAAGACACACGGCGCATCCACAACTTGTGAGTAGTATAATAAAGTTTAGCAAAAATGTTTGTTTCCAAAGCTTATTACTTGGACCACACTTTAGGTATTAAGTAGCCTCATAGAAAACTGTTCTCCTCTTGGAGCGAGTAACCACTTAACAGTATTAGTTTTTCGGGTCTAAAATAGTTCATAAAAACAACTAACTGAGCCGCTATGTCGATAAATTGTGCTAAGAATGATATATTACTTCTTAGTTCGAAATTTAAGAGGCCTATTTAACAACGTGCTTCCGTACAAATGCAGTTTCTAAATCGAAGTAAAATTATGAAATTATACTTTACTAGCTGTTGCCCGCGACTTCATCCACGTAGATTTCGGTTATCGCTATCCCGCGGGAACTATACAATTTTCCCGAATAAAAAGTAGCCTGTGTTATTCCTCTATATTCAAACTATCTTCTTACAAAATTTCATCTTAGATTGGTGCAGCGGTTTTCCCGTGAAGAGGTAACAAACAGACAGACAGAGAGACAGAGTTACTTTCACATTTATAATATTAGTTAGGATTAGGAAGTTAGGAATTTAGGATAGTTAGGATTAGGATAGTTAGGATTGCAATTAAAGCTGGCTGTCTAGTACTCTATCGATTATCGCGTGGACAAAGAGCATTTATCCTTTTTGCACAACGGGATAACGCTTCCTGTCCGAGACAAAACCAGGGAAGAATGCAGCAGGATAAATATGGAAAATAGGTTTTTGGAAAAACTTACAACCCATTTTGCTGACGCCACTGATTTTGTCACATTGTCATTACGTCTACATAAACCTGCAAAATTTCAGGTCACTCCAGCCACGGAAAATAGGTTAAAATCGTCATGCAAGATTTGATCTGGGGGCACGGCAGTCGAGCAAAGCAAAGAGGCACGGTCGTACCATCCTTTTCTCGAGGCCATTAACTTTTACATAATTTGCTATTTTGACAGTGAAGCGATTAGGTCAAAATGTCAAAGTCAAATTGAGTAATTTAAGCCTTTGCCATGGGATCGCGTGTGATTCAAATGTCAACCCGCTTTACCTAGACGAAATGCCGATAGCTTATCAAAGGTTTATCAGGAAGGGCTCAGTAACTTTGAAGTTCAACTGCCTCATAGAAGTCGAATAAAAATTAAGGTCAGCGAAGGACTAACACTACCTACAAAGTAAATTAAAATATTATTATATATTGAAGGAATAAAAAAAAAACTAAAACTAACTTAAAGCAGGCAGCATTCCCGCGCTGAATTGCAATAGCAGCGAAGAAATGTTTCAAAGAATTTGTTATTAGGTACTTCAGGTTTTTTTTCGTGGTATTTGGTTTACTTGGGTACTTGTTTCGTACTCGTAAGGTGAAAATTTTATTTCAGTCATTGGCACTACTTTTTTTTTGGACATTCGTCCTCTTTCCCTTGATGAAGATGACAAGCAACACAAATATTTGAAAAATGCGATGCGTGAATAATAATGGTTTTAGAGGAGTAACATAAAAAAACGTTAAATGCCTTCGAGGAAACATCGAAAGGAAATATTCGCTTATTATTGTAGGTAGGTATCTCCAATTTAGTAAAATTTGCTCATAAAGTTGCTTAACCTATAACCGTGTAATCCTTAGCTGAAGTAAACATTGTTCAAAAAACCTCAAACTTCGTAAATCATTCAAAATAATTATGAAGCGACGGTTCCCCAAGGCCACTCCCATCGCCGACAGTGTAATTTCATAGTTACGCCATCGAAAATAACTGTAACCTTCTATTGTTGTCACTTCCTTATTACAGTGCTGCCATATTCTAAACCAAAGATTAAGAAATTCAAAGTTTATAAATCTGCACATAAAAATGTATGAGACCAATATACCTAAACCAAAACCTGTAGATCGAGCACGAGTTTTTGAATAATGCGTAACTTTAAGTTATCGTATCGAAATCGAGAAACCTCATACTAAATTTTAGTCCTAAATACGCTCATGGGCTAGCGCTGTTCCAGACGTCATACAAACTCGATAACGTTTACCATACGATTTTACGTGATGCAGGTTTCAAATATTCGTACTCGGGCCTCAGAGAGTCGAGCACGACTTTACGAATGCTGCGTAACGTAAAATCGAATAGTAAACGTTGTCGAGTTTGTATGACGTTTCGAACAGGGCCCGCCAGTGAGCGTATTTGGAACTAAAATTTAGTACGAGGTTTCTCGATCTCGATACGATAACCGTAACGTTACGCAGCATTTGTAAAGTCGTGCTCGACCCTCAAGATAATTTTAAGTTTAAGGAACCAAGCTACGCGCTACGAACGACGTGTGCTACGGTGCTACGACCTACGGCGTAGCAACGAAACCTTTCGTAGTAGCCTCTACGGCTCGTCTCAGTTTGACTATGGATGCATAAACCATGGAATACAAGACAGATTGAATGGGCTATCATAGCTAATTTGTGCCAGGCGTGTTTCTTTAAATACTTATGGCTGTTTTAGCGTCAAAGTGTCAAGATGGCCCCTGCAAGCCCCTTTCCTCTATACTATGGCATAAACCATGGCCATTTTATGACATTTATAAAGGTGATAAATATACAAATAATTAATTTTTCGGGCACCAAATGAGCAGAATAGAACGACGTTATCATTACACGTACGTGAGTGCGCTTAAAAAAATTGTTAAAGTAATGTATATGGCTTAAACTCTCACAGTACTTAAAATTGTTTTCGCTTTGATACAAAGGTGAAAGCCTTACGCTTAATGTGAACAGTTAATTAGTATCTAATTAAAAGCTAAACCAAACCGATTCATTAACCATGTTAATCAAATGGCATAACAATCAGGCTTAAGTCGTGATAAACGTTACCACGGAGAGAACCGCTTAGCGGTAACGTTATTGGGCATAACCGTTATCTCAAGACACCACGCCTGCGAAACGCTTTCATGATCATTGCCAACAATGGCAACATTATTGTTATGTTTACTTATTACGATTCAAAAGAGTTAATAAATTAAAGTTTTAATTTATAACTACGAGTTAGGCACTAGTTCGTCCATCTTTGGAACTGTGCCCTTAGTGTATTCAAAAAGTACAAAATACGTCTCGATCGCGTTTGCGTTAAAGCGTCAAATAGTGTGAGAATTGTTAAACGCGAACGCAATCGAGACGTATTTCTTCACCAGTGCCCTAAGCACGACTTGGCGAATCCTGCGTCACGTAAAATCGAATAGTAAACTATAACGAGTTTGTATGACGTTTGGAACAGCGCCCGCCCGTGAGCGTATTTGGAACTAAAATTTAGTATGAGATTTCTCGATCTCGATACGATAACCGTAACGTAACGCAGGATTCGACAAGTCGTGCTTAGGGCACTGGTCGGCGACTACACTAGGCGCTCTGATCGTCGGTTTGCTATACAGTATTTTGTTTACCATCAGGCGAACCGCAAACCTGTTTACCAAAAGTGAAGTATTTATTTACCCCTGCTTTAAAAAAAACTCATCCTTTAGAGTAAATATAATCTATGTTTATTTTTGTTCGGTCGGACTAAAATAACTGACATTGCACTCCACCAAGGTAACGTGACGTACCGTACTGATTTAATTGATCTCAGGCGCATTTCATTCAGCTTGCCAAGAGAGCTAGGAGTTTAGACAGAAGCCACTAGATGGCAGTAGCAACAGTTTAATGTTTAGTTCAGTTCTGTCATATTGAGCTTTGAAATGAAATTGTCGGGGTTTTCAACTTTTCTAAGTTCGTAAGAGAGAAAAATAAACATGTAGCAGTACGGAGAGGTATGCCAACGTCTCGGGGTCTATGCCTGTGGAGTTTTTACTTAGTATTTACTTTGTAGGTATAGTTTTATTTAATTTAGCTGTGATTATGTTTTTCTACACTACTAATGTCTAAATAACTATGTCTGTTCCATATTAGAATATCAGGTTAGGTTAGGTTAGGTCAGGTCAGGGAGGTGTAGGTCAGGAACTACAACATTTATATTTATCGAACAATTAAATCAAAAATGTCCTATTTCTACAATTTATGTCGACATTATCTAAGTTTTCAGCAATTGGGACCAAGGAATGACGTGGATACCAGAGGCCCGAGCACGAATATTCGAATATTACGTAGCGTAATCGAGTAGTAATTAGTATGACGTTTGGAACAGCGCCTGCCCGTGAAATTTAGTATGAGGTTTCTCGATTTCGATACGATAACGTAACTATAAGCAGGATTCGAAAACTCGTGCTCAGTCTACTGATTATTTTCATGAAATAAACCGTTATTGCCAAGCTAAACATTAACCATTAACCTCATTATAGTTTTTTCCCCAGGTGTGAATATTATTCCAGAGTCTGTGATAGTCGGGCCGGCAAGGTTTTGGCAAAACAACAAGATTAATCAAGGCGAGGAAGGAAGTTCTACATATATCTTTTATTTATCCGACGCAGCGTAGTGAACATATAAAATTATGAGTTAGGTTAGGTACCTACTTACGACTTCATTTTTTTTTGATCAAGCTTTTGCGCGCGGCTTAATAAGAAAACCTTTTTCTCTATCGAAAGTAGTCATATAATACCTAGCATTATGTTTTGTGGTTTTAATGTGAAACTACCGTGAGATCCAATCGTAACCTCAATTTTAACCGTGACAGTCTGACAGTGAATGGTCAGTGCCCCCGAGCTACCCCGGTCACATGACAGCAAATATACGTACATTGTACAAATATTAAAACAGTCTAAAACCAACGCATAGCGACAGAGGGTCGAGCGAACACGACTTTACGAAACCTGCGTCACGTAAAATCGAATAGTAAACGTTGTCGAGTTTGTATGACGTTTGGAACAGCGCCCGCCCGTGATCGTATTTGGAACTAAAATTTAGTATGAGGTTTCTCGATCTCGATACGATAACCGTAACGTTACGCAGCATTCGTAAAGTCGTGCTGGACCCTCTGGTCACTTTCGTCATTGTTGTCTGATAGTAGGGCGTCTTGCCTTCAGTGCCCTAAGCATGACTTGTCGAATCCTGCGTTACGTTGCGGTTATCGTATCGAGATCGAGAGATCTCATACTAAATTTTAGTTTAAAATACGCTCACGGGCGGGCGCTGTTCCAAACGTCATACAAACTCGTTATAGTTTACTATTCGATTTTACGTGACGCAGGATTCGACAAGTCGTGCTTAGGGCACTGTAGGGCATGCACTGTAGTTGCGCTATCGGCGACGTGTTCAGGGAATTTATATGCGGTGTTAGTGGCTGCGCTGGATGTGTGCCAGCCCTGAGTTATACCTACTGTTTAGTACCTATATGCAAAGAAGATGATTTGCGTTTTGTTTTTGACAAATATACACAATACTTGTAGTGGGGTGACGACACGCATCTGACAACTCTGAGCGAATAGTGTAATTGACGGCCAAAAAATACGTCTCGAACGCGTTTGTGCGTTAAAGCGTCAAATAGTATGAGAGAGAATAATTGTTTGTTGTCGATACGTGAAACTGGGGGCGCTGCCAATTTGCCCATAGTAATTCAGACGTAAACGTGACGGCGATGGTGACTTTTTTTAACCCCCGACTGAAAAGAGGGGTGTTATAAGTTTGACATGTGTATCTGTGTGTCTGTGTATCTGTGTATCCGAGGGTCGAGCACGACTTTTCGAAACCTGCGTCGAATCGTAGTAAAAATCGAATAGTAAACGTTGCCGAATTTGTATGACGTTTGGAACAGCGCCCGCCCGTGAGCGTATTTGGCACTAAGATTTAGCATGATGTTTCTCGATCTCGATACGATAACCGTAAAGTTATGCAGCATTCGTAAAGTCGTGCTCGACCTTCTGGCTGTGGCATCATAGCTCCGAAACGGATTGACCGATTTCGATGCGTTTTTTTTTAAATCGAAAGCTAGTTTGATCGAGATGGTCTTAGCCAAGTTTCATTAAAATCGGTTCACCCGTTTTCGAAACATTGAACTTTGAAATGACAATGTCGGGGGTTATTCAACTTTTCTGAGTTGGTTATTGGCCCTTGATTACACTAGACGCTCTGGAAGCGGGTGGACGCGAAGATGATGCGAAGGTGGATAGGTCTGTCCAGCAACTGACTGATAATGATGATGATGATGTCACAATACAACCCGAAATTTACACAAGAAAAATTATCGTCGCCAGCGGCTAGCAGCACCTAGCGCCTAGTAGCCGCGCGAGCAGAGCCGCGGCGCGTAGTATGCGTCTCACTGCCACTGGGTCGTGTGCTCTCAGAGGAAGGACTACGAATTAGTCCGAAACATGTCGGGTTAAACTCGACTTATATACGTGTACATGAGTGATCCGTTTTTATTTCTTTAAGAAAAAAAAGTATGGAAGCTGCATTAAATTGTGTTGTGATTCCATTACACAATTTTTTTTACTAGTCTGAATTGGGGTAAATATCAAGACCATGACCTACACATAACACACAACTTTACAGAGGGTCGAGCACGACTTTACGAATGCTGCGTAACGTAAAATCGAATGGTAAACGTTGTCGAGTTGGTATGACGTTTGGAATAGCGCCCGCCTGTGATCGAATTTGGAACTAAAATTTAGTATGAGGTTTCTCGATCTCGGTACGATAACCGTAACGTTACGCAGCTTTCGTAAAGTCGTGCTCGACCCTCAGAGCCGCGGCGCGTAGTGTGCGTCTCGCTGCCGCTGGGTCGTGCGCTCCCAGAGGAATGACTACGAATTAGTCCGAAACGTGTCGGGGAAACTCGACTTATATATTTTATATATGTAAGTGATCCGTTTTTATTTATTAAAAAAAAAAAGTATGGAAGTTGCATTAAATTGTGATTCCATTACACAATTTTAATCCCCGACGAAAAAGAGGGGTGTTATAAGTTTGACCCGTGTAAGTATCTGTGTGTCTGTGTGTCTGTGTATCTGTCTGTGGCATCGTAGCTCGCAAGCGGATTTACCGATTTCGATGCGGTTTTTTTTATTGGAAAGCTAGTTAAATCGAGATGGTTCTTAGCTAAGTAGGTATCATTAAAATCGGTTCACCCGTTTTTGAAACATTGAACTTTGAAATGACAATGTCGGGGGTTTTTCAACTTTTCTAAGTTGATTAGGTTATTCTTACTATTTCTTACTAGTCTAAATTGGGGGGTAAATGTCAAGATCATGACCTACACATAACACACAACTTTACAGCCTAAATTAAAACGAAACGCACACTTCGACACGGACCGTTAGGTGCTCCGTCCCGTCCGCAGCGACGGTAATATTCGGGTGGCGTGCGAGTCAGACGTTACTTGCTAATTGTGCACGAAAGCTTGGCTGGAGATTGATGTGACTTCAGTTCAGTAGCCAAATGAGTATAGGTGCTTTATATGAGATCATGAGATGTCACGTATGTTATGTGTGTGCACGCACGTAACCTTGACGTGTCCGTAATAAAACAAAATAAGCTCTTTTTCTTTTGACAGCCTTTTTACACAGGGCAAAAATTTATGACAGGTAATCTATACCTATAAAACACAGTACCGTGACTGACTGACAGACAACGCACAGCCTAAACCACTGGACCTAGAGGCTTGAAATTTGGCAAACATTTACCTTGAGTATCCTAAAGGTGCACTAAGAAGGGATTTTTCGAAATTCCCACGGGATAGGGAATGAATGGGATTTATATTTTCAGATCAAATTTCACTTGAGGTCGCGGGTGAGCAAAGTAATTGTTTTTAGTTCCAAAAATAACAATACATCTAGGCTCTAAGCCATCATTCTTGAGAATGGCTTCCCAAATTAAACAGACGCGTGGGATGATTGGACTATTGAATTGTTATACAGAACTTAATGTATCCGCGGTATGGCAATAAACAAATTCTACGCGGACGAAGTCGTGGGCAACAGCTAGTTAGTTCGTATATCAGTAAAAACTCAATTATCGACGCTTGTTCCATAATATACTGGAGTGATCACTCCAAGTTTTGTTTGTAAAAATATGTTTTTATTAAAAGTGTAAAAATGAAACAAAATACCTAATAATCTAATTACTTATCTAAAGAGATTTGATAACGAGATAATTATTAAGTATTTCATAGTGCAATGTTCCTCCCTGGCTATAACTTAGCGAACATTTAAAAAATGCTTTGTGTGAACTTCATACTCGTCAGAATAGTACTTACAAAAAAATACACGCAATGCTGCTGGCGATCATTAGTATATGGAACAAGCATCGATAATTGAGTTTGTCGATAACTCCTTACCTGTCATAAATTTTTGCACTGTGGATTCCAATGTCTGGACATGTCAATGCGCTGTGTATTTATCCTCATGCAATTATTTAATTATTTTTCATTGATTTTCGTTGACAGTCAGAAAAACAATCCCGTATGTTACGTAAAATTCCCAATGGCATTATTTATTTTTAGCGACGCTTCCCCTTGTAACTCTTAATTAATTAATTATGAAATTGTATCCAGTAGGTAATCATGGGAGTAATAATCGTTAATCAGACGCGTTTATTACCAAACTTATCTGATCGCATGTGGCCTGTTGAAACCTTTGGCTAGTAAAATTACCCAATAGACTCACAGTTGTTTGCAGTAATTATTTTATTGGTCAACTAGCTGTTGCCCGCGACATCGTCGGCGTAGATTTCGGTTATCGCTATCCCGCGGGAACTATACAATTTTCCCGAATAAAAAGTAGCCTGTGTTATTCCTCTATATTCAAACTATCTTCTTACAAAATTTCATCTAAGATTGGTGCAGCGGTTTTCCCGTGAAGAGGTAACAAACAGACAGACAGAGAGTCAGAGTTACTTTCGCATTTATAATATTAGTTAGGATTAAAATTAGGATTGGTCAGTCATAAACTTTAGTTGAGTTATAATTTATTATCCAAGTGTCATCATTATCATCTCCAGTCTGTTCACGACCCACAGCTGGGCTCAGGCTTCCTCTCAGATTTTTTTTATATAAGAGGGGGCAAACGAGCAGGCGGGTCACCTGATGTAAAGCAATCACCGCCGCCCATGGACACCTGCAACACGAGGGGAATCACAGGTGCGTTGCCAGCCCTTTAAGGAATGAATTAAAAAAACCTCATCAAAACTCTCCGGCTAGCGAGTATTTGCAGTCCGTGCGCGCTCTTCTAGGAATCGGGGGCTTGGTTTGTTTTATTTTATCAAGCACATAACGACTTTATACAATAATTTCACTAGCTCATATTAAATTATTCTCTAAGTATTAAGTAGTTTGCTTGTTAAAAATTAAAATAAACCCAGCCCCGATAAATGCGTATTAGTGCTACTGTGTCACGTGCTTAATTTCATTTATTTCTTATTTTATTATTACCTACTTCAATCACAAAGCCTAGGTAGGTATATAACATGTGGCAAATTTTGTTTAAAATACGAAAGCTGTTAAGCTTTTAACACAAAAAAACCGCCTAAGTGCGAGTCAGACTCGCGCCCGGCGATTTCTGTAGGTATGTAAACTTCAAGCTGTGAGACCTTGCTTCGAGCCAAATTTCATGATTGTAGGAAACGTACGCTCATCATCACCTCTTAGAGTACCTATAGGTAGGACAGATAGACGGACAACATACTAACCCTATAAGGGTATATGCCGTTTCTTCCTTTTGAGGTACGGTACCCTAATAACAAAAATATACACGGGTAAAGGTACCACCAAACCCCAGTACGAGTTTGATAGCATTACTTAGTCAAATTAGGTGTAATTTATCTACGAACGTTTTGTTTGTTGCCGACTTCAAAGGAATAACGAAGTGGAGTTTAAGAATTTACCGGAAGTTAAACGTTTAATCAATATGACATAAGTATAAGCGTCAGGGCTTAAAAGTTTAATACAAAAAACTATTGGCTCTAATCGAAACGAATCGACAAAAAATCTATAATGAATATCGATCCTGCATACAAAATTTCACGGGAATCGGTTTAGAAATGCGACCTGTAGAGGAGAACAGCCGGAAAGACAGACATACGAAAGAACTTTTGATCAAGTGATAGAGTAAAACCGCCTTCAAAAAAAAGCCTTAGATAAAAAATGTAAAATAATCCTCTAAAGCCTAAAGTTTTATGACCTAGCACTAAGCAGCAGAAATATGAAGTCGGTGCTTCAGGCTTTAGTTTGTGTTGTCCGAAATAAACGCATTTTATTTTATTTATCATTATTTTAGAGGATTATTTTACATTTATTTCTAAAGCTTTTTTTTGAAGGCGGTTTTACTTTTTTGTTAAAACATTTTTATTTCACAATTTTACGTTGATTTAACATTTTCTGAATTATCCTCCAACTCCTAACCGTTAAGGAGTTGTACCTTCCATCATCAGCTCATCAACATGAGATGATGACAACCGGACGCAAATACTTGAATAGCTTTAGAAAAAAAAATATGAAACACATGATACGTGCCTATAAAATTTGAGGGTTGCCCTCGATTTCCCTGAGATCCCATCATCAGATCACGACTTGGTGACAGTGGGACCACCTCAGGAGTATACCCTTTCGAATAATGATTTAACATTTTCAGAATTATCCTCCAACTCCTAACCGCTAAGGAGTTGTACCTTCCATCATCAGCTCATCATTATGAGTTGATGACTACCAGACGCAAATACTTGAATAACCTTAGAAAATATATGAAACACATAGTACGTGCCTGTAAATTTGAGGGTTGCCCTCGATTTCCCTGGGATCCCATCATCAGATCATGACTTGGTGACAATGGGACCACCTCAGAAGTATACCCTTTCGAATAAAAAAAGAATTTTGAAATCGGTCTACAATTGACGGAGTAATCGATGTACATACATAAAAAAAAACATACAGTGGAACGTAGAACCTCCTCCTTTTTTGAAGTCGGTTAAAAAATTATTTCATTTTGACATCAATTCATCATCCCAATTTTATTGTTACCAGGGAATCGATTTTTGGATCTCACTTGGTGACTAAATTCTCACCCATGACGTTGATATCACTATTTGCCAAAGGACTTTATTTTTGAACGTCATAGTCTCCTAACATGCAGCTAATTTGCGTTTCTCTCATAGACAAGCGAGTCAAAATAGAGGATTGAGGTTAGCTTTGTCACTGCCAGTGGTCAAGAAGTCACACAGTGCTCTCGTTTACGAGTGGGGCATTCGTATTTGCAATCATAGGCATGAGAGTTTTAGTCATCGGGTGAGATTCAAAAATCAACCGCCCATACCTTCACTTTCAGACGTCGTAATATTACGTATACATGAAGTAGGACCATCCGCTTGGGGCGCTTTGAGTCTCTCCAACTGTCACGAAACATCATTGGCTGACAGTCTGCACGTCCTACATTTGCGGTTGAATGCGAACTTTTCCCGATGACGTGACGTGTAGGGTTACCATATCTCAGGATTTGAGGAGATCTCAGGTTTTTTATGCTCTTCTCAGGATTGTGGCCGGCTTTTGGAAATCTCAGAAAATCTCAGGGTTTTTAGAATTTTCAGTAAAATAGGGCAATTTTTTTTTTATTATTATATCATGCGATCGGCTTTCAAGCCATAAGCAGATTCTTTCAGTGAATAGGTATGGAATGTGAGGATTGTTCCTCCACCGAGGAATCCGCCTCTTGGACTACATTGGCAAGCTGAGGCTGATTTTTTAAATATTTTTTTATTAAAGTTTACTGAAAAAAAAAATAGCCTTCTTTAACCTACTCGTATCCGATTCCGAATTCCGAGCGCTCGAGCGCGACCGGTGGGCGAGTAATATCTAGTGCAATAAGCCAATAATTTGACTTTTTTTCCATAAAATTACGTTTGTGAGAAATTTGCTAAATTTCAGGCTTTTTCTCCGGACTTTTAAATTTTCGATCTGGTAACCCTAGTGACGTGTGATTGTGCGGGCGAGAGAATTCTAATAAAGGACTTGCATACCTATTGTAATGGATTTTAGATGTTGCATGTTGACGAAAGGTCCCACATCCTATTGTGTGTGTGTGTGTGCGTGTGTGTGAGTGTGTGTGTATGTGCTCGCTTACAAATGTGTGCAAGTTTATGTAAGAACTTAAAATCTGGACGTTTCGCTCAGTTTTTATTCCCTAACCTTACGAGTATTTAACTAATTGTGTAAATTGCTGACTCGAAGCGCTTTTGTTTTAGTTAGCTTCATATTGGCGAACTAGGGGTCTAAGTTAAAACAGGGGCCGAGTCTAAAATATTTAGGTTTACTAAAGCGAGGATGGCCTGCGAAAAGTATACCTCTCCTGTATCGCGGGGTCGTCTTATTAGCCGTAGTCTTTGGGGATATTCAGATGACCCGTGACAAGGTGGGATGACGTGGGTCGAGTGTAACGTCTTATACTAAATCTCACCATTCTAAACGAGGTAGAATAGCCATGACGAATAAAAGAGCTTGCTGACAAAAACACACACACAATGAACTAAAAACAATTACTTTGCTCACCCGCGACCACAAGTGAAAAATAGTCAATCTGTGCGGCAAATGTATGTTTCCATGCACCACCTCCGCCTCCACTGCTACACGAATCAGCACATGCCACGCAGACCCAACTATCACCACCACCACTAAACTACACGCTGACGCGTTTCGGCACTCTCCACGAGGCCATTATCAAAGCTAAACACTACAACAACCGCTCACCATGCGACCATTACCACTACTCATCTCACACTGTGTTTTTTAGGTACCTGCCTTCTAAATGATAAAGCTTAAAAAATAATGTTGAAATGTATCACTTACAACCCCCCCCCCCCTGGCGCGTATTTGGTACTAAAATAAAATATGAATTTTCTCGATGGCAGTACGATAACGTTACTAGTCGATTACGTTACGCTAGGATTCGAATATTCGTGCTCAGGCCTCAGAGTGACGTGATCAGTGTGGTGTGCTCAGCTACTCTAATTTTTTTTGACAACAATAATAATTACGATGAAAACGACGCAGTTGTGCGCCGCTGTCAGCTGGCTGCGCATACCTAGTATCTACTAGGCATCTGCGCAAGCTGAGCCTTTGCGTTCAGTGTGTGTTTTGCTGCCACCGAACTGTGCAATCCTAGAGAAAGGACTACGAATTAACCCAAAACATATCGGTCTAAACTCCCCGATCCGAGTAATCTGTATATTTGACTATGTATAATGTATCGTTTGAAATATTAGGATATATTATTGTATATCAAAATATTAGTAAGCTTTTGCCAATGGGAATACTTAATACTATCATTACCAGTAGGTAATGTAAATAATTCGGTAAATAATTCGTACCTTCGATTACGAGTAGCGTAAACACATTTAATGTTGTCGGTGCTGTGGTGAAATTACACTCGATACTGATATCTCGTAGCATGCAATGTTCGCCGTTATTATATGTATATCTGTAGCTAATATCTGTGTTTGACATTAATATGTTATTATTATCGCGTTGGACTCACACGCAAGCCTGGCTATCGCTTTAGTCACTTAACTTTGGGACTTCAATATAATATTTTTAACTCAAAACTAACTTTTTTTATTATAATACAACGTGCTACAAAATAATAAAAATATAGGGTTACGTTTTGCATAGCAATGAAAAATATAACTTTTTTTTCATACAGTGATTCAAATATTGTACTTAAATGATTTCTTAAGTGACAATTTAGACATAATGAAAACGGGATATTGACCGCGGTTACCTTATAGGGTATATCGGGAGCTCATCAAACCTATAAGGTAATCGCGGTCAATATCCCGTTCTCATTGTGTCTAATGTAATTAACCGCATTTAAAACTGCTAAGGGACAATTTAACCCAATTTCCGCTTTAATGGTATTTTTGTTAGGTAGACTATCTATACAGATACTATCTGTGGTTTGTCTTAATTGGCCGTTTTACTGTGTCACGTGGTTTAGTTTGTTTAAACCTAAGCCTTTTTGGTACCTATAGGTATGCACGGTTTTCTCCACTACTTATAAATTTAATTAGAACGTATTATAATCATACACATAAGCCTTCTGGAAAAGACTATGTATACATTATTATGACGTTGAAAACCTTATCAAAATCCATCCGATAGTTTTTGATGTTTGACAAACAGACGCGGTGGGGAACTTTGTTAACCCGGGGGTTAACACAGGGGTTCGTCGGGACGAAAAAGAGGGTATGATAATGAGATGATATAAAGTAAAGACGGCTGTGTATCTGTCTGTTGCATCATAGCTCTTAAACGGATGGACCAATTTCGATGCGGTTACCGAAAGCTAGTTTAATCGGGTTGGTTCTTAGCTAAGTTTCATTATAATCGGTTCACCCGTTTTTGAAATATTGAACTTTGAAATGACAGTGTCGGGGGTTTTTCAAACTTTTCTAAGTTAGAGATTATGAAATGTAGTGATACATCTACCGACAGACGAATGGACAGTGTAGTTGTTCCTGTCTTTTGTAATTGGAGCAGAATTTGAATCATTTATGCGTAGAGGTGAGCAAAAATTATCCTTAATTAGTGGCGGTAGCTTCCAAAAACTTAGGTCAAGTTAAAGATAATAGAAACGTTTAATCAGCTTCTTGTTCGTTTTACAAACTTAGTTCAGTTATCGTCCGTGCCAAAATCATCTTTAACGGTAAGATAATAGAAGTGCTGACAGATGAAACCAGCTAGTAAATATATAGCTAGTAAATTATTCATGTCTACATTAGGCGGTCGTTCTTTTACTGTCCTGGCTGTGTTCCAGATACTACCACGATAGTAGTGCACGTATCAAGTTCTTATGGTATTGAATTAAAACCGATTTTGCCCTGATTCGTGCGACTGTTATAGTGGTAGAGTCTAACCGACACAACGTCTGCGCTAACGACTTTAAATCTACGATTGGTCTCTATCATTTGAATATTAACTGATAGGGACGAATATAGAGCGGAGATATTTAGAGTCCCGTAGTAAAGCCGTTTTTTACTTCAGCTTTATTAATTAGTTGGGATGATGTCAAAATAATACAGGGTGTTACAAAAATACCCGTAAAGCCAAAAGGTGGTTAAATTAAATGGTGCATTGTAGAGTCCATTTAAAATATTTGAATCACTGTACGAATTTTTTTTGATACAATATGCAAACCCTAACAATACAATACAAATATTCTTTATTGAAAACCACAAAACAGTACAAGGAGATTACAGAAAAACAGGTATGGTAGACAATAGGCGATCGTATCGCTTAAAAGCGATCTCTTACAGACAACCAAAATACAGAAACCAAGATGAAGAGGCTAATTTAACCTTATACTTTTTACGGGCTATTTTGTAACACGGTGAATGTACACCACTCGCTATATTGCTACAATTTAAACGATTCTCAATTGTCAAAAACCAATCGAAGGACACAATTTGATCACTGAAAATTATGACGTCGTAGATGAGTAATTCAATACTTCACAAACTTCATACTGGGTGATCGTATCACTAACCACTGGCGGAAAGACTGGCAGGAGGCAATAATATTAAACTAGTTATATTTTGAGCCAGAAACTATAAGACCTTCATTAATATGTGCGGTGATCTAATTTATAACTACTATAACTGTCAGCAATGTTGTGAATCTAGCTTACGGCTTAGTTATAACTGACTGTCTGGCACAATTCAGCAATCTGCTCGCTAATATTTTGTCACCTAAGAGAACAAATTGGTTTTATAATTTGTTTTTACAATAACTGTGCCAATCTATTTTCATGGTTAGACCATGCCACTACAGTTTTGTGATGGAATATGTTTAATGCCCTCTTGGGAATAATTTGTTAAATATTCTAAGTAGTTCATTTATAAGGTCATGTTAACTGCGTTTGAATATTTTGCTTTCGTTGTTTGAATGATTTAAGTTTGGTTGAAATGTATTTCTGTATAGAAACACGCAACGAACTGTACTTATGTACTGTATTATATGTTATGTAGTACTTATGTAGATTATTTTCCAAAACTTTGATAAAATTACACTTTATCGAGTATACATTACCAATTTACCATGTATTATTTATGAATGCCAGAGTATCTAATAATTGTGTACTGTATGTGCATTAAACCTAACAAAGAAATATGCAACAGAGAACAAATGTATCTTTGACGAGTACCTACTACTGTAAGAAAACTCAAAACTGTTTGTTTGTTGACCATGTTTATTACAATTTGTAGGACAATTTAAAGCCAATAATAGATTATAGATTCAAAGCATTCCGTTTCACGGGAGCATTAATCCTCGTTAAGGCGTGGCCGGTTTTCCGCACTTGGTCGTTAATTTCGCGCCATTTCGGCCGCCATCTTGCGTCGCCATTTTGAAAGAGTTCCATCAACGAACAGGAAGTGAGTAAACGTCACTCATAATGATTTATTGTTTGAATAATGGTTGTATTGAGAGTTTTCACAAAGGAGTCCTTCTTTTATACGAATTGATGTTTGTGGGCAGACGTAGGAATATGTTTTATTTTTAATAAGTATTTGCAATCTTTCTTTTTTCGGGGTAACAGTTTTTTCCTTTCGAAGTTTAAGTTTAGCTTAGGACACATTATACAGCCTTGAAGACATGGGATATAATCTACTTAATATGACGCACCCTAAAATACTACATAAATACTTAACATAAAATTATATTCCGACTTAAAAATGCACGGACACTTCATATTTCTCAAATTATTTCATCATCATCATCAGCCTATTTACGTCCCACTGCTGGGCACAGGCCTCCTCTCAGAATGAGAGGGCTTGGGCTATATAGTTCCCACGCGGGCCCAGTGCGGATTGGGAACTTCACACACACCATTGAATTGCTTCGCAGGAGTGTGCAGGTTTCCTCACGATGTTTTTCCTTCACCGAAAAGCTCATGTTAAATTACAAATGTAATTTCGCACATAAATTCCGAAAAACTCAGAGGTGCGGGCCGGGGTTTAAACCCACGACCCTCTGCTTGAGAGGCGATAGGTCAAACCGCTAGGCTATCACGGCTTCTTCAAATTATTTAATGTCAATTAATCGGTCATTTACCTACGTAAGTTTTTTCTTTTCTTATTTTTTTTTATAATCACCCTTCATAACCTGTAACTGTACCTAGATGTGGTCTAGGATAAAGCACGCTAGGCTACAAAACGTTAGCGTTAACGTGTAGTGGAAGTGGTGGCATGTTGAGCGGTTGTTGTTGTGCTTCGTAAATGGCCTCGTGGAGAGTGCCGAAACGCGTCAGCGTTTAGTATAGTGGTGGTGGTGATAGTTGGGTCTGTGTGGCATGTGTTGATTCGTGTAGTAGTGGAGGCGGAGGTGTTGCATGGAAACATACATTTGCCGCACAGATATAACTATTTGTCATTAGTGGTCGCGGGTGAGCAAAGTAATTGTTTTTTAGTTCATAAATATGGACCTCCGCAAAGTAACGCCTGATTCAATAAATTACAAAACGTTCATTAACGTTTTATTTTCCCACACTCTGTATTCTCAAATATACTGTGGTAATTTTCTGGTCATAGAAGGACATTCTATACACAGGGATTTAGCATCGCATCGCTGTCAGCGGAACACCAAAAGTGTGCTTATATTTAAGTAGTTTAAGCACACTTTCCTTTGTCAGTCACCTGTTGACCGCTGAGCCGCAAATATTACCAGTGTTTTTGAAAATGTACTCACGGCTTAAGAAAAAGATGCTGTGACCTACCGCCACTACTATTAAGTTTAACATGTGAAAAAGCAATGAAAAATTAAAAGCTTAAAATACAAACTAATTTCGTTGTCAGGTATTGTCATAAATCAGCAAGCAATGTGCATCAATCAATGTTGAATTTTAACATACTTAGCTTCGACTGGGACATTTTTAAATACAGTTCTGCCAAGCACACTTTAGTGGGCTGAGGGATCAAGGCGTAGGCAATGTATAGGTACAATTTTGACACATCAGATCAGTCGAAGCCTTTAGGTTGACATTAGAAGAGCGTGCTATACTTTGTATGGAGTAATAAGTCCTTGTGCATAGAATATCATTTGTCAAAACAAAATTTTAAACGGGGCAATACCATAAAGTTGAAGGAATGAGAGGAATAGGTCGACCTAGGCGAAGCTACATGGAGCAGATAAAGGAGAAGGCCGGTGTCGTGTCGTATCAGGAGGTCAAGGAGCTGGCTTATAGGAGACATGATTGGAAGAAACTCCACCGACAAGAGTGTAACTCTTAAGTTTGATGATAACGATGAATACCATGTTGCGACGTCGTATTAGGACAACTCACGGACAGCTTATTAAGGCGGAACCCACTTAGTATAAACGTACTGTAAACAGTCTGTCCAAGGTTGTCCCATGGGCAGGTCATGGCATGGGTCTGTTCCAAGGTCGGTTTGTGTTTCTTATCTATAATTTGGGTATGCGTGTGGTATTTTGACAGGTCAAAGGGTGGGAGCTTAGTAAATGAGTTGTAAGTACATTGTAAAGGAAACAGGTAAAAGAGTTGGTTAATGATTTGGTGGAAGGGTGGAAGTGACGAAAAACTTTAGGAACAAGCTTTCTTGTGTGACAAAACTGATGATTCAGAGTAATAAAAATATTCTAGGTATTACATTATCAAATATTTGAAACACTCAGTATAGTTTGAACATAAAAAATACAGTTAGGACTCACGCTTCGGGAATTGCGTATTTCGGATTTTTTTCGACTTGTGGTTTGCTTCGTGCAGAAGTCAATGGGACGATTACTACAAATTGGCAGACGAAGAGACAGGTAGACAGGGTGGAAGGACAACAAAGTGATCCCATGAGGGTTCCGTAGTTTCCTTTTGAGGTACGTAACCCTAAAAGCATGTGTGTGGTTATTTATATTACAAAACATTCATAAAATGGTGCAATTAGTTGTACCTATACATAAACCTTATTAGATAAACTTACATGATAAAAGGCCGTTCTACATATTAAACCTAGCTAGGTACCTTTATATGACATCAAAAGCCAGACGACCCTATTAAAAAGCAATGGAACCGAGTCGTAACTAGCCTAGTCATATCTCACAACCACGACTATGGGTGACGGCAACGTGGGAGCGAATTCACTGTTCATTGCGCGTTCGTAATCTTTACCGAACACTAACAAACCTAGAACCGCACGCAATGTATCACACAAATCTCCACCGCGCGTAGGGTTACCAGATGGAAAATTTAAAAGTCCGGAGAAAAAGCCTGAAATTTTTTTTGAGACTAATTTTGTGGAAAAAAAGCCAAATTATTGGTTTAGTGCAGTCAGTTCGACTTATGCCATTGCGATAACTAGACTAGACTATACTTCGTTTTTTTAGCATTAGAAACAAGGTAAACAATCTTGACATGTATTTTTATTGAAAAACGCTTTTTTAAAATAAGTAACAGCAAGTAACAATTAAATAACAATGAAACTTAATTATTTATATTGTTATTACACGTAAGGTTTTATACGTAACAGTTACTTATTTTTAAAAAGCGTTTTTCAATAAAAAGACATGTCGACATTGTTTACCTTATTTAATGCAAAAAAAATGAATTATAGACTGTGCTGCGTGTCGAGCGAGCGGGAGTCGATAACGGATACGAGCGAGTAGGATAAATTCAATTCAATTCAATATTTTTATTTCAGACCAAAGATCCAATTTGTTTGTTGTTGTTTGTTTATAAAGACAGCTGTTTTTTGTTTTAGTAAACTTTTAATAAAAAATCTACTATATTTCATTGAAAATTCTAAAAAACCTGAGATTTCTAAAAGCCACAATCCTGAGAAGAGCATAAAAAGCCTGAGATCTCCTTCCAAATCCTGAGGCATGGTAACCCTAGCCGCGCCGAAGTAGTCACAAAGGCGTTTGATCTGCCAAATATTAAAGCGAAGCCGGGATTTTCGACGTGTCCCGTAAATACAGAATTTATGGCGCTTCTATACTAATGGGTTATGGGCACAGAAGTACTAAAAAGAGCATAGAAGTGGCATGGTCGCGTGAACTTGACGCCGCGCTTGTGATGCGTAAGATACAATATTGCTCGTGATACATGTGTTCTAAAATGGTTTTACTGATGCGTAAATATACAGAAAAACAAGAAAAAATTACAGTTTTAAATGATTCGCGGCTAATTTCATTAGACATAATGAAAACGGGATATTGACCGGTCTGCGCAACATTATAGTATCTACCCTCGTTTCGTCAGTTTGCCCGGGATCATGATGCATGTAACTGCATCGAAATATCGGGAGCTCATCAAACCTATAAGGTAATCGCGGTCAATATCCCGTTTTCATTATGTCTAAGAAAATGAAGTCTCGAATTGGGGTTCGAATCCATCCAATTACGCTATTCGAGCAATTAAAAAAAAAAAAATACAAAAAGTTAGTTTTATAAAATGATGTTTTGCCGCATTTGTAATTGCGAAAACTCATCCACATTGTGTAATTACACTACTCAATTTAATTGTTCGCGTGATTGCGTAGTGCTTTTTCGTGTGTATTTATAGCAAATGGAGGGTAAAAAGTGGCCACATTGGTTTCTAGAAATACGAATTAACGCAATTCTGTCCTCATTTTATTGGTTCTATGGTTATGGCCTTCGGGTGTATCGGCGTAGTGTAGTGTAGGAAAAGTTTGTAGGTAATCTCTGAAAGAGCTGAGGACCGAAATGGGGTTGCAGCTATTGTGTAACGGGTCTAATATTAATATTAGTTATGAATAAATAAATAAGGTTCACTTATATTAAAAAAAGTTTCCATTAGAAGTTTCTTTTTCTCACTGTTTGTACCTGTCATTAAATTTAAAATATCCATACCAAAATTCAAGTTAATCCGCCCACTGGAAGTGGGTCAAATTTAATTTGCAAGATTTGATTACATAAATACAGACAGACAAACACATGGCAGGTGAAAGTAAATAAAGGCTTATGGAAAGAAGCCTAGGTTTGTTCGATTTAACTTCTCGATAAGTTCAGCATTTCTTGTCGCTAAAGCTAAAAAATCTTTTAACAAAAAAGTAAAACCGCTTTAAAAAAAAAATCTTAGAAAATAAAACGTAAAATAATCCTCTAAAATAATGATAAATAAATAAAATAAAATAAAATGCGTTTATTTCGGACAACAGAAACTAAAGCCTAAAGTTTTATGGCCTACCACTAAGCAGCAGAAATATGAAGTCGGTGCTTCATTCAAAGAATATTCCGCTCGCACCGCACCGACTTCATATTTCTGCTACTTAGTGCTAGGCCATAAAACTTTAGGCTTTAGTTTCTGTTGTCCGAAATAAACGCATTTTATTTTATTTTATTAAAGCGATAAGTCCGCCTTTGTACTCAAATGTTATTGTTGTAACTTGTGTTTTATCCTGTTTTTTGTACAATAAAGTGTTTACTTACTTACTTACTTTTTATTTTTTTATCATTATTTTAGAGGATTATTTTACGTTTTTTTCTAAGGTTTTTTTTTGAAGGCAGTTTTACTTTTTTGTTAAAAGATTTTTATTTCACAATTTTACGTTGAATTAACAATTTCAGAATTATCCTCCAACTCCTAACCGTTAAGGAGTTGTACCTTCCATCATCAACTCATCAACATAGGATGATGACTACCAGACGCAAATACTTGAATAGCTTTAGAAAGTATATGAAACACATAATACGTGCCTATAAAATTTGAGGGTTGCCCTCGATTTCCCTTGGATTCCATCATCAGATCATGACTTGGTGACAATGGAACCACCTCAGAAGTGTACCCTTTCGAATAATGATTTAATATTTTCAGAATTATCCTCCAACTCCTAACCGTTAAGAAGTTGTACCTTCCATCAACAGCTCATCAACATGAGATGATGACTACCAGACGCAAATACTTGAATAGCCTTAGAAAATATATGAAACACATAATACGTGCCTATAAAATTTGAGGGTTGCCCTCGATTTCCCTGGGATCCCATCATCAGATCATGACTTGGTGACAATGGGACCACCTCAGGAGTACACACTTTCGAATAAAAAAAAATCAAAATTGGTCTACAATTGACGGAATAATCGATGAACATATATATATAAAAAAAAAAAATATATATACCGTGGAACGTAGTACGTCCTCCTTTTTTTGAAGTCGGTTAAAAAGGCCACTTATAATGTATACAAAATTTAGCTTATTCGGTACATTTAATGATATGACACAAGTTAAAAAAACTGTGCGGATTTCCAAAGTCAAAAGACATGTAAAAACAGTTTCTTTTTCAATTATTTTTTTTGGCCACAAAGCCGCATCTGAAAACAACCTCTAATAATTTGAAAACGAGATGTTTTTTTCTTGGAAATTTTATTATCTCGCCTTCTCTCTGTGAGATTTACTAAATTCTTTTCCGTTCCAATAAAATTGACATTTATTTTGGCCAAAGTAATTCCAACTTATGAGGAATTATCATGGCTCTACTGAATTAATTCCTTGAAATTGATTTTTCGGATATCCTTACCTTGAATTCGAGGTTTTTTTAGCTGCTCTGTTTTAGGACTTTTAGGGGGCTGTCACACTAAAAACTTGAGTTCTCAGTGTAAGTATTTTTATCCGACTTAAGAAAATATTTAGGTTCTTATGGGGCTTCTAAACGGGCTATATTATTGCTGCAATATGTGGCCGGCAACTACAGGAGTCTTTGTCTAGCTTTCATAATAAGAGTCAGACAGCAATAGTTGCCGGCCACATAAGGCAGAAAAAAATCTTTAATAAAAAGTAAAACCGCCTTCAAACAAAAAAACCATAAAATACCTAATCCTCTGAAGTCATACTTCTGTGGAACCTTTTCACAATCAATGAATGATCACTTTGGCAGACGTATGACACGACAATATGACATTTGCAGCAAAAGGGTTCTACGGTGGTACGCGAATCAGTTTATCCGACATTCAGTCATATTACTTACATACAGTCAGCAGCAGAAGTAGCTAAGCAACCGAAGCGGTCACAACGATCTAAGCACGGCTCTATTGTTATAGACATAAAAAGAGCTTGTGCAGATCATTATGACCGCTTCGGTTGCTTAAAAGTAGCTAAGCAACCGACGCGTTCACGATGAGCACGGCTCTATTGTTATAGGCATAAGAGCGTGTGCAGATCATTGTGACCGCTTCGGTTGCTTAAAAGTAGCTAAGCAACCGACGCGTTCACGATGAGCACGGCTCTATTGTTAGAGACATAAAAAGAGCTTGTGCAGATCATTGTGACCGCTTCGGTTGCTTAAAAGTAGCTAAGCAACCGACGCGTTCACGATGAGCACGGCTCTATTGTTATAGACATAAGAGCGTGTGCAGGTCATTGTGACCGCTTCGGTTGCTTAAAAGTAGCTAAGCAACCGACGCGTTCACGATGAGCACGGCTCTATTGTTATAGACATAAGAGCTTGTGCACATCATTGTGACCGCTTCGGTTGCTTAAAAGTAGCTAAGCAACCGACGCGTTCACGATGATCAAAGCACGGCTCTATTGTTATAGGCATAAGAGCGTGTGCAGATCATTGTGACCGCTTCGGTTGCTTAAAAGTAGCTAAGCAACCGACGCGTTCACGATGAGCACGGCTCTATTGTTATAGACATAAAAAGAGCTTGTGCAGATCATTGTGACCGCTTCGGTTGCTTAAAAGTAGCTAAGCAACCGACGCGTTCACGATGAGCACGGCTCTATTGTTAACGACATAAGAGCGTGTGCAGGTCATTGTGATCGCTTCGGTTGCTTAAAAGTAGCTAAGCAACCGACGCGTTCACGATGAGCACGGCTCTATTGTTATAGACATAAAAAGAGCTTGTGCAGATCATTGTGACCGCTTCGGTTGCTAGCTACTTTTGCTGCTGACTGTACACTCGAGTAGGGAAGTTATTACACTTTAAATGTATTCTAGACTTACACATAGTAAAATTATTTTGTTTTTGCTTCGGAAGATTACTTTTAACAAATTATTTACTTAGCCGAAACGTAAATAATTTGTCCAAAGGAAAACATCGTTAGCAGCCCTCATGTTGAACTTCCACGGAGTTTCTTCGTAATGAGGATTACTGAATTTAATTGGAATAGTTATTTCGAGTTTGCTTTTGTGCTAAATGAATATATTTGAAAACTTGCTAAGGAATGGTTTTAGGCGATGTACTCGTAAGTTATGGCCTGGCAAAAAGTAGAAAACAGAGAAAAGAGGGACTCAACACGTGTGTACGACAATTATTATCTAATCTACTCTATTGATTTGATTTATTATAAACTTTTTTTAACATGCACTGTTCGTAATATTCAAGGTACCGGATTTAATACGGTATTTGTTGTATTGAAATTGTTACCAAAATAAAGTTACTTTGCAAAATACCGATAAAAATACGACAGATACCGATATTTTTCCCGCCATCTTTATCACTACCTGGGTTCATAATACGTTCATAAGCTAATACGAGTAAGCTATGTTACTTAGTAATTTCAGGTATCATTACTTTAAATAGTGTAATAAACACTATTATTATGATAAGATATACAAGACGTTAATAAGTATAACCGTGGTCATATTTTTTTCATTATTATGAATAAATATTTTGTGGATTTAGAATAAAAAAACTTTCAATAAATTTCTTTTCAGGACTGGTAACTCTAAAATTGACAGAGTAATGAGTGAAGTTGGTAGCAAATCTAATCCTAATGTTGTTTGGAACGCAAAGTACCTACTCGTGTACCCATAAACGCGTGTTTCGCAGTAAATCAGTAATAACCTCGGTGTCTCGATGCTCCAAATGAACGCGTAAACGAAAATACTCTCCGACTTTATTGCGGGCGTTACTACATTATACGAGACGTTGCTGCGTCCTCGCAGTTTTTGAGATAAGTCTATGGTTTCCGGCGGACATACAAAGTATAAGTCTTACAGAAACAAACATGGGTGTTAGGGGTCTGGAGTCTCACAGGGCCGTGAGTAGTATGTACCGGAAAAAAGGCAACAGCAGTGCTTAACATAGGCAGACAATGGAGATAAAACTGCAAAGTTTTTCTGCTAGAGGCGCCGTCAGCACAATTGCCTAAATGTCACTGTCATGTTTTGAAATAGCCGTAGGACCATCGTAGATATGACTAATTTCACGGTACGTTATTTGAAGCAACTTAATTGAATTTCTCAATTATTGGGTATATTAAAATTGTAATGGAATCTATGCTGCTATGGCCATTTTAAAGAATGACAATGACATCAAAGTACTTGTGCGGGTGGCGCCTCTAGCTGAAAAACTCTGCAGTTTTATCTCCTATTTTACAGGCACAAGATGAATTTTTCATCTTATCGTAGCCCTGTTGGTTGCGCTGCGAGAAGGGGCAATCAATCACTTACCATCAGGTGACCCACTAGCTCGTTTTCCTCCGCTATTTCATAAAAAACACTTCCTAAATCAACTCAGCTTATGATGTCAATTCCTCGCCTTCGGCTAGTGTGGAAAATACGTGGTGTGTCTGTGTGCTTGCGTGCGTGTTGTGTATGTGTGTGTGGTTGAATGTGTGTGTGTGTGTGTGTGTGTGTGTGTGTGTGTGTGTGTGTGCGTGTGTGCGTGTGAGCTTGAGTGTGTATGTGGCACGGTAAACTTTATCGACGACATAAAAGCATTCGTCACTTTCTAATAAATACGCAAGTGCGAGAAGGACGAATGCTTTATGTCGTCGATAAACGTTAGAGCGTGCCAGGGGATCAGGTATGTGTGCAAGCGTGTACATAAGGGGTGCATTGTTTAAACAAGTCGTTTCTTTCAATTACTTTTTTTTTTATATAAGAGGGGGCAAACAAGCAGGTGGGTCACTTGGTTTTTTAAACGACTACTTTGTTATTACTTAATTAAACGGCCCACTGTTCATTACATATTAAGTAACTTCTTCTTTCCAGTGTTGTATGACCTAGCGGATCGAGCCAGTATAGTGTTATTGTTATAGAGAACTCGCCCCAGACTCTTTGTTTTTCTCAAGGCTGGCTCAGCCTTCATGTAACAACCCGCGATTTACATTTAGCAAACAAATAGAGTAGATCTCTATGAATTATTTAAGAGCCGCATTTTACTATTGTTGGTTTAAATATCATTATTTTAACTGTGTATTTAATATCCCGTTTAGAAATGGGCAACAAATAACTTAAGTACTTACCTAAATGTAAATTAATGGAAAATTAATCATTCAACCACTCGAAAAGTTTTGTTATGGCACAGAATAATTAATAGTACTATGGTTAGATTACAGAGTATTCATAGGTGTATAACATTAGGACTTGGGGCATGAGAGGGGCAAACTGGCAGGCGGATCACCTGTTGGAAAGTAATCGCTGTCGCCCATGGACAATGGACACCTGCAACATAAGGGGATTTCATCATCATCATTACCAGACTATTTAAATCCTTACGGCAGGCTTCCTCTCAGTATAAGGGTGGGCTATGATTCCCACGCGAATCCAGTGCTGATTGGGAACTTCATACGCACCATTGTATTTCTTCGCAGGAGTGCGCAGGTTTCCTCAAATACAGTCAAAATCGGTTTTTTATATTGCACTTTAAAATAATTAAAAAAAAAACATTCCGACGAATTGAGAACCTCCTCAGTCTTTTGAAGTCGGTTAAAAATAAAGGGGTTTTTCTTTTCAACCTTTATAAGTTGTAGTACACAACAATTTTATAAGAGTGTGGTTAAGTTACCATTTAGCTGCTAGAAATTCCGAGAGAGCTAAACTTCTAACTTGAAAGTTTACACATAAGTACCTGGGTAGTTGTGTAATGGCGGCTATCGCGAGTCACAATACAGGCAAGTACTGGCCTGTGATTGGTGGAAACTGTCAGATAGACCTCACGCGACACTGGCGATCCTAGCGGATTTTTGACTCGCGGCAGATTAGAAGCAGTTTTACTATGTAAATCCTTTCTACTCAGTCAATTTCCTCATTAGGTACTTAGGAAACTAAAAGGTGCCCAAAGTACCAAGAAGATTTACGACAAAACACAAAGCAGAAACAACAAGGACGTTTCCCACTCAACGAATACCTAAAATAAAATTTTACCCCTCACTACCTCATTACCTCGGAAAGCCGTGTTTTATCCTTTAACACAAGCGGGTAAAATCGCATTTTATCCACTAGTGGGGAAAGTCATTTGACCTTGGAGTGGAGCGTGTTTAAGTAGCTTTTGACAGATAACTAAACGTAAAACGCCCATAATAATGGTTCGTTGGATATTAATTATCATTAAGTAAATAATAATGATTGGGAATTTAATAAAAAATACCAAGTTTAGCTTTATAATGGTCCTTAAAATTCTATTAGAAACATTAGTTTTTTTATAATGATGTTGAATATTGTAATTCTGAACGCACAAGTTGATTCGATGCAATTTCAAAACGCATCGTCAATATCAACATTGTCAACAAAAATTTTCTCACCGACTCCGAGTCACGTACAAATACACAACCTCCAGAGTTTTTTGTTATTATTTGTGGTTCCAGTGACGAAGATTTATTTTCATGAGCTGTTTTTTGCATGTTGCGCTTTCCTCGCTACAGTAATGTGAAAAGTTTTGTGTTACACACGGTTGCAAATGTATTTTACTTCTCGTGTGTTGAAACACTCGCTACGCTTAGGATTCTATTTTAGAACCACTCGTTTCGCTCGTGGTTCAACTATAGAATCCTTTCGCTTGCCTGTGTTTCAATTCCACACTCGCGGGTAAAATACAACTTTGCACCCTTGTATATCAAATAACTATTCCCACTCAACGAATACCTGAAAATTTTTTGATCATCCTGTCCTTATCACTCCAAGTATTTATAACTCAAGAGCAAAAGTGACAGAACGATTGAAGGTTAAATTGGAATTTCAGTGTCAAGGATCAAGTGTTTGTGTAATCTCGACGTGAATGAAGTCATTTCATTCCCTAACGAGTTATTCCAAATGAATTTGGGAACTTAAGTGGGAAATTGTTTGAAGATTGACAACGCTTCTGAAGTAGGTAAATACTTCGTTGCCATTTGGTAGTCGAATTCTCGGATAACTGAACAGGCAAAAATCTAAACATGGATCTTATGTGACTGGCAATAAAGTCCATGTATACATATTAGATGTTTTTGAAGGTTGGAGTGTACAGATTATTGGAGAACTCGAGTGTACCTACTGTAGGGTGCTAGCCTCCATGCAACAAGTGCATGGTGCGGTTCTGACAAGCTCGACTGATCTGTTCATTTTAAACTTAGAATTTGACCAAAATAAAGGAACACTTGGTTCCCAGAAAGCGGTTCAGTCGGCCTGGGACCTCGGATTAAGATAGTTGCGTTTCAGAATTTGTATTAGCCTTAAGCCCCTGCTACTTAAATATAGATCCAGTCCTGACTAAGCATACCATCTTTTATTTAATCGCATCAGTATTTACAGGGCAATAATTAATTTTACTGTTAGGACGCGACCGTACCTTCTCCAGTGCCCACTTACGTTACGTTCCACAGTACACACAGTACGTTATAATATTATGTATGACACATTTTGTAGGTATGTATGCACGACTATATTCACGTAAGAAGATGAGTTACATTATGAAATATTCGGCAAATACATTTTTTTATCTACACACAAAGCCACTCAAAGTCACTCAGAGGGCGATGGAGAGGGCTATGCTCGGGGTTTCTCTGCGGGATAGAATCAGAAATGGTGATATCCGCAGTAGAACTAGAGTTACCGCAATAGCCCGAAGAATTGCGAAACTTAAGTGGCAGTGGGCGGGGCACATTGCTCGCAGAACTGACGGCCGATGGGGTCAGAAGGTTCTCGAATGGCGTCCACGGACCGGGAGAAGAGCTGTCGGTAGGCCTCCAACAAGATGGAGCGACGACCTAGTAAAGATCGCGGGACCGCGGTGGATGCGGAAAGCACAAGACCGGTCAGAGTGGAGAGCCTTGGGGGAGGCCTATGTTCAGCAGTGGACGTCTTTCGGCTGACATGATGATGATGATGATGATCTACACACATGTCATAAGTCTTCTATAATGCGTTCAGAAACCGTAGCAAATGACCTGCATTGCAGTACATCGTCGCCTCACCACGACCAGCAGGTTCAGCAGTATAGATATCGAATTCGATTTTTCGAATTTGACAACCAACGTAATTTACAATCATAGTGAAATAAAACGGATCACTCACGTATATAAGTCGAGTTCAGTCCGACATGTATATTTAATCAAGTGATTTTTTTTCCAAAAAAAAAACAGTTTACGAAACGTCAGCTCGGTATGTTTGTCTATGATTAAAAAAAAAAACAATCAAATTCGTGACAGGTATTGGTATGATACATGCCTTCGGCTTCTGAACCCATCTTAAAGTACTTATAATATGTGTGTAGATAAAGTAATGTATGCAACTCCACATAATTAGGCCTTAAATTTGGTTTGTAAATTCAGAAATTATGCGGTTTTTTTTATTAATGTACGTTTGTATTCCAAGAGTGTCAATAAAGTATTATTCTATTCTATTCTATTCTTAAAACACTCGTGTGATCCTATTATGAAACTCAGCTTCGCCTCGTTTCATAAAAACACACTCGTGTTTTAAGGACCCTCATTATGTAGCAGTTGCATAAACTACTATTAAATAAAAATTACCTAAGTAAGTAATTGCATTTCGTTACCAGCCGGTATATTATGGTAAGCTGTATATTTACCAGTATTAATTTCGGAACTTTATATATTTTTTCCATCATTTCGGTCTCTGGTTAGAAGCCATTTAGCTAGTTAAGTGTCAAAAAATCGTATTACATAAATCATATATGGAAACGCATGGAAATCGTAGTGTAACTAGTTGACAGTTTAATCTATCTGATGTATGTTTACATGTTGGATGGGTTTTTTGCTTAACGGTAAATAATGTCACGTGAGTATAAATTTGGCTACTACTTGAGTACTCATACACACGTCATGAGGTAATGGATCATTTAGAGACTCTCATCAGTCACATCGCTAAGAGCCCTTCATTGAACCAACATGTCGCAGACACGCAGCTGGCTCGCATGTGAGCTTCTGTCGCAGCATGGTTAGTTGATAACTCGTACATGCGTCACGAGGCGATGGATCAATTAGGGCCCCTCTCATCACTCACGTCGACTCGAATCAACAAGAGCTATTCATTTGTTTTAATTACTACCAATAGGCTAGTGGCTTGCAGCAGATACGCCATCATTATTGGAGTCAGTATTTAGATACGCAGATAAATAACCTGACGATAAGAACTACATTTTTAAAATAGGCTTTGTACTTGTTGTTTGTACTTGTTTCGTCATCCAACTTACATATATTTTAGTCAGTACCGGGGGGTGTCCACAGCACTCGATTTCCATCGAGTTGCCTATTATTTACAAGTAATTTGGCTAATTTGGCTTACTCTTTCTATCTTCCTCCACGGTTAAATCATAGGGTAAGTCGGTGGAAATCGAGTACTGTGGACACTGGCTAAAATAATCGACTTAGAACTGCGTGGCGAGACTTGCATCTTTTTGTCATCCAACTTACATTATTACCAATACCAAATTTCTAATCGATGCCATTAACCGTTGAAGAGTTCTCTCTCGTGGAGTCGATCCTGGCCTCACCACCAGAATTTAAATCCTAGATTATACGAGTACCTAGTATTGTCACCGGATTTACATACGTAAGTAAGCGAAATTTCAATGTCATGCGGTTGAGGATAACTGCTTAATTCAGTTGCAAGATTTGACGGACAATTTGCTAACATATGAACAGTGCAAGAGCTTTTAAAATAATCGATTAAGAGCGATTCGGAGCATTATTTCAAGAACTTTGTACATTCAAAATGACAAGAAAAGTCAGCTAGTTTAAAAATATAATTTGACTGCTTTCATTTACCCACTGACGTAAATAGCTCAGTAAAAGCGTCACGATTGTAAGTACAGCTCAAGAAATTTATGAGCGTCTTCTTTTTAAGATGATTAAATTTCCGTGTAATTTTTATCGTATCGTATAATTACCTACGTTTTATTAAGGCAAGAAATGAAAGCGAATTGAAATGTTAACGAGAGACGTAAGCATACAATGACAATGCAAAGAAAAATTTTTTTTTGCATTGTCATTGTATGTTGAATTTCATTCTATGAATGTTTCATAAAAATAAAAAACAAAAATAATCAATAAATCGATTATTTTCATTGAGAGACGTAAGATTACGGCCTACGGATGCTGATATAAATGTTAATTAATTTTCATGTTTTCTTTTGGAGTATTAATTAACTTAATCGGTGTTAACGTAGCACTCGATTATGCTTCGGGTCAAAGCGCTTTTTAGGGTTCCGTAGACAACAGGGAACCCTTATAGTATCGCCATTTCTTTCCGCCTGTCCGTCTGTCCGCGGCTTAGCTCAGACCTCTTGCTACTAGAAAGCTGTAATTTGGCATGCATGGTATTACACATTATTAAAATATTAATATATATTATTAAATATATTTTAATAATATAGAAAAAAGTAAAAAGTAAAAGTAAAAAAGTTGGGTTTATGGGAATACCATTTTTCGGTTTATTTAAACTAGGACGTTTTAAAAACAAGTCTACCTGTAGTTTCTTGGCGGGTAGTTTTTGCTTGAACGGACGTTAGGTATGTACCTTGTATGTATGTGGGACTGGCCGTACACGAAACCTCTCATGATAAGATTGTTAAGTGACAAGTATTCGTTACAATGGACTGCCAATGCATATATACATATACATTGCCGCGTCCCTTTAGAATATTAAGCTTGCTGCAGCTAGTGTCACTATAGAGAGATCTCTATATTATTCATTTCGTATGGCACTTAAAGAAAATACTTAGAGGAAAGGAATAGAGATGTTAACGCGCGATTTCCCCTCTGCCAAATTTCTAACATTAAGTCTGATCAAAATGATCAGGGTCTGTTGATTGTGTACGTGTTTTTGGCACTGTGTGACAGTTTTGTTTTAGTGTGCGTTTGTAGGAACGTAACAAATTTTGACAGCAGCGTAGACGTGTGCTGTACGTATGTGTTCCTCGTCCCCCTCAAAAAGTGGCAGAAAATACTAATATAGACGTCGCTATTGTGTTACGCAGAGGTCTAAGTGAAATACGAAATGAATGGTAACGGTTAAGGCTTATTATTTGAAAGGAACAAGACTGTGTATACATTAGCAGTTCTTTTTGGTATAAACCTAAGGAAGTAAGTCACTTAACCCTGAAAATTTTAACTATTAACAATGTTCCGGCAGGTTTTCTAAACTTCGCGCGGTTTTGTTTATTTATTTGAAATATTTAGCTATTTCAATTACACACGGCGGTCGCCAAGAGCGTTTGTTTCCGAATTTATTTATGCTAATGTTATCCAGGAATAACTGGGAGTTGGCGCTATCCGCCAAATAAATCAACTTCACCCAGAATACGTGGCGTCGGCGGCAGGTGGGAGGACGACGGTTTTGACAATAAACCGGAGTCTTGAGATAATAATGTTCTAAAACTTCGCGATTATTTTGCAGAACAACGAGTTAGGCTATTCTAACAGGCTGGGCAAACTCGTTTGTAAACTTGTCTGTTCAAATCGTCGTCGCTATAAAATTTGTTCTCGACTTCTTATTTCGACTTGCCAACTTATGAGAACCATTACGATCGAGTACCTAGGTATTATTTAATTACAAGCACCAGTGCAGTCCAATTGAAGTTGTGACTTGTCGGTAGGTACCGTTTTGTATAAGTGTGTTGGTTGAAACTGCACTAAATTACAGGTCCACGGGTAATTCAACAGATTAGGCATGTGTGTGGGTGGATAAAACTATCTCTACTGTCCAATGTCCATGAGAAATTAACATAAAACTAAATAACAGTGATCACTCACGTACATAAGTCGAGTTTAGCGACAAGTTTTGGACTAATTCGTAGTCCTTCCTTCCTTCCTTCGTCATCTCAATTTTTACTCAATTTTTTTGAACCCGGCATTTGACGACGATAAGAATGATAATGACAACGAGGGTAGTTGTGTGCCGCTGTAAGTTGCGCCTAGTAGTCGCGCGAGCAGAGCGTGCAAAGAGGAAGGATTACGAATTAGTTCGAAACATGTCGAGCTAAACTCGACTTATACACGTCAGTGATCCGTTTTATTTCACTATGTCCAAGAGAATGCTAATAAGATAGTTAACAGACAGTGATACACCAGCACATGTAGCACGGCGCGCCATTTTGTCGCTTGTCGCGCTGTGCGTCCCTTTCATAGTGATGGAATCAGTGAAGGACGCACTGAGCGACAAGCGACAAAAATGGCGCGTGCTAGCCG
Source organism: Clepsis dumicolana (assembly GCA_963691665.1). Classification (NCBI taxonomy): domain Eukaryota; kingdom Metazoa; phylum Arthropoda; class Insecta; order Lepidoptera; family Tortricidae; genus Clepsis; species Clepsis dumicolana. The sequence continues at coordinate 2,592,091 of OY829518.1, forward strand.
CCCTGAGCGATAAATTCATGTGACACAAAATTCCGGAGTACGGAATATTACTTACCTACTTCGTAAATAAATCACAGACGTAGTTTTGGTTGCAGATCGGTCCGTGTGACTGGTTTCACACAATGGGTTCATCTTTATCAGGTAAAAGTAATGCCCTCCCGAAAACTGGTTTAGCCGGCCTGACTGAATATTTTTAATTTTTAATAGCATGAAGGATTGTGGAGGCGCTAGTTTTTTCATGGGAAATTTAAAAATGGGAATTTGGTAGTACACAATTTTTATATTTTAATGGCGGAGGAAGCCTTCGCTATTAACATTAAATTTTTCAATATTTTTTTACAAGTATATTTCTTGGGCAGACGTGCAGGATAGATTATGTGTACACAAACAATCTTCAGGAATTGAGATATGAATGACTGTGCCAGCATTGAATTATAATGAGTATAATACAAGGTGTGTTGTTATAATGAACCGTCAGGAATTCAGGGGTTGAGTAAGACTTAGTGAACACCTGTGTAAAGGTTTTATTTGGAAAAAAATAAAAAAACATTCTCCCATACTGTCATTGCCTCTGCTGTTTGACAATAATGTATGGGAAAATGTTTATTTTTTTTTATTAAAAAAAAATTACAGGGATGCTCAGGCTTACGTACATAGACTTACTTAACCCTAGCTGAATTCTTGACTTTGAATAAAATTAAAAAGCACATTGTATAAAAGGTAAATTAATTTCGTAAGTCGTTTCATTACACAAATTTTACTTCGGACTCTAAAAATTATTAGGGATATGATATGAAGCGAACTTTGTTTATTTAAGTACCTGAAAATCACTTTGGTTTAAAGGGGACGAGACTGTGTAGTGGATGTGTATTGAAATAACATTTAATATAACCACTATTGATTGCAATTGCAACTTTAAGTAAAAATATATATTTTCAGTCAACAATTCTGTTAAGTTAGTATATTTTTAATTTTCTTTTATTTTTAATAAAATCGCCTGTGTGAAAGTATACTTAAAGTCATTAAGTATTTATAAGTAAGAACTGTAAAAAAAATTACTTTTTGTTCAGGAAATTAATACTATGCCAATACATTAACTTCAGTTAAGTACATTGTTCAGTTCCATGAATCAAGGGTAGGTACATTGCTACATGTAAACAGAAGTAGAAAAATGTAGGAGTGTCGACGCTACAGAAATAATTAATGAATCATTTCAAAGGTCAACTGTTACTAGACGGCCTTATAGAACGTGATACTAAAAAAAAAAATTCGTCGTAAGTTTAAAAACAGCTGTAAGTAATTTAGAAGTAACGTTCCGTTGTAACTTTAAATAACGCATTCAGTTTACCGTCAACGATCTCGCAAACCCTGTTAAGAACCTTACCATAACCTAATATTTACAAATTGAGCACTCCATTTTTAATTCACTAACACAAAAACTGAAAACCGTTTTCTGTTCACTCAAGTCATTTTTATTTCACACACGTCATATTCACGGAAAACGCGGGATTGTCTGTTCGCATTTCGCGCGTAAATTCGAAATTAGAATTCTAATTACGTCATCTGGCATTCGATTTTTTTTTGTTTTCGGCCAGTGTTTACATTTGACACGCGGCGTGTCTATGGTGCTATCGTGGCGCTCACTTTTCGCCGACTGAGCGGCGCGACGCTGGTCACTAGCTATCGTTGATTTGAATCTTGATTACAGCTAATACAAACGGGTCAGGGTGACTTGGGTGTTTATGTGGGGAAAGTTCACCAAAACTGTGACCGACGTGGAAAATTTACGTGACCAATCGTGGAAGTGGCGAGATAATCGTCGTGGCCGAGCTAAGGCTTATGGACAACCTTACGTAGTCAGAATTGAGTAGACTGTTTTGTTAAAGTAACAAAAACATCAAGTAGGCATTATTGTTGAATTATTAAGCAGAACATTAAGCAGGGCAAGAGTCGGCCAACATAAAGTCAGCTGACAGTAAAGCCCGCGTAGCTAATACCTGCGCCTGTAGTACTGCTGTCAGGCACATAATATGTAAACCAAGTACATACATGTCGTTGCAAAATAGATAATAATTTTATTTCAGAGTGCGACGATGACGTATCCTTTTTCAAATCACTCAAATCACCCTAAACGTTGTACGAGAGGGACAGACTTATGCGACTGTAACGCTCTTCTTCCGCTGACTAACTACTACAATAGTAAGCTTTGTAAGGTCAAGGCCTCACATTAGTATATTTTCACTAACTTTCGCTGACTTTGCATAACATTCTCATAAGAATAGTTTCCTGTAGGATCTTACTATCCGGGACAACTAATGGTCGAATTTGCTGGTGGTGGTGGCAACTGGTGCCAAATATCATTATGATTTGTTGAAGTATTAGGAGAGGAAATTCAACGGAAAAACAACTCGCTTCTTATCTACAATATTAGCTTGAGGTCACGTTGCCGTATGTGTGCCAGATTTTTCATTTGTAAAATATCCTTGCGACGAATATAGATAGGTACCTACGGTTATTGATGAATTGGAATACGATAATATACTCAAAGGTAAAATTAATCGCCCACCTTGATTAATGTAAAAACTGTTATTTAAATAAATAATTCTTTTGCAATAAATAGCAAAAATAGGATTTGCTAGGCCATAAAACTTTAGGCTTTAGTTTCTGCTGTCCGAAATAAACGCATTTTATTTTATTTATTTATCAGTATTAACATTTTCAGAATTATCCTCCAACTCCTAACCGTTAAGGAGTTGTACCTTCCATCATCAGCTCATCAACATGGGATGATGAGTACCAGACACAAATACTTGAATAGCCTTAGAAAAAATATATGAAACACATAATACGTGCCTATAAAATTTGAGGGTTGCCCTCGATTTCCCTGGGATTCCATCATCAGATCATGACTTGGTGACAATGGGACCACCTCAGGAGTATACCCTTTCGAATCATGATTTATCATTTTCAAAATTATCCTCCAACTCCTAACCGTTAAGGAGTTGTACCTTCCATCATCAGCTCATCAACATGAGATGATGACTACCAGACGCAAATACTTGAATAACCTTAGAAAATATATGAAACACATAATACGTGCCTATAAAATTTGAGGGTTAACCTCGATTACCCTGGGATCCCATCATCAGATCATGACTTGGTAACAATGGGACCACCTCAGGAGTATACACTTTCGAATAAAAAAAAATTTTCAACATCGGTCTACAAGTAACAATGAACATACATAAAAAAAAAAAAAAAAATACATACAGTGGAACTTCCTCCTCCTTTTTTTGAAGTCGGTTAAAAATGAGCTCGCAAGGACAGCCAACAGAGCCACTACTTAGTATAAAAATATTGGACATCATCATCATCATCATGTCCTGTTATCTGTAATCAGGGACATAGGGCTGACAGCATTTTCCTCTATTTGGAACGATCCTGCGCAGCGACCTCCAGCTCTTGCCAGCTCATGCCCAGGGATTAGATCTCCTTTTCGACCGAGCGCCGCCATGTCGTCTTGGGCCGACCTCGTCTTCTCACTCCAGGCAGGAGCTTGTTTGGGTATATGGTCGTCAGTTCTCCTCAACGTATGCCCTATCCAGCGCCACTTCCTATGTCAGAAAAATATTGGTAACTCAAAAAAATTGAGAATGTGATCTCCTGATCTCCAATCATTTTGTGACACCATCCAAAACTTGGGTTGCGATCTCACCTTACCTACTAACAACTTAAATTTGAAAACAGAAAACCAGACTGCAATTCCGGAAAACAATAAACCCTTTGCCAGTCCCACAACTGAGACGAATCCAAAGACACCTCATACGTTGAAATCCGTCAAACGGTTTAGTCTGTAGCGCGTGCCAGAGAATTACATACGCTCATACCTACATACGCTCGAAAAACACAACCCTCCTTGGGCTGTTGAGTAAAAATTGTACAACAAATAATTTTGTACTTAGGTATTCAAATAATTTTACGATTTTTTTTTTGTTGATCGTCCGTCTTATCCTAATCTCAGAGCCGTCAAGTCCTAATAATGGAATTACTTGTGAAGTCGCGTCTCCCCGCAAATTGTTTTGACAGCTTAAATAAGGGACTATCGATGGAACAGGGATGGAACACTTCAAATGTGACTTTATTTAGAACTGGTGTTATCTACGCGCCTCAGATCTGGACACATCCCTCTAAATTTATGAACCCAAAAGATGCGCGTTACAAAATAACAGCATTCGGACAATTTTTCAAGTTTAAAGATATTTCTCATGTAACGGGTCATCGGGATGAAGAAATATTTGTAATCCATGCCACCAGAGGGAGCTGTTTCCGTCAATATGGCATGCTCTTGAAAAAGTTTTGCCTAAATCAGTAGAAAGGTTGATGAGTGGCAAGATGGTGGCAATACAAATGAGTTTTAATACTGCAATGTAGAGCTTTTAGCTAACTTTTGTTGTAAAAAATGTCCAAGTAATAATTTTTTAAGTACTTACTCTTAAGAGTCTTAAGTCGGTTGATAGGATAAAGAGTAATTGTTGAAGTTACATAAACAAAATTACAGAAATTTTATTGAGAAAACTACGACTTTTTATTATAAAGTCTGGTAAAAATAAACTCAAACTTGTATTATGGTGAAAAAAATAGTCTCGTAAAAATACGCGTAAATTTGTCACCAAATTAGATATAAATATAACTAAGTAATTGTGTAATCATGATGTTGACACATGACTCACCATAATAGTATTCAATTACAGCGGAAGTTTGTGGATATGATGTGATTATGGCTAGGAATAACAATTAATTAATATCGTAAAATACCTTACTGACAATGTTTATTGTGAAATAATAGAGACTATCGTATCAATTCATTATTGGCCGTCAATTGAAAGATTGATTTTAGATTAATTACTTACTTAACAAATATTGCAAGTTCTCCGTCGCCTTTAAGCTTGTGACAGTCGTGCCGTTGACAGGTCTTCATTTTTGTGTTTGTTTTGTTTAACAGTTTTTGTTGTGAAACAGGGTCAGGTTCAGTGCCCTAAGCACGACTTGTCGAATCCTGCGTCACGTAAACTCGAATAGTAAACTATAACGAGTTTGTATGACGTTTGGAACAGCGCCCGCCCGTGAGCGTATTTGGAACTAAAATTTTGTATGAGATTTCTCGATTTCGATACGACAACCGTAACGTAACGCAGGATTCGACAAGTCGTGCTTAGGGCACAGGTATCAGGGGATCGATTTTTGAATCTCACTTGATGACGAAATTCTCACCAGTGACATTGATATCACTATTTTGCCAAAAGCCGTATTTTTGAATGTTATACCCATCTACTAACATGCAGCTAATTTGCGTTTATGTCATAGACAAGCGAGTCAATATAGTGGATTGAGGTTGGCTGTCACCGCCAGTGGTCAAGAAGTCACTCAGTGATCACGTTTACGAGTGGGTGGGGGCATTCGTATTTGATATCGTAGGCATGAGAATTTTAGTCATCGGTGAGATTCAAAAATACGAACTTTTTAGTAATCACTGAATTTATTTCACCAGTTGAGATTCAAAAATCGATCCCCAGCTGTTTGTATTAGCTATTTCAGCCACTTTAGTATCCTAATAACAGCTAAACCAGCAAAAAATGTCCAATGATTTTCAGTACATAAAATCGCAATTAAAATGCTCAATCTATTTTTAACTGACTTCAAAAAGGAGGAGGTTCTACGTTCCACTGTATTTTTTTATGTACATCGATTACTCAGTCAATTGTAGACCGATTTAAAAAAAAATCTTTTTCTTCGAAAGGGTATACTCTTGAGGTGGTCCCATTGTCACCAAGTCATAATCTGATGATAGGAACTCAGGGAAATCTAGAGCAACCCTCAAATTTTATAGGCACGTATTATGTGTTTCATATATTTTCCAAGGCTATTCAATTTTTTACGTCTGGTAGTCATCATCTCATGTTGATGAGCTGATGATGGAAGGTACAACTCCTTAACGGTTAGGAGTAGGTGGATAATTCTGAAAATGTTAAATCAACATAAAATTGTGAAATAAAAATCTTAACAAAAAAGCAAAACCGCCTTCAAAAAAAACCTTGAAAAAAAAAGTAAAATAATCCTCTAAAGCCTAAAGTTTTATGGCCTAGCACTAAGTAGCAGAAATATGAAGTCGGTGCTTCATTCAAAGAATATTCCGCTCGCACCGCACCGACTTCATAATTCTGCTACTTAGTGCTAGGCCATAAAATTTTAGGCTGTAGAGGATTATTTTGCTTTTTTTTCCCAGGTTTCCTTTAAGGCGGTTTTTGATCAAAGCTATCTAAACATTACACTTATACCACAGGCTCCCCTACTCTTTTCTTATGACGACATCAACGCCCTCTATAGCAATTTTGTAAGAAGCGGCATGGCCGTAGAAAATTATCTCCCCGAGACTTAGGCGCCATCTATGTGACAAGCGGGAAACTAGACTGAAAGCTTTGTTGAAAGTTAGTGCCTTCAGGGGACACTGTTCTTAGTAGTAGTAGCTGAAGCCCACTAGGTGGCGGTAAAAGAGGAAATGGTTGCAAACTATGCCGTAGAAAAGCGCGTGATATTTTAGATATAGAGGGCGTATTTTTAATTTGTGGAAATAAATAAGTAACAGCATAGAGAAGTCGTTCTATGGTGTAGAAATTGTGGAATATACTTATGCAATAACAGTTAGAACCTTAAGACAGACATTTTTGTTTCACCTCTCAAAACATTTTCTATTTAATTACACACATATTTCTACCCCCGAATTTTGTGTACGGTCTCGCTACCGCCGGCTGGTGCGCTCCCAGATTAACATTCAAGCTACACTCTACTTATAACGTTATGTTCACAATAACAGTGTTTCCTCTTAAAAAAATAACAGGCACAGCAACATCAACTCGCGAACAAAAAGCAACGGAATTCCCGTTGAATAAATAAAATGCAAGCATTAACCTAAATAGCTTCCGTAACTGCATTAGGTGCTTCATGTTGCCCAAATACCAGAGGGTCGAGCACGACTTTTCGAATCCTGCGTCACGTAAAATCGAATAGTAAACGTTGTCGGATCAGTGCCCTAAGCACGACTTGTCGAATCCTGCGTCACGTAAAATCGAATAGTAAACTATAACGAGTTTCTGTGACGTTTGGAACAGTGCCCGCCCGTGAGCGTATTTGGAACTAAAATTTAGTGTGAGATTTCTCGATCTCGATACGATAACCGTAACGTTACGCAGGATTCGACAAGTCGTGCTTAGGGCACAGATCTCTGAACAGCTGGAGTTACCAGTCAGCGCCGCCCTCCACCGGGCGTCGGACCGCATCGGCTGGAGGCAGACCATGAATCGTTTAAGGAGTCACGATTCTCAGCATTGGGGGAACGATTAAGACGAAGAAGAAACGTTGTCGAGTTTGACAAGTCGTGCTTGACCCACAGCCTATTGTGAAGCGAGGCAGGCGGTCCGTGCAGGTTACCAGACGTCAGTAATCTTGGCCATTTGTCAGGAATGCAGCCGGTATACGAAAATGTGAGGAATTTTTAAAGTTTTTTTTTATTGTAGGTACCTACGATCGAGGAAATTAATTCCTGACTCACCATAGAACATTTTCATAGTAAAGATTTGCCTTGTCAAGCAATGCGATGTCTCTATGACGTTTACTGTGAAAAGGTTCCATGGTGGGTCAGGAATTAATTTTCTTGCCTGTACCTACCTTTTTTATTTACATTACTTAGTACAAAACAAATCAAAGCCCCTGTTCTGTACTTTGTTTTTAACCCCCGACGAAAAAGAGGGGTGTTATAAGTTTGACATGTGTATCTGTGTATCTCACATGTGTATTATGTGTATTTGACATTTGTATGTAAGTCTTCAATCAGCGCGTCCTACCCGTCATGACATACGGTGCCGAAACATGGACACTCACTATTGGGCTGGTCCACAAATTTAAAGTTGCTCAACGTGCTATGGAAAGGGCTATGCTCGGAGTTTCTCTAAAAGATCGAATTCGTAACGAAGTGATCCGACAGAGAACCAAAGTTATCGACATAGCCCACCGCATTAGCACGCTGAAGTGGCAATGGGCAGGCCATATAACCCGAAGAACCGGTAACCGTTGGGGTAGACGAGTTCTTGAGTGGAGACCACGGATCGGCAAACGTAGCGTGGGACGTCCTCAGACTCGGTGGAGCGATGATCTTCGCCAGGCGGCTGGCAAGAGTTGGATGAGAGTGGCCGAGGATCGTGCTCAGTGGCGTGCCATGGGAGAGGCCTATGACCAGCAGTGGACGAACATAGGCTGATGATGATGATGATCTGTGTATCTGTGTGTCTGTGTATCTGTGTATCTGTCTGTGGCATCATAGCTCCCAAACGGGTGGACCGATTTCAATGCGGTTTTTTTTCAATCGAAAGCTAGTTTAATCGAGATGGTTCTTAGCTAAGTTTCATAAAATCGGTTCACCCGTTTTTGAAATATTGAACTTTGAAATGACAATGTCGGGGGTTTTTCAACTTTTCTAAGTTGGTTAGGTTATAAACTACGTTGTTTTACACGCGCCTGCCTGACTCGCGTTACAACCCTCAACGTCAGCAATTTTGTCAGGTATTTCAAAATTTGTATCTGGTAACCCTATCCGTATGCCTTTTGTTAGGCTATTCTGAGAGCGTTTCAACTGTTGACTTTTCAAAAAGTCTGACTTATCACAGCAAAAACAGGGTGGGCGATTTAATTGTACTTACCATCGGTGCCCCACTTGCTCGTTAGCCTTCCATGTAGTATAAAAAATTGTTTATCTACACACATATCATAAGTCCTCTATAATGCGTTCAGACACCGTAGAAAATGACCAGCATTGCAGCACGACGACGCCTCCCCCGCCAACCACCACCACCAGTAGGTCCAGTAGTAAAGTAATAGTAGTTTATGCAACTGCTACATAATGAGTGTTTTAAGGCCTAATTATGTGGAGTTGCATACATTACTTTATCTACACACATATTATAAGTACTCTAATATGGGTTCAGAAGCCGAAGGCATGTATCATACCCATACCTGTCACGAATTTGATTGTTTTTTTTTTAATCATAGACAAACATACGGAGCTGACGTCTCGTAAACTGTTTTTTTGTTTGTAAAAAAAAAACATAAGTAATGTATGCCACTCCACATAATTAGGCCTTAAAACACTCATTATGTAGCAGTTGCATAAACTACTATTATTGATTTGTGTGAAATAAAAGAGACATTGGCCAATTAAATTATGCAAATGGAGCCAAAACACATACGTATTAGACATAAGTTCGGTCTGCGTGGCTCATTAGTTTAACCCGCGTGTTACGTGAGCCACGTAAATCACGACATGTTCATGAAAACGTGTTAGCATTAGGTAGTCTGTTGTACGTATAGACTATGAAGGATTTGTAAAATAGTGTTTTCGAGGGGAGATGAGGTACAACTCGTATACGCTCATTCGTCAAAATTTGTTACGTTCCTAAAAACTCATGCTAAAACAAAACTGTCACGCAAATGCCAACAACACGCACAAAATCAACACATACGTATTTTACACAGGCTTAATGTCTTTTTGGCAGAGGGGAAATCTTACCATCAGGTGAACCACTTGCTCGTTTGCCTCTCTCTTTTAATAAAAAAAAGACGATTTCTGAGCTATTTATACATACGTTTAAAATATGCGTTTGTAAGCGTATATGCATATCTGCCACACGCAGATATCTGAATAATTAAACGAATAACCTAACCAACTTAGAAAAGTTGAAAAACCCCCGACATTGTCATATCAAAGTTCAATATTTCAAAAACTAGTGAACCGATTTTAATGAAACTTAGCTAAGAAACATCTCGATTAAACTAGCTTTCGAATAAAAAAAACCGCATCCAAATCGGTAAATCCGCTTGCGAGCTACGATGCCACAGACAGATACACAGATACACAGGTAAAACTTATAACACCCCTCTTTTTCGTCGGGTGTTAAAAAGGACCGGTGTCTGTCACTGATATGACACTGTTAAGACATACGTTACATTCCCAGTAAATTGCGTTTGAAAATAGCCACGGTTGCGTAGATATCCGTCACGTCACTTTCGTAGAGTTCTTTGAATTAGATTGTCAGAAAGAGTGGTCTATTGGGTCTTTTATTAATCTTCGACTCAGGCGCGGTAGTAACACATAGGAATCGACTTTAAACATTAAAGACAGGCCACACCTCTTTAGCGCTGACAAAATGCGGCCTTCACTCATTAGCTGTCATTAGACTGGCATGTCAAACTTCAAGGGAATATACCACCTGGATAATGAGTATATTATTTACTTACGTATGAAATGTGATTCCTTGTGGTTTGTTTTTCCTTTTTTGTGTTATTTGTACAGTTCAAAAATGTGCACGACGTCATTTTGAGCGGTTGAAACTGTTGTAATTGGACAAGTCAACGAGATGTCACCTGCGCGGCGGCTGTTGGCGACTAAGTCACCGAGTAACCTAATCACCTATATTGCTTGTTCGCGCGCTGTGAAGGGGTGGCGTATCCGTCACTATTTGGTACATCAATGCACATGCTAACCTGAGTGCAACGGCACGTCACTCAGCCCGTGTGAAATGTGATTGAACGCCGATCGGCCGTGCACGAATTTGACGTGCAAACTGCATTGATTGATTGAATTGATGTCAAATTAAGTGGAGCAGTGAGTGAGACGCAGTGTCCGTAAACTAGATGAAGGCTAGCGTTAACATTGTAGAAGTCAGCGTCAAAACATCAGACAATACGAATATGTTCTAGTTCAGTTCGGTGCAAATCAGCATAAAGGGGTATACCTACTTTGAGGGACTTGTTGCAATAACACACTTGTCAATCACGTATGACGCGCTGTATCTGGCTATAGAGCGAAAAGGTACAAAAGTGATGATCTACTTTTGACGTTGACTATACCTATAACATTGTAAAAATCTGGACACTATCAATAATATTGTAAAGTTCTTTTTCTATTTATCAATATGTGTTAATGTTGCGTGTGGTTTCTGTCATGCAATATAGGACAGTAGGTACACATTTAGCGAAATAGTAAACAGGGGTCAATTGGTCTCATTTGGGCAAAATAAATTATTTCTTTTAATTTTATCCGTCTTTAAAGAAAACTAACATAAATAGGCTTCTAACTCTACTTGCTTATAATATTTATATTTGACACCTAAATCATTAAGCTAGTAAAAATATTAAAAAAAGCATATCAACATTTATTGAAAGAAGTATAAATATTTAGCTACTGATAAACACGAAAAATAGAATACAATGTAGCATTCTTAAAAAACTATAAGCAAAAAGTAATTTGTCAGAAGTGGGATTCGAACCCACGCCCACAGAAGTGGACTGCGACCTGAACGCAGCGCCTTAGACCGCTCGGCCATCCTGACTTGCAGACTGCTAGCGAAATTATTGCTCACAATGACAATAAAATATAATGCCCCTAAAAATAATTTGCTGTCATCAATAATTACAACTACTCTGACTGAACTACTAAATGACTAGTGAGGCAGTTTCACCAACGGTACAAGTGACAATTGATAACATTTCATATTTTTGAGATTATAATTTGAATTGTCTGCAATCTACTTTGAAAGAGGAGCAAACCTACGATTTAAATTTTCATTAGGATTTGTAATTAATTTATTATTAATTTATTAAAAGGTACTTATTCCAAAAGGACGTAACTCCGAAAGTACGCTAGGATGGATCAATTGCCTTTGTCTTGTCACGATCAAAAAAACAAAACCCAAGATGTCAAATCTGACACTTTCAAACATAATATGTGTCATGTCAAATTATTGTTGTGCTTGTGGTTTGTTTGAAAAAGGCAATGGTATTACACCCATTCTTGCGTAGTTTTGGTAGAATTGGTAATTGTATTTTATTCTCTTGTATTTAAAAAAAAAGGAATATTAAATTTTTATAAACATAGTGGTGTCTTCAGGAGGCAAAGCCCTTTCGATACCTATATTAATTTACAGGTGTGAAAAATATGAGATGTTGTCAATTCGGTGTTGATTGCTGACTTGAAGAGTTTTTGTTTAAGGTGCGCTTCATATTGGCAATGAACATAGATCGAATTGTCATTAAAAGCTGATATTTATAACGTTATTTTGGCCGCATCATCGGTCGAATTGAAATGTCAGTTTTTGTGCGACTGTGACAGCTAGCTGTTTCCGGTCCCAATTGTCAGCCCATACAAAATGAACACGATGCTGGTTGCGAGCGAGTTAGACAATAAGCATGCTGATCAAATTAATTATTAGTAAACTGATATCACAAAGTTGCCATATTTTTTCTTCGCACAATGACAATTATTGGTCGAAGAAAATGTAAGTACTAATTAGTACCAGTTTACTAGTAGTATCAGTTTACTAATCTGATTGATCCAATTGGATCAATCAGATTCACGTAGAGTAAACTACCTTAAGCCTTGATAGCCTAGTGGTTTGACCTATGGCCTCTCAAGCAGAGGTTCGTGGGTTCAAACCTCGGCTCGCACCTCTGAGTTTTTCCAAGTTATGTGCGGAATTACATATCATGAGCTTTTCGGTGAAGGAAAACATCGTGAGGAAACCTGCACACATCTACGAGCAATTCAATGATGTGTGTGAAGTTCCCAATTCGCACTGGGCCCGCGTGGGAACTATAACCCAAGCCCTCTCATTCTGAGAGGAGGCCTGTGCCCAGCAGTGGGACGTAAAAAAGGCTGGTGATGATGAAACTACCCTACTATTGCCTTACCTTACCTTAGCCTCAATGCACCTTTATTATAGTCAGAGTTTCAAATATCTCAGATTTCAAGTCTCTGGCTGTAGTTGTTTCGCTTGCATGATAGGCCGTCCGTCTCTGAAACGTTTTATGACTAAAGATAGATTTCTTATCAAATATAGCGCAACTTTTATGCTAAATTTTTCCCCACTTTCCCCTTTCACACTGCACTAACTTTGCGGTTATAACGTGTTTTATACCTAAAGGGCGAATAAATATAAATAGCTGTTATGGAGGAACGGAGTATTTATGACAGTTTGACAGTGTGGTGACAATGTCAGGTGAAAGTGAAGGTGTTGCCTACAGTAACCATCCAGCGGTGATCAACCTGCAGAATTATTTGAAAATTAAATGTGTGCATCCGGACATAAAATACGGTATGTACTATTAAAACTCTAGATTTAAACAATTCCGTTTTTAACCCCCGACGAAAAAGAGAGGTGTTATAAGTTTGACTTGTGTATCTGTGTGACTGTCTGTGGCATCATAACTCCCAAACGGATTGATCGATTACGATGCGGTTTTTTCAATCGAAAGCTAGTTTAATCCAGATGGTTCTTAGCTAAGTTTCATTAAAATCGGTTCACCCGTTTTTGAAATATTGAACTTTGAAATGAAAATGTCGGGAGTTTTTAACCTTTTCTAAGTTTTTCTAAAGTTATTATTGGCTTGGTTTAATTGCCTCAGTGTGGGTCCAACTGGATCTAAAACCAGCGTTTTCTCTAGATTGAAACTTCTCATGTCTCATCGACATGGCTGCACTGAAAGAGACGGGAAACTGTTTCACAATCAATTACATAATGACTTCCTTGGTTGGTAGGTGTTCGTAGGTTCATTGTGGTAGGTATTTGCTCGGTATTTGTTTACTGCGACAAGTTTATCGCAGTGGCAAAATAATCATTCACTCGTTTCATTATGAAAATGATCTCAGCTCTCCAATATTAGATTCCCGCGTGATTGTATGCACTGCTTTGCCGACCTAGTAATAGGACATTACAATAAAATACTTAACGTTATATGTAGAGCTAACTTATACTCCGGATAGGCAAAGATAACTATCTATACGTAGGTAATTTCAGTCGTCTATGGCTCTGTTTAAGGTTCTATGTTTATTTTGAGAGTTATTAAAAGTGAACCCACTTGCTTTCGCTAAAAGGTTCACTCTCGAATAAAATGAAACCTAAAGTTTCAAAGTGAGCTAACGATATTTTCAATACATTAGATTCTGCAGACTTCCGTGCCCCAGACACTATCGATCCAAGAAGTACAGTTGTTACGAACTCACTGTTATGGGAAGATAATAAAATAAATACATAATTGATGAATATAAAATTATTATCGCCAGCTGACAATAATATATCAATTTCATACAAAGGTATATCACTATTGCTTTTAGACGGGACAATACGTTGAATTGGATTATGCCAACGACTTATTGGAAACAACGATCATAATTATTAAGTTTTAGGAGCAACTATTGTAATAATAATAATTCAAAATCCAGAATAAAAGTGTTTACTCCCGGTTGGTTAAAATTAAAACCATGGTTTATTTACGTCATCGTCTGTGACGGTTAGCAACATCATATTATCTTTAAAGGCAAACGCGTGCTGAACATGTTTTGTACTTGTGACCAATGCGGAAATCATAATCTTCCAGGAAATTCAACGCACATGTGCATTTGTGACACTTAAAATCTCGGCCTTGTTCGCATTCGGCGTTAATAATGTGAGATGATATTCCAGATCAATGCGTCAACTTCCTCAAGGGCCTCGCAGCGGAGATAGGTCTCGCTGCAGATGTCCACACCCTGCCTGGGAACCTGCCGCTCCTGGTGATGAGTTGGGAGGGTCTGGAGCCTGGACTGCCGACCATACTCCTTAACTCCCATATAGATGTTGTACCGGCAGAGGTAAGAAATTCTTCCATTCTTCTTAAATTCAAGAGCTTGCTCTCGTCAATGGGGTAACCACCACTCTGAAATGTATTTGACTTGCTCACTCGGTGGGACATTTTTCTCTCACCTTAATGGTCTGAATTAATAACAAATTATTTATACTCAGACATTTCTAAGGCACTTAAACATTGATGGTTTGGCTATAATCCTTAGCTGATAGACTTATTGGTCTGAACTACACAACTTAAAAGAATACGGACATGTGAAATTTTCTGCTTTCACTGCAATTTCTTGCATGTGTGTGCTGTTGGTTACGTTACGAGTACGGCTCCAAATGTTAGTTTTTTTACAAGTGGATAATTTTCATGAACTTAGATAAATCTAATTACGATAATGCCCTTTTGTTAACGAACCAAAACTATTCCTGTGTCCGATATATTATTAACTTCTACCAAAATCCCTTCGGCCCCAAACACAGAGTAACCACTTCTAAAAGTTCCTGATGGTCCTGATTTGGGACACTAACGTAATTAAAGTCTATTCGAGCCTATTTAATCAAGGGACGTTTATCCCCGATTTTTTATGGTATCAATTTTCAGTCATCAAATTAGTCACGGAACACGTAAAACAATGTTATACTCTCTTGAATTTTGAGGGAAAAAAAGGTAGCATAATGAGATAAGTAATTGTGTCTGTCATTTTCTTTTAATGCAAACGGAAACTTTGATAAGGAAATTTATTAAACTCTGCACGCCTGACGAGGCCGTTTTATAAAAAAAGGTTTTCCATTAGAGGATGGAACAGATTCAGATTTTGTCTTACAAGGTTTTATTTTAGTTTCACACCTGTGCGTCTGCCTGGGGGTTATCTCAAGACCTTTTCAGGTGCTTCCATATCACTGGAGTGAAATAAAACACAGGAATCACGATTAATCGAGTTTGAATTAGTTTTTAACTAACTTTCGAAATTAAGGAAGTTCCTACCAGGTACCAAATTCCTCTATTTTTTTGGTGTACTTAACTCGATTTCTCTCGGTTCTCAGTTACTCGATAACTGGGTCTAGCAGTTATGATTTTATTCACATTCGAAGCCGGTTAATGTTAATGTCTCTATACTTTCAGGGTGATTGGAGGCATCCGCCGTTTGCAGCTGAAATCGAAAAGGGTATCATTTATGGTCGCGGTGCCCAGGATATGAAGGCTACCTCCATCCAGTACCTAGAAGCCATCAGGAGACTGAAGAACCGAGGCACCAGGCTGAAGAAAACCGTGCACTTGACGTTTGTACCAGGTTAGTTAAAATTAGTTATCAGCAAGTAGTTAGTTAGGATTAGGACAGCGCTCTCGTGCTGAGAGAAGGCTTGTGCTCAGCAGTGGGACGTAAATAGGCTGATAATAGTAGGAAAGAGAGAAAATTAAATCTCAAGGATAGGGTATTTGGATCAAATAAAAAAACCGGACAAGTGCGAGTTGGACTCGCGCACGAGGGTTCCGTACCAAGATTTCCCTGTTTTTCCCCAGTGTTTTAAGTTGCCCAGCAGTAGCAGAGCGCTGTTCTTAAGCAAAATGTACGCAGTGTGGGGTCATTTTATATTGGTCTGTGACATAACGTTATCGTATCGAAATCGAGAAACCTCATACCTACTAAATCTTTGTTTTCAATACGATCACGGGCGGGCGCTGCTCCAAACGCCATACAACATTTTCGATAACGTTACTACTCGATTACGTTACGGAGAATTCGAAAACTCGTGCTCGACCCTCTGAGCATCATCTTATTACCCATTAAAAAACGGACTCACTGAGTGGTAAGTAAAAGTAGCGAAAACAGAAATAGGTACTGGCCGTTCGGATAGTGTCTGTACTACATTCTGCGAAGTTACTCGAAAAGGTTTCGCCCTGTCTCAGTTCCACAAATAGCTACAACAGCTGGAAAAAAGCAACGGCAGAAGCCTCATGTCAGTTTCAGTTTGCTGGGAACTGTATTGTTTAGGCGCTTCCTTCGGAAACATGTAAATTTAGGCTGGTTTTAATCCTCCACTTTCACCGGCCTACGTGACGGAAACCTTACCGTACGGCCAAATACGAGTCAGACTCGCGCACCGAGGGTTCCGTGCAAAGATTATCCCGATTTTCTCCAGTGTTTTAAGTGGTCCAGTATTAGCAGAGCCCTGTTCCTAAGCAAAATGTACGCAGTGTGGGGTCATTTTATAATCATGGTCCGTGACATATACAGACAGACATAAAAATTTAGGATTTTGAGATTTGCTGAGTGGTTGTGCTAAGAGCTACCTTCATACCAAATTTCAAGTTTCTATGACAACGGAAGTACCCCTTAGGTTTTGGCATGCTACCTCCACGCGTTCAGAGAAAAAGAGTCTTAACAGACAGACAGTCCGGCTAGCACGACTGGCCGTGACTTTGTTTGTCTCGCGAGATTACATTACGATAGAAGATAGAAGACGCATCGCAGTTTCCTTTTGAGGCGCGGAACCCTAAAAAGAGCGCTTATAGGCGCTGGATGTTTTTCCGCTGCATGTTAAAACGACTCAATACATACTCGTACATACCAATGTGTGTTTGTGCGTAAAGGCAATTAATGGCGTTACGGGTGAACGGCGTCGCGAGCTTTTGTTTGTGTCACTCGTATTCATGTTTGCTGGTGAATCACCTGATTGTAGAAAATGCTAACCTAACCTAACCTAACATTCTCTCTTTCTGAAGTAAATAAGTCAACATTGGTTATTGCCGTAGGTAAATGTTGAAATTTGAAAAAGAGCGAGCAACCTTTTCGTAGAAAATGTCATGGTGGCATAGCATTGTCTAGCAAGGAAAATCGTTATGACACTTACTGTGAGAACGTTCTACGGCGGGCCAGGAATCAAATGGTTCGACTGTACAAAGGGGTCTGTTTAACTCTGTTTGCAATGATTTGTTTTAAAACAAAATAGCATCTTAAAAGTTCAAGTTATGAATAAGCAAGAAGGTATTATAGAGGCTGTAAAACCGACGGCTGTCTCCCATTTCAAATCCTACTTTGATGTTGCTAAAGTCGTTGTAAAGATTGTAAAGGAATTGTTAAAATTACCTACTTAGTATGATCTCGTTACAATATGTGTGCTTAGTATTCGAGAAGTAAAATTACCACCAGATGAAAAGCGAAAATCACTATCTCATAATATCTATGCGAATGAAATAGGTATGACTAGGTACGTTACCATGGATAGAATAAGCACATAATACTATGTTTTCGGACGAATTAAAAATTACGATACCTTTATCATTGAATCCTTATGGGGTCACATAAAACTCATTTCCTGGAATACTTACATCATTCTACCTATCAGGAAGAAAATGCATTCCAATGATTGAACTTTCTATGAACTTGGGCGCTCATTGAATAAAAACTTGGTACCATTTTGACGTATGTAGGTACCTGGAACAATTTAAAAATAATGTTAAGTCAGCGTTAAATTACCTTATCTTAAAAGCTTACTAGTTGAAGCTTCTACCTTACAATTTAAAAACAATACAAATTTAATTATTCTTTATTGAACTTCAGGCTGTCTTATCGCTTAAAAGCTGTTCCTTCCAGACAACCTAATACAGAAACTAAGACGATGAAGTTAAATAAGGTGGCAGAAACCGAGAAACCTACCTTACAGTCAAACCATTTGATTCCAGACCCACCGTAGAACTTTCTCACAGTAAGTGTCATAATGATTTTCCATAATGATTTTCCTTCTCAGGCATTGCGAAAAGGTTCCATAGTGGGTCACGATTCAGTTGGTTCGATAGTAGGGTCAGCGTCAAAAGTAGATCATCACTTTTGTACCTTTTCGCTCTACAGCCAGATACAGCGCGTCATACGTGATTGACAAGTGTGTAATTGCGACAAAGTACGGTCGAGGATATTAATTCCTGTCCCACCATGGAACCTTTTCACAGTAAACGTCATAGTGACATCGCATAGGTTTACAAGGAATATCGTTATGACGTTTACTATGAAAATGTTCTATGGTGGGTCAGGAATTAATTTCCTCGACTGTACAAAAGTGATGAGCGGCGTTTGACGCTGACTGTACATTGAAAGTTGTGAAACTGTCCGGTAGACGAGGAGACAGGAGGCCAAGCGGGCATGGGCAAGTTTGTGAAGACCGAAGCCTACCGGCGGCTGAACGTTGGGTTCGCGCTTGACGAGGGTCTCTCCAACCCTGGAGAAGAGTTCCTGGTCTTCAACGGAGAGAAGACCATGTGGCGTGAGTATTTAGTGTGGTTTTGCTGTTCGCTTACCTGTCTTGTCAGGATAGTTTTTGCTATAGATAGGTGGATAGATTTGATTATCAGGTGTTAGAAGATTTTGTGTTTCGCTAACTTAGAGTTAGTGCAGTTGTGGGTGGGGGTAACAAAAATAAGTTCCTTTCCTGATTATTTTAGGTATTTTTCTTTAAAAAAAATTAAAGTCTTCTTAGAAACCCTCAAGACTCGAGAAGACTCGAGAATTTGGCCTCGAGAATTCCCGTGCCTCGAGAATGAAAATAGATCGAGAAATCAAAAACCCTACTACTTGCGCTTAAGGTTAGTAAGCATCGCGTTGAATGTACTTACATAATTATTGTTTTATAGCAGCTACTCTAACCAGTGGGCCGAGCACGAGTTTTCGAATCCTGCGTAACGTAACGTTATCGTATCGAAATCGAGAAACATCATAGTCAATTTTAGTACTAAATACGCGCACGGGCGGGCGCTGTTCCAAACGTCATACAAATTTCTAGATCACGTTACTACTCGATTACGTTACGCAGGTTTCGAATATTCGTACTCGGACCTCAGCATGCTTATTGTCTAACTCGCTCGCAATCGCCAATGTCTTTTCATTTTGTATGGACTGACAATTGGTATCGGAAACAGCTAGTGTCACAGTCGTACAAAAACTGACATTTCAATCCAATGACGAGTGTCAAATAGTTACGCAATTGCCCTGCTGGTCTATAATGTTTTGCCATACAATTAAAAGCCATAATGTAATGTTGATCGTAATCTATCAGCCCCTATTTCACCAACTTTACAATTTGTCAGTTTTCAATTAAATGACAAATCGATGTCGACTGCTGATTTGAAGAGCTTTTGTTTTAGCGTGCTTCATAATGTCAAAGAAGTGTAGTTTGAATTGTCATATAAAACTGACAATTGTAAAGTTGGTGAAATAGGGACCAGTACTCAAACTTTTTTTTTCTCCGAAACTATTAATTGTTCAGAAGTTATGATTGATTATGACAAACATTCTGACATTCAATTGTACGGGAAACAAAGGGAAGGGACCCGTCGCTAACCATCGTGCGACTTGGTGACAGCAATAGTCCCTTACTTTGTGAAAAGTTTAACGTTAATTACTTATGTAATTTGTTAAGATGAAGTTTGATGTCTGTATGACCACCACAGGTTAAAACCTCACCTACTAATTATTGGTCTGATGTAATCGTCGAAGAAAAACAAGTGACAATAATAGGCGAAAGATTGAAAAAGTTTTTTTTCTATTATAGAAAGAAAGGAAAGGAGAGGAGAGGAAAAATGGTGGGCCATTTGATACGACACGACGATCTGATACTGAAAATTATAGAAGGAAAGATAGAAGGAAGGAGAGGAAGGGGAAGGCCGAGGATAGAGTATTTAGATCAAATAAAAAAGAAGATAGACGCTGTGTCGTATCGGGAGGTGAAAGAACTTGCATTGGAAAGAACGGACTGGAGACAACTGCATCGACAAGAGTAGCACTCTTAAATAAGATGATATGATAGAAAGAAAAGGCAATCACAATTTTCAATGACCACCATTTCCCTTGTGTTTAGGTAGGTAGGTACTCGCCAATGCGTATTGTGTCACAGTGTGAGCAAACAGCTAAGTATGACGCAAAAAGCGAGCATAGACGAACTTCTACTAATAATAATACTAATTAGTATAATTTTATTGTAGTTCGTCTATGGTACGACATAGTCTAGTGATTCGACTTACGGTTATGGCCTCTAAAGCAGATTTGTCATTCATAAAGTTCAATAACTTAAAACAAACAACTTAGAACTCTATTGCAGAAGGGGCTCAAGATCTGTTAAATAAAATGTTAAAGGAAACTATAACAAACCGCTCACCCTATTTAGTGCGGTTATTTTTAACGTTTTCCCGCAGTTTGTTCAAGGACTGCCATAAAGTGCCGGGCTGAACAAAAAGCTTTGTCTCCCACTAAACATAGCGGCAAAATTGTTTCCCTGAAGTCGAATAAGAATAGAATAGAATAAGAACAAGAAGAATAAGAAGAAGAATAATAGCTTTTATAGGTCTTATCTTATTAACCGCATATTTCACTTTCTTTTTCCAAGCTAGTGTTTGCGGGTGGTAGGACCTTGTGCAAGGTCCGTCCTGATCGCAATGCTTGCACTGATGTGTTCCAGTGTGGAGAGTAAGACAGCCGGTGTAATTGCGGGCACAAGAGACATTTCATCTTAACTCTCTAGGTTGGCAACGCATCTGCAAACCCTCCGCGGTTGCGGGTGTCTATGGGCAGTGGTGATCAGTTACCATCAGGTGACACACTTGCCCGTTTGCCTTTTTCGTCGTACAAAAAAAAAGTGAAAAAGCATCATGCGGCTTGTCTACATATCGGTTAGTTTAGTACGCACTTGCATCTCATAGTTTATAACATTAGATTTACATAGCTAGCTATTTTTAGGTGGATATTTATATCGATGTATGTAGATAATTTTGAGTGAAAATAATAGAGTATTAGAATAAACATGCTTTTACCAGGTAAATAGGTAACGATTACAAACAAATGTTTCCAAGCTATCTTTCACTACAATCATTATACATCTGCAGAGTAATCGATAACCATACGTACGCTTGAACAAATGACCACTCCATGTTTTAAAAATAAACGAAATTCGGATTAATTCATAAATTTTATAAGAACGATATTTTTTTGGACTAACAAAAGTATTTTACTGTATTCGGTACACCCCTGCATTGGCCCGCATACTGTAGGTCAAGCACGACTTTACGAATGCTGCGTAACGTAAAATCGAATAGTAAACGTTGTCGAGTTCGTATGACGTTTGGAACAGCGCCCGCCCGTGAGCGTACTTGGATCTAAAATTTAGTATGAGGTTTCTCGATCTCGATACGATAACCGTAACGTTACGCAGCATTCGTAAAGTCGTGCTCGACCTTCTGATAGGAAGTGAAAATGTGGGTTAGAGTCGCATCCCGCTATTTTATTTCAAAGCTAGACTTTTTTTTTTTTTTTTTTTTTTTCTACTTTATTAACATAATAAAAGCAATTTACAATGACATTAAATCTAAGCTTAAACTAAATAAACTACAACTTAAAACTAAATTAAATCTAAATAAGGCCCCCGTGGCATAGTGCCCAAAAGGCTGGCAGCGTTGCCTCGCTGAATAGCGATGCTGATTCTTTGAGAGAGAAAACTGCCAGCCCTTTGGTCACAAGTTGCATCAACTAAGCGCTTTTGTAACTCAGAAATAAGCTTGTAAGCGCTGGGACCCCATGGACCCAAAGTTTCAAACCCGACAGGAACAAAATTATAATTCGGACCGAGAGATTGATACTTAGATTTTTTTCTATTTTCGGCCGTTTCTGCCGCCGCACCAGCTTTTTGTGTGGTTCCCTGGAGATGTGAGGGTGCTACTGTATCGACACAGGTCGCATCCCAAACCAGAACCCTACCCATTCTCCAGGGAATCAGAGACATACCGTCCGGCCTTTTGCCATCGTCGCGGGCAATGCCGCTTGGCTCCAAAATGGCCGGCACGTTCGCAGAGGCAAGAACCCGGCGGATTATGTCATTGAGCGCGGCATGACGGGAGAAACGGCCGGCGCTCTTTTGACAGGAAAGACCATGGTGTCCCGTTTCGTCCACATTGGTGCCACAGAGGCAACGGTGTGGTGAACACAGCGCAACACCCAGTCTTAGCCCGACTGCAATTCTCAGTGTTTCAGGCTCAAGAAAGGTTCCGGTGTTAACGGAAGGATAAGCATGAAGCCAGTCACCGGATTCCTTTCTTGCCACAGCCAAAAGCCTTGCGCGGTCTGGGCCTGAACTGGAACTGAGAATATTAAAATAAGTTAATTTGGATAGTGTGTCATCCCAGCTCCGTTGGAAATTTGGATAAGCGGGAGGATTTTCACCCGGACAAGCCATTAGCCAAGCATTCCTAGCATCGACCAAACCCGTCGTCTCGTAGTTTGAAGGACAATCCTTTAGGATTTTACCTACGAGGGTGGACGTGCTGTGGACAGATGATAGGAACGCTGGTAAAGCAACACTAGAAATTTTGCGGATACCTAGCCCACCATATCTGATAGGAAGGGAAGCCTGGGTCCAAGATTGCCCATTGAATTGTAAGTTAAGTATAGATTCCAAAGAAGTTTTCATAAGGGAATCAATTAAGGTCAGAGAATTTTGATGTTTCCAAAAGGGACAACAACGAAGCAAATAAGTAAATTTTGGCACAAAAAGGCAAAATTTTAGAATAGTGATAGCAGTGTGAGCACTGATTTCCAGCAGCCGGTCTGCAGAATTTTGAAATTTTGAAACAGTTTTTGCGATTAAATCTGGAATGGCATCGTCGAAGATTGGTGACCCTAGGAGGCTTAAGTTTTGCTTATCGACAATTTTGATATTTGGACAAAGTAAATTAAAATGTTGGAAGAGATCGGATCGGATCGCGTTGTTTATGAACAGTTCGCATTTATTAAAGTTTAGATCTAAACCAATGGCCTTAAATTTATTTATAATTTCTGAGAGATCTGAAAGTACCGTAACTGCATCACCTCCTAGGGAACCATCATCAAGATACCATACGTTAAATTTGGACTTTAAATTTTGAATGATGGGGTTAATGGCTAAACTGAAAATGGCTGGTCCGAGGGGATCACCCTGCTGACAGCCGACTTCAGAAGATAATTCGTTGCTTTTGTACATTAATTTAGAAGGTTCATGATAACAGTTAAGTAGGTAATTATAAATTTCCGGAATATTATTCCTAATTTCTGTGAGCAAGGTGTCCCTGTTTACCGAATTAAATGCATTTTTGACGTCAATTTTGAGTAAAACCTCACACTGATCGTTATTAAGGTAGGTGCGCAGGGCATGGACTGCCGCTTCGCACCCACCTTTAGTACCGAAACCTAATTGAATTGGTTCAAACTGAGGTTGCAATTTTGAAACTATGTGACGAACTGAAATTTTAGAAGTTAATCGCCGAAATGTAGAGCCGACCGCAATGGGTCTGACACCTCCGTCTTTTTTAGTGAGCGCAATTAGGTTGGCTCCATAAAGAACGGGAACTATTTCGGGATTAACATTGCCAGACAGCATGAGGTTTATTAATTTTGTTAAAGCGAGGATTAAATGTTTGCCTGCGTCGCCCACACAGTGAGAGGTAAGGTCTTTTAGGTGTTGGGGAGCAAGTCCGTCAAGACCTGCTGCAGAACCGGTTTTAAATGAATAGATTGCATTCACTGTGTCTTTCTCGTGAATGTTTAAACAAACATCGGGCGACGTAGGCGGGTACAAAAAGTATGCGTTTGTAGGAGCTCGAGGGTGTTTAGTTTGTAAGGCCGAGAGTGTGTCGCTATTATCTGGAGATAGTACGTCACTGGAAAAAAGTAACCGCGCGGCCCCCTTCAGGTCTCCGTCGCTAACTTTAGATTCCACTTTGTTTTTAAAATAATTTTGATTGCTATTTTTGCCTGTACTAAAAACTGTAAGGCAAGGCGGTGAATAATTGGAACAATTGTTTTTTATTTTTTGGGTAAGAGAAATCTTAGACGATTTATCGTCTTTAACGTGAAGTGTATTAAATGGGAAAAGTAACAAATTTTAGACTTTTTTATTAGTTTTGTTTGGTCAGACGCTACGAAGCTAGAAATTAATATTTCCGATATTACTATTTTTTACCCAACAACCAGAAGATAGTTTGAATATTAAGAAATAACATAGGCTACATTTTATTCGGGAAAATTGCATAGTTCCCGCGGGATAGCGATAACCGAAATCTACGCGAAAGTCGCGAGCAATAGCTAGTAGAGGCATATTAATATAAGTTCATTAATTTTGCACTCGGATTTTTCTTTCTTTAATTCATTAGTTAATGGTTATTTTACAGCTTGTTGAAATGAAATAAACTGCAATTACGTTACAAGGGCCTAAAGTATAATAATAATAAATAAGTATCATGGGACAATTCGACACCAATTGACTTAGTCCCAAACTAGGCAAAGCCTCTACTATGGGTACTAGACAACGGATAAACATACTTATATAGATAAATACATACTTATATACATATTAAACATCCAAGACCCGAGAACAAACATTCGTATTCATCATACAAACATCTGCCCCGACCGGGATTCGAACCCGGGACCTCAAGCTTCGTAGTCAGGGTCTCTAACCACTAGGCTATTCGGCCGTCAAGCGTAAAGCAAAGTTTACTTAACGCATAACTTTGGGAACAACAATAAATACTCGTATTACTCCACTAACCCGCATTGGGCGTCAAGGCGGTGACAGTCACGAGTTTACACCTAACGCTAACGACCTTCATGTCTTCATGTGTTATTGTTATACTTGGGAAGGGATCGAAGTTTGAAGAAGGTCTAACGTTGGCACAGAATATAAACTAGGTACTGAACGGACATGCCTAATAGTTTAATAGTCAGCAGCAAAAGTAGCTGAGCAACCGACGCGTTCACGATGAGCACGGCTCTATTGTTATAGACATAAGAGCTTGTGCAGATCATTGTGACCGCTTCGGTTGCTTAAAAGTAGCTAAGCAACCGACGCGTTCACGATGAGCACGGCTCTATTGTTATAGACATAAGAGCTTGTGCACATCATTGTGACCGCTTCGGTTGCTTAAAAGTAGCTAAGCAACCGACGCATTCACGATGAGCACGGCTCTATTGTTATAGACATAAAAGCTTCTGCACATCATTGTGACCGCTTCGGTTACTTAAAAGTAGCTGAGCAACCGACGCGTTCACGATGAGCACGGCTCTATTGTTATAGACATAAGAGCTTGTGCAGATCATTGTGACCGCTTCGGTTGCTTAAAAGTAGCTAAGCAACCGACGCATTCACGATGAGCACGGCTCTATTGTTATAGACATAAAAGCTTGTGCACATCATTGTGACCGCTTCGGTTACTTAAAAGTAGCTGAGCAACCGACGCGTTCACGATGAGCACGGCTCTATTGTTATAGACATAAGAGCTTGTGCACATCATTGTGACCGCTTCGGTTGCTTAAAAGTAGCTAAGCAACCGACGCATTCACGATGAGCACGGCTCTATTGTTATAGACATAAGAGCTTGTGCACATCATTGTGACCGCTTCGGTTGCTTAAAAGTAGCTAAGCAACCGTCGCGTTCACGATGATCAAAGCACGGCTCTATTGTTATAGACATACGCGTCACCAGTGTGGCGACAAGGTTACGCGACTAGTGAACTCCTATACCCAGTTACTCCGATTTCTGTGATCTGAGTCTGACACCATGTTTTAAGTAAGTCAACTCAACAAGAAATAATAAATAATAACAAGCTAAGCCTTAGCTTTCAATAATATTCATTACTTCGTATTTCTTGGGAAGCAATCTCGTGGTTTTATTAACGGTGGTAGAGTAGGCAAAGACCCTTCTGGCTAGTCTCGTAAAACTTATTTTTGTGAAGGAATTGTTATTCTAGTCTAGCCGGGTCTGTTTTATTAAGATGAGTCGAATCCATAGCATTAGAAAGACTGTTACGATTACGACTTGTTGCTACCAGTACGCAAATGTATCTTCAGATTGAGGTAGCTGTTTGAAACAGGGTTACCATTGAGTAGTTGCCTTTCTTATTATATTTTTAATCCCGTCTTAAAAAGAGAGGTGGGATTTGACATGTAGTATCTGTGTGTCTGTCCACGAAATATCAGCTCCTAATTTATCCGTTTTTGAGATAGATAATGTAAACCCAAAATGCTAAATTACAAATTTTTATGTTAATCACGAGACATAATCACGTAAAAATAAATTATTAAAATACCTCGACGTTTCGGACGCGATGGTGCGTAAATGGTCTCGAAGGGGCTGAAGAGAGGCGGGTATCAACATCTTCTAGCTGCACGGGTTCCTCTAACTACCAACCAAGACCAAGTGGTCTTTATAAAAAATGCATGAAAATCGCGAAAGTTTAAACCAATCAATTATTTATGGTCTACAAAGTTCCCGTTCCCGACTATTGCGACTAGCAATGCAGTTGTTTTAGCGATGCAATCAAGCGGCACATGCAATGGGTACATCCGACTGCATGGTAACTTTTTAATGAACTTTACGTGGAGGTGACAATTGGTGTAATGAATGGTTTGTAACAATTACTTTTAAGGGTTTTTATCAAAGGAGCTTTTAATTATTACCTTTAACGCTTAAATTACGATGAGCAAAAGACATCTAACGTAACAACTCATTATTGTTGTTGATTAGAAACAATAAATAGACGATGATATCTAATAATTTTCGCCAAACTTACAGCGTGTGCTAGCTAAAGAGGGTCGAGCACGAATTTTCGAATAGTAAACGTTGTCGAGTTTGTATGTCGTTTGGAACAGCGCCCGCACGTGAGCGTATTTGGAACTAAAATTTTGTATGAGGTTTCTCGATCTCGATACGATAACCGTAACGTTACGCAGGATTCCACAAGTAAGTTAGTAAGTAAGTAAGTAAACGCTTTATTGTACAGAAAATACACAAGTCGTGCTTGACCCACTGATAATTCAAGAGACAGAGCGCCATAGATATAATACAACAGGCTATGCTTATTTCGGCTGCCTCGGCTGCTTTTCTGCTTATTCATCATTGGACCCTTGGTGACATGCTCGAATGTGGATGACGTAATCACTAGCCAGTTTCAGCGGGTACAACACAACACAGGTGTGTTTAAATTATACCCTGATGATAGCTGTCAAACTCTTACAAATCAACAACTCTGTGTAAGCAGGGCCCGTATTTTAAAGTATAGGTACTATCCTTTCCATTTGATATACCTTGAAAGTCAAGTAGGTACAGTCGAACCATTTGGTTCGTGACCCACCAATAGAACGTTTTGAAAATAAATATCATAACGAGTTTCACCACAGTTTCAACGTCAAGCAATGTGAAAAGCTATGTGAGTGAGTCAGTCTGAAACTCTCTTGAAATAACTTGGAACTTAGGTAGTTACGATTACCTACGTAAGTACTATAAATAAAAAGTACATTTAACAAACGCGGCTCACGATTCGCACACTTTTCATCTCGAACGCAAAACAAACTTCGATTTTCGATCATTTTCCGCGCACTTGCTTCAACTTTGTTCGGAAGGAAATTCTGATGCTATCTATAGCCAATAACTTTAAAACGTCTTTTATATGTTTGGAACGAAGTTTTACGAGTGGCGTGGCCCGTAAAGAAGGCTTCCAGATGACCATAAGATCTTCGAGACGACCAATCCTGGGTTATAGAGACAAGTTTAAGCTCTGAACTAATTTTATTTCCTCTAAAACCTCACTGCGGAAGAGATCTTAGATACTACGAGTATATGTATATCTCTCTACTCTTAGAAGCAGAGAGCATGTGTACAGGGGAGTTATTCCCTAAGGAGGCAGCGTTGCGTTCACTGCTATTTCAGCGTGAAGTATCAAATTTTCGATACTATGTGATAGCAAATTTGACACTTCGACAGTGAAACATCCGTCAATAACCCCAGGGAATAACACCCTAGCACAGGCGCGACAGCGGCCTGTCGGTGTAAGCTTGCGCGCCGGCGACCTTACGATGGCACGTGTACGCATAGGGTTGACAGTTTAGCTACCGCGGCACAAGGAAATGATAACTAAATACTTAATGAAAGAAGTTTAATTATGTAATGAAATATTATGTGAAATTTAATATTGCGCATGCTTTGACATTTTATTTTACTGTATCTTGCATCAATTTTTGTTGTATATTATGTTTTTTTTGACGATCTCTTTCTGATTTTATTCGTATTTTTGACATTCAAAATATAATAATTTTCAATAAGAAATAAAGGAATCTATGTAATCTAATGTTATAATATTGTTATTGAGGGTGTTCACACATTTTATAAATTACTTGATTTAATATGCTTTCTATTTTTACCGATATATTTTAAACATTTTATTATTTTCTTTAACTATCGCGAATATTCTAAATCGTACGAACAGTTCTCTCGTAAAATCCAAAGGGAAGCGACCGTTCCGAAGGAACCGTTCCCAAGCGAATACACTTTACTAATAGGTATTATGTGAAGTCAAAATTATTAATATAAAATTATGTAAGTAACTTAGTTTTCTGGGTCATTATGTAACTTAAAGTACCTAGCTTTTTTCTCTGTGGCTTCTTGTATTATTGCGACAGCCTTGGACACAACAATATTGATCTCCAGGCATAGTTGCGTTTTTTTTATTTACTTAGCAAAATTATCGCCGCCGGTCGCGGCCCTCCGTTTTGGCGTTCGCGTTTCGCCTTCCACACCCCGCGCGACCCGCGCTCGCCCCCGCTCGCGTCCTGATACGCACACAATAACAACGCACTAGTTTACTGGACGCATGCGTCCGTGTCGTTTCTTTTTACGTTAGTATATATAGTAGTGTTCTTTGACCCTAGATTAATTTAGTTTTTATTACATTAGGAAGGTATCTATTTATAACATTAAGGGGTAATAGTTTGTCGCGACTACGTTAAAAAGTACAAATGTGTACCTATCTAACTATTTTACAGTTTTTAATAGCATTTGTTGCAAATATTTACCTTTCACCTAAATCGTCTTTTACAGATTCCCGGTGTTGATTGTGTGCGGTGTTAAAAAAAGCTAATCTGTGTCACACTGTTTTCTTAAGCGAATTTCTTAATTGCAGAGGTCAATATTATCTGCTCGGGAAAGTCCGGTCACGGTTCGATGCTGCTCCCAGAAAACTGCGGGGAAAAGGTACTTCATAGCTTTTAAATTTATCTAGGTACTCATCTATTTTCCAGCATAAAAATGCACGCGGGAAAAAATTCAAGAGACGGGAAATTGTGGCTCTACATTATGATATTAAAGTTTGCACGAAGCGAATACTTACAATTAATACTGTAGCCACTGTAGGTAATTGCGTGATGTTAAAAACGCACCGATCCCCTACTTGATAATAATATGATAATGATATAACGTTGTAGGTAAATGTCAGTGGTCAAACCGCAATCATCCAAATTGCAATAACATAAGTGAAGAAAGACTTCGATGTTCACGAGTATTTTCGGAGGCTTGATTAAGGTGAAAATGTAGAATGATTTTATTATGACATCAGTTATTAACCCGATTTCATTTTTATTACAAGCTTTTTTTCACGGGCTGTACATTTTGTTGACTGTCCTTGCAAATGCAATGCCATCCGATCCAGGTGTCCTTACTAAATCAATCGATTCGAGCATTTGAGATAGATCAAATTTAACTAGCAAGATTTGGTTACATACAGACAGGGACTGGTGGAACTTAATAAAAGCTTAAAAGCTTGTAATAAATGACATTGAATGACATGAATTGGATATTGTGTGTTCTCTAGTTCGTGTATATATGTATTTTATGTAGTGTATACTTCTTGATATGTATTTATTTATCGTTATGTTATTGGTATGTACTAGAGTGTATCTGTATTTCTATGTATGTGTATTTTAAATGCTTTAGTTAGGTAATTAGGTTAATTTCAGGTTCCGGATCCTCTTACTTTTATTTGTATGTCTACTCTTTTTTCTGATGTCCTGTCAATCGCCCGAAGGTTAACTGGTAGAGATCCCTTCAAGGGATAAGTTCGCCTTTGTACATTTGCTTTTGTTCTGTTATCTGTATTTTTTTGTTTTATGTGCAATAAAGAGATATACATACATATGTCGGAGAATCGATACACTAGTCGGTGTTGATCATAGTCTAAAGTTATAAATTACCTTCATTTGTTATGATTTTAACGAAACGTCAAGCGGTGACAGCTGTCAAATAAATACTGCTTGGGAGTGGTCTGTGCTTGGTTCATTTTGTGGGTAGTTTGTATAAGGTCGAAATGACATTTAGTAACTTGGAAAAGAAAAGGGATTCTTGATCAGGGGGTCGCACTGATCACAAGTTGGTAATGTAATCCGTTTGCATCGGCTTGGTGCTTTGAGTTTTAATGAGAATTGTTAGTGATTTAATGAACTAAGTGCCTGTGCCCCAAGTACAGAGTCTTATTTTGAGTCTTAAATGATATCTTGGCAATAGATCACGTGAATGCGCAAGCACAGAACTCTCCAACGTTTCCAATATGGTACTTGCATTTCGCGTTAATAGTAACGAGTTAACTGTGATATCAATTGTAACTAATTTAGACCTCGTATGGTGTTATTATTGAAAAGATTATACCTCATTGAGTTTCTTGCCGGTATCTTCTCAATAGAGGTTATTTCCGAACCGTGCGGTAGAGTCATTGATGTAGGCCTTAATCAAATAAAGACTGGCCTAGAAGTGAAACATGATGTGTCTGCAGTTATTTCTACCACCTCAATCGACCTTGAGGATGAGTAAAGCTCATGACCAAGCTCTACTACGTGTAAAACCCATTTCATCCTGACACAGCTAGCTAGCAAACCAAGTCCGCTGGTGTGTGCGATGTCTCGTCCCGTCCCAGTCTCCGAGTCATACATACATTCCTCTATTGCGTGAGGTCTCTAAGTGAACCCTTTATTACGCGCCTTTATAGTAACGCTAATTCAGTAATTCATCGTGTACCTAATTGCTCATTGAAGTAAGTGCTCCGATACATGAGATATTTTCCTTCATTAGGCACACAAACGACGGAAAACGGCTGGCGAAGCGCCAGTGCCATAATTCCAGCCATTTCTAGACGCCACCCCGTACATTACTTAATCCTAACCGCTCATTTGTACTTTAAAGCCATTCATTTGACAGTTTTGTATGAATGAATGAAAGGTCATGCATCGTTCGGTATTTTACAGCTCACAGTGAACTCGAGAGGAGTCTTCTTTTTGTCTCTAGCCTATTTGGGTCTCACCTAGGACACAGTCCTCCTCTGTTCGGATTGGGGACTTCACACACACCATTGAATTGCTTCGCAGGAGTGTGCAAGTTGCCAGCACCGAAAAGCATACGATAAAAATTATAAATGTTATTTCACGCATTAATTCCGAAAAACTCAGAGGTGCGAGCCATGGCTCGAAACCAATACCATGAGTGAAATGAGTTTCCTTGACTTTTGTTCGAGAGTGAGCCTTCTGTACGCTGTATTAGTTACTCTGTATCCCGGCTCTGTAATAAGAACTGAGCTACGGTCAATAAAGATTGCAGCATAGAGGCTCCACAAGTTGGAGGAACGCCAATGGATGAGTCGGGATCATTCATTTAAAACAAATGACGGGGTATTAATAAAAGACAGTTGACTGTAGTTATGGCAGCAGTCAATTAATGGCCATTATCTATTCACTAAAGATTCTAAAACTATCTTTATCTACACACATATCATAAGTCGTCTATAATGCGTTCAGAAACCGTAGAAAATGACCTGCATTGCAGTACACCGTCGCCTCACCACGACCAGCAGGTTCAGCAGTAAAGATATCGAATTCGATTTTTCGAATTTGACAACCAACGTAATCATAGTTAAATAAAACGGATCACTCACGTATATAAGTCGAGTTCAGTCCGACATGTATAATTAATAATGTGTTTTTTTTTTACAAAAAAAAAACAGTTCACGAAACGTCAGCTCGGTGTGTTTGTCTATGATTTAAAAAAAACAATCAAAATCGTGACAGGTATGGGTATGATATATGCCTTCGGCTTCTGAACCCATCTTAGAGTACTTATAATATGTGTGTAAATAAAGTAATGTATGCAACTCCACATAATTAGGCCTTAAAACACTCGTGATGTAGCAGTTGCATATAAACTACTGTTAAACAGTTGTTGGTAATTGAATACGACTAGGAGTCCAACGGAAGGTATCATATCTTTATCAGGTATAATTAATTCAAGTCCCACCGTACTCGACTCTAAGATATTCATCATTTTTAATCTAACCGCGGAGAGCACAAAAATTTAAATTATTCCGGAGTCCTTGTTTTAATTCTTGCGACAGACATTATGTAAATGAAGGCAACGAATATTATATTCTTCCGTTTTACATGCCTCTGTTTCTTAATACTTTAATACCTTTATCTTCGAGTGTAACTGCGTATACAATCAGTGCCCTAAGCACGACTTGTCGAATCCTGCGTTACGTTACGGTTATCGTATCGAGATCGGGAAATCTCATATTAAATTTTGGTTCCAAATACGCTCACGGGCGGACGCTGTTCCAAACGTCATACAAACTCGTTATAGTTTACTATTCGATTTTACGTGACGCAGGATTCGACGAGTCGTGCTTAGGGCACTGGTTCAAAAGCAGTTTTAAATTAAACTTCACTGCTATAGTGACGAATGATCTTTAATTTCAGTTCTGTAAATTAAATCACCATTTTAATTATATGTCACTTAATCAAGCAAAGAAATCAAATACAATTATTAGGAACATGGTTAGGAACTGCAACATGCTTCATCAAACTTAACCAAGTAAACACCATTCATTATGTTTTATGCCTTAATGCTGTAAGACTTAATTGTGTTCCTGTATTTGTGCACCTTATTTTCCATATTTATCATTGTATTGTAGATCGTCAACCTTGGTTGACGAACCATTGGTATAGACAAGACCTAAAAAGAATTTTTCGTACATAATGCTGTCATGTTAAAGCATTGTAACTACTTCAAAGATCTGACAGTAAGTGAAGTTATGTCTCTCGCCAAAACATGCCCGTATTGAGGAGTGATGTTGGCGTTCCAGGCCCTGTAGGTAAAGGGTTTAGGAGACCGTGACACACTTAGAATAGGATAAAAGTTTCGGGTGAATTCGTATTGACATCTCTTTCTTTGAGATAAAAAGCGCCAGTGACAGCCGTCCGAAGTATTTCTAAAACCCGAATCTTATTTCTGAATGCTCACAAACTAAGCCTCGTTTAAATTCTACACTTTACTGTCGGACTGTACTAAATCGACTTAACGGATAAACAGCTTTAAGCTCACATTAGGCTATAACAACATTCTGGTCTCAAGGTGATACCCTTATTAATGAGAGGTCCAGCTAATATTAATCTCGAACAATAACTATGCCCTCATTTGTTGAAACAAATTGGGTGGAGATTTATTTATTGTGAAAACATTACGGAATGGATTAAGTTTAAATATTCCCGAATTAGCTTTTCTTCATTTCCATCATAAAATAGATATCCTGTGGCACGGATTAAGTTTAAATGTTCGTGAATTAGCTTGTCTTCATTTCCGTCATAAAATAGATTCTTGTCGCCTTTTTTTTATAAAGGAGCCGAATCTCGTTCTTGTAATGGACTAAGCAGGTCACAAATCACGTCGTGTCCCCCCGCATTAGCTGTGCATCGCCATCGCGAGATAATCATGTCAAGATGATCAGCTGAGGGCTCGTGTGTCAAGGGCTTTTGGTTTTAGCTTTCCAACAGAGTCCCTAGTGTAACGAAAAAATCGAAAAATCGAAAAAATACGTCTCGATCGCGTTCGCGTTACCCGTAACCTCATAATTGTCCCTGTATTCTCATAGTATTTGACACATTTGAGTATTTGAATAGTACGTTGCTGCCAATTTGCCGTTTGATACGTTTTCTTGTATCAAAAATTACACGAGCGGCTCTCATAGTACTTGACACGTTAACGTGTTCGAGAAGCTTTGTTGGAACGTGAAATTTACACTAACGGCTCTGAGTTTTGTGTAGAGAAATACCTTTAGATTTTAATCCGTGAGATCCTCTAAGATCATGAGTAATCATGTCATCATTCTAGAATCATACCACCTAAGTATTAATTTATGGCACAATAAAAATACACGGACGCTGCGTTATTTCAGCTACGTTGAAATAGCATAAAATAATGAAGTAATTATAGCGCAGTTATAGCGGCATTCTTATGGACGTACTGACACCGGCCGCGTCCAAAACGCGATGCGTAAAGTGGTCTCTGCGTAACCGCGGAGGCAGTGTATTAGCTTCTGTAACCCGAGCACAAATATTCTAATCCTATGTAACGTAATCGAGTAACAACGTTAACGTATCGAAATCAAGAAAATTCATATTACATTTAGTACCTACCAAATATGCTCACGAGAGTGTTTAAAACGTACTTAATACGAATTTTTTCGTTAACGTCAACTCGATTACGTTACGTAGGATTCGAATATGTTCTCGGGGCACTGTATTCTTAACTCAAATCTAGCTTCCTGCAGGTGCGCTACATCATCAACAAATTCATGGATCTGCGAGAGTTCTACCGTCAAAAGCTGGTGGACGACTCAAGTTTGACCATCGGCGAGATCACTACAATAAATCTGACGAAACTACAAGTAAGTTTTTTTCTAAAGTACAGTCTTTGATTATCCGTTGAAAGGGAGATCTAACCCCCGGGCATGAGCTGGCAAGAGCTGGAAGTTGCTGCGCAGGATTGTTCCACATGGAGGAAAATGCTGAGCCCTATGTCCCTGATAGGGATAACAGGACATGATTGTGATGATGACAGTTTTTGATTACGATTGCAGATTATACTTTACTACGTTTATTTTCATATTTGAATTAATGATCAAATACCACTTCAGGTTGTACTACATATGCACCAAAAATTGCTGAAGTAGCATTCATTGCGGGGCCATTGCGGAGCCATTGCGGGGCTTGGTTCATGCGCAGCAATGTAATGCAAACTTGCACGATTTTCCTAACACGTTTAAATTGAGTTTTACGTACGAATTTATTACAAAGGAAACCAACTAATATCATGTAAGTACGTGTATATGCCCCCGGGTCACCTCTAAAGTAGTCCACAAGCAGTTCTGTTAAAGTCTTTAATTAAAATGTTTGCGGTTAATTTAAACGATTTGTCTATTAAAAGGAACGTGCTTTGTCAAATTATGGCGACGACGTGAAAGATCAACGGTCCAATTAAAAGTTGATAAAACGTGCTTTGCACAATGAACCAGTAAACTTTAAAATAACCATACAATGTGTCCACTCAAGTAGCTTGCTTGGTCGGTCTCAGCAACGATGGCTTCGGAACAAAAAGGCTGAAATTTTGTGGGCCGGTCATGCAAACAATTTAAGTCTTCAAACTCCATTGACACTCTGGTATCGTAGAAACGAAAACCGCATAAACTGTTGAAACATAACCGATCCTTTTATCATTACCGTACTCGCATGTTTGCATGTTTAAAGCAAATGTATTCTGACTTATTATTTATCAGGGTGGAGTCCAAACCAACATAGTACCGGAGCAGTTTACAGCTACATTCGATATCCGCCTAGCCACAAGCGTGAACCATGAAATGTTCGAGGAAATGGTAACCAAGTTAACTATACATTTAACCGTCTACGACCGACTAGTGCCGTCCTGGGTCGGGTACTAAACCTAATTACGAGTATTTATATCGTTTGACGTGATGTTAACACAAAGTGAGTGTCTAGCCCAGGTCAGACCTTTATACTTATTAGTACTTAGTTAACTTAAACTAATCTAACTACTTACTGTCCCAGAGGATTAGCTCAGTAGACTGTATTCGCTCAAAATGTTCGTACCGGCTCTATCAGTTGAGCAAACTCCAAACGTGACCGAAACGCGAGCCAACTCTTTTCATCGTTCAGTTCGACCAATTCAAAACGGCGAATGCTCGATGTTCTGCTATAAGTGAATAGTCAAGACTATCAAACTATGAAAATCGCTATCGCCAGAGTCCATTACCGTCGAAAGCAATATCCATGTTTTTGAATGCCCTCTATTTTATAGATAAACCGGTGGTGCAGAGAGGCTGGGAACGGGGTGAGATGTGAATTTGAGCACAAGGATCCGTACGTAAAACCAACTGCTATGGGCGACTCCAATCGCTACTGGGATGCCATGAAAAAGGCAATTGAAGATATGTGAGTGAATAATTTTAAATTATTTTTGTTAGGGGTAATTGTTTCTACTTTCCTAAGAAATATTATCGTGATACTTATAAAGATAAAAATAAATCTTTGCAACAAGTTACGTAAATATTACCACCTGATAGATGTGGGAAATGTTTCTAGCTCTTAGCCAGAATCAGGCGGACTATGGGAGTCTTTGATAAAGAGCTTGAAACGTATGTGTATACCTATTACGTACAAATGCAATGGAATGTATCTATGGCTTGATGCGTGTATTGCAACGCATTTTTTATATTGGTTAGTGGGTTCACGTCCACAAAATGTTAATGTACATATATACCTACTTAGTCACTTTTTGCTATATTGACACAGCGTCATCGTAAAGTAAAGAGGTTTAAATTTATAACAAGGATATTAACTTCTGCATATTTGTTCTGTCTGTCACATACATAGAAAGCTACTTTAATCTCGATAATCCTGTGCTAAGTTTCGTCAAAATCTTCTGCAGTTAAGGTTAGACTTTGAAATAAAATTTCGGGGGATTTCATAATTTAAGTAATGAGAGTAAGTAGCCGTCAGTATTGTTTGTATTCTTCCAGGGGTATCATCCTCATTCCCAGCACGATGCCGTGCACGACAGACGCGCGTTTCATCCGCGGCTCTGCGCCCGCGCTGAACTTCACGCCCGCCCGGTGCGCCGCGCCCGCGCCGCACCAGCGCGACGAGAGCTTGCCGCTAGCCGTGTTCGTGGACGGGATAGCCGTATACGAGAACATTTTGCTGGCCGTCGCCAATTTAGAAGAGTAGACGTCTAATTATATTCTAGTTAGTACTCTGTTTTCTGCACGGGATAGCCGTGTACGAGAACATTTACTGGCTTCGCCAATTTAGAAGAATAGACGTCTAATTACCGTCTAGTTAGTAGTCTGTTTCCCGCACGGGACAGCCGTGTATGTACGAGAACATTTTGCTGGCCTTCGCCAATTTAGAAGAATAGACGTCTCATTGTCTTCTATTTAGTACTCTGTTTCCTGCACGGGATAGCCGTGTACGAGAATATTTTGTTGGCCGTCTCCAATTTAGAAGATTAGACGCCTAAATATTTTTCTAGTCTTCTCTTCTCTGCACGGCATAGCCGTTTACAGAGAATATTTTGCTGACCATAGTCAATTTAGAAGGGTAAAGGTTAAATTTTCTTCTAGTGATCCGTTTTTCTACTCGATTGTCTAAGTCCCAAGATTTACCTCATTTACTAGCTTATTCGGTCAGTAATACGGGATTTCATAATACAGTATTTTGTTGCCTCACCGTTTCAACAAAGCTGAGAAAATAAATGACAAATGCTATAACATTAATATGTCATTGACACCGGTAACATAGCCGAGGAGTGATTTTAACTTGAAAGCATAAGGCGCCACTGTGGACACCACGTTGTCAAAGTTTCTAAACTCAGATGTTAAACACAACTTCCAGATTGCATAGTTTTTTTTAGTCTCCGACTGTAAGATAAACGTCCCATTGTTTGACATTTTAATCCTAATAATTGACACCTTGCTTGCCCCTTCATTGCTATGAATTAGGATTTAAGGTGCCAGCTATTATGCCAGTATTGGGCACCGGGCCTTAATAATCGCCCTCAGAAATATCCTGGCCAAAAAAATATTTAACGTATTGACCACTCTACGAGTCGATTGTTCCCAACAAGTGGCTTTGTTTTTTTCTTTTCGCTCTGGCTGACTGCCACATGGTTTTGGATAAAAAATGGAAAAATGTTTCGGCGGTCTAGAATCCATCGAACATTCGATGAACTGTGTAAAAAAAGCAATTGTGTTGAATGTTTTTTCATGCAATTATCTTTTCGTTCTATCCTGCTCTGTTTTTTCTTTCTCTCTCTACATAGCTGCAATCACAAAACACATAGTCTAAAATGTAATTCATATCCGACGAGGCATCATCGCGAAAAAAATATACAAGAACTCTTTACTGAACACCACATAACAAACAAAACAGAAAAAAACTATAGAACGAAAATACAAGGTAGCAATGGGCGGATTTATCGCTACAGAGCTATCTCTACCAGGCAACCACAATGGATTAAAGGTAAGAAAAGATTACAGCAGGTGGTGCTATTTAGAAACTTTTAAGTAGGTAATTTATTAATTTACTGTAAAAATTTACTTAATTTATCATTTCCGAATTTCCCGACGTAAGAAAGAAAACGTGAGTGGAGTAACTTTTCAACAAAATTGTTCAAATTGATCGTAAAACGGTCGGAAATTATTCGATTCGATATACCTAGACATTGTAAGCGAGGGTGCCGTAAAAGCAGTTTCTGAACCGATGTTCACTAACTGTAGTTTAGCCAAACTACTACCTATTTTACGTCCATTTTGTAACATTAACTAAAAGTACTTGGTTTAATGTGGCGCGTAAAATAAGCATTGAAATAGGACTGTTTCAAACTTACCGATTTAAGTAATTAATTGTGGCGTTTTAACTTAAGTATTTTAAAGTAAAAATGAAAATAATCTGTCATAGAGCAAGCACTGGCAGTAATCGAGTTTGAACAATCAGGATTTAAGCTCGCGTTCTTAAACCAACAGTATAAAAACTCACTAAAATATTTACAAACACAAGAAAGAAGGGTACACGGAAAGAACATGGCTAAGTAACTTTTTTTAAACGAGATTTTAATCTCAAAATGTAGAGCACTCAATAAACTATAAGTTACCACTCAGTTACATGTACAAATATTTATGTAACTTGTATTTTTATCGATTTAGAAAAAGAAGTATACGAAAATTATACGGATAATTATATCGTTCCAAACTTTCAAATCGCGATAACTTAAAAAGTTGCTAAGGTGACTAGACAATGTTCTTTCCGTGTACCCTTCGATTATGAAAGGGAAATCCATAATATCATAAGTAGCTACTTACTTGCATACAAGTTAGTACGAAATACCGAAGGAAATGGAGCCTAAACTGATCGTTAAACCTAATATGTGTTTGGTATTCCATCCGTTGCGGAACATTACTTATTAATTGCAGGCTGAAACCCAATCAGATTTAAGCCTGCTGGAAACCCACTAGCGTTTATCGGGGACATGAATCATCCGTCTCTTACACACAAACGTACTACTGGTGTAGTAAAAAAGGCATAGGAGATTTGGGTATCGTGACTGTGTATGATAGTATGGTAGGAGGTTTAGGAGACTATGTTATCATGTTAAGATACAAGGGTGTGATTTAATTGAATATGTAGTACCTACTTGAATATCAAACCAATTTTATGTTTGCCTGTTTTTGATTATTCCTAAGGATTGCGTTTATAAGAGGCAGACCCA
Organism: Clepsis dumicolana; assembly: GCA_963691665.1. NCBI lineage: Eukaryota > Metazoa > Arthropoda > Insecta > Lepidoptera > Tortricidae > Clepsis > Clepsis dumicolana. The sequence continues at coordinate 2,632,249 of OY829518.1, forward strand.
AGAAAGAGGTGGCGGGATTATTTGGAGCGTTTTTGGCCGGACTGGCAAAAGTTAAAGAGACTAGTGGGACAGAGAAGGCCTTTGCCCAGCAGTGGGACACTGTATAAGCTATTTAAAATCATCTTTATTAGTCGTCTGATTAATTAAAACAATAAATGGGGATGAAGGCTAGTTATTCAAACTAGCATTTTTTTTTCAAAACGATTGCTCGTCTAGGAATTAACTTAAAATCACATAACATAATTATATTTGCATCCCGTTCTCAATACAAAAACTCACAGGGAGGTAAAACGTAAATACTAAGTACGACTTAAACTGTTTACCTGTTTTATGAATTTTAATACAATTCTGAAAGTAAATTACCATCTTAATTAAATTTGTTAACATGGACTTATTATAAGCGTTGTCTAGTACCCACAGCATGTTTGATCTCGGGTCTTGGATGTTCAATATGCATATAATAAGTATTTATTTTTATCTATATAAGTATGTTTATTCGTTGTCTAGTTCCCATAGTACAGGCTTTGCCTAGTTTGGGACTAGGTCAATTGGTGTCAATTGTCCCATTCTATTTATTTATTTATTTATTGTGTCTAACATGATATAGGACTACAGCCTGAAATAAATGTCTGATTTTGACAAACTCGCTTACCTAACCTGTTTTACAAAAATAATATTGACAGTGTAAGTGTAAATAAACGATGACAGCCACAGTCGACTACTCATGTTTTTGAGTTGAGTTTTGTGCTACAGACAGTCAGACACATGACGAGGGTCGAACTAATACTCTTTAATAATCCGTTTATCCGAATGTTATCTGGTTGCCGGGTGTTGAAAAATGTAAGGTATTTTGTGTAGGTAACAGAATTTTGAAAGTTTTTGCGTCGTTGGTACTTTCAAAGAGAGTCGTGTCTTGCTAACCAACAAAACAGCTTATGTTGAAGTATCATAACTCATAAGATAGACTACATATAATGTGGATGAATTGAGAGCACCGAAAGCATGGTTATGCTTTTAAATTTGACGACCGGATAGCCTATTATACTAGTATTATACTATACCCTGACTATGAAGCTTGAGGTCCCGGGTGCGATCCCCGGTCGGGGCAGATGTTCGTGTGATGAATACGAATGTTTGTTCTCGGGTCTTGGATGTTTAATATGTATTTACGTATGTATGTATCTATATAAGTATGTTTATCCGTTGTCTAGTACCCATAGTACAGGCTTTGCCTGGTTTGGGTCTAGGCCAATTGGTGTCAATTGTCCCATGATATTTGGGTGTATTTTTGAAATTATTTTTTTACGTAATTTCGGTGGGCAAATTTTTTTTTCTACTTTTGGTGAAAATGTCCACTCGTCGGGATACTCTTTTGAATTAGGATTTCAATGATGCAAGAGGCACCAATTTAAAATGATTAACTAAGTAGTAATGAGACATTGAAAAAAAAAGGCGCCACCGAAATGACGATAGTTGCAGCGAAATTACGTTTTATTTTATTTTCATAGGAAATTAGTGTGAAACTTTAAACTTTTACGGGGATTTATGTACATTACTATAATTTATTTTATAATCGTGTATAATAATAAAAAAATGAATTTAAGTTAAAACAACTTTATAACAATAACTTTTCAAAATGTTACAAGTAGTAAAATAAATGTATCATATGGAACAGAAAAGGACATACTCCAGTGGTTCCTGTTTGATAGCCAAGTCGGTATAACCTACCTAGCCTACTGCAGGTATGCTTGCTTGCTTGCGTCCTTGCTTTGCATGCTTCCCTGCATGCTTGCTGAGTGCCTGCTTTACATGCTTGTTTGTTTGCATGCTTGCTTGCGTGCTTGGTTGCTTGATTACTTTCTTGCATGCTAGCTTACTTGCTTGATTGATTGCTTGCAGGGTTGAGTGCTTGCTTCCGTCAAATGATTATGTTTACGTAAGTGACATTGCGGGTAACAGCTAGTTATTAGTAATTTCGTTGTCATATCTGTAATTTCGGTGGACAAAATGCCACCGAAATTACGGCACCGAGGATTACGACACTTGCGACAATGAAGTATTTTTAAGATTACTGGTAAACTATATACATAATTAATGTAAACTCTATACCGTGAAATAAGGACAAAGTTAACTAATAAATGGAAAAAGAAATACTGAATCATAGTGATTGCTTATCTTCAAAACACGAATCCACGGAAATTATTTTTAAGAGAACCAAAATGCACCGCGCGAATTACTTGCCATGGTAGGCACACAAAATTCCGTAATTGTACGTAAACTATGCATGTCACCTGGAGCACAACTAACGTACTTTGTCACAGAAATGCGAATATGACCATATAATCCTCCATTAATCAGATATTAGCAAGTATTTGCGGGAAGTGATATTGGTAGCTAGATGTGGGACAAACACAAAAAGGTTAAACTGCTTTAAAATAATAATTCATTATTATAATTAAGATATCATAGTATGCATTGTTTAATTAGCTTTAAATTGACGTATATTTATTGGAAATCTGTCACTTAGACACAAAGTTATGATCAATTGTTTCAACAAATCCGCGAGTGTGACAGGCCTCACAGACTTACTGCAGTTAGGGTTTCTAAAGTTCCCATATTTTTTATGTAACTTAAAATGAAGTTAACAATGTTTGTAATGTTAAGCCTCACTGTATTTTATTGTGTACAATGCATAAAAAATAGCGTGGTAGTGTTTTTTAAAGTGGTTTTATTTTTATTGACCTGGGCCGTCCAAAAAAGTTGCTTTGAAAATTCACCCATTTATTTATTTAAATTGACACAAAAGTTATTGTAAAAGTATCTGTTATTGAAACAAAAGCCAACTTGAAACATCTGAAAGATTCGTATCAGAGTTAGCCAAGGTTTACACCTCCACAAATTGATGGTTCGCCTCGTAAGGAAATAGAACGCAGCAACAGGTCCATAAATTGCTCGCTAATGTTTCCTGTAGTTTAAGTATCGGCAACAGCTCGTTAACAATGGTTAGGTTGCTGTGAGTATACTACCTAAGAACCTAATCTAACCTAAACAACTTAGAAAAGTAAAAAAACCCCTGACATTTTCATTTCAAAGTTCAATATGTTAAATGCAGCTCAATAGATTTTTATAAAACTTAACTAAGGACCATCTCGATTGAACTAGCTTTAGATTAAAAAATCCGCGTCCAAATCCGTAAATCCGTTTAGGAGCTCCGATGCCACAGAGAGATACAACCATACACAGGCCAAGCTTATAACTGTTACCTTACAGACGATAGCCTGTAAAGTTCCACCTTATGTGACCATAGGAAGGTACTTAAATTACAGAAATTAAGAAGAATTATTTTAATTAAATAAAGGTTGTTACAAATTAATCTCATTAATTAATAATTTACCCATAATAAAATATTTCATATATCATACTATTAAACTCGACTACTTTCAATACTAAGAAATTCACAGTAGGAGCCCAAACGCTACGCCCACGAGGCGACGACCTTGAGGAAAATGTAACCAATGTAACCAAAGTAACCGATGTAACTTTTGAGGTGTGTGTAAGAAGTGTAGGCACGGGCGCCACGGTAAACTCTGACGACGATGTAATTTGAAATTAGTATAAAAGGAGCGTTCAGGAGAATCGTGGATATTTTTTTATTTGAACTCGGGTTCGAAGAGGTTCTCTCGGGGTTGATTTGGTAGTGTCGTAATTTTGTTGGAGATTTTAATTAATTTTAGTGTTAATTATAATGGGATATTGATGTGTGGATTTCCAGCTTTGTGTATTCTAGTGCTAAAATTGTGGGTGCTGAGATATTCATTGCTGGAGAGTGGCATATTGATTTATGTTTGTGTTTAAGTGATAATTAATAGTGGGGATTAGTGGCAGTTTGTAATCTTTAATACTAAATTCTTCTGTGCTTATTTTATAATTATTTAAATGGTAGTTGCAGCAATTAAGGGGTAATTGAGAACCTGGACGAATTTCGGTTAGTGTAACCGATTTCTGGAAAGAGAGAGCCGGGTCACCTTTGCGGTGTTAACTGACAGGTTCGCTCTCCCAGGGAACGCTCTTAACGTAGAGTACGCCAATGGAGTGAGGCGTGGTCTTGTATATTACTTCAAGAGACAGACCAAAAATTCTCCCTGGGTGGTGAAAAATTTGGAGTGCCATTCCGGCGTTCTAAATTAATCATCATTTAGACCTCTTTATCTATACATTTATATATTCACATTCGTATTCGTCACACTAGGATATGTCTTTCCCCATCCTCTGTGACATATCTAGTGAACACACGGGTTTTAGGGAGTAGGTAGTCGGGTTTACCCGCCCAACGTAGATTTAGTATTAAAATAGGCTCTCTCGCTGCACTTCGAGAGAGAACCCGCGATTAATTTAAATGTGGAATACGGATTCCTAGTTTGCAAGTTTCGTTTAGAATAGTTGGTTAGTTTAGATGTCAGGATAGAATAGGCACGGCTTAGTAATATTGCTACTTTAAGATGCTTATGGTGGAGGTGTTTAAACTAATTGGCTTAAATGACTTTTGACTTATTTGATATACTTACTTACTGACAAACATACTTACCTCCGGACGAATGAGAGATTTCGGCGTTTTCACTTTCATTCAATGTCCCATCTTACAAACGCTAGTAGAAGCAAATATATGAGATAAAATGATTCAACAACTCACAACAAAACAATATTTATTTGCTGAAAGTAGAATCTCCTAGTGAAGGCTGTTGACTTTCCTGGTAACAGACTTTGGATTCCTTTAGTCCTGTGGGTAGTGGGTATCTATTATCTATATTATTTTAAAGGTAGAAGCCTTACTGATGATTATCTTTTATAAAAATAGCCTTGAACAGTCATTTTGACTAGAACAAAGGCAGACGCAAGTTCAACGCTTTTCGGTACCAGGTGTTCCGATAGCTATTTATTGATCAATGTACCTAATTGATCATTGAAGTCTATGTTACTACTGAATTCTAGTTTGCTACTGCAGGAGTATTGAGATCACAGGTCTTGTCTAGGAATATCTCCAGACTATAAACTGACGCCCCTTTGAATGTCCTCTCTTATAATATGATGAAGTGTTTTACTACACGAAAAGGAATATGTAGTATGCTCCTTCAGAGCCATCGCAGAGGAGGCTGAACCCCTGTACGGTGTCGTTAGGCCACTTTCGGAGGCGGGGAGTGGGCCTCCGAACTTTAGCTGCGTAATAAAATTCCTTTTGCAAATTTAAACATTTTACAGACTATTGACTGACAATTATCATGAACATGAACTTATTTTCTTCATTAACTATTTTATTAAGCTATGTGATAATTTACACTATTTCCCATTATACTGAAAGTACTAAAGGGTTACGTCTACGGTTATAACGTAGGTTCTTAATTTTAAACCACTAGCGATCACCTGGCCAATTTTATGACTTAAACAAGGTAAATTAACTTACATAGGAAATTATAGTGTATTTTAATAGGTTGAATCCCATTAATTAATATTAAGTAAATAGGTCTTTAGTAGGGCAGATAGGTCTCCGTAGAGGTAGGTAGGCATAAGCCGTTAGGGGTAGAGGTAGGTCTTGAGGGGGGGTAAGGGCAGTTAGTTAGGCAGTAAGCAGTAGTAGTAGTAGTAGGGGGGGGGGCAGTACATAACACCCCTCTTTTTACGTCGGGAGTTAAAAATGGTAGGAGGTAAGTACACAACCGCATTAACTACGAACGTTATACGAACTGCCAGGAATAAAAATCAACATTAGACAAAATACTGATCTATCATTTTTATCTAAACGAGCCTTTTGCAGAGACAGCGTAACCCTCTGTGTTTATAGGCCCTTATGTTTTAGGGAGTGAAAGTAAATAGAAACCCATTTCCTTTATTTTTTACTTTTTGGACGTATACTGCATTATAACCAAATTCACACATTTGAATAGAAACGCCATTCAAATATTTGGCAGCGATTGCTTTATCTCCATTTTGCAGTTTGCGTTATATCGTTTTGAAATATTACCAAGGAATTTTCTCCTGCAAAATATAATGCAATGGAAATTATTTCTCCCTATCCAACGAGTGAAAATGAAACAAAAGAAGAACAGTTAAGTTCGTGAAAATTGCGGTAGCAACAGCTGCAAGCTGGCTTTATTGCTAGTTAATGATTTCGTCTAGTGTGTTGTTTTAATATTAGCATTTTATTCATTCTTCTCATTAAGCTGAACCTGAACTTAGAAAAGCTGAAAAACTCTCGACATTTTCCTATCAGCCGTGTCCAAACGACCAATTCGTTTTGGAGCTACGATGCCAAAGACAAACCAGCAGTCGGGGTTAAAAACAGAACATTTTTTATTTTGTCTGTCTTTGATTAGTGTGCAGTTTTACAAGGCTCTATTAAATAATGGGTCTTAATGAGCCAGAGCTAAACCATGAGCTCTATAGAAAAAAAAACTTCACGCTTGTCACAATACGCAAACTATTGGACATTAAAAAGTTCCGCCATAATCCGCTAGATGGCGCTTTTCCGCACTTAGGCGAATAATATTAATTTAAATAGAATTAAAATTGCATCGGTTGTAAATTAATTAATTAACAACCGCTACTTGCACTTAGCCAACATAAAACAAATAAAAAAACTACATTACACACTACACAGAAACAATACGTTGGTATTCAAAATGAGAAGCACGGACACGCCCATGGGCGTCGCCCAATTCAAAATCTTTTGGTTGTCCGTATCCGGTCCCACTCAACCATAAAAACCGCCTGTGCGGCTGGGAGACCCCACATTTCTCTACAACTCCTGAGTGGAACCAGCCAGCCCAGAACTTGGTAAGAATACTGATCGTTTCTGTACTTTATCATTGTGTTACACTACTTGTGTCTTTTATTGTAATTTATTTAATTCTATAGGGTTTCCACTCTGTTACTCTGTCCGAAGCATTACTGTACCTTAATAGCGCTCCGGACAGTTAATTATAATTTAATCTTTCCCTATTTCACTGCTCTACGGTTATAGACGTAGCGCTTATTTTAAAACCTAACGTCTTCCTAGAACGGTTGGAATTTAAAGTTCCAACGGTCACTTTGTGTAAATCTGTTATCCACTCTCACTAGAAACCTGTAAAAGCTTACTCTCTGACTCTAGCTAAATTGTAAATCCGTATGACATGTATTGCCATGCACTGCCAATCTGGTTCCCACTCCCTCGGGAATGGTCGGACTGGAAAGCGGAATATGGCAGTGCGAGCATACCATGGACGTTTGGCTCACACCAGGTTATTTACAGGGCAACTACGATACCCGTGGGAAATCTCTCCACCCACTACTGGTTCCTAACGGACCCCTGCCGACCTCTCGCAGCCTACTCAGAGGCTAGCCGTTGGCACGCTACGGTCCCCTTCACACCATCTCAACACCACGTCATCACACGAGCCCCCTGGTCACTCCTGGTTGCTCTACGACGCCTGCGCCCTATTTTCGTCGTCGCCGGAGGATCCAGACACCCGAGGGAAGTGTAGGCCACATTAGCGTGTAATCGAACCCAGTATCTTCAAAAGTATCTTCGAACTCAATCCCCTGAGATTCTCTATTCTAATTGTCAATTTAGCCTACCGATTTTGTTCAAATAGATGTATTAAACTTGTAATTTGTTTCCTTCACAAAACCCTAGGTAGGCTACCTTAAAACAGACTGTTTCCCCTAATGAAAACGGCCTGTGACACGCTTCAGTAGACACGTATTTCTTCCTGCACCGGAGCTGAAAGGGGCAAGCAGTGCTTATAACGAAAGAGCATATTCACTATACAACATCCGGTATTTCAACCGCCTCTCTCCGATAAGCAAAGCCGTCAGAGGCTAACTGCAAATGTTCGGTTAAAAAATACCATACCTACAACATAAAAGACAAAAGCTTATAATGCCTGCATTCATCATCATCATCATTTCAAACAAAAGACGTCAACTGCTGGACATAGGCTTCCCCCGCGGCTCTCCACTCAGACCGGTCTTGTGCTTTCCGCATCCACAGCGGTCTCACAATCCTTACTACCTGCATTAGTTACATTGAATTACTAATTTTCTTCACTATACCAAACAGAAACCTGTCAGTCTTTACAAATCACGCCTAAGACGCTCATGAATCGCCTTCTGAGTCACGTCCGAAAAATCCTTAGACCAGACATTTTAATAATTCGCAGTTTTCGCTATAAACACTTAGTCATCCGTGCACAGCCAAGTCATCTCCCGAGCGACGTGAAAACCATTTATCACTATAATCGTACCTACAAAAATGTCATGTAAGATATTTTCGTGTAAATTGTTGAGTTTTGCTTCGTCAACCCCGTTCGGAAGCTACCAGGTATGTTAAGTGTTAAGTCCGCTTGAATAACCTTTACGGTCTATAAATATTTTTATAGAGATCCGCAAGCAAACAGGTCCCGTCCCACAAACAGATGGGCCCTGGGTTTGAATGTAGTCGACAAATGTGCGGTGTATCTATGCCAGGAAAACATGACGTTTCGTTTTGGCGTCGTAGCTTAACGTTGGGTCGTATGTACCATACGGCTTATTGTTAGTTTAGACGTTCAAGTTAAGTGAGAGCCGGGAAAAGTGTGATACGAGTTCATAGCCTACTTACTTTCCAAGACAAAGGTTCTTTCAGAAAGAGAGAGAGAGGAATCCCTTTGATGCTCTTGGCGTCTCTTTTGTTACGAATCCAATGCGAGCTAGACATTGAAGAGCAGAATAAGAAAAATACAAAAATGAATTGGTATACGTAGATATATGGCTTCTCGATTTTGTGGTAATGTAGTTTTCGCTTTTACATCGAAGAACACAGTCTAATTCTAATGTTTATGGTAAGTATCCCATAGGTATTTTTAAGATTACACTCATGAGCATATATGTGCGTTTATCTCCCTTGGTCATAAAGCCGTATATTGCCCACTAAAGCGAGTACTTGCAAAGTAAATTTTACCGCAAAGTTAATTATCGAAATAAAACACAAAAAGGCCGGGAGATTAAATCTTAGTTTTTTTACGGTTATTGCTTGGTGTAATTTTTCAATATTCTTTTATGTAAGTATTGGCCGCGCGCATTAGAGCGAAGGAAAAAAAATCTTAACAATATGGCAGCTAAGACACAAATTTGTGTCTTAGCTTACAATACATTTATGTATTTATTTAAACACAGAACAATTATTATGCGAGCAGAGCGAGCCAACATAAAAGCGACTTCAAAGATCTCTCTTGACTTTTGTTTCAACATATTTTTTATAGGATAGCCGGTAGGTACCATGGTTCTTTTGTTTGATCTTTATCAAAAAATCGGTTTGCGGTTCATCAACTGGTGTCGAGGCGCGGCGATGCTGTTCTGATGCCAATAGGTGTGTGCGTTACAGCCCCTATACTACTAAGTGCAAAATTCTAACTTCGTGTCGTGCCGTCCCGCTCACGCTAATATTATTTAATACGAGTGTGAGCGGGACGATATGATACGAACTTCGATTTTCGAATTTCGTAGTAGTCCCCCAGTATGGAGTTTCTTACACAGAATACTGAACGGCTCGGGTTGAGGCGGTGCAGAGGGTCGAGCACGACTTTACGAATGCTGCGTAACGTAAATCGAATAGTAAACGTTGTCGAGTTTGTATGACGTTTGGAACAGCACCTGCCCGTGAGCGTATTTGGAACTAAAACTTAGTCTTAGTCTTAGTTTCTCGATCTCGATATGATAACCGTAACGTTACGCAGCTTTTGTAAAGTCCCTCTGATCCTGTGTGGAGCGGTTACGTGCGCGACAGTCCGGGTTAATCCGGGGAAACCTGGACACATGGCAACCTCACATGGCATGGCGTACTCGTATTGTAATATTATGTTGTCGTCGCCCCTGGGGACCGGTGAAATGATATACAGCTCCGCCGGGGCTGGCAAACACATTGTCTCACTGCGGCAAGCGGCAACGCTTGAACTCTAAGCCTTGAACAATTTCAACAGAAGCGGAATAAAATCGAAAATTTTTAGACAATTTAATATAAGAACCAAGATATTATTTTGTGGGTTTTCAGAAAACAGCCAGAACTCATCAAGGTATGACTTTTAGAAGTTTCATTAGTACCTTCGATCAATACACGAACAAAAATAAAGTAAAAAAAACATGGTGGCACAAATAATACTTAAGCGGTTATAATGTTCCGGTAGGTACTACTGTAATATTTTCATTTAAATACCTCGACTTTTCGGACGTGATGTTACGTCCATGGTCCCGAAGGGAGTGAAGAAGCTGGTATCAACATCTTCCAGCTGCACTGATTTTTCTATCTACCCGCACTTGATCTTTATTATTAGTCCCTTCGAGACCATGGACGTAACGTCACGTCCGAAACGTCGAGGTATCTCCATAATACATCTATTTTAACGTGATTAAGTCCCATCCCGTTTTTATAATAATAATGTGTGAAAATCGCGAAATTATAAATCAGTACTACTAGGTGATCTACATATTTTCACAGACGAATTTATACACTTGAACACCCTGTTTGCCCTCTCTTACAGTTAAAGGCGTTTAGTCGCCGTGAAACAAAAACAGAATGATTTTCACAGCCGAAATTTCAATCCTGCCAAAAATAATAAAATAATGTCGTTTATAAAGAACGGCTTCCGACCTTTACCTACATAATTTCGTGCCCAGAAAGCGTAATATTTGGTTTCTTTAACGACAGACTTGTATTAAGCATAAAATAAAGGAATCATTCCAACTGCTTGAGGAAATTTTGGTAGGTAACGACGGAATACCGCGAATTAATTACGATTTGCAAAGCAATGCCAATGTGTGTTTCCGGCAAATTATGACCAAAAGTAAGTGCTAAGTCCAATAATATTAAATACAGTCATATCAGGATATGCCCTTTGGAACATTTTGAAAAATAGGAACGGCGTTGCAAGTCCACCGACAACACTCCCTGTGTTGCGCGCGGCACACAAAATTGGCAATAAAAGCGGAGTACCGACGGGCCCGTTCATACGCTATGTATGTCTATGGATAAATCTGTCATTTCAATACACATCTTCTATACCTATAAAACAGTACCGTGGCTGACTGACTAACTGACTGACAGACAACGCACAGCCTAAGCCAATGGACCTATAGACTTCAAATTTGGCTACATGTTTGCCAATTTGGCATCCTATCCATCCTATCCTATTTGAGTATCCTATAGGGCACTAAGAAGGGATTTTTTCGAAATTCCCACGGGAACTAGCCCATTTTGAAATATTTCACGGAGGTAAATAAGCTAGTTCTAATCTAAATGACTTTTTACTGAAGTGAGGCTGCTGCCAAACCGACCGCACGGAAAATTTCCCACATAACTTTAGTAGAGAGTAAAATGCTCTTTCACCTTTGACTTATTATGGTTCTTTCTGAGGTGTTCGATTTGATTGATCACGGAACCACACAGCGGTACCCAATCAGAGGTGGTTATTTATCTTAGATTGCGTCCGCTCCGCTATGACGAATGGCTCTAGCTAGTCTATTACTCTATTTACTGTTTTCTTTCTAGAGTGAAATATGTGTGTGATCGTGATGTGACAAAATATTTGGTTTTACTTCAATAAAGCCAACTTGCGCCGGCCTAGGTTAGACTAACTCGGTGTTAAGATCTTGCTAAAAACATCACGTGATTAGTCTTAGAGCAGGAAAGGAATCGAGATGTTGACGCGCGATTTCCCCTCTGCCAAATCTCTAATATTGAGTCTGATCAAAATGATCAGGGTCTGTTGATTGTGTGCGTGTTTTTGGCGTTTTGTTTTAGTGTGCGTTTGTAGGAACGTAACAAATTTCGACAGGAGCGTAGACGTGTGCTGTACGTGTTCCTCGTTCCCCTCAAAAAGTGGCAGAAAAATTGTAGTGCATAGATAAGCCTAAGGCGCCTCCTGTCTGTCTGCTTTATGTGATTAATCGACGACTCCTAAGATATGATATGATATGGTAAGTTCTGATGAAATAGCTCCTTTGTACCAAGTGCCCTATAGGTTTATATTCATATCCAGTCTGGAAACACCTGCTACCAATACTACCGCAGCGCTTACTTACATATACGGTGTAAATGTTTGTATCACTACTGCAAGCACTTCGCTCCATTTCTAGCTTTCTTTCAGTTACTTATTCAGCACACGTCCCGAGAATACAGGGTTCCGTGCACAGAACTAGTAAAAAGAGGATAGAAATAGTAGTACTATCGTTCATATTTTATTCCAGAACCAATGTGGCCGTTCTTTCTGCTATTAATGGACACGCAAAAGCAGTAAGTACGTAATCACGCACACTATTACTTGTGTAATCACTCACTGGATGGGTTTTCAAATACAATAGTAGTTTAAATGCAACGGTTAATAAATAATTCGAAAAGTCGTATCAGGTAGTGAAATAACTTGCAATGGAAAGAACGGACTGGAGACACCTGCATCGACAAGAGCAAGGACGATAAAACCAAGAGGACTGCCAATGGCTATACAATATGTCGCGTTCCTGTAAAGTAATGAGCCTGCTATAGCTAGTTTCACTATAGAGAGGTACCATTAATTTTGTATGACACTTAGACCTCTGGCTAACACACCCCTCCGTAGGAAAACTAGCTACAGCAGGCTTATTATTTCAAAGGAACGCGACATCGTATAGACACTGGCAGTCCTCTTGGCTTTATGGTCCTTGGACAAGAGTAACACTCTTAAATGAGATGATGATGATATAGTAATGAGAGTCCTCAAAACACTAGTGTGTTTTTAGGATATAGGGTCACACAAGTGTTTTAAGGTCTAATTATGTAGAGTTGCACACATTACTTTATCTACACATAGTATAAGTACTCTAAGATGGGTTTTGAAGCCGAAGGCATAATAAACCTGTCACGAATTTGGCTGTTTTTAGGGTTCCGTACCTCAAAAGGAAAAAACGGAACCCTTATAAGATCACTTTGTTGTCCGTCTGTCTGTCTGTCTGTCAAGACCCTTTTTCTCTGGAACGCGTAGAGGTAGGATGCTGAAATTAATATCAAATACTCAAACCTGCGGTCCCTTGAAGCTGTGAAAAAATCAAGCATCTAAGTCAACGCAATCAAAAGATACAGTCATTAAAAAAGTCGTTTCCATACAAATTGCCATTTTTAGAAAACCTAAATGGTACTTCCAGTGGTCCTAGAAACTTGAAATTTGGTATGATGGTAGCTCTTATAGTACATACAACCACTCAGAAAATCTCAAAATCTTAATTTTTTATGTCTGTCTTTAGATTTCGAGACCCAAATTAAAGTTGACCCCACACTGCGTACATTTTGCTTAGGAGCAGGGCTCTGATTACACTGGACTTCTTAAAACACTGGGGAAAAGCGTTAAAATCTTTCTACGGAACCCTCGTGCGCGAGTCCGACTCGCACTTGGCCGGTTTTTTTAATCATAGACAAACATATCGAGCTGACGTTTAGTATCGACATATAAAAAAAAAATTAGGCCTATTTTTAAATTAGGCCTATTTTTAAATTAGGCCTATTGGTTTTTGAAGACGAATATTGACTGTCATCGCCCTATGTATGTGTGGACATAAAATACCCTTTTAGAACCCATGTAACAAACAACACCGACCTTTCGAGCAATAATGTGGCGTAGGCGTCACAAGCGCGGCTACAACCATACCAATTATATCCTCTTTTTATTAGTTCCGTGTGTTACCGCTTCCGGCTGGCGCCACCAACAAACCTGGCTATACCACTTCCGTCCAACCTTAGATCTAAATAGTTGCTTTACTTGTGTTTGATTAATTATCAATTCAAGGATTATTAATTAATTATAATAGAATTATAATTTAACTTATTGAGGATTATTAGATTAATTATCATATTATAGTATTAATTCTGGGACCCTATACATCCCCTTGTAATTCTAAAGATATTTGACCTGGAGACCCTATACAACTCCTGCTCAATTAAAACGTGCCAATAAATTAAAGTGTTCTGGTTTTGCTGTTCTAATAATTTTTTTTTTAGACTTTTTTCTAAAATACGGTTTTTTTTACTTTATTTTTTTTTAATGATAGAGTGAGCTCTCTTTGTATAATTTATCTGTGGTTACGTATTGTAAGATCTGATGTAACACATACAGAGAGTCGAGCATGAGTTTTCGAATCCTCCGTAACCTAATCGAGTAGTAACGTTGTCGAGAAGTTTGTATGACGTTTGGAACAGGCGCCCGCCCATGAGCGTATTTGGAACTAAAATTTAGTATGAGGTTTCTCGATTTCGATACGATAACGTAACGTTTCGCAGGATTCGAAAACTCGTGTTCGGCCTACAGACACTTAACACCTCCTAATAACACCTCTCTTTTTGCGTTGGCGGTCAAAAATTGCAAAAGTTAAAGCCCCCCCCCCCCCCACGTCTGTTTACGAGCGTGCTCCTAACATCAATAATGCATCGTTCGCTGCATTGCCGCGGGATTTGCGCAGGTGGGTCGCCACCTTGGGAGCCATCCGTTACCTGCACTGGCCATTGGCAGCTAATTTACTGTTACGGGCAGTCAGAGTGCTTATTAAATAATAATTTAGTACGGTACACAATTTAATTTATCTTCAATTTGACCCTCGGGATTCCGAAAATGAAGGTTTGGTATGTATTCAAAGTTCCGGCCTGTGTTAGCAAAAAAGTAATTTACAGCCACAGATAAACTTAACTTGTGCTTTAGGGAACGGATGGCAAAACTTAGAACAGAAGTACCTACCTTTGTACGAGACCCAAAAAAGTAAAAAATCAAATCGTTTTTTGAATCGGGCGTTACTTTGCGGAGATTCATATTTATTAAAATTATCACACAGGCAATTGTCATTGGCAATTAGTTGGGCACAAGCCGCGGGTGGTAGCTAGTTTATAAATAATTTATACTACACGACAAATTTGAATAAGTCGTACTTACTTAGATAGTTCAACCTAGAAAGTTCAGTTTTTGTTGGAAGAAACGCCAACCGAGGTTTTTTATTCCTATTAAATGTCCATACAAACTCCATTAACTGCTAGGAAAAGACATTCCTTCTTTGGCTCTGACCTACATATATGTAAATAAAAGTGTGATAAGACTTAAACTAAAAGGCACTTCGTTTTGATCCGAAACCACGCTTCCATTTCTTACCGCTTAAGCTCAAGAGTATCACGCGAGGTGGAATCGATTCGGCGAATATTTTATTCATCCAATCAATTGTTTCCCAAATCGTGAGCTGCAATCCACCACTGAACCCAGATGTTCGCTTACACTCGTATTGCCTCAACCTCAAGGCGGGCTTTCGTATGCTCTGAACTAATAAGAAGTTAGGCCTTTAATATTTGCTACCTAATTTGCTAAAACAAAGTTGCAAGTTCGATACTTACTTCGACTAATCGAATTCGTTGACGGGGCGTTAAATACGAATTTACTAATTAATTCCAGTCAGTTAGGGTCACAAGAGTTCATACAAAAAACATACAGTAGAATTGAGGACCTTCCTGCTTTATAGGAAGGTGGCTGACTGACTCACTGACCTAGAGATCATCACACAGCTCAAACCACTGAAAATAGAGACTTGAAATTGAAATTTGGCAGACGGGTATCTTGTACAATCGCCCACATGGAGGAGTACTGAGAAGGGATTTCTCAAAATTCCCACGAGATAGGGACCGAGCCTATTTTATATTCTTTCACAAGAGCAAATCCCCGGGGTTGTTGGTGTCTATTTGCAGTGGTGATCACTTACCATCGCATAAAAAAGCAGCGGGGAATAAGCCAGTTATACAGTGAATAATCTAGTTATACGATAAGTAATAATGTGTATAGTTAGGTACAGTAACGGTTCTTTCCTTGTGAGTTTTGTGATTCGATTTACAAGAACCGCATGGTTTTGACACCCTTTCAGCCACAATGAGAATTTGGTGTGGATTGCTCACTTGAAGATTTTTTGCTCTAGTACGCTTCATATTTTCAGTGAAATTTTGATCGAATTGTAGGTGAAATAGGAGCCAGGGTTTATCATTCTTCCGTTTTTCGCTTCCGTTACTTCACATCTTATTTGCTCACACTGAAAATTCTGTCAATGGTACTTTCTTCACTACAATGTGTTCCTGTTCCGCTAATATCTTACTGTTTATGCACTATAAAAATAAAACGAAGATTGCCCATGATCATGACTTCTGGCGCATTCAGCTTAATCGTTTTATAATTGCCTTCGATTCTTTCAGTCCGCCCGACTCCAAATTGCCTGTGCTAACAATGGTTGCAACTGAATTTTTAAATTTCATTCCGTAAAATTTTGACTGCCGCCTTTTATGGGCGCACCTCCTGAATTAAGAAAGTTAGGTTGAAGGAGCTGCTAGATGGAATATTGAAAACTTGTTAAAATTAAGGTGTAAATTTAAATGGAAAACTAAGTAAGTAAAGAACCGTACGAGGCTTGATGTTCTGAAATTTCGTATTTGGAAAATTATGGTAAAGAGCGATCACGAAGCAGGCCACTATTTCGCTATCTTTACGATTGTCAGTTATATATGACAATTCGAACTACATTTCTTTGACAATCTGAAGTGCGCTAAAACAAAAGCTCTTCAAGTCAGTTGACACCGGACTGTCATTGAAAACTGACAATTGTAAAGTTGATGAAATAGGGGCCTGAAAGAATTTCGTTCAATGACCTTTCCTACTTGCATCTCTCAGTCACGCACAACTTGCTGTCAAAGACATTGAGTACGTACTTCAGATTAATGAAGTCAATAGATGGAAGGTAAACTTATGGCCGTATAGTTATACCCTTCGCTCATGTAACTAATGCCCTTTGTTAAAAAGAGACAACTGTATGCTCCGATTTCAAGAGTCGTACCGTTTTTTTGATCTGTAGTGTGCGTCAGTATTTGAATGTGTGAGGAGCGCCTTTGATGGCAACTATAACCCGATCTCATTCAGTGACACTTTATTTGAATGACTACCTAGAGACGACCGATGCTTCTATTTTTTATCGGGTAAATTGGCTACAGAATTGACCAATGGGCATCTGGCTTCAGGCTGTGTTGTACACAAATATAAATCGGGTACGCTTGACAGCTGCTTACATGGGGTCTGTGATGTCTGTGGTACGTACCTAATACTGCCGGACAGGCAGTGTTACTAATTAGGTGTTGACAGTAATACTGACAATGAAACTAAGAGCACTTTAGTAGTAGCCCTTGACACTTGACATGGCTCTCAAACGAATCCTTACGAACGGTCATATTAAAGACCAGCCAGCGTAATTGCGTAACTATTCTGGCACTCGTCATCTTATTGAAATGTCAGTTTTTCTTGCTCGCTTTCGTTCACGTATAAATGGAAAGGAATAGGAGATAGCCCACTGTTGCTGTCCCATGCGACTACAGCCAGCTAACGAGCTTCCGTTAAACCAGTGGCACAGAGTATTTATCACACAGAGGCAATGATTCAAAGAATATGGACACTACTGTATGCGTAACTGTCTACTGCATGAATTCCCAACCAGTGCGTGGGGGGCGTTGAGAGACCATTGGGAGAGGGGAGGGGGCTAAAGTAACAAAGTCGTAAACAAACATCGTACCAGTCGTAGTCACGATTAATTCTATCCCTGTCTTACCTGAAGTGGAAACGCTCATTATAATTATGAGGCAGAGAGTTTTCTAATATGTACGGTAGTCTGTGTCAGTGAACTCTGCGTGGACTCATACATAATACCTATTAGACATATTCAAAACGGGATATTGACGGCGATTACCTTACTAAGCTCCCGATATTTCGTCGCAATTACTTGTATCATATAGACCGGTGTCTGGGAATATCCCGTCTTGAATATGTCCCATTTAAAACTGTTATCGTACATAATATGTCGCACAGACGTAGCTATCTTAGCTTTTTGAGTGGTCCTGGCAAGGTTATTTATGCCAGTTCATGTCTGGTTTTTATTTTATCTTTGCTGGTCTATTTAATCTGTGGCATCGGGCCCGCGAGCGCGCGCCCTGGCACGGCTAATCAATTAGAATGCTCAGTTGATTCAGGCTTAACAATGTTTTGACGTTTGACATAATCATAATGAATAATGAAATGCTGACTACGGATTTCAGTTAAAAGACTTTTCATATGCCAAAAACCAACTTTTATGGAGTGTGTACTGTAAATAAGGTTGGCAAAAAGAGATCGCACAAGGTAGAAGGCTTCTATGAAAAATTTATCCCTATTTCTTCCTACCTTAAATAATAACAAAGCCCAGGAAAATTAAAACAAGCGGCCCTGACATTCACCCATCTATTAGCTAAAGTAGCAAGTCCCACTGTACATATTTGCATTTGTCGTATAACCGCCGTATACTTGCCGAGGCAGGGCATAAATCAGCTTGTCTGCAGCCAAGACTAACCCAACAGCTTAAATAGGTTTTTCCATTAGTTCTTGAATATTTTCCTTAAAGAGCAAATGCCAGTTAACTGCCAGCTTTTTACCCAGGACGAAACGAAGAAGGTATAAGGTGTAATAGTATAGTTAATAATAATAAGTTGTTATTGCACAAGAAAAAATAATCATGAGAATTGCAAAAAAATCAGATAAGCACAGAAAGTAAAACCAGAAATACAGAAATGCAGTGCGTAAAGATCTGAGAGAGAGAAGTCTGGTGTCCCCAAACTTAGGCAATGCCTGAATCTTCATTCATGGGTGACTAAGAATATATTGTATGAGCAGAGATTTCCATATTTTCTATTCAGCGACGGCTTATATTTAACTAACTAGATTAACCACAAGATGTGCGCTTAGGATGGGAGTTTTTTTGTTTGTGCACTCAAAATATTCCCATTTATCGCCAAAATGGCTGGACTGAATTGCTGCCATTTTTGTGAATAGACAGCTTGTTCAATCTTTTCCTCTTCACATTTAGAATTTCACCGTTTTATTGGGTTGTATAACTACAATACATTCAGTTATGAGCATTGTATTTCCTAATATTGAATCCAAGACCTGCATTGTTAGTTTAGCTCTCCCTCTCATCTATAAATTTAGATGCTAGTGGC